>OX439379.1:11244984-11885262 GCA_949319315.1 Zelleria hepariella
CCGCCATCTCCGTCAATAACAATAACTACTAAAATAGAAATAGCACGACATTTTCGCTTCAAATTAGAATATCTCATAAACTGCTGGAACGATTTTGATAAAACATTTTTCTGTCTGTGCTTGTGTCGGTGGCACAGTAGCTCTTAAAAAGGTGAACTAATTTGGATGTAAGTTTTTTTTATTTGAAAGCAAATTTTCTAGCGAGTGTTTTGGATATATTTTATGAAAATAGGTTCAGCCATTTTTGAGATATCCAAATTTGGAGCTAAAATGTCGGGGTGTTTTAAATTTAGTAGTAATTCTAAAGCACTTACTTGTGCTAAAGAAACGCACAAAGACGGATTGAGAGACTAAAGAGATTTGTTAGCTTGGGAGCCATAACTGTTTCGTGGCAATTTGGATTTAGGTAACGTTAGGTATGGTTTGTGTTTGTCACATTCTGTCTAGTGTTCTAAGCAACGTGGGCGTGATCTGTTATAGAGGGCGCCCACGATGCGAAATAAGGATCTATTCGGGCGTCGTCGTGGATACCCTATCAGATTTTTAAGATTAGACGAAAGACAAAAATATATATTATGATGTTTATCCTTTCATCGGTGGGAAAAAAGTAGGCGCATACAATTCCAGGGCATTAAATATTGCTAGTGTATACGCCCCACGTATCTCTGATAACGGAGGTATTGTTTGCATGGTGGCGGTGGCCGTCAACATAAGGGGAAGGATATAAAAATAAAACGTTACGTCCTGCGTGTGTTCGTCAGATGCAACGTGGCGGTGATGCTGCTCTGCGACGTGGTGCTGGATGGAGTGGAGCTGGACTGGTCCATCCACGTGCCGCTCATGCTGCACATTGTATTCCTCGGTATGGACCACAACAGGTACGTCTGCCGCCCACACCAACACCAACCTAACATCACCACAAAAAAAGTTGTAAATTATAGTTATTTTGTTATGCAAGAATGCAAAATTATTGTTTGCGGCGAGTGCTTGTATTGAATACCAAGCTAGCGAAGGTTTCTAAAATTGAAAAAAGAAACCTGAGCGTAGCGAGGTATTCAGAAGCTCGAGACGCAAATAATATTGCATTCGTGCGAAACACAAAACTTTTCATCTTACAGAAGCGAGAAAATTATTTTGTTAGCCATGCGTGGCAAACAATAGACATAGGTAGGTAGGTACCTACATAGAGGTTAGTGAAATGAGTTTCCTTTTTCTTTGCTTCTTCACAAAGGAGTATGTGGCGTTGCCTAGCAACGGGTTGTTGATTACAAATCGTGCCTTCTTGAAGTGTCATAAAATCAACAACCCGTTGCTAGGCAACCCTACAAGTTGAAGAAGTTCCTTTTTTTTTATTAGCGCTTCGAATTTAAATTTCGAAACGCACAAGAATACAAAGTAGTTTAAAAAAGGATCTTCTACGATCGCATGTTTAAAGTAACAGCGTACTTTCCGAGCATGGGAGATGAAAAACTCATTGGTTCCTGTCATCCCTAATCAGGGACAAGTAAATGTACGTAACTTTGAAAAGAAACAAAGTCGGGCCTGCGAAAAATGCCTGCGCCGGGAATCGAACCTGGGTCTCTCACTTCAGAGTCCAATATTCTACCACTAGGCCACCACCTGTCTCCTAGGCTGACTAAGCTGTCAAGATGGTATAGGTCCTGGGCAAGCCTACTCCGTCTAAAACAATGTCCCAGGCTCTGTAGCGCCGAGTGGTCTCTTCACCCATCTAGTGTGAGTGAAAGTATCACTGGACACTGTATATATCATCTCATGACGTAGATTCAAAGGCCTCAGTTGATCAGGGACATGGGGCTCTTAAATCAGATTTCCGATTTTAGCCCCAATGGAAGCTTAATTATTCGCTGTTGGTGAGCGTGCGTGTTTTAATCCAACTTGCATTATTTGGCGCCCACGTCCGCGGTCGCTGTTGGTTGCATCTCTATTTTCAGCAACCTTCGTGGGCACAAGGGCGGTGCAATTTAGGAAACATTCAAAGAATTTGCCTTTTCATTTAGAGTTTCCTAGTTGTCGACCGTTTATGTGTGTGTGATTGCAGTAACAAATAAATGCTTTTTACTTACTTACTTACTAGTCTTCATTGACGGCCACATATTTTATAGAACGTAATTTATTAATCCCATAATATTTATTCACACACAAATTCTCACAATTGATTCAAAAATACAAATTCACACAATGATTCGTCAAAACAAAGAGCACACAAAAACCAATAACAAATTAAAATTAATCAAAATTACCGCCCCGCGACACACCCGACACAAAGGTTCTCATGCCGCTAGCAGCATTCCCCCGCTGAGGAGGATTTTCCATGGAGGTGGAAAATCCTCTGCGCCAGGTTTGCCCCGGAACGGTAGTCATAGCCCCGGTGCCTCAGACGCAGACCAATTTCCCGTACAAATGATCAGCCTTCCTCCGTCCATAAGGGCCTGTATTGTTGTATTCGACCGGGTCGAATCGCGGTTGGTTTTGGGCAAATTTAATTACCTTATTTATCCCGACGTTTCGGCCGCGTTACAGCTGCCGTGGTCGCAGGTAGAATGGAGCGGCGAGTGTTTCAATTATTGTGGTGACAGTTGGGAAACTGCCCTCACATCACTAATAGGTAATTAAATTTGCCTGAAACCAACAGCGATTCGACCCGATCGAATACAACAATGTGTAAATGTCGCGAGTCATTAAAAGTGAAAAGGGCCTGTATTATTATTTGTCAGATGGATAGTGCATCAGCATTGCCGCCAGCTGCTGCTGAACCTGCTGGTGGCCGTAGCGGCGCACCACGACCACCTGACCGTCGCCCGCGTGCTGCTCGCCAGCCGCTCGGCGCAGCTGGGCCGCGGAGTGCCCGAGCCGGCCCTGCCGCTCGTACAGCACAATTTCACCGGTAACTGACTGACTGATTCCTACTGCTCCGGCACCTTCCTGGAGAGATGGTAGTGGAGGCATCCACGAGCCACTCGCAGAGTACTAAAGCGCAAGTGGAGGCGGCAAGACCTACCGCACATAGGTCCTGGCACTCAGTTTCGATCGTTTGCTGGATTTAGGCCCGGTTTCTGAATTGAGAATTTTACTAAGCAAATACTTACGTATCGCTCTGTCGAGCTCTTTTTTGTGACAAATCTGCAGAGACTGAACGATACTTACCTATTTGCTTAGTGAATTTCTCAATTCAGAAATCGGCAGTTAGTGTGCCCTTTTCATGATCTTTCGGTAAAAGGACCACTATAATAAAAATGGTAGATTGGAGAGGGAAGTGACTCACTGACTGACTCATTGACCGGGTCTCTGACTGACTCATTGACCGGGTCACTGACTGATTGACTCAAAGTCGGAAACAATGACTGACTTCGGACTGAAGTCGGAAACTCACCACTGACTCACTGACTGACACTGACTCACCGATTTATTGACTGACTGAGAAAATAAATACCTACAAATATTTTATAGCCTTTTTTCACATAGAAAAACTGTCATGTCCATTAAATAGCCACCATGTAAGTTTCCATCGCTTCAGAGCCAGACTTCAGTCAGACTTTCCATCGCTTTTACGTGTATTTAAAAAAATATAGTATTATTATGAAGTATGGGATGTGAGGTGATCTGCGCCTTTGTTATCTAAAAATTCCACTCAACCTACGAGCGTCAAAACACTCGAAAATAGCCCTTAGTGAAATGAACAATCCTTTTTTTGACATTTAAAAACCATTATTTTTACGGTGGATATTTTAGATAATACAGGGGCTGATGTAGTATCGTTGTCCCCTCCAGAGCCAGACCCAGTGTTCGACAGCTACCTGCAGTGCGGCGGACACTCACCGCGCGCGCCGCAGGCTCACTCGCTCAGCTCCGACCCACAACTCACGCCAGAAGGTACAATTAACCCTTTTACAAGACATGCAGAGCTCAAGAAACATTGTTTTTGCTGCTAGTTCTTGAGGAACTAGGAGAACGAATTTTTCTACTCTTGCTGGAGAAATATCATGTGAAACTCTAACTAGACCAAAGCCGAGTCTACGGCTGCTTTATTAGGTTGTCAGTTCTCCACATGTTTTGAGGCCGTCAGGCATACAAAACAACCAAGATAAATGTTTCCCTCGTCAAACTTACAAAGAGCAGCTTCTCAAATATAACAAGACATCTATAATTATTTCGTGTTGTATCAGAGTATGACTGTGACAAAATATATTGTTTGTAAAGGCGTTTTAAAAATGGCCCTCAATTTACTGTTGTGTAACCCATTTCCAGCGGAGAGCGACCACTACCCGTCGCTGCCGGTGATCGTGACGAACGAGGTCGAGGGCGAGACGGAGGCCGAGGCCGAGGCGCCGGCGGCGGCCGAAGCGCCGGCTGAGATGCCCGTAGCTGACGTCATCAAGTCGCTCGTGCACTTCATCGCCAGCCGGCCCGCGCACCAGCCGCTCTGGACCTACGAGGATATCACCGCTAAAGGTAGGAAGGGGTCAACACTTAGTGGTGGGTGCCACATGCAAAAGATTGTAGTTAAACTAGTTAAACTCCGCGTACATCAACCACTGCTGTAGGCTCCAGGTGGTGCGTAACAAAACTTTATTAATACCTAAACTCTCTTATTCTGGCTATAGGTTTTTACTAACATAGATAATAAGCAAAACAATTGTTACGCATACTAACCATTATTAATCTTGTTATTTGAAATATATTAATTATTATTATTAAAATCCCTAGACTACCCGCCATGGGAAAGCTAATAGTTTTATTTAAAAAGTGACCGTGGAAAGAAGACTGAACTATTTCACTTAGCTTTGAATTATTAAGAAATACATTTCCTTTCGCAATCGCTATAATTGCGCAATTGGCAATTTCAGAGGGGAGTGCAAAGCCTTGTAAATGCTAAAGGTTGATTGAGAACTTAATTTTACTTTGAAGGACGTATTCAATAGCGTCTGTGAACCGGCCAAGTGTGAGTTTAGCACGAACTGCACCTAGTGTTTGCTTTCTACGTATTCGTAACACATTTATAGCGAGAACTTTATTAGTTCTCTTTAAATTGTATAATTTATCGTTCGTACGTAGCAATTCTCAGTATCGTTATGTGAAATACAAAAGTTTCGATGCGCGCAGGTTTAAGGCGTCCCAAACCACGTCGATGTAATGTGTAGGAAAAACAAGGGGGTTTTCGCGTTTTAATTCCACTTAGATCACAAGTGACATGTGTTTTTTAATACAGTTGCTCAAAAAGTGGCGTATTGCAGGGACGTATAGCGTTCGGGATGTGGGCTATTACACACGCGTGCTTTTTTTTTACCTTTCCCGCACTCGTGCGTTCTCTTTCCCAACTGTCAAAATAATGTCTATTAAAAAGAAAAACCAACCATGAAGTTTTTACTAAAAAAGTTTTTATGATTCATGCAAATACGTATATTTCTAAAAAGAAGCTACTAATTTGTTTCAATATCAGATTTAATGATTTGATTGAATGAGTTTGGTTAGGTTTCATTTAATTAAATTTCATTTTAATTTCATATCAATAAAAAACTTCTACTGAAGACTTGGCTGTATGGGCATAGTTGCCTTTGCCTACCAGAATGTGTGAAGAAAAAAAAACTCTGCTTATATTCTACGGTTGGCGCCATTTTGATTTTTCAGAAATTTTCTTTGCTTTAGTTCATTGTTGCACAAAATGAGTAATTTCGACCCTAGTTTTTTTTAATTAACACCACCGGAACTCAGTATAATTGCACAAAATGCTTCGGAGAACATTTTACCGGAAAAGTCAAAAATGTTAAGTTAGTTGAGTTTACTGTGTTTTTATTATTTTATTAAATTGCTTCATTTTTTTGCAACTGTATTAAAAATAGTCGTTCAGTACACGTGCGGAACCGTCATTGCAACTCGTTCTCTTTGCAATGACAGCCTTTCCACACTTGTAATGAAATATACTATTGTCTCGCAGTGTGGACGCTCCGCAGCTGCCAGCAGATGGCGACACTTGTGCGGCACGTGCAGCGCGTCTTCCGCGAGTCTCTCCCGCACGCGCTCATCTCTGAACGTTGGGCCCAGACCGCCCTGCAGCTGGGCCTGTCATGTCCCTCGCGGCACTACGCCGGCCGCTCGCTGCAGGTTTGTGCACGGTGCCAATCCGCTCATCTCTGAACGTTGGGCCCAGACCGCCCTGCAGCTGGGCCTGTCATGTCCCTCGCGGCACTACGCCGGCCGCTCTCTGCAGGTTTGTGCACGGTACCAATCCGCTCATCTCTGAACGTTGGGACAAGACTGCCCTGCAGCTGGGCCTGTCCTGTCCCTCGCGGCACTACGCCGGCCGCTCTCTGCAGGTTTGTGCACGGTACCAATCCGCTCATCTCTGAACGTTGGGACAAGACTGCCCTGCAGCTGGGCCTGTCCTGTCCCTCGCGGCACTACGCCGGCCGCTCTCTGCAGGTTTGTGCACGGTACCAATCCGCTCATCTCTGAACGTTGGGACAAGACTGCCCTGCAGCTGGGCCTGTCCTGTCCCTCGCGGCACTACGCCGGCCGCTCTCTGCAGGTTTGTGCACGGTACCAATCCGCTCATCTCTGAACGTTGGGACAAGACTGCCCTGCAGCTGGGCCTGTCCTGTCCCTCGCGGCACTACGCCGGCCGCTCTCTGCAGGTTTGTGCACGGTACCAATCCGCTCATCTCTGAACGTTGGGCCCAGACCGCCCTGCAGCTGGGCCTGTCCTGTCCCTCGCGGCACTACGCCGGCCGCTCTCTGCAGGTTTGTGCACGGTACCAATCCGCTCATCTCTGAACGTTGGGACAAGACTGCCCTGCAGCTGGGCCTGTCCTGTCCCTCGCGACACTACGCCGGCCGCTCTCTGCAGGTTTGTGCACGGTACCAATCCGCTCATCTCTGAACGTTGGGACAAGACTGCCCTGCAGCTGGGCCTGTCCTGTCCCTCGCGGCACTACGCCGGCCGCTCTCTGCAGGTTTGTGCACGGTACCAATCCGCTCATCTCTGAACGTTGGGCCTAGACCGCCCTGCAGCTGGGCCTGTCCTGTCCCTCGCGGCACTACGCCGGCCGCTCTCTGCAGGTTTGTGCACGGTACCAATCCGCTCATCTCTGAACGTTGGGACAAGACTGCCCTGCAGCTGGGCCTGTCCTGTCCCTCGCGGCACTACGCCGGCCGCTCTCTGCAGGTTTGTGCACGGTACCAATCCGCTCATCTCTGAACGTTGGGCCCAGACCGCCCTGCAGCTGGGCCTGTCCTGTCCCTCGCGGCACTACGCCGGCCGCTCTCTGCAGGTTTGTGCACGGTACCAATCCGCTCATCTCTGAACGTTGGGACAAGACTGCCCTGCAGCTGGGCCTGTCCTGTCCCTCGCGGCACTACGCCGGCCGCTCTCTGCAGGTTTGTGCACGGTGCCAATCCGCTCATCTCTGAACGTTGGGCCCAGACCGCCCTGCAGCTGGGCCTGTCCTGTCCCTCGCGGCACTACGCCGGCCGCTCTCTGCAGGTTTGTGCACGGTGCCAATCCGCTCATCTCTGAACGTTGGGCCCAGACCGCCCTGCAGCTGGGCCTGTCCTGTCCCTCGCGGCACTACGCCGGCCGCTCTCTGCAGGTTTGTGCACGGTGCCAATCCGCTCATCTCTGAACGTTGGGCCCAGGCCGCAGACCAAACTCCTAGTGCTAGCATAAATCTCGATGTGCCCACAAGTAACTTATTTCATAACTATCATATCTGTCTATTTTAAAAAGCTTTCTATTGCCCAGTAGATCGGGTACGTGTACGATATTTTCGCACTTAATCCCATAGTTAAAGTGTCGTGTGACGTTGGCAGGTGTTTCGCTTCATCGGCGTGGCGATGACGGGCCGCATGGTGTCCGACATCCTATCGCGGCTGGTCGAGACCGTCGCCGAACAGGGGGAGGACATGCAGGTGGGTGCGAGACTAAAAACGTAGACATTCGACGGAGAATCAAGGATCGGATTTTTGCGGCCATCTTACTTTATTGCACTATTTGCACTGCGTAAAACAAGATGGCGGCACGAAAACGCTTGTCGACGCTGACGGCGTTGAATTAGTCATGCCGGAAAAAGGAAAAGCAGTAAACTCGCTGCTTTGATGACTAATGGTTTCAGCGTGTCATTTTCATAAATATGCTGTAAACTTTTGAAACCTGTTAAATAAGACAGTGTAAGAACAAGGGATCTAATCGATGATTAGGTGGTTCCAATTTAAGATTGCGTGCCTAAGAAAGCATACAACAGAATATATTACTAACAAAGACATATCCGGTCGCAGGGCTACGTGACCGAGCTTCTGCTGACCCTGGAGGCGGCCGTGGACTCCCTGGAGTCGAACTTCCGACCTCTCGACTACATGCGCGACATCTTCAAAAGCACCCCCAACCTCAACAACAAGGAGGGCCAACCGCCCAACGCGCCTGCCTTCGCGCCCGGTAAGTGACCTCTTGTAGTCCGACTACTAGCACCTCGACTACTGGTGGGATATCTTCAAGAGCACCCCCAACCTGAACAACAAGGAGGGCCAGCCGCCCAACGCGCCTGCCTTCGCGCCCGGTAAGTGACCTCTTGTAGTCCGACTACGAGCATCTCGACTACTGATGGGACATCTTCAAGAGCACCCTCAACCTCAACAACAAGGAGGGCCAACCGCCCAACGCGCCTGCCTTCACGCCGGGTAAGTGACCTCTTGTAGTCCGACTACTGGCACCTCGACTACTGATGGGACATCTTCAAGAGCACCCTCAACCTCAACAACAAGGAGGGCCAACCGCCCAACGCGCCTGCCTTCACGCCGGGTAAGTGACCTCTTGTAGTCCGACTACTGGCACCTCGACTACTGATGGGACATCTTCAAGAGCACCCTCAACCTCAACAACAAGGAGGGCCAACCGCCCAACGCGCCTGCCTTCACGCCCGCTAAGTGACCCCTTGTTGTCCGACTACTATCAGCTCGACTACAGTGGACATCTTTAAGGGCACCCCCAATCTCAACGACAAGGAGGGCCAGCCGCCCAACGCGCCTGTATTCGCGCCCGTTGAGTGACCTCTTGTAGTCCGACTACTAGCACCTCGACTACTGGTGGGATATTTAAAAGAGAGAAGTCAAATATTGTGCAGCGCCGATTTTCCATATAATATTTAAATTAAAAAAAAAATGGATATCGCCTTTCGGGCGATAACGATTGGCACCCACTTAACCATCAAACCCTTTTCACATCAAAAATTTCTTCAGATTAGTTGCCTTCCTCCTTATTACAAACTACCGCAGCCGCCCAAAAGGTGGCGGCACCCTACTACTACAGGGTGCACTCTAAGTCGATAGCGGAACTTTAAGTAGGCTGTCTACTGATCACTACAAACAACTTGTACTAGGTGGCAAAAAACATGGAGCGAAAAAAATATCAGCTTTTTCATACATTTGGCGCAGTACTGAGTCGACCTTTTGTATAGAACAGCTGAAATTTTTTTCGCTCCATTTTTTTCGCCACCTGGTAATAGTTATTTGTTATGCAAGAATGCAAAATTATTGTTTGCGGCGAGTGCTTGTATTGAATACCGAGCTAGCGAAGGTTTCTAAAATTGAGCCACGAGCGTAGCGAGTGGTTCAAAAAAAGAAACCTGAGCGTAGCGAGGTATTCAGAAGCACGAAACGCAAATAATATTGCATTCGTGCGAAACACAAAACTTTTCATCTCACAGAAGCGAGGAAATGATTTTGTTAGCCAAGCGGGAAAAACTCTATAGACAATTACTTACAGGCAAAACAGGTGAGTCGAATAAGTTCCTTTTAAAAGCATATTTTACTGTAGTTATGGCTGCCGCACTAAAGTTTTCAGCTTCGTTGGTATTAAAACCATTCGTTTTATTAATAATTTCCTGAAGTTTATTTATCCAGACACAAAAATAATGTAAATAAAAGAATGTTTTTTTTTTTCCGGGTGCATTCTGAACTTATACCATACAAATAAAAAATTTGTAGGAGATAAAAAATGAAATTAGTAATATCGTTTGAAAAAAATGTTTTTAACAAACCAAAACACAATTATCTATTTGATAAAACAGAAGTGAAGCATTTTTTTTATTTACTGGTATTAAAAATAAATAAAGTGTACAAAATATTGAAAAACCTGAAAGAAGAAACCGCGTTTCTGAATGTTCTATTCCGTGACTTTACCTTTTTAAAAGATCCTTATGCCCCATTTACAGTCACAGTTTTGTATAGAAAATGGGCACGAACAATCACTTTCGCTGAAGTACGCGTGTAAACGAACTATGAATGAGGATCTTTTTTCGGTCGGGATCTAGCATCTACTTAAACGGCCAGTGTTTTTTTCTTTTTCAACACCATAGGGCGCGGGAAAGAGTTTCCCGGCGTCGCGTTCAAATTTCGAAGCGCACTAAAATGCAGATAGTTTAAATCCGGCCTTTACACGATCGTAAGTTACTAGTAACAGCAAACTTTCCGAGCGTGGGAGATGAAAAAGTTGTTTGTAGTGATCAGTAGACAGCCTACTAAAAGTTCCGCTATCGACTGAGAGTGCACCCTGTACTTGTAATTTTGTATTTCGTAAACGGTTAAACTTACTTGTAT
Source organism: Zelleria hepariella (assembly GCA_949319315.1). Lineage (NCBI taxonomy): Eukaryota > Metazoa > Arthropoda > Insecta > Lepidoptera > Yponomeutidae > Zelleria > Zelleria hepariella. Next base: position 11,255,590 of record OX439379.1, read on the forward strand.
TATGGCTGTGTAGACGACTAGTTTCGGTTCTCATTGTACTTGTAATTTGTATAATATTTACTGTCTGCCTTGCTACTACGCTACTATTACTGTTACTAATGTTTTTTCGTTTGTTGCATGGCCAGGAAAGCGTTCCCCCGGCGTGTGCGTGGGCTGCGCGTCAAACCACACACGCAGCACCAGCTACTCGGTCTCTTACTGCGTGCGCAAAAGCAACGCCGTGGCTTCGGCGGAGAAGCAACCGCACGGTATGCAACCGCACGGCCCTCGTTTTCCTATACATACACGATTAGTCCGCAATGCGTTGTGGCGGAGTGCATATTATGGAACCAGCTTATTTTTGTAGTTTAAAAGACGGTACTGGCCTTTGGCATTCCAAAGACGACATGTTCCTTCATTCTGGCACTTCATACATTGGAAAGACGCCGTCGTAACCTACCTAGGTTAGGTCTAGCGTTGGCCAAGGAAATCTGGCCGCTACAAGGGACAAATATATGTGGCGACCCTCAATGGCAGTGTAGTAGATGATCGTGTCAACTCAACTCGAGGTAAAACACGTTGTGAATGACCTCTGACGATCTAGGTTCAGCCATAATAAACAGAAGTGTGTGGCATCGTCGCGATGCGTGACTGAACGCTGGTGAATGTCAATTCTCGGCATTTGGCGGAGACTTATAGAATTTGGACATGTTTCGCCGCTTGTTTGCAATTAATTAATAGCTTCAAACCTGCTCCGTAAAAAAGCATAGCGTGTTTCATGCTGTGTGTAAATTGCTTTTGGTGTATTTTCCCTCTCATATCGTGTTGTCTGTCCCAGAACCGCGGACACGGCCGTGCAGTGAGGCAGCCAAGGGACTGTGTCCAAACCTGTGCCGCTCGCGCTCCGCACAGTCACTCAAGCTGCTCGGAGATAGCGCCACGCAGGTAAATATTACAGAAAGCAGGTAAATATAGCGAGGACGCATTAAGGTGATGGTCAAGGCACACTACGCTGCAAAGGAAAAAAAAACATATAATATTCTTTTTGGATGCGTTTTTTGCAAAAAACAGACTTCCGCACTAAGAGTTTTTGCTCCAAATAATAGATCAGTATTTATTAGAAAAATTGAAAGTTACAGAGATGTCAAAACAAAACACACACACACTCAATACAAAACGTCAATATAAAATAATAAGTTTTTTCTTGTGCAGGATTTATTCGTAAGTTCTAGGATTTGGAAACTAGGCCTTAGTTAGAGTATTTTGCTTGGCAAGCGAACAGAAAGCCAACCTCAGAAGACGAAGAAGAATAACAATAAATATTGTATTGTAACGTTTCGCAGGACGACAAGCTGACGATCCTGGCGACCCTGTTCTGGGTCGGCGCATCTCTCCTGGAGTCGGACTACGAGCACGAGTTCCTTCTGGGAGTCCGACTACTGGCGCGAGTGATGGCCCGACTACCGCTGGACCGGCCCGACGCGAGAGAGCGGTTGGACAGGACACAGGCCCACACTGCGCCCTCGCCACACGCTCTACTGCTTAAGGTTAGTCCGACTACTGGCGAGTGATGGCCCGACTACCGCTGGACCCGCCCGACGCGAGAGAGCGGTTGGACAGGACACAGGCCCACACTGCGCCCTCGCCACACGCTCTACTGCTCAAGGTTAGTCCGACTACTGGCGGGTGATGGTCCGACTACCGCTGGACCCGCCTTTAGTTCGCTTTTCTACGAGAATGAAACACAACGGATCGGAAATATTGTTATTCACCGCCGGCAGCGTAACTCAACAAGGAGCGCAGTCTTGCTTTATTTCATTGCGTTAAGCAACGCGCTACTCTATGCGTGACGAACGAGAGCGGCTTTGACTACAGTTCAATCAGTTCAAATCAGTTGGAGAAAAAAAAGTAGCTAGATACTTAGTATTAGATAGTAATAAGTATCTGATTTATAATATTTTTTACTTTAGATAATATTTTGACGTTCAATGTAAATAATTTATTTATGGCATATTGAATAAAAACATTTGAATCTTGAATCTTGTTCCCGGCGTATAACTTAAAAATTGACCTTGACAGCGCAGTAGACGATTTTTAGATCTCTTTGGCGGGGGACAAGGGGCGCGACGGAATTGCTATTGCTTCGGACGGCCCCGATTGGTTAAGTTTTGTTTGACATGCGCGAACTCATCCCCACTACGCAGACTTTTGCTCAACGAACTGTACTTATAACCTGTTTCACTCTCACTTGCAGGGCTGCACTCACCCTAACACATACGAGCCGGTTGTGGGGGTATTAGCGGACCTGATACCCCTCCTCGGCCTCGGGGTCATCGACCCCACACAGTCCGTGGCCTTCCCTATGACCGTGGTGGCCCTGCTGCCCTACATGCTGCTTCACTACGAAGAGGCCAACGAGCTGTGCGTCCGCGCAGCCTGCCACATCGCTCAGGTGACTCTTAACTGCCCCCCACCTCCCTAGGTGACTCTTACCTGCCCCCCACCTCGATAGGTGACTCTTACCTGCCCCCCACCTCGATAGGTGACTCTTACCTGCCCCCCACCTCGATAGGTGACTCTTACCTGCCCCCCACCTCGATAGGTGACTCTTACCTGCCCCCCCCCCCCCCCCCCCTCGCCATGTGATTCTTACCTGATAGACCTGTATTTTGAAACGCAGTTTCAGCAGGCAAGGGATTTGATCTTGCAATCATACAATAACGTTCCTTTCCTTATACACTGACAAGGTTTAAGAGCGCCGCGTTGCCAACAAAAATCATATTATCTTCTTTTTGGATGCGTCTTTTGTAAGGCCTAGATTCCAGATCCTAGAACCTACGAATATTTATTTTCTTGTACGGGATTTATTCGTATTAAAAAATTGTTAAGCCTAGGTATTCTCATTTGACGGCTCGTTTTTAGCAAAAACGCATTCAAAAAAATAATTTTTTTTTTCATTGTAGTCGCTAGTGTGCTTTCACGATCACCTTAAGGCTCCGTATAAGGCTAACTAGCGCCACCAATGTTGAAAAAATCCTATCTTCCTTCAGAAGAAGTTTCTGACAAAATCCTAAGATGAGCTCATGCGCCATGCTTTTCTAGATTTTTAAGTGTAGGTACCCAATCAGTTTCTAGACTTAAGCAAAAAAATTTTCGATAACTGCCAAAAACGGCCACTTTCTACCGGCCACAAAATTTCGAAGAGGGTATCTACACTTAAAAATCTAGAAAAGCATGGCGCATAGGCTCATCTTAGGATTTTTCCAGAAACTTCTTCTAAAAGAAGATATGATTTTTTTAACATTGGCGGCGCTAGTTAGCCTTATACGGAGCCTTAACAGCTGGTGCCAAAAAAAGTAGTAACACCGGTCTCCGCCCGCAGTTCACAGCGGAGAAGAGCAAGAAGCTGGAGAACCTCGGCACCGTCATGACGCTGTACAGCCGCCGGACCTTCAGCAAGGAGAGCTTCCAGTGGACCAAGTGTGTGGTCAAGTACCTGTGGGACACCTACTGCCACATGTCGCTGCAGATGCTGTCCTTCCTCGTCGAGGTGCTAGAGAAGGTAAACTCTACTGCGCACAACAATAAGGCCCATTGACTGCTTCCTTATCTCGCCAAAAAGCGATCTTGTTTCCTCTGTTTTCAAAAATCGTCCGACCACCGATTCATTTATTTATTTATTTATTTATTTATTTTTGGAAGGCTAACAGCTTTAGAAACACATTGTAGATACGAAGTTTAGAAACAGAGAGCCAATTAGAAGCCTTCACAAGTAGATACAGACTGGTTAAATGTGGAATACAGTCAAAAACACATATACCTATAAGTGTAGTAAATTACAAAATATATAAATATAAATGCAAGATCTTACTTAACATACATTATTGTTGGCTGCTACACTCGCATCTTAAAAAAGAAATAAACAATATTTTAAGCATTAAAAAACAACTTACTTAACGCGTCTCTCGCTTCTGCTTGTTTGGTATTAAATAGGTCTAAGTCTAACCTAAGGTTAGAATCACCACAGAGTGCATTAAATCTATCGCACGCACGCAACATATATGTGTTTCTCCTATAATTAGTTGAGACAACCGTTCGTTGACTTATTCGTTGACTAGAACGTTGATGAATGCGTGTGTATTGGAAGTTGAGTGGCAAGCCCGGGTCAAGTATCTGGGGGTCACCATCGACCGAGGTCTCACGATGGCTGCGCATGTCGACGCGGTCATCAACCAGGTGAAGGGTGCGCGCGCGAGGCTGCGCCCGATCCTCGCCTCCCGTCTCCCTCTGCGATCGAAGCTCGGGGTCTATAAGACCTACATTAGGCCCCGCCTCACGTACGCTGCGCCGGCATGGTTCGCGCTCGTCTCGGAGACGAACAAGAAGCGTCTCCGAGCCCAGGAGCATCTCTCCCTCCGCACGATCGTCGGCGCGCCTCGCTACGTGAGGAATGCGACGATCGCGAGGGACCTCAAGTTGGAGAACTTGGACGCCTTCGTGGCTGGCGATCGATGTGTTCGCGCGAGCGGACCGGTCGCAGCTGCAGCACCTGCGCGGGCTGGCCCCGCTGGACGCGCGCTCCCCCGAAGCCTGGTTGTTTCCACGACCGCCGACAACGACCCCTGACCTCGTTCCCCCCAGTGAAGACCCCGGAAGGCCACCCAAAGACCTGTCCGTAACCACGGACAGCGGGAGATCCCTCGGGAAGAGGGCCACGCCCTGACCCCGACCCTCCACTTCCCTTGCGGAAAGCGCGAGAAGACCACTTGATTGATTGCATGTGTATGTATGTTTGTTGGTCCTCAGGGCGCGGCGAACCTGCAACTGCCGATCCTGTCGGTGCTCCACTGTATGCTTTACTACGTAGAGTTGAACGCACCCGCGGCTCAGCCTGTCAACGCGGATCTACTGAGGGTCGTCGCCAAGTTTATAGATGTGAGAATTCAACTATAGTCAAAGTTTAAACTAGAACTTTTTGGTCTAACCTATGACGTTAACCTATCGTACAATCTTGGTTCTTTAACGTCGTATCCCTGAGGTGGATTACAGGCAAGACTTTTTTATAGGTACTTCAGCTGTTTCAAATAAGGTAGTACTTATGAAATTATGTAAAATGTTTTTGATCATCATGGATATACTAAAAGTAACCTCAAAGCCCGAACTTTGCTCAAATTCACGTAGCTTATGCCATTGTCATTGCGGTCCATCTCTTATAGTCTTGGCTCATTGCTCCATGGCCGTCAGTTCTTCAAATTATTTTCTTTTCTTTACCAAGCGAAACATATGTTCAACGCTCTGGCTGTCTCCGTCCAAACCCTGTTTATTTCTGTGCCACGACTTTCTTCTTCTATCGGCACGCCCTTTCCCCTCAATCTTGCCCATTAGGATCACTTGAAGAAGTCGGTACCAACATGTCGCGGTGAAGCACATGTCCTAGGCAGCTTATCTTCTTCCGTTTTCTTCAAGAAATGCTCCTAAGTATGCCCAAATGTTCCAGGGCGGCAACAACTACAAAGAGGCTATGAAAATCCTGAAGTTAGTGGTGACGCGGTGCTCGACGCTGGTGGTGCCCCCCTACTGGGACCACGCTTCCTCCATACTAGACGTGGAACTGCACGGGAAGAAGGTACGTCACAACCGTGGTAGGTACAAGACGCTGGTGGCCCCCTACTGTGACCACGCCTCCTACACACTGATGCTCTACCACAAGTTACGTCCGGCAGACCTACGGCGCCGACAAAACCAGTTGAAACTTGCCTTGTCGGTGACGCAGTCTGCCGGACGTTACTCGTGGTAGAGCCTCTGGACGTGGAGCTGCCCGGGAAGAAGGTACGTCACAACCGTGGTAGATAAGAGTTTTGACAATGCAAGGATACTTAGGGTGGTATTCTAGAACGCTACTTAAACTCAGTTCAGACTGTCGATAAAACAGTGCATGTTTTGATATGAAGGGAGGGATATTCAAATCAAAACATGCACTGTTTTATCGACAGTCGACACTAATATTTAAACAGAATTCAACGAGCGTTCTAGTTTGAACTGAGTTTAAACAGAGTTTAAGTAGCGTTCTAGTTTGAACCGAGTTTAAGGGTGGACGATTATGTGTTCTGGTCTACGAAGCAGTGGCACTGCCCAAAAAACTTATCGTAGACCAGAATACATAATCGGCTGAATTATTGTTGTTCTGTTGTTTACAATAATGAAAAGAATACTACTTTATTGCCGCGAACGAAAAATCGCTGAACAAAAATAGCTCAGTTTAGCTACAAAATGTAAAAAACTGGGAAAATATTGAATTTCCCGCCACGCTGCTATCTTCCAGCCTTAAGTAGCGTTCTAGAATACCACCCTTAGTACACGACGATAAGAAGGACTTCACTGCCTGCCAAACAACGTTGGTGGCGGTGATGTTTGACACTGGCGCTGACATCTCTTGCCTTTTCGGAACGTCTATCAACGCGCCGTTATATTGCTGAGTAACCCCCGACCAAAAAAGAGGGTTATAAGTTTGACCGGTCCGTCGCGCTGTAGCTCTTAAACGGGAGAATCGATTTGGATGCGTTTTTTTTATTAGCAGTTTTCTAGCGAGTGTCCTTAGATATATTTCATCAAAATCGGTTTAGCCGTTTATGAGATATGCAAAAATTTTAAGTTAAAATGTTGGGGTTATTATAAATTTAGTAGTTTTTGCGCTTTTATCGCTTGCTAATGTTTATCGTTCCTTTCGACAGGAGCTGCCTGGTCGGACGATGGACTTCACGTTCGACCTGTCCCAAACACCTGTGATAGGGCGGCGCTACCTCCCCCGCGGCGGCTCTCAGCCAGCTACTGGGCCGAGCTCCCTCTCCGCCGCATCTACCTCCACCCCGGACAAGGGTAGGTGCTCCCCCACTGCGATCTGCTTCTTTCTCTGGCACAATAATGTTAAATTATGTTTATAAATTGCAGATGGTTTAGTCCAGTCAGTCGCTCTTGACCACTCGCTGCAACTGCAGTGACAGATGTGAAACTTCTAAACTTTTAAATCTGTGAGACAACTGTCCGTTACAACTTTTACATTTCTTTAGATGACTTATACTTGTGAGGCAAGGCAACAGTTGTACCGTTGGCCACAGACTAGGATACCCAATGGTATCTCTTACCGCGCGCGGCCAATCGAACAAAAAGGTGTATCCTAGCGTGTGGCTGACTGTACCCACTAGGCTACCACGGCTTCTAAAGCCGCGTACAGTCTACGTGTTAATGCAACATGAAATGCAATATTTTTCATACATTTTTCGCGCGCAGTGCGCTCGCGAACATATTAAAATCTATGGAAAAGGTTGCATTACATGTTATGTTGCACCTAGTCTGTACGCGGCTTAGTTGAGTGTTCGTTGGCACCCCCAGGCTCGTCGGGCTCGGTGTCGGGGTCGCTGTCGACGGTGGTGGGCGGCGAGTGCGCGGGCGCAGCGTCCAGTGCGCCGGCGCACGTGGCCGCCTCGCCGCGCCGCTCGCTCAGCCTGTCGCCCGCCGACGCGCTCGCTAGCGGCTGGAAGCGGCCCTGGATGTCACAGGTACTACCCTCATCTCGTGACGCCAAAATGAATCCTCTTTTCACCCGACTGCCTAAATAATTTAATACTTTGTTTTTGCAATATTATGGACTTCCTAGTTCTCAGTATAATCCGTGCGGAATCAGAATGGGATAATACCTTTTGGAACTGAATCGAAAATGACAGTTCTCCAGTAGCGTCAGTAAAAAAAATGTTAGTTCAACGTTCTATCATAGGGTTATGAAATTGAAAATACACAAAAATGTTTAATGGTTGTAATCTAAAAGGATTCAATGTTATTGCATTAATTGAATAAAACGTGATAAAACTCGAGCAGACACCCACGCGCACAGAAAACACAAGCAAGTTTCGACGCGAGTTTGCCATAGACAACTAGAGTTTGCCGAAATGCTGACGCTACAGGACCGCGAGCGTCTCAGTTCCAAAAGGTATTATCCCATTCTGATCCCGCACGGATTATACATGTTACACGCTAATATGACTTGAATGTTTCAGAGCCGAGTCCGCGAGTGCCTCGTGAACCTGCTCACGACATGCGGACAACGTGTCGGCCTGCCCAAGAGCCCATCTGTAAGTCCCACTTTCGACCTCATCGCCATCGCCATTGAGTACAAAACAGCGCGACCTAAAACACAATTTGTTTACAGAGAGTTTCTTCTTGTTTTTTGTGATTAGTCAGTAATTGTTTGATTTCTACCCATATCGCTGCATTTAGGACGATTTAATAACCACTTTATGTTCGAAGGTAACTCGCATACAAACATTAACCGTCTTGAATATGTTTTGTGACGCTTCACGCACACACCCTCACAGCTCGCTGTCGAGGTGCTAGAGTTGTCGTACGAGTGTTGGACACAGTATACTAGACTCACGAAACACATTACGAGTAAGTATGTTCACGGCATATCCTCACCTGGTTTTATTCGGGTGTCTTACTCTGACTAATCGGCCTTATAGAATGCTATGAAAGCATCGCATTGAGCTTAGAAATCGCGATCAAACTTAAGTAAATAAATTCTAAATCAAAAGGTTGTTTTGTTGCAAAAATCAATGCCATGCGTTCAGTTGGGAAGGGATGCCTTCAAAGTTTGACCAAAGGTGCTAATAATGAAAAAAAAAAACTTTCAGAGTAAGAGCCCACCAGCTTTGGCTTTTTAATCATACTACAACATACCATGTATCATTTGCTATGTTCATTTGTTTTTTACTCAGTTAATTCCATTTATTTGTTTTCTCGTCGTGGCTTTTCATGACGACACAGTGTAATGGCGTGACGACCCCATAAAGGTTAACTTTAAACAAAACTAGATATCGGAATACGTCTTCAAAGTATTCACAACTAAGCACAAGAGAGAGAGAGAGAGAGAGAGAGAGAGAGAGAGAAACGATTAGAACACGAAACACAAAGCACCCAGTAGGTATAGGATTAGAATTTTCTCCCTTAAACGCTTTCCAGGATCAGGTAAATCTTTTCTTCACAATATAGCAACCTGATAAAACGTGTCAATAAAACCAAAATATTTTAGTGTCAAATGCATTAATAGGCTTCAAAATCACTGGCTTCAGTTATACGCATTTCACAGATACAAATATTAATTTCAACAGTAGTTGCACACCTATTGTTGAAATAGGTGCACATTTCTAATCCGTTTTAGAATACTCGGATGGTACTTACATTAAAAGTTTTAGAATTTTTTGATATCTCGGCACAGACGAGATGGGGCATCTGGTAACACTCTGCAAGAGTGACAGCATGGAAGGCCATATCGAGCTTTTAAAGACGCGATATACCTCTATATCTCTCGCTCTACATGTAGGAAAGTTAGATGGAAAGTGAGCGTGCCCGCGATGCGAATTTACCTATTTCTTGTAACGACATAAAGTTCCCAAAAGCAGAAAGTAATTACAAAGTGTGCAATGGTCAAAGTACTGAATGTGGCTTTCTTGATTAATGTTCGGCAGGTCTAGCATGAATGACCATATCGAGCTTTGACAGCAAGATACATACACTGCCGCCTAAAATAGCACTATATCGTGCGGTGCTCAATAAAGGATGCTAAAGGTTGTCGAACGTACTGTTGCCAACTCTGTTGCCAAGCGAATCCAAATAAAAACAAAAGTATCTTCAATTTCAAAGTATCACTAAAAACGTAAACAGGTTCAGAGAATCACAAATGTATCCCAAAAACATATTCTACAAAAAAATGGCAACTCTTTTGCGTATTAAAAATAAACACTAGCGTTTCCTAAACTGTTCGGCAAATTATTTTGGGGTAGGTACTTCACTACTTTCGGAACCGGACGTACATAAACGGTTGTAGAAGTTGGCATCGATTATGCCGGCCCCCTCGTGTGTTTGTCCTGCTGACCTCGTTACCGCTGCCCGCAGGTGATCTTCAGCCAGAGCTCGGAGCTGCTGGAGCGCGAGTCCTCGATGGCGTCGTCGCTGGAGGAGGTCTCAGGGACCCCCGGCAACGAGCCCTCCGCGCCGCCGGACCATTTCGGCGTCTTCAAGGACTTCGACTTCCTTGAGTACGAGAGCGAGTCCATTGAGGTAAACAGCCACTCAAGTACATATTACGCCTTTTACATGCAGTAAGATTAGGATATAGTAAAAGAAATACTAGCTATTTACAAATTGTATAACTAAGGCCGTTGCATCTACGTAGTGAGATGATTTACACAGCGTCCAGTGGCACCTTCACTCACACCAGATGGGTGAAGAGATCACTCGGCGCTGCAGTGCCTGGGACATTGGTTTTTTTTAGATGGAGTAGGCTTGCCCAGCACCTATACTATCCTGTATTGACTTGTCTTTCCTGTAGGCTAGGCCGACTAAATTGTATAAGGAACTTCGTAAATAAATCCATTGGTATAAGTTTGCCAAGATTCATGCCAAGCTCGGAGGGAATCAGAGTATATAGCTGAAGATTTAAGGCGCTGGGCATAGTGAATTAGCCCGCGCGCAAAGAAAAATGCACTAAATCGATTCCTGTATCAAATACACAAAAAAAATCGAAAATGTTCACATATCAAACCCTAGAATTTGCTGAGACCTATCTAAAACAGCCAGTTTCGTGTTGAGATTCATAAACGTTTTGAAGATATTTTGCTTGAAAAAAAATAGGCTGCGCACTTTTTTTCAAGCAAAATATCTTGCAATCTGTTATGGATATCAACATAAAACTGGCTGTGTTAGATTGGTTTCAGCAAATTCTAGGGTTTGATATGTGAACATTTTCGTTTTTTTTTGTGTATTTGATACAGGAATCGATTTTGTGCATTTTTCTTTGCGCGCGGGCGATTCACTATGCCCAGCGCCTTAACCCTCGGAGGGAATCTGCATCTGTAGCTGCACTACAGGAGTGGCTAGCGCAGAACAGTCCTGTTTCGTCTAGTTAAGAAACTGCGTATAAAGGGCTGATTGCCAACTTCCAGTAATTGAAGACACCATAAGAAAAAGAAGACACTAAGTTAAAGTCCATGTTGCAGCAATCAGTGCTTATTGATCAGCATCAGAGGGCTCATCCTGTGACAAAATCCGCACAGTCGTGAATCGTCAAAACCCTTGAAAATTGCCCTTATTGAAATGAACAATCTTCTTTTTTTTACACTTGAAGGGTGATTTGGAAAAACAACCAAGGTCACATTTCAGTAAAAAAAATTTTTTTTGCTCTATGGACTCTTTGAACTTCATATTACACTTTAGGTCTAACTTAAGGAGCAAAAACCACCAATGTCTGGTCTAAACATGGGTTCAAGATTCGAGTGTTGTTCTATTGTTATTCGAGTGTTATTTTCATTTTATTTACTTCCTGTAAAATTTACATTTCAGTAAAAAATTTTTTTTTGCTCTATGGACTCTTTGAACTTCATATTACACTTTAGGTCTAACTTAAGGAGCAAAAACAACCAATGTCTGGTCTAAACATGGGTTTAAGATTCGAGTGTTGTTCTATTGTTATTCGAGTGTTATTTTCGTTTTATTTACTTCCTGTAAAATTTGTTAAATGTGACCTTGGTTGTTTTTCCAAAACACCCTTCAATTAAATACGGGATTACTTATGGTGCATAATTTTAGAGAATACATACACTGAAGGTTTACTTGACAGCCTAATCCGTAACCGTTGCTTGTGTGTTCCAGGGCGAGAGCTCGGACAACTTCAACTGGGGCGTGCGCCGGCGGCTGCTGAGCGAGGAGCGGGACGAGTGGGCGCGCGCGCCGGAGCGCTCCCCGCCCCCCGCGCACCACCTCACGCCCCGCCCGCACGACCGCCTGCCGCACTCCAAACGGGTGAGTAAGGATCGGAATCTAGCCACTAGAGTCTGAATGGACTAGCGCCATCTTGCTTTATTTCACAACTTAAGGGTCAATGAAAGTAACGCGGCGGAAAAGCCGAAATTTTTACAGTTTTTTTTTATTATTTTGTACGTAAACTGTGATATTTTTGTTTAACGACAATAAAATATTATTCATTTCATTATTAGAAATCAGAACAACAATATCAAAAATTGCTCAGTTTAGCTACAAAATAAAATAAAAAGCTGCTCGTGGCGGCTCGGGACATTGTACAATCCAAACGAGAGTACAAACTGTACGAACTCAAAATTCATAGACTCGAATTTTCGACAACTTGACAGACCAGGGCCTCAAGTCTGTAAAATAACGGTCTCTCGATGGCTCCCCAGTTGCTAGGACAAAATCGGGTTTTCCTCCCTTTTTTTCCTACAGCCACCGAACCAATTCTTTAGAATTTGAATAAAACTTTTGTTTGTTTATTGTACTAGAAAAACATTAAAAGGACCAGTACATACATTACTAATAAATCATTATAAAAGCACATTACTAATAAATCATTATAAAAGCCTTTCGCTGGGTAGCCAATCGATACACCATTGCGTTACAAACTAAGGCGCAACTGCGCTCGCAGCTAACTTCACAGCCGCCATAAAGTTTGAATCGAGCTATACTGCCAATGAAACAATCTTCATGCAGAAGCCATTGTTTTTTTTGTTGATTTGGTTCGTCTGTCCGCAGAGCGCGCACGAGGACTCCTCGGACGAAGAACCAAACTGGGAGGAGAACCCCGCGACCCGCGGGGAGGGGGACGCGGGGGCGCAGCTGCGCGCGCGGGCGCACTCCTTCTCGTCAGCCTCCAGGTGAGTGAACCACTCTGTCTGAATGTATGGGCCACCTCGTAGTGTGTGGGTCTTGAGATGGATCCCTGTTATAGTTGTTGTTGTGGATGGCGAGAGTAAAAGGTGAGAAGTCCAATCACTGTTTTATTCCGTAGTTACATGGGATAATTTGGGTAGTATTTTCCCGTAGATGTGGTTACTTGGAGTGTCAATTGAATTCTACCTAAGTGCTATACTCCGTGCAATTTTAGTGGTTTTAAAGCCGAAGATATTTTGTTGCACTGGTGATTCTGAGCCAAATTACAAAATTTCATTCCAAAACGCGCGAAAAAAAAATTCACTTCTCCATACAAATGGTGTCGATTGGCGATAGCCGTTTGTATTGGGAAGTGTTTTTTTTTGTCGCTCGTGTTGAAGTAAAATTTTGGAATTTGGCTCAGAATCACGAGTGCAACTAAATACATTCGGCTTTAAAACCACTAAAATTCCACGGTGTATTTACTTAATAATGTTAACTCGTTTAGGTACTAAAGTTGCTGACGTTAGTCTAATAAAGTAGAGCGCGCGTAAGGCCGCGATTAGTACGGTCAAGCGTGAACCGTACATGCTCCCAACGACTAAAAGAATAAAAGTTTAATTAAAACATATTCCCAAGTGCAATGTAAAGTTACGATTGTCACAGTCTGTAGATGTCAGGTTTAGGCCCGTAAGATCAATCACAGTTTAAACCAAAAAGGCTAGTTTAAACCCTATCTGTCGATTAATTTTCATACAAAATGCGAGGTTTAATCTATGGTCCGAGTTTGTGATTGATCTCACCGGCCTTAGGGATGCAAAAGACGCGAGTGTTGTCAACGGTTCTTTCATGAACTCTCATTTAAAACTAAATCTAACAAAGTGTGCAGAATAGTCTGCGGTTCTGAATATTTGGGCCGCACGAGTAATATACAAAATTGTGCGTTCACTGTACACAGTGAACTCAGTGGCTACCTCTAGGTTTTGCATAGGTCTCTATTCTCTGGTACGTGACTCAATCTCTAAACCGTTGATGTACGTACTATTGTAATATGCATAGAAAAACAAAGTGAACAGCAAGCCTATCTGTTGTGTAAGCGCACAAGTTTATGTACGGTCGGCCACAATCTCAGATACCCCATGGCAGCTCTTACCACGCGCGGCATAAGGGCGTCAATCGGACAAAAATGGGTATCTGAGACTGTGGCCGACTGTATGTACTATCGTAATAGGCGTAGAAAAACAAAGTGAATATGACATTATTATATTTACAAAAAAACATTGAACCGTACGTCGTACGAGACACATTGAACAGCAAGCGTATCAGAAGCGCCCTTTGGCAGTATTTGGAGGTCCTTCTGGCAGTATCTGGAGTGGAGCTGCTGAAGCTAGAGGGCAGCGCGGCGCGCAGCCTGCATGGTGTGGCGCACCCACTGCAGGTAGGGGCTCACTGCCGTGTACAGACCCATCGCTGGAGGCGCCGCTCGGCTGGCTACGCCTGCCAGCTTACCGTCGTGCAGCAGAGGCCCGCCCGAGTCTCCGGACCATGCAATCTGTTGTTTGCCACATTTATTCGACAAACAGATTACAGGATAATTATCCATATTTGTATCGCTGCATTTATTGATCATTCCCTCCGCCACCTGCAACGGCTTGTTGTAAGCAGATTCTTTCATCTGAAAGCTGACACCCCCGAAGCCAGCGATCACGATGTTGTGACCGACCATGCTCTGGTAATCTACAGCTGACAGTTTTGCAAAAGATTTTAGTGGCACCTTTTGCACAAATAGCAGCCCTATGTCGTTTCTTGAACTGCTATATTTTGAATTATCATAGAGTTTTTCAATTGCGAAAATAAATTCGACTTTGAAATAGTCCGGATGAGGGTATTGGGCTATGACTTGGCTATGCGTGGTGCTGTCCTCCCGGGGAACTGTCACGTTCCCCCAACGGATGTTGTATATAGAATTTTCTAGGCAGTGCGCAGCGGTGATCACCCACTCACTGGATATCAGCGAGCCGCTACAAACTCGCTTATTGTGCTAAAACATAACGCAAAATTTAGATCCGCCTACATGAAGCTTACTAACCCGAGAGAATGGAGTGAAAGCAAATACCTACACGTAATGAGAAACTTAAAACATCCAACTACTGTCAAAACCTCTTGTGCGTGCAGAAAAAAAAATGTAAAGAGTCAAATAGTCGAGTAAGTTCAATATTTTTTCTTTTATGACTTATGGTTTCTAAAAATATAGCGTTATTACAAAAGTTAAAATTAAATAAAAATAGTAGCCACAACTAGCGCCGCCAATAAAAAACATAACCTTTTTGGATGCGTTTTTTTTACTAAAAACTCTCCTGCAAATCTCACATCCTGCAATCATTTATCGCCAAAAGTGGCCACTTTTGACGATAAAATGATTGCATTCGTAGGTTCTAGGATCTGGAATCCAAACCTTAGGTTCTAAAAATTCGCGTTGAGATTTTGCAGGAGAGTTTTTACCAAAAAACGCAAACCAAAAAGAAGATAATATGTTTTTTTTTTCATTGGCGACGCTAGTTGTGCCTATTGTGCCTTAAAAGTAATTTGCCAAATGTATAGACAGGATCAGGACGTTGACGAACTGTTAATTAAGGTGGGACGATAGCAAGGTAGTGGGAAATTCTAAATTTGTCGTCCCACCTTAACCGAAAGAGGTGTGTCAGTATGGCAAGTAGAATAGATACCTGGTTAACGCCCGGTTTCTTCAATGCATAAATTACGAAACAGACGAGTTAAACTCTAGTTAAATGGACTTTGTTAAAATTTGTATTATTATCAATGTGTCAAACCTCCAATTAATCGCCGTTTTGGGTTTAGAACGCAATACCAGTATTTAGACACGCCGATGTTTAACTAAATCAGAAAGGCGGTGGTAAATAATGTGCGATACTAGCAACAAGAGACCGGGAATGTTACCGACACAGAAAAGTGGCATATGCCCAACAGTGGGCGTCATTCATGGGTAAATAGATAGAATAGTCTTTCACACCGGTTTTAGCTAGATAGCAACAAGATGCAGGCGTAGGGAAATATCGACTTACCTTAAAATAAGGTACTTTTTTTTCTAACAAAACAGCAAATGGGAAGAGGTCTGTGTGTTGCTTGTCGTCGTATCCCCTGATGATTCTGCGCTGCGCGGTCTGCGCACGCGCCGCGCAGCCGCACGCAGCGAGCAGCGCGACACCGCTCCACACCCGCACCCACCTCATCTTCTGCGCACCGAAAAGTTAAATAAACACTACACACAGCGATGAAACAACTATTTGCATTCTAAACAAAAACAGTCGTTAAAAATATACGACTGATATATTTTTTTTAATACCAAATTGCGGTTAGCTGTGATATCGGTGGTGAAATCGATTTTACATGAAACACTCATTTGCTTTCGAAATCGGGTAAAAAGCAAGCGACTGTTTGAATCAGCAGCTTTAAACAAATGGATGCCTATGCCACTCTGCGCGATCTCTCTCTGCGCAAACCCGAACGAAATCGAACGAAATTAACGAAATCAAAACGTCGTCGTAATAATATCATAAAACATTTTTGCCTAAGCAAGCGACTTGCGACTAATCTATACTTATAATAAAACTCTAAATTTTTGTCTCTGTCTGACTCTACCTGTCTCTCTCTGTCACACTGTCTGTCCCTATGTCTGTGTGTTACCTCATCACGCGAATACCGCTGAATAGTCTTCAGTCAAACAGTCGTACCGTGATAAGTCCTGTTTCCCGGCACAATCTAGGCTATATTATATCACGCTACGACTTTTGGGATAAATAATAAAAGTTGAATTAATAAGCATTGTCGGGCGATACAGGACCATCCCATTTGCCATAGTAAAAAAAAACAATATGACTGTTATTCGGAAAACAGATCTAAACTTTATACATGATAAGGTTGTGTTTTGCATACATGCGATCGGCATGGCCAACTCGATTATTTCATTTTTCCAATATTTGGAAAAACGAACTAACCTAATATGTAATAAGGTTGTGTTTTGCATTAATGAAAAAAGCCATGACCAACTGGATTTCCTACCAAAAGTATTGCAAGGAAGTGTTTGCATTTTTCGTCGGGCCCCAATAAGTAACCGTAGCTCAGGCGGTACTGCTTTCACTTCGTGGTCGATAGGTTCTGGGTTCGAACCAAGGCCTTGATGATTGTGTTTTTTTTTTTCGTTCGGTTAAGCGCATTTTTCTTTTTGTATTTTTTGTTTTTTTAATTGGTAAGAAAAAACTTAGATTTTGTTACTTAGAATTCCAATATGTTAAAACTAATTTTTTGTGATGATTCTTTTTTCAGCAGGGTTTGAAATTATCAAGATAAATAGCCCTTTGATAATTATCATGATAATTATCCGATAATTATCAAACAGACATAAACCTAGCAATCCTTTTTTAACTGATATCGGATAGATATCCTGATATCCTTTTTTACTGATATCAAAGTGGTGAGGCCTTTGCCCAGCAGTGGGACAGCGTAGAGGTTACATAAAAAAAAACTTTGTTTTTTTAGTTTCGGCCACACACAGACAATACAAAACGTAAAGAAAACCCGACGATGCGGGGAATCCCCGCTATTGACGGTAAGTGGCGCGTTCACAGAACAATATTGGCGCGTTCCAATACACGCAGTCGTTGAATGCAAAAAATTACAAGTGGCAAATATTTTCGATTATAGTTATCAAGATAATTATCAACCTATATTTATCTTGATAATTAACACTTCGAACCCTGTTTTTCAGTCTGTGCGCTTTACTAAGCGCAATTAAAAAATATCTTTCGTGAAACCCTCCCAATTTCTTAAAGTATAGCATTTTTAGAACTAGAAACTAACCACATTTTAATTTAAAGTCTTCATTCGTTCGTGAAACTTTGTCTTCTTAGCTGAAACGCTAAATGCATTTTGCAACCCTAAATACTAATACTTACTTAAATCGGAGGTTTGTGATATGTGGGGTACTAACATAGACATAATATTCTATAGGTATGGGTTCTCTATCTGCCGGTTTCTGATTTGAGAAATTCGCTAAGCAAGCACTTAAATATCGTTCTGCCTCTGCGGTTTTCTCACAAAAGAACGTGACAGAACGATAGTTAAGTATTTCCTTAGTAAAATTCTCAATTTAGAAACCGGGCCTATGTCGTCTCCAGTGGTAGCAAACTTTGCACCGAGGGCGTGTGTCGTTAAAGTGACCCGCAAGGATACCCTCTACTGGCTTAGCATAAGAATGGGTTAGACCTTATCTATGGGCCATGGGCGTACTTATAACTCTATCTGTCCCACTCTACGTCGATCAAAAGAGTGAAATCCATATAAACTCCTTAACTTCTTAAGCCATTCTAATGCTAAGCTTTATCACGTCTAAACAATACATTTATAAACCCGCCGCGTACGTGGCAAAGTTCCTGCTTTATTAGAAAATTTATAAATATGTCGTATTGTTTAGATTAAGGATTTTAAGGCTTAAAAAATGCCTAAAATAAAAATAATTATTTATTTAACAAAAAGGTGTATCCTAGATTCCTAGCGTTTTACGTACTCTATTTATTGTTCTCTTTTGAGCCTTGCTGCCGCAAGTCATGAAGTAAAAATAGCCTTTCTATTGAGTTTTCCTCCACAGTCGGATTAAAATTAAATGTCTTTGTAATGTAGTAATTTTGCGTTCTAGACACTCTGAGACTACACCTTAAAAAAACGGGTCAAGTGCGAAATATATTCGTGAGGAGAGGGTTCCGTACATCCAAAGTTCATTTACGCACAAATGTTGAGAAACCATACAGCGATCCGCGATGTAGGACTGTAGAGCGCCATCTGTTGGCTTATATGATCATTTTCCTATATTATTTTATACACCGTGGACTTCTTATAGATTTTACTGTAATCTATAGGTAAATAACTATTACATGTATTTTTTTCAAAATTTTAGGCTCAGTAGTTACTTAAATAACTTCAAAACTGTTTATTTAAAAATGATTGAAAAAATATTTGAGATCCTCACAACGAGCCCTTTCAACTTACTTATGTGTCCCAAATTTAAACACGATCGGTTCAGTAGTTTCGGAGTAAATTGGCTGTGACCGATGGACAGGTAGAGGCACGAGTGATCCGGAACCATCCGTTTTGCCTTTTGAGGTACGGAACCCTAAAAACGCATACGAAGTCGCGGGCACAGCTAGTTTGAGTGATAAGTCAAAATGTTTATTTAGGCACTTTACTTTTAATTTTCTTTTCCAGACGTTAATTTGGTGATAATTATTGAACTCGTCCATGAATTCGATACTTTCTTGGAAAATGTGTTTTTTTAATTACTGGGTTACGAAAGTTTGAAGTTCATTATTTTTTGTTATTTATTTCTTTTTCCATAGCCCGTCACGCCCGGTCTTCTGTGCAAAATATTATAGTTTCTAATGATTATGACATTTTAATTTATTATTATTTATTTTGACTTTTATTTTTTACATTGACATGGCATTATAAATTATTAAATTTTTTTTTTTTTTTTACCTTTTCTGACATTAAAATATTAAACATTGATAATTGAATTAAATATTTATGTAAATCAGCCGTGTTATAGTGGACTTAAAGTAGTTAAATTAAAATACACAATTGTACTAACATAGACTAAGTAAATCAACATGTTACGAACACTATGGATACTTACGTCTGAAATAAACGAATTGAATGGAATTGAATTAAAGCTATAAAAGCGTAACTATACACAATGCAATCGCCCGAACCAATGAAATACAACTATAACAATAAAAATATTTCGCAAGAATCAGCGCTCGATAAATATTCACGAAGCTGGCAAAAGGCACCTTGTTTATCCAAACACTCTTGACTTGACTTGTTGATAAAAATAATAAGGAAGTTACATGTTCGTAGGCACTGCTAGAGGAAGTTCCTGATACTGCCAGAGGGCTCTCCAGATACTGCCAGAAGGCGCTCCAGATACTGCCAGAGGGCGCCCCAGATACTGCTTTCTGTAATGTTGGCCTCACCCAGGGTGACCAGATTTAAGCTAACTCGATTCGCCTAATTTTGTCTTCCGAGAAGCCTAAATCGCCATTTTTTTTTCTCTTCTATTTAGCCTAATTTGCTTACTTTTTGGGCCTAGTAGCCCAAATTTAGCCCAAAATAAAGAAAAAACAAAATAAGAAAACAGCGGAGGTACAGCAAAAAAATGATTTAAGAAATCTAATATTTGTTTTCAGATACTTGAACTAAAATAATAACTTCCTGCAAAAGTTCTCCGTCACTATCAGTGGAGAATCCTCCTTTCCACCTGCATAATATTAAGTTTCGTTACAAGCATTCTACGAAATAATCAAGGAATGGTTCAATTTGGCGATAATAGCCTAAATCGCCTAAATAAATGCGAAATAATCCTGAGACAGCCTAAATCGCCTATTCCCATTTTTTAGGTAGCCTAAATGGCTACTGGTCGCCGATCGCATTTTACATATTTGGACCAAAATAAAAAATATTTAAATTAGTTCCTCAATATTGTCTAAAGATAATATTAAGTCAATAACGGACTTTCGAACAAAAAACTTTGCGTACCGAATTCGCCTTATCTGGTCACCCTGGTCTCACCGCTTTCTGTTGGTCCCACACATTTTAATAAAATGATGATATTTACTGGTTTTTTGTTCTGGGGCTATTATTTTCTCGTTGGGTGGCTTCAATATCTCAGAACTGGCATATCAATATAAATAAAAAAGGAGCCTTCCGGACCATGGAGCAGCCCTTACAACATTTTAGTAAAAAAATGATCATACTTACTCAATAATATCGCTTTTGAGTTTAGCGTTTTGCTGCTTACAAAAATCATTCAAAACAAAGATTTTTTTTAAAATAAAGAAATATGCAACTGTCATATAAGAGAGATTTTCTTAGAATACGAGTTTTTCGCCTCGTATGATAATAGTATCACACGAGTATTCTAATATCGTCTTATATGCAGTTGCATACACTACTTTATCTTCACACATTGATCATTTTCCATTTTTTTTAGTTTAATTGTCACGGAGCCGTGCAGAAAAAAAAGTAAACTAATAATGGCGGCAAAACAAATCCAAAGTAAACACTAATGTCACAAATAAACAAAAAGAAAGCAGACGCTTTATTTTATTGGTTCCATTTGGTATAGAGGCAAAGAAGTCATACTTACGTACAGCCAGTGCTCGATTCACAGAATAGTTTACTGCAAGGAGAATTTTAACCGGAAGTGTATCAGTAAGGAGAATTTACACCGGAAGTGTATCGTAATAACAAAAAAAAGTTATTTTACGATACAGGTTGGCAGAAATTCTCATGCAAAACTTGTATCGTAATTTAATTTTTTAATTTCACGGTAAAGTTGTCTGTGAAATAATACTCAGTCTTATGTGTCAACTTTAATTCGAATCTTACTACATGAGTGTAGATAAATGATTAAATAAAGGTAATAAAATGCATTAAGGTTACGTACTTACCTTTCCGACTTTATTTAATTTGCACCCTGTATATTGCGAGTCACTCTCTGATGTGGTGAAAAGGGTCCTCGTAGTAGGTTCTTGATTGAAAGGCCGTCTAGAGTGGTCAAAGTATTATATTAGACTGTGTGAAGAAGAGCGCAACATACACTGTTAAGCTTCTTATATCTATGCGAATCAGTGGGTGAGGTGCCAAACACTAAACCTGCCCCCTCTTTATTTAAAAAAAAAAACTTTTTTTTAAAATAATTTTCTGACTTAGTTTACAGTTGACGATGGTTTATTTTAATTTTACACAGCAATATGTTTTTACAATTTCTCGATGATCGTTGTGTGTCCGTAGCGGCGAGGCGGAGGGCGACCGCGGCGACGTGACGCCGGTGCCGGCGGTCGGCGGGGGCGGCGCGGTCGCGGGCGGCGCGCACGGCTCGCGCGACGCCTGGCGCGTCTCCGTCGCCGCGCTGCTGCGACACGCCTCGCACCTGCAGCCGCTGCAACTGCTGCACCGCGTCCACACGGTCTTGAAGGTGAGCTCTACACTCCTCAGTGGCGGATTCACACATTTGCCGCCAGTAGGCTTTTCAATTTTGCCGCCTCTATCGACCGACCAATTCGACCAATTCCTAACTACTCTAGTCACCTCTTTGAGCTTCAAGAAAAGCTGAGTAGTCTAAACACCTCAAAAGGGACCAAAACGTGGCAAGCGGCGCCAAAAAGGAGGCAGGAGGCGCCAAGCAGAGCTTCTTTTTTGTAAGATCTCAAAAGATGCCCCAAATCTGCCGCCCCTAAAATCTGCCGCCCTAGGCTTCAGCCTACTCAGCCTATTGGTAAATCCAGCACTGACACTCCTGCCCGGCTAGGATGCCAGCCCGGCTAGGCATCGTAGAAACCTCGCTATAAAATCTGCTTCAAAAAACCGTTTAAGAGTTACGGTGCCACAGACAGACACACACGTAGCGGTCAAACTTATAACACTCCTCTTTAAGTATCGGCGGTTAAAAATTAAATCTCACTTTAGCTTAAAAATTCACAGTGTTTTCAATTTTTAAGCTAAAGTAAGCTGTTTTTGTTCAGCGATTTTTCGTTCACGGCAATAAAATTGTTTTTTTTTTCATTATTGTAAACAACAGAACAACAATAGTTCAGCCGATTATGTGTTCTGGTCATCAACAAGTTTTTTGGGCAGTGCCACTGCTTTGTCGACCAGAACACATAATAGGCTGAATTATTGTTGTTCTGTTGTTTACAATAATGAAAAGAATACCTTTTTAGTTGTCGCGAACGAAAAATCGCTGAACAAAAATAGCTCAGTTTAGCTTCAAAATAATAAAAAAACTGTGAAAAGGTTGAATTGAAATGAACTGCTATTGTCCAACCTTAAATTGTTGTGTCTGACAGGAGGTGACGTGCAAGAGCGTGTCGCTGTGCGCGGAGGGCGGCGCCGGGGCGGGCGGCGGCGACCTGGCGGCGGTGCTGGAGCGGCTGGGCGGGGAGGAGCCGCCGCTGCTGTGGGCGGGCGGCGCGTGCGCAGACTGCCCGCGCGTGCGCGACGCCGTGCGCTTCGCCGCGCTAGAGATCAACGAACACCTCGAGACATACTTCGACAGGCGCGAGCACGCGCTAGAGGTGAGACACTCTTCACTGATTCTTAGAATGGTTCATGATACAGCCGAGTGGTGGGCTATCGGCATACAAACTAATACCCCGCTTTTTTAAATTATTTTGTATTTTATCTACAGGGTGCACTCTAAGTCGATAGCGAAACTTTAAGTAGGCTGTCTACTGATAACTACAAACAACTTGCAGGTACCAGGTGGCGAAAAAAATGGAGCGAAAAAAATATCAGCTGTTCCATACAAAAGGTCGTCTCAGTACTGCGCCAAATGTATGAAACAGCTGATATTTTTTTCGCCACCTGGTACAAGTTGTTTGTAGTGATCAGCGGGTCTATTATGTAAAAAAACCACTCAACCTTTGAGCGTCAAAACACTCGAAAATAGCCCTTATTGTAATGAACAATCTTTATTTTGACATTTGAAAACCGTTATTTTTACGGTGGATATTTTAGATAATACAGGGGCAGTAGACAGCCTACTTAAAGTTTCGCTATTGACTTAGAGTGCACCCTGTAGAAATATGAAATCAAAAGAGTGTCCACAATAGTTCACATGTCGATAGCTTTATTATAACCCGTGTCATTAAAGAAAATATTTAAGACGGAGTTAAAAACCTAGCGTTGTCTCACTTTGACTGTATTGATTAGAGAGAGAGGACGAGTGTTTTGAAGTTCATCCTAAATGTTTTCTTTAATGACACGGGTTATATCTAAGTCTGCAACTATACGTATTCCTAGGATAAAAGAAATATCACTTACCTTCGGATAAAAGCAGTAGTTCAGTATTAAATATTTTGAAATCAAAAGTGTGTCCACATGTCGATAGCTTTATTATATTCTCTATGTCTACAAATTCATTTTATAGCCCAAAGTTTAATCACTATCTTACAATCAATTAAATGTTTAAAAAGTGCATGCGAGGAAGCTGCAGCTGTCCAGGGGCGGCTTAAGGCTGCGACTTAAGGTCCAGCCTTCCGGACAATCATCAAAAGAGCCCTAACCTCGCTAGATGATAAAAAAAAATGTTTAGGCAAGTTTATAGAACGAGCGAGCGAAGCGAGCGAAGTTCTCCAAGTCTACTGGAACAATCCGGCGTTTGTATGTATGTATGTATGTTTGTATGTATGAATGTTCGTTCGACGATAACTTGAGTAAATTTGGTCGGATCGTTATGAAATTTGGTAGGCGGGTAAATGAAATTAAAAGAATTTTTAAGTTCGAGCATGAGCCAAATCGGTCGAAGGGTTGACGAGATATGGGGTTGTGCAGTTTATATGCAAAGCGCGCGCGCGCCTGGGTGATGGCATAAGCAAAGTTACACATCTGTTATTAGGGTCGCGAGTTCAAAGTTCGGGGCGAACCACTAGTAATATTTGATCTTACCGTGTGTGTGTGTCTGCGCAGGCGCTGGAGCTGGCGCGGCCGGCGGAGGAGCTGGGCCGGTGCCTCTACAAGATGGTGTTCCAGCTGCTGCTGCTGCTCGAAACCAACAACAAGATGGTCGTCGCCGTCTACCACGCCGCGCTCGAGAACCGGGTAACACTCGCGCCTCACTTTTTATTTATTTAAAAACACAACTATTCTATTTTTACAGGTTGCCCTATTGCGATAGACAAGTACACAGTATCCTAGTAAAATAGCACCTAGTAAGATTGTCACTTAGTTTTAACAGCTACCTACTGTTTTTAACCCCCGCCAATAACCACTATATTCAAAATTTTTAAATGGCTCCGACATTTTAATTTAGAATTAGAATATCTCACAAACGTCTGAACCGATTATGATGAAACATGTCTAAGAACACTCGCTAGAAAAGGTATTCTAGCGAGTTTTTTTAATTTGAATGCAGGTGCTTTCAAATTAAAAAAACCGCATCCAAACTGGTTGGTTCACCCGTCTAAGATGAAATACGTCTCACAACTAGCGCCGCCAATAAAAAAAAACATCTTTATTTTTGATGCGTTTTTAGCAAAAAACGCTCCAGCGATTTCTCAACGCGAGGCTTATCTATTTTTAGGACCTAAGGTTTGGATTTCAGACCCTAGAACTTAAGAATGCAATCCTGGAATCCAAACCTTAGGTCCCAAAAATAGTTAAGCCTCGCATTGAGAAATCGCAGGAGCGTTTTTTGCTATCCAAAAAAGATATGATTTTTTTCCACTGGCGGCGCTAGTTGTGAAACGTATTGCGTCTTATGAGCTACAGTGCCACATATAGATTCACTTGTTTAATTGTTCGTCGGTTCCCCGCAGGGTGTGGAGATGAGCAGCGCGGTGGGCGCGGTGCGCGGCGCGCTGACGGCGGCGGCGGCGGAGCCCTGGCGAGACCACTCGCCCGCGCCGCACGACGACGCGCGGCTGCTCCTGCTCATGCAGCGACAGAAGTGAGTGTTTACACACACCACACCACTATCCACACCAGCCCTGGCGAGACCACTCGCCCGCGCCGCACGACGACGCGAAATAACAATACTTAACGAAAACAAACAATAATGAAACAACTCGTCAAAAATAAAAAAAACACTTAGAGGATAACTTATTTCGGCACGTTTTATTAGTCCAGCGTAGGTGACTAATCAAGACTGCCTAAAATTACTTTGCTAACGCTACGTGTGAGAATAAACGGAGATAATATTAAAGCGAGAGGGGGCGAGAGTGTCCGCCATTTATATATCGTTTATTTATTCACGCAGGTTATACAGGGCGTCCCACGGCTATGCCACATGGAGGGAAAGTACCTTGAATATTGTAGATGGAACATTTTACTGAAAGAAGACATTATTTTAATTTCAAAAACAATTTAAACTGCATTCATAGATATCTAAATAATTACATGGTTGAACCGGGAATCGAACCCGTTACATGAGAAAAATAATTGTACTGTCTTTATTTGCAAATGAAACTTTTGCTTACAAAGTCCTCCTAATAATGTACTCGTGGGCACAGATGGGGAGCGGCGCTGGCGCTGGTGCGCGAGCGCAGCGCGGAGCGCATCCTGGAGCGCGGCGAGCTGCCCGAGGATGACGTCACCAGCCTGCTGCACATCTACTGCAAGGGACTCATGCAGGCGCACCCTGGTAACTGATGCCCCTAGATGTAGCCTGTACAATTGTACATGTCCCACTAGCTGGGCAAAGGCCTTCTCTCAGAGAGAGAGTTCGAGCTTAATCACCACGCGTGCTCAATGCGGGTTGGCGATTTTTGCGTTGAGGGTATAATGCCTCATACGCTCAGGTTTCCTTACGATGTTTTCCTTCACCGTCAGCGAGTGGCATTGCTACTACAAATTCACAAATGTACATAACTTTTGAAATTAAACAAAGTCATAGATACATGCCCGCACCGGGAATCGAACCTAGGACCTTTCGCTTCAGAGTCCACTGTTCTACCCACTAGACCACCACCACCACCTCTGCCCCTACACCTTATTTATTTATTTTATTTTATAAACTAGCTTTTGCCCGCGACTTCGTCCGCGCAGACTTATTTTTTTCTCGTGAGTGTTTCCATTGTTTTAATAGTTATTCTGCTATTCGGGGCGGAAAGAAATCCAACAAATCAAAAATCATAAAAATCGGTCCACCCGTTCCCGAGTTATAAATGGTGTAACTAACACGACTTTGTTTTATATATATTAAAGATGAACAAAAATACACAGCAACACAGTTATTGAAATGCTTCATATAAATTACTAATGGAGCCAATAAAGGATTTCATTATATAAGTATGAATTCAGCTTAAAAGTTAAGTCAGTGCTTTGAATTCAGCTTTTAATCTCTCAGTTGAAAAAATAGAAGTTAAAAACTAAAACCCGACTACTAAAAGGCTTAAAGCAAGACCTGTTTATCCTTAAAATAGACTCATAGATAATTAATCGTAGTCGGAGGCCATCGGTTTATCAAATGCGAATGTGGTGTCCTCCGACTACGATTAATTATCTATGAGTCTATTTTAAGGATAAACAGGTCTTGCTTTAAGCCTTTTAGTAGTCGGGTTTTAGTTTTTAACTTCTATTTTTTTTTGAGCTTTTTAGTAAGTCATTTTGGACGATCACCAAGAATAGAACCAAGAAGGGCAAAAAAAACACATTTTTGAATTTTTTGTTCTATTTGTTATGTTGACGCTACATGTGTTATACATTTTTGAAAAGGTCTTTTAAAAGCCCTTTCATTTGATACCCATGACGATGGTATCCGATAATTTTTATTTTTAGGTCCACCACTTTAGGGTTCAGCACAGCCGCCATCTTGATTTTTTTCAAAATCAAACTATCCTATGTTACCTGGGTGATTAAGACAAATCCAACGACACCTCATTTGTTGAAATCGGCCGAGTAGTTTAGGCTCTGCGAGGGAACAGATGAACACACAAACATACATACATACATACATACATACATACATACATACATACATACATACATACATACATACATACATACGCTGCTAAAATCATAACCCTCCTTTTTGCTTCGCGTAGTCGGGTAAAAACATAAAACATGAGATAACCTAATGCAAAAACGTTAGAACTAGACAGATCTTGTAGGTGTATAGCAGCGAACGGCTGATTTTAAAATAAGTAGGTTTTTGCGTAAATTATAATAGTTGGTTACTATGCTAGGTACTCATTTACAAAGTATGCATTTGGAACGCTTCAGGCCCTAATGGGGTTACCCCTCTTTCTGTATAAATATGGCAGGCGTAGACTTATCGTAGTCGTAGTAAAAAGCAGCTTCTCTGGCAGCCATGTTATTCCAGAAGAGGGGTTGAGTTAGCTAGTTTAAATTCTCGATGCAATACATACACCTTTCTTTAATATCTACCTGATTCTCGCCTGCATTTATTGAATTAGTTAACTAATCTGAGCAAATATTGTTTTTTTTTTTAGTCTACCTATTTCAAGAGTTTAAATGTCGCGCGTTTCGGTTTCGTCACTAAAATTACTACATTGAATTTGTAACAAATCTACGTGTGTATTCAGGTTGAACATCGTAGCTGAGCTAAACGTGTGTGTTCCAGAAATGGTGGCGATCACGCG
The DNA here is from genome assembly GCA_949319315.1 of Zelleria hepariella. NCBI lineage: Eukaryota > Metazoa > Arthropoda > Insecta > Lepidoptera > Yponomeutidae > Zelleria > Zelleria hepariella. The sequence goes on from OX439379.1 coordinate 11,283,453, forward strand.
GCCGGTGCACGAGTTGTCCCAGAACCTGGCGTTCATGATGGAGAGCTTATACAAGGTGTCGGTGGCGCTGCAGCGGCCGGAGGCGCTGTGACGCCGTGCCTCGCGCCTCGCGCCGCCGCGGGAGCACTAGCGGGCCCGCAGAACACATCGGTGGCTCGACAACCATCCCTCCACTGCTGAGGACGACGCCCAGTAGTCTGAGCTTGGCTCGCTGCTTCAAGGCCTTAGAAAATTTTGTAACCCGACGTCTGGACCGATAACGCGTTCGAGTGCGCTCGACTCAATTTGCGAGCGAAATCTCAAAAGGACCACGCAAGCTTCGTCGTCGAGCCAAGCTCAGCCTCTAGGCAAGGCTGTCCCGAAGAAAAGTTCGTTAAGCTTTTTAGTTTTGAAAGACTGGTCGTTCTATCTTAGCACAAGTTCATTCAGGTGTGTGATTAATCAAGAGGTAGACAGACAATCCCGTTGAATTTTGAGGTTAGTTCTACAGAAATTAGATATTCGCTTACAATCTTTTGTATTGTATGAAGATGAGTGTTCTGGTTTTCCCGTGTTCTGAAGTTGAGAAAATATATGAATTCACTGGTGACCATTTACAAAAAAGAAAACGAAGTTCGAAGGTCGATATGACGATACAGTTTCGAATCCTGATATTTGACTGACAAGACGGCGCCACCTGAAGGAACACGATCCTCTTTCCGTATGGGCTGACGTAGTTCTTCGACTATTTAATTAAATGTGTATGACACAAGTAGAACGAATCTAAAAACCTATACATACCTATATAATGTCCCGGATGTTAAACCAAAGCTTAGGGAAAAGTGAGAAGACTATAAGCTGCTTAAAAACAAGACCATGACAAAATTTTTTGGGACAACTCCCATTAAATATTTTTTTGGGACAACCTACAATAATTCCAATAATTACCTCCTATTGCCTCAGTATTAGTGCCAGACATCATGGGGTTCAATAGCTGCTCTCTAAATTAGCAATCTTTGCTGACAGCGGCACATTGGGGCCTTAAATAGTAATAAATAGCTTCAACATTTAACCACCGACACTCTGTAAAGTGCAGTAAGAGTGAATTAGCCAATAGAAGTTTCGTAACTTGTACGTATCTCATGTAACTTACTCGCATATCAGGGTAAATATATATCAATGTAATGATTTATTTATTTGATTTATTTCTTCAAAAATAGGTAAATAGAAAACATTAGGAAATTTGCCATGTCACAGAGTTACACGTTTTGGTTAAAAAAAGTCAAAATCGGTATAAAGTCTCTAAAGAGCTACCGGCTTTGGTCCGATGTATCTACGTCTGAATCTACTATTAAGTATCTAATCACTCACACTCGTGTACTGATTTGTAGTGTACTAACGTTACTGATCTCAAAATCATAGGTTAGCACACACTCTCACCTCGTCCATATTTAGTTTTAAAGACACACGTGTTCAATGGAGAGTAACCATTCATGATACATACATAAATGATAGTTGTACTTTCTCTACTGCGCGTGCCTCTAGTGATAACAGTGTGGCAGACCTCGTGTGAGCTGTGCATAATCTGGCAGAGGACGGGGCGCACGACACCCGCTAGCTCACGGGTCACGGGTCAGCCCCTCTACCCTTGATGCATTTTTCCAATACGGCCGCAATATGGCGCAATTTACAAAATTGATTATTTTACAAATTAAGACGCATTTTGTGTTTTTATTGAATAAAACAGCCTTACCTTTGAATAAACATTACAAAGTATTTAAAATCAAAGCATTGCTATGCGAATTCAAAGAGAAAATATTTTTTAAACTTTTTCAATCTGATCGCAATAGCGTCAAGGGTAACCCCCCAGATCTGAGTAGATAGTCCATTGGTGAAGCTCTCTGAGAGAATAAGGTTAGGCCCGCTCGAGCTCCTGCCGAATTATGTCCCTATAACAATTTTAATATAACCTCATAATCGTCATACCATGAACACACTATACCAACATATTTTTTACGCCGCTTTAGTACAATATAATCAGCATTGATCATCGTAATAAATGTGTGTAGGTAGCTTCTTAATGTAATGAATTAACCGAACAAATGAACTGTGTACAAAGTTCCCATTTAGTAGCTTCAAATGAAATAATATCTAACTTCAACCTAGACAAATTAGTGAAGGGCTGGTTTACGTCTCCAGTGATTTGGTTCTTGCAATAAAGATCTTCCGTTTGCTATTAAGCCCATTGGTATATGAAACTTGAACCCGCAGAATCCCCGGAAGTAAGGGACTTCGTAAAAGTAATGGTTGACTGTTCAGGGGCCTTAGCCTGTAACACAATGGCGTATCAATGGCGTTCCAGGTAGAAGGACAAAACCGGGATTTTTTCGTTGTTCTCCTACAACCGGCGAACTAATCCTTTAGAATTGGACTCATAATAATCTTTGCTGTACTACAAAAACATTAAAAGGATCGACAGCATTAATAAATCGTAATTAAAACCGTCAACCGGGAGCCCATTTTGACACCATTGCGTTACAGGCTAAGGGCCCTGTTCATATTTTTAACCATATCTGTGGAGGCGAGTAAACTGAGCCTTTAGATAAAGGTGTCGGGGAAGACACTCGAGCGCCGCCAATGAAAAAAAAAACATACTTTTTAATTCTAGGATCTGGGAGTTAGAACGTAAAAATTGTGAAGCCTAGGGATTGTCATTTGACGGCCTGTTTTTTTTTTTTCAAATAAAGCATCCAAAAGCAAGATGTTTTTTTTTATTGGCGGCGCTAGTGGATCTCCTCTTAAGTTATTATTATTATTATCACCTTTAATTATTATTTGTATTGTTTTTAGTAAAATCTAATTTAATTGAATGATAAAGTTTGTGGTTAACTCTAACCAATGTTTGTGATATATTATGGCGTCCCTCTGTGACAGTATTTATTTGTGAAGAGAGCGGCGAGCGACGCTCTTTTGTAATAGGAGAGCAAAAGCTGACCCACTCCTGATTCCCGGTCTTGCAGTTATGAAGCAAAAACCTAATGCTGCGTCCACACATGGCTTTACACATTGGCGTTTTTGTCTTTTTGACAGCAAAACGACGATGTGTGGATGGTTTATTTAGCCTTTTTTGCCTTTTTGTCAAAAATGGCCAATAGCAAAAACGCGTATCCACCTTGCTGTCGGTTTTTCAACGCACATCAAAGGAGGCAAAAAGACAAATACCGTAAATAGTAAGGGCGATTATGTCTAAAACTATACTAATCTGACAGCACTAAAAGTGACAGATAATGTACTAAAGTGACAGATAGCTGTAATTTTTAGTACATTATCTGTCACTTTAGTACATTATCTGTCACTTTTAGTGCTGTCAGATTAGTATAGTTTTAGACAGAATCGCCCTTAATGTCTACACATGGACAAGTTCAGTTTGCGCGTGCCCACAGAACACGACACATTGTACTCTGTGACAACTACTAAACGCGATGCCATTTTTTTTTATCTGTGCTGCCCCAATCAGTTTTGATTTGAATTTATTGAAACTTTTGCTAAATTCTCTCTGCCATTAGTAATGAATTGGGACAATGCAACTGTCTTACAGTTCTTAGAACTTTACCAAATTAATCCGTGCATTTGGGAATTTTGGGATCCCCAACACACCATAAAAACCGGCAAATTGTTAACGATGCCTGGATTAATATAAAAGATACTTTAGGACTTCCTTGCACGATAAAGGATCTAAAGAAGAAAAAGGAATCCTTGATGTCGGCGTATCGGGTCTACAAATCCAAAATAAAGAAATCTGAAAGATCAGGAGCAGGCCTGGAGCTAATTCCTCCATTTTTAATGCTTTTGCGCACAGCTCGCGTAGCATGAGGCGGTGTTAGAGAGTAAGGGTTTAAAACATATGTATCTCGCTCTTTTGTTTGAAGTAGAGCGGGATGGACAACACCTCTCTCACAACACCTATCTAACACCGCCTCATGCTACGCGTGCTGAACATCTATAAATCTATCCCGCTCTACGTCAAACGAAAGAGTGAAATACATTATAGTTATAAACCCATAGATACGCTCTAACCTAGCCTTATGCTAGGCTTGCTGAAAACAATGTGCGCTAGTCCGTGTCCTGATGTTTGCGAACAAAATGGCAATATCACGGTATTTTGCTATTTGATTCCATGTGTGGATGCCATGTTGGGTAGTGTCGTTATTGAATTAAAATATTGTCATAAATAAGCTAATACGCCAATAGCCATGTGTGGACCCACCATAAAATATATTGTTAATCTGACAGTACCGAATATGCTACGGGAGTACAACTTCAAGATAAAGTTTAATCCCGCTATCGGAGCGGCATCTCGCTTTACGCAGTGAAATAATACAAGATGGCGGTAGCCGATAGTGGTATAAAACTTTTATCGTGACCTTCTGCTTCCCTAGCTGGACCATTGCTACGCAGCGCCATTGTTGCATTACTTCTACGGAAGGGCAAACTTAGTAGCAGATCTTGGTATACGAATTTATTTGACATTATTAGGTAAAAAAAACGCTTAATACTCTCCCAAGTTCGTCCTTCAGCGACTATTGTGGCATAGAAAGCGGCGGTGTCGCATTATAAAAAACTTGAAATTGTTCATAATCTATGTTTAGCTTCTGCTTGCTAAGTACAATACCGGTATTGATTGAGGGCGGGGGTCAGAGGAGGCTAGTTCGCATTGCGGCACTATTCGCTCGACTAACAACTTGTGTAGCTAGTACTAGGTAGCCCACTGTACATTGTAATTTAGCTATGTCATAATTTTATTGATAAATAAAGAATCACCACTCGACGATTTTGTGTTTGATTTAGTATCTCAACGTGTGGCTGCTAACCGTAGCTAGCAGTATCAGATCAAATAAAAAACCTCATTTAAATCGGCTTGGTTATGCGAGTTTCCAATTCGGCTATATGTATCTCGGTCTAGTGGGTAGAACAGTGGACTCTGAAGCATGAGGTCCTAGGTTCGATTCCCGGTGCGGGCATGTATCTATGACTTAGTTTAATTTCAAAGTTACGTACATTTGTGAATTTGTAGTAGCAATACCACTCGCTAACGTGAAGGAAAACATCGTGAGGAAACCCGCGGCTTAGTTGGCTCCACACGTATTGACCTGTCTTTCCTGTGGGCTAGGCCGACTAAGCTGTCTAGATGGTATAGGTGCTGGGCAAGCCTACTCCATCTAAAACAATGACCCAGGCACTGCAGCGCCGAGTGGTCTCTTCACCCATCTAGTGTGAGTGAAGGTGCCACTGGACGCTGTATAAATCATCTCATTACGTAGATGCAAAGGCCTTAGTTTTTTTATATGTATATGGCTATACACGATACCTGCATCCAAGCTACCAAGTACCTACCAATCAAACTACACTTGCTATGGTTTTACGTGTCGCAATGGGTGGTAATTTATAGGTACTTTAGGTTCTAACCTGAAAAGCTAAAAACAGTCATAAAACCCTCGTGACCACCACCGGTGTTTTGGTGGTGGGGAAGGGAGGAATCTGTAACTAGCTCATCAGAATTTGAACTAAAGGTACATGTGGTAAGTAACTTTTTGTAACTGCATAAATCAGACTTTGTGTTTCGCGTTGCGTGCAGGGAGACGCCTACGCAGCGCAGACTGATCAGGGAATACGACGACCAGCTTTTATGTTGTTGTTGTTGTATACTTTTTATGGTACGCAGATACTTTTTTCATACCAGGAATTCTGGCTGGTATCCAGTGAGTGGGGCCCCGCCGCGCAGTGTCCAGCGACCTATCTACAACATCCGTGACTGTTACCCGCGAGACAAGACAACCACCACCAGACCATCACGTACAGCCGAGGTATAGCTCCATATCCTCATCCCCACTTCTTTTCTATTAACCGCGATTTTTTTGGCTTCAGTAATCGTGTAAATAATCACTTCTGAGTCGGGTGTCACTTAACAAAACAAACCTTGTATGCAGGGTGTTAAAAGACCGCCAACAAAGCGGGAAACCACGTATTGTCCTCATCATAAGGAACATTTTTGCCCAAGGAACTATGCCTGGGAAATCTACGTTTCCGAGATAATGAGGTTCAAAGTCGGACTTTTCAAAACTTTTTTTTGCAGAAATGTATTCAGTATCTAGTTCTTAACATACCTTCTGAACAAGCCATATCAAAATTATGAATATTTCTTACAAAAAACAAGGTTAAAATTGCAACCCGCAATGTATTCTAAACATTGGCACTTCAAGCTTAAGTAACATAAACTTATACCTACGCTTGCGCAATATGACTTCTTTGCCTAACACGTCGTGATAAAATATTTTTCAAAATTATAACTTAAAAAACCAAAATCATTTCCCAGCAATAATTTATCGAAAAAGTTCTTTGTTTTGGTGTCTAGTACGCGTGGCTTTCGGGTCGATTGGCGGTCTTTTAAAACCCTGTATAGAACAAGAACAACTTAGGATTTTAAATACTGAAACCGCTTCGTCGCAATTGAAAACTTAAGTTCTTTATTTATTTCTTTACTTAAAACATCACTTACTACAATATTTCAGTTAACACAAAAGTTGAGATATAGTTTATTTGTTAAATATAACAACGATTCCCGTGACTAAAATACTTGCGACGCAAACTTATCGTCATGAAGATCGTGTTGATACCTATATACATTATGTAGTTCGATCAACAACATAATATGTAAGCAACTTTGCTACAAAACTAATACAACCGGTTGAACGTCGCGTAGCCGTGTCAATTTAAATCCAGATGTTATGTCTTCGTTGTCTCACAATAGTTTCGAACGATCGGTTACGCTATTTCTTAAACATGATAATTTACAGAAAGTTTTATCTTTATATCGCTTTAACGGTTTCACTTACTTTTATTTTGTCGAATAGCAGACATGTTTCGACAAAGAAAAATGAAAATGTGCAGTGCTTACGAAAGTTTAAGTTTTAAAGTTTTATCTTTATTTTCAGAGGAGCCACCATGGCGAGCTCCATGTGTTAGCAACGCTCATAATATTATATCAGATCTACTATGGACCTAGCCTCGGGCCTAAGAGTTGGAGACATGCGGCTGCTAGTATACCTATAGGGCTACGAATTGACAACATGTCGTTCGTGTCTACAATTGTATTAGTTTCGCATTTATGTAGTTTTCAATAAATTATAATTGTAATTAAATCCACTTTACAAATAATTGATTCTCAGTCCATTTGCATTACGTTTAGTTACCTAGTCTAGTTAAACTGCGTCCATCAGCCGAAGTTTATTTTAAATAGCTCGCTAGACACATCATTATTATGTACAGTATCTTTTAGTGATACGCGATATTGACACAAATTAGTTTGGATGGGTCTTGGTGCTTATAGATTTGGTGACAAGATAAACCAGGACAGCTGGAACGTCGGTACACCAAACCTAACAATGAGGACACATTACAAATACAATTTTACATATTATTATGTACAGTATGTACACTTGTTCACAAAAAAAAAGTTCGAATTTGTAGGTGAAAAGTGATCCATATTATACAGTTTTAAATACGGTAAAGCACACTATTCAGACAAAATTGTAAAAGTTCAGTATAATTAAAGGCTATGTAAAACGAGATAATAATACATCTTTAGTTCATTTCTCTATTTACAAAACATTTCATTCAACTATTATTTTAAAAATAAAATATACCTATGAAATAGGTAATAAAAAATATCAATCCGCTACTTCATTTCATTTGTATAAGATGATGGAAATATAATATTAACGTTCTGGTGTTGGCAGAAAAAAAAACAATTTGATTAATATTTTCATGTTATAAAATAAAAAATACGTCAGTTAATTAAAAATAAGCCTGAATCACATATCAGAATACAATTTCCCAGATCACACTAAACATGTGTCTCGTAAATAACATCTATATAAAAGAATGTTTATTTCCATTTACTTTAATAATTTCACTTGTATAAAATGTACAGCTTCGTACCCAAATGTGACTGTAGGGGCATACCGTCAACTGCCATATCGTACTAGGTTATTATTATTTACTAGGATCAACATAATTATGCAGTAGACTAACTTAGTTCCACTTCCGTAGCTGCAGTAATTAACCGTAGACCATAGCGATTACTTTAGTGCGAGCGCGAGTTGATTGCAGATGATATTTAGACTATTTAGAATTTTTGAAGAAAAACCGTAAACTAAACTAAAATGACAATCTATATGAAACTGTGTTAAATAGATTACAACCAGCTTCCTTTACCACTGTTCCCATTTAGTCCCATTTAATATCAGCTTACATACATACATTTGGTGGAGTAGTTATCGAGTTGTCCGTAGTAAAACTGGCTAGTTCTGACGAGGAAAACAAGCTGCGAAATTTGGCGAGACGTCTTAATGAGAGCTCTAGACTGTGATGGCAGTTGACGGTGCCTTCAGCCGCGGGGCGAGGGTCCGGGGTGCGGGGTGCGGGGTCCGGGGTCCGGGGTCCCTCAGTTGAAGAGCACGGACGCGGGGTCCTCGTTGTCCATCTGCTTCACGTGCCGAAGGACGTCCTTCTTCGTGATCACGCCCAGCAAGCGCCTGCCACCGACGAGACAAGGGTTTACAAAATATTACAACTTATCACTTATTTTTTTTGTACAGATTTTCTACAACCACAGCCTTCTTTATCTCTCAAGCCATGCTATTAAGTTTGGCAACCTCGCATTTAAGGACTGTGTGAACCGGTTGTCTGCCTTGTAAGACTATCTAATAATTATTTTTTCAGCCACTCGTTATCCCGTGGGAAAGGAAACGTAGATAAAGGTCTTTCTCCTCTCTTTTGGCTTGAGTCGTAATTCGACTTACAGCCAGGCCACACAACACCGGCGAGGCATTTGAAAATAAATTCATGTTTTAATGTTTGGTTACGATTGGTTCTGTAGGATGAAATTGTAACTACAAATCGTAACTAAAACTATGAAAATACTCTAAAAACATACCTTAAGCTGGCAAGTCAAGTTGGGCTGTTTTAAAGCAATGAATAACTAATAAATTACTTATTTTTCACTCACAATATCAGCCATAACTAATCAAAACAAATCCTCACGTCAAATGAAGATGACGTATTATCCAACTAACTTAAAACTACAAGAAACATGGTATAAAAACAAACGGCATAACTGCCATGTTATTTAGCCGCGTATTATTATGTGACTAAAATTAATGGTTTCCAGCCAGAGTTGAAGTTAGTGAGACTCTGATTAGTTGTAACTTGGTCGTACTATCATAATGGCTTCTGACAGGCAGTGCATTGTCTATACCATGAACCCGGCGACGTTGCCAGGCTTGCACAGCACGGCTTGAGAGATAAAGAAGGCTGTGCTACAACCCTTATCGCCCTAATTTACGTTACCTTATTGTGAGAAATAGAGTTACAGACGAGGATCTTTTATTGTGCCATAAAAAGCAGCAAGTCTAATGAGCCTAATCCCATATCGGTGCACTGTGGAGAGAGCGGCGAGCGGAAGAGAGTTTGCACTTTCAGAGGTAAAAAAATACGGACCTCTATCACATTTTAACTCTCTTCCATTCTTTGACTATACGAGCCGTTCCTTGTATGTTGTGCGCCTAAAGGTGCATCCACATCACAGTTACTTTTTGTGGAGCAACATTTTGCAACAAGATAGATAGATAGATAACTCTTTAGTGTACACCAAAGATAACATTAGGACCTTTACTACTAATTTACTTACATACTAACTTAGTACATTTGTGAATTTGTAGTAGCAATACCACTCGCTGACGGTGAAGGAAAACATCGTGAGGAAACCTGAGCGTATGAGGCATTATACCCTCAACGCAAAAATCGCCAACCCGCATTGAGCACGCGTGGTGATTAAGCTCGAACTCTCTCTCTGAGAGAAGGCCTTTGCCCAGCTAGTGGGACATGTACAATTGTACAGGCTACATCTTACTTTTACTAACTTAGTGTTATATCATGTTGCAAAATTTTCTTCCACAAAAAGTAACTGCGACGTGAGACGATGACGCGGCGCGGAGATCACGATTTGCTAGGTCCACGCCCCTTGGCTTCCGTATATTTTGGGTCGCGTCGCTTCTACTCATGTTGTTTGAAAGGGACATCAAACGGACGTGGCGTCCGCGCCGCGTCCTCGTCTCATGTCCCCCGTGTGGCTGGCACTCAAAGGAGAAAAAGCGTTTAAGACGCCACTGTAGCCCTCTAGCTCGCAACTTTTTAACATATTTAATGATTGCAAGAGAATTTATTCAACTTATATTGATTCTATTTATTCGACAAATGTGACTATTTGCAAAATCGAAACATGTGCCCCATGGAAACATTCCTAGTTTTAAAATACGAGTATAGATCACGGAACTATTGTTTCTTGTAAACGAAGCGAGAGGGCCATTCTCAGCAATAATCGCATCCAAAACGAAGATATGATTTTTTTTCATTGGCGGCGCTAGTGGTCGAGGTACGCTTCTGTTAAGTGTGCTCACCCGTTGTCCGTGCACCCTTTTTTTATCACCCGTTTTGCACAACGGCGAGTGGGTCGACCCAAATCCACGTGGCGCTGATCAATCACCAGTGAGGCACGGAAGGTCGGTCTGGACTGGAACGACCTCGAACCAACTGCGCAAGATCGTCCAAGTGGAGAAAACTTCTTCGAGTTCTATGTCCCTCCTGAGGGATATAATCCACGCGGGATGAGAATGGATGGGATTTGGAACTAAGACGCGCGCGCTAAGCAAACTCGCGTCGAAGCAACTTTGTCAAAGTAAAATACAGTATACAAGGTGTTACAAAAGTACCTAACTCTTTTTACAGGGTGTAACCTAGTGGTCAACAGGATGTCAAATCTGTGAAAAAAGTTGAAAAAAACAATTTTTATTTTATAGCCTCAAAATTGAAAAATTTTCATTACTTTCTTGTTTTTGTTATTAGCTCAAATTTAAAAATATGTTTGTGTGTGTAGGTGCATTTACATAGCTTTGAGTTGTTAAAACATTGTGAAAGTCAAGGAAAACAATATTTAAAAAATACTTTTCTCCCGCCACATCGTTCACATTTTATTAATTAAAAAATTAACGGAACTTCATAGAGCAAAAAAAATATTTAGGTTGTGATCCCTATCACCGGGTGCTATTACCCTGTAAAAAGAGTTAGGTACTTTTGTAACACCTTGTATTTTCGATTGACTTCGACAAGGTTCCATCCCATTCTCATCCCGCGCGGATTATAACAGGATTTAAGTCAAGTTAAGTCACCCGTTGTGCGTGACGAGCGTCTGCCGCAGGCCGAGCTTGCGGAACATGTCGACGACGGTCTCCATGGGCGTCTGGTCCGTGACGGTGATGGGCGCCATGTCCAGGATGCGGTGCAGCATGAGCGGCGGCGGCGACGGGCCCAGCGGCGCCGGCCCGTTGCCCGCGAACACCGCCAGCGACTGGCCCGTCACGCCGTCCAGCGTGCGCCGCCCGTTCACTGAGGGGATTGAAGATCAACTTATTTTAACTACAGGGTGCACTCTAAGTCTGTAGGCTGTCTTCTGATCACTACAAACAACTTGCACCAGGTGGCGAAAAAAATATACCGAAAAACAGCTGTTCCATACAAAAGGTCGACTCAGTACTGCGCCAAATGTATGAAATAGCTGATATTTTTTTCGCTCCATTTTGATCGCCACCTAGTTTAAGAATCCCCTGTAGGACCGTGGAAACTCGGCGATGGCCAAGTGAAACACTGTTTTCTATAGCTGTTTCACCCAGAGCGAGACGGGGCGCGGGAAAAGTGAGAGGCAATGCGGCTGTATGAGTCTACGTGTGTTCGTGTCCTTTCGCGAGTATGTAGTTGTAATGTAATACATAGATCTATTTTCCCAAATTTTTTCGTAGTTCCGCTGCCATTTCTACATTTTATTAGCTATTTCGAATATCTTTTTTTTTCTTCTTACAAGTACAATACAATATTATTGATGTTCCAAAGGTAGTTAGACTCCAATAGGTAGTGTAATAATGTAAGTAAATAACAGCTGAAAGTAACCCCTTTTGCGGCGCGAAAAACGCATCGCTCTAATTTCTTTCAGGCTATTTTTTTATTATAAAAACTATTTGCAAACCTCCGTATTGGTAATCTACTGATATAAACCAAGTTTCAGCAAAATCCAGCCTGTAGTTTAGAAATTAAACCGGAACTACGTTTGTATGGGAAAATCATGCTCCTGCACCCTCTTAAGTTGTTGGTATTGATCAGTAGACAGCTTACTTAAAGTTCCGTCGCGACTTAGAGTGCAGCAGAGTCTAACTGACCATCGTTAGACGTTCTATACATAATTATATACTCAGCTACGAGAAATATTTTGCTGGCGCGATGCAGGATTGTAGCTAAACTCTAATTTTTAATTCGAGTCCACGGAATGACAGTTGCTACAAAGGCTTTATCTGTCAGTGGCATACTAGCAACTGTCATTCCGTGGACTCGAATTAAAAATTAGAGTTTAGTAGCGTTTTTACAGCTAGAGTATGTAGCAGTTTCGTGTGCGCCCGACAGGGGTCGCTACACTATCTAACGCTAACCCGCAAGTACGGCGACAACCTAGGAAAGCGTGAAATTGCGGTTGTTTCGGAGGTGGGGTCGACTCACCGATGGCGAGGTTGAGGTCCCGCCGCAGCACGAAGCCGACGAGGTACTGCGACTCCTTGGAGACCACGACGGGGTACCCGTTGTGCTCTGTCTCCTTCAGCAGCGTCTCCACGTCGTCGAGCGTCATAGAGTCCTGCGTGATCACCGCCAACGTCTCGTTGCGTCTGGAACAAATGGCAGACAGTGTTACAAAAAAATAAATGAATCATACATCATAATAACAAAGGCGGCAATATCCACTCAAAGTCAAAACTAATCTGTAAATGTAGGTTTATTGTCTATGGACGTAGCTTTCTAAGGAAATCTAGATTTCGTATAAATTGCTGCAATAGCCCATAGAAAATCGAGCTCAAAGTTTCGAGTTCGTAACTAACCTGGCATGATCCCATACTGTCTAAATCTAATCAAAACTAAATTATCACTTTACACAAAATACAACGAAATCGATATTGCCGCCTTTGATATTAGATAACTCAAATAAAGGCTGTTATTAGCCCTTCTTGGAACTATTTTTTTATATTCAAAATTATTGTTATTACGTATTTTATAATTTGATGTTTGTCAGTTTCCTTCAAGAGTCCAATAAAAAAACACCATCTTTCCCGAAAAACCCGTTTTTCAGTTAGAATCCCTCACAAAGGCATTTGCATCTATGTATTGAGATGATTTATACAGCGTCCAGTGGTACCTTCACTCATACTACGTAGATGGATGAAGAGAACACTCGGCGCTGCCGTGCCTAGGACATTGTTTTAGATGAAGTAGGTTTGTCCAGCACCTATCTATACCATCCTGAAAGCTTAGTCAGCCTAGCCCACAGGAAAGACGAGTCAAAACGTGTGGAGCCAACTGCCGCGAGTGTTTTTCCTTCACCGTGTTTTTTCCTTCATTGGACTCGAAGCGAAAGACCCAGGATCGATTCCCGATGCTGGCATGTACCTATGAGTTTGTTTCTTTTTAAAGTTACGTACATTTGTGAATTTAAAGTAGCAAAACCACTCGCTAACGGTGAGGAAAAACTTCGTGAGGTGTTACAATAGCGAACATAAAGAGTCAATTTTATAATGCCGTCAAAAAATCTCGTTGGCCACATCTACGTGGCGGCTTGCTAAACCTAGAGCGTTGCTTAACGGTTTAGTGGAGCAAAGCATTTGACACAGGTAATATCGCCTTTGAACATTTTTTGTGCAAGTATAAGAATAATAACCACAAAAGCAGAGGGCAAGAGAGCTCGGGACAAGATACTGGTAATCAGATAGTATGACCAAAGCTACGGAAAAGGGCCAAGCACGATTCGCAAGTGACAGATCTGAATAGATACACACTTTCGCGACAAAATATAATTAGGGCACGAAAATAATATCTTGGTTATTTTTCTTGGTCAGAATCAGAAATGCATGTCCTGAGTCATTTTAATACAGGATTGTGAAAAACATTAACTAGATTTTAGCTAATTATAACTTCCTAAGAATGCAATACTTTCAGGTAACTAATAAATAATGCGCTTAAAATCGCATAGCACACGGAAATGAGTTCGTATTTTTAATTATAATGGGGTTCCCACACAGAACATTTTGTTACTTCTCCTTCTTAGTTTCGCAAGCGCAGAAATAGGTAAGTTGTAGTGAAAGAGGATATCAATCAATACGATACTATATACATTTCGCCAGAAAAATTACGGACTCAGCCTCAGCTTTCGGGCTTCTTTCAATGATTGTCAGTTTCAGTTTTCTTTTAATGATTGGCTATTGATGGACTTCTGAAATATGAATTTGAGTGGTCGCGAAAGTTGGTCGCTTCCTTATAACCTTATCACCGGTAAGCACTTGGTTAGGCGATCCGTGGGCCGGCTGTCTCTAAACTTATTAATCTCGTCTTTCCTGCTGATTAGATAGACAGAGATGAAAGAAGAATAAAATGTCGTTGGCTCTACGTCCGCTCAGTGATCATATCACTTCTCCTATTTAGTGTAAGTGAATGTTAACCAAGAGAGGTTATTTAAATCCACCAAAAACAGGTTCAAGTCCACGATATACTGGATCAGTATTTAATTTTGCAAACATAGAATCCAATGTGTCATACATAGCTTTTACGTTCGCTGTTCACAGCACGGCATAAAATATTCGCATAAGAACAATGTATTAATATGACGTGATTTCCAATAAGTAGTTTTTACATACATGCAAGCTTTACAAATAGATTGGCTCTGTCGCAATGCCGTACCTAAACATTTTGCAGGTATGCGTTTTGTTTATTATGTTTATTGCTAATACGTAACGGTTGAATTAAACCAAAGTAATACGTATACGCCAGCACGTTTTAAGAAAAAAATCGTGAGGAAACCCGCTTACTTAATCCGAAAGACCTTGTCTTTCCAACGGACTTGGGCGACTAAGTTAAGAGGATGGTATAGTTACGGGCTGGGCAAGCCTAGCCTATCTATAACTACTAAATTTAAAATGCCCTCGACATCTTCGCTTCAAATTAGCATAAAGGTAGATAGATGCCACTGAAAGATAAATTATATAAAATAAATTAAAAGTCCTAAGCTTATCTTTCTTTTTGTTCGTACCGTTAAAAACATTAGATGGACATGGAAAAAAATAATAATGAAGCAATATTTTTTTATTTATACAAAGTGACAAAGATAAAATGGGCCAGAAAGAATAGTCTACACTCGGTAGACTCTACAGAGTAATCGCAATGCAAAGAAGCCGTATATTTTGTAAGCATAATTTACATTGAATAAATTAATTCGCTAATTGAAAAACAACTGCAAGGCAATCGGCATCAAAGTGTATCCATTAAGCTTGGTCACGGAACGGACTACACACAATAGGAAACATCGCCAAACGCCAACAAACAGACAAACCCGCTTGCCGCAAGCAATACTTTCACATTATTGCAAGATTCAAACACAGTGTTCACTCAATCATAGTTACGCTCAGCAATATCTCTACTTTATTCGTCACCCTGATGTGATACGTCAGAGGCTAACACCAAATTATATTTCCACACATATGTTGGCCTATAAAACTCTTCGCATTTTGCACTTCGCTTGCTTTCTGACCGAGCGTCAAAAAATTAAAATAAGGAATTAGAGACTACATTGTGACGGTTATTTTACATTTTCATTCTGTGAAAACAAGTGGAATGCCTGAAGTATGACGCGCCAAGCCACAAACGCCGTGAAAATGTCGTCTATAATTTCTGTTTGAAATTGAAATTGAAACTGAAAACTAATTTATTTCGGGCTAAACACAGTGTTGACACAGAAAAATTAACAAAAGAAAAATGACATAGATCACTTAAAAATTAAAATATTTGCATAACAAACATAATACTTAAACCCGGAAAATGGATTTAGCTCAGCTGTAATGCCGTCTGAAGTGGGTTTGAGGTCGAGGCTGCACTCACTTGGGTTGCATGACGTCGGCGGCCAGCGACGTGTGCTGAAACTCGTCCTTGCTGTCGAGGAAGGGGTAACCGTTGAGCGCTATGTGCGCGTCATAGATGCCCTGCCGGCCCAGCGCGTCGCCCACCCACTTGGACGCCATGGCCGCCGCCATCAGCGGGACGATGTAGCGCACGCCGCCCGTCAGCTCGAACATTATCACCACCAGCGACACTGGGAGGACAGACATCTTGAGGGTAGACGATAGCAACGTGGCGGGAAATTCAAAATTTTCACAGTTTTTTACATTTTGTAGCTAAACTGAGCTATTTTTGTTCAGCGATTTTTCGTTCGCGAGAATTAAACCGTATTCTTTTCATTATTGTAAACAATAGAACAACAATAATTCAGCCGATTATGTATTCTGGTCTACGACAAGTTTTTGGGCAATACCACTGCTTCGTAGACCAGAACACAAAATCGGCTGAATTATTGTTGTTCTTTTGTTTACAGTAATGAAAATCATACTTTGTTGTTTCCGCGAACGAAAAATCGCTGAACAAAAATAGCTCATTTTAGCTACAAAATGTAAAAAACTGTGAAAATTTTGAATTTCCCGCCACGTTGCTTTCATCCCACCTAAATAGCCCGGTCATTCTATGTTTTCAATGTATGGGGCGGTTAAACAAATTAATAAAGTTTTCAAACTTGTGTAACATGATACCTTTGGGTGTAGTGATGAAAACCCACAACTCTCCCCCCCTCTCCACCTGACGCTTCACCCCCCCTCACCATAAAATGGGTCCCATTTTTTAGTTTTTTCAAATTTGTGGGAAAACTAAAGAAGATACGGCAAAAGTGTCAAAGGCAGACATAATCCTTATTAAATTTCACACAAAAAAGATTACATATCTTTTTTGATAGGCTTGATGGTATTCGAGCTATAGCTAGTTCCATTATGCAAAAATGTGAGTATGAGCAAAAAAATATCGTAACCAGCATATTTGTTTCAAAATATTATAAGTTAGGTATGGAATTTTGCTCAGGAAGCCTATGTTAATTAGTTATTAGTACTTTAGCCTACTACATGAGCTTTCATTTATTTCATTACACATAATACTTTTGGAGTTATACCTATCAGAGGTCTGGCGGGCACAAGTAGCTTACGGCTTCCCGTTAATAGTTTTTTATTTTTTTTGGGAAAACTATAAGAGATAAGAAAAAGATGTCAAGGGCAAACATTATCCTTATTAAATTTCACATAAAACAGTTCTACATCTTTTTTTGATAAACATGACGGTATTCAAGCTATAGCCAGATATAGGGGAAAAAATATGCCAAAAAATTACATAAGTAGCATTTTTTTTATCTTAATAATTACGTACGAAATAGTGCTCAAGGTGACTACGTTTATAAATTGTAAGTAATTTAGACTTCCGAACAAGCTTTCATCTATATAATTATGTACAATAGTTCTCGAGTTATTAGTTCTGGAACTATATGTCAGTTAAAAAAAATTGTTTCTTAATTATTAAAGGTAACGAGTAATGTACGAATCTATCGCCAGAAGGACGTCAAAGGGAGGTAATTTATTGAAACGTTATTAATAGTGAGCCATAACATCAGTTACAACCATTTAATAACAGGAAAAATAAAATAAAAACACTAATCACAAAGACTCCCTCAATATGATGATTTTTGTTAAAATTGCTTTTGCCTCGGCAACCGCTGCATTGCATTTTTCCGCAGCCTAGCTGGAAGAAGACTGAGACGTATAATAAACAGAAAATGTCCTGAGATTAAATTCAATGAAAGAACACAACTTTCCTAACCAAAACATTCTGTTGAGTAATTTGAGCAATAAGAAAAGACTCATTGCTCCACTGGTCATCAGACTGAAAGACGAAGGAATAACTGTAATAAGTACTTGCTAATGATGACGCAAATGTTCTCCTCATTCATCATCTGCGGAAAATGATGCAATGCAGCGGTTGCCGAGGCAAAAGCAGTTTTAACAAAAATCATGATATTGAGGGAGATGTAGAGTCTTTGTGACTAGAGTTTTTATTTCATATTTCCTGTTATTAAAAAGTTGTAACTGATGTTATGGCTCATTATTAATACCGTTTCAATAAACTAACTCCCTTTGACGTCCTTTTGGCGATAGATTCGTATATAAGGTATCGAACCTTAAATAATTAATAAGCAATATTTTTAACTGTCTAATAATTCCAGAACGTATAACTCCAGAACTAATGTACGTAATGATATGGATGAAAGCTTGTTCGGTAGTCTAAATTACTTACAATTATTGGCGTAGTCTCCCTGAGCACTACTTTGTACGTAATTATTAAGATTTTAAAAGAAATGCGACTTATGTAATTTTTTGACATATTTTTCGGTGTATCTGGCTATAGCTTGAATACCGTTAAGTTTATAAAACAATATGCTGTACTGTTTTATGTGAAATTTAATAAGGATAATATTTGCCTTTAACACCTTTTTCGTATCTCTTATGGTTTTCCCAAAAAAAGGAAAAAACCATTAACGGGGAGCCGTGCGTAACTGGTGACCGCCAGACCTCTGATAGTTATAACTCCATAAGTATTATGCGTAATTAAATGAATGAAAGCTCATTTTGTAGGCTAAAGTACTGAAAACTAATTAACATAGGCTCCCTGACACAATTCCGTACCTAACTTTAAATACAGTATGTCCACGGACTGCACCGCGCCACTTAATTCTGTGGTAAAGCATCATTAGTGGAACACGAATAGCATAAAATAAAAATTAAAAAAAAATTAAAAAACTCAGTATTCAAAATAAACATTAGCAAATTTAATTCATAATGCATCAACCTGTGTATCGCTGACGCCAAAAGCGGCAACCAGTGATCGCGTAGATGAAAGTGGTTGCCGCTTTTGGCGTCAGCGATACACAGGTTGATGCATTATGAATTAAATTTGCTAATGTTTATTTTGAATACTAAGTTTTTTTATTTTTTTTTTATTTTTATTTTATGCTATTCGTGTTCCACTAATGATGCTTTACCACAGAATTAAGTGGCGCGGTGCAGTCCGTGGACATACTGTATTTTGAAACAAAAAGGCTGGTTACGATATTTTTTTGCTCATAGCCATGTTTTTGGATAATAGAACTAGCTATAGCTCGAATACCATCAAGCCTATCAAAAAAATGTGTATAATCATTTTTGTGTAAAATTTTATAAGGATTATGTTTGCCTTTGACACTTTTGCCGTATCTTCTATAGTTTTCCCACAAAATTGAAAAAACAAAAAAATGGGACCTATTTCATGATGAGAGGGGGTGAAGCGTCAGGTGGAGAGGGGGGGAGAGTTGTGGGTTTTCATCACTACACCCAAAGGTATAATGTAACACAAGTTTGAAAACTTTATTAATTAGTTTAGGTGAAAAACATAAAATGACTGGACTAAAAGGCGCTGGGCATAGCATAGCCCGCGCGCAAAGAAAAATGCACAAAATCTATTCCTGTGTCAAATACACTAAAAAAATCGAAACCCTAGAATTATTTGACTATCTAACACAGCCAGTTTCATTTTGATATCCATAACAGATTGCAAAGATATTTTGCTTTAAAGAAAGTGCGCCGCCTATTTTTTTTTCAAGCAAAATATCTTCAAAACGTTTATGAATGTCAACACGAAACTGGCTGTTTTAGATAGGTTTCGCCTAATTCCAAGATTTGATATGTGAACATTTTCAATTTATTTAGTGTATTTGATACAGGAATCGATTTTGTGCATTTTTCTTTGCGTGCGGGCGATTCACTATGCACGGCGCCTTAATATATAAAACAAAGTCGTGTTAGTTACACCATTTATAACTCGAGAACGGGTGGACCGATTTTAACGATTTTTGATTTGTTGGATTTCTCTCCGCCCCGAATAGCAGAATAACCATTAAAACAACAGAAAAACTCACGAGAAAAAAAAAGTCTGCGCCGATGAAGTCGCGGGCAAAAGCTAGTTTGTCATAGTTGAGATGCCACAATATGAAGACGAGGAAGCAAGTAGGGATCTTGAAGACCATCCAAAAGTGGAGCTAGAGTATTTCAGACACATATTTAGAAATAACATGCCCGCGACTTCGTCTTTTTTTCGCGTTATCACAATAAAAAATAGCCTATAGCACTCAGCGATAAGGTAGCTTTCCTCGAGTGAAAGAATTTCTAAAACCAGATGAGTGGTTTTGAAAATTACCCCCTACATACATACATACTTACAAACTTTTCCACTTTATAATATTATTAGTGTAGATGTAGATTATTGTAGATAACAACAAGTACAACCTCCTTCAACTTATCATACAAGGCAAGATACCAGGCAGAAGGAGACCTGGTAGACCCAAGATATCATGGATGCAAAATCTGCGCGAATGGTTCGGACAAAGCACCGCCTCAAAGACAGGGAGTGCGGACGGTGCGCGGCCTGTGAGTAAAAAATTAATGCAAAAAGCGCTCACCGCGCGCCATTGAGTTCGTCTCACACACAGCGGCTCGTTCGCGCTCTCTACCCACTAGCTATATCAAGTCCCTTATGGAAAAAGTCGGTTCCGTAGTAGGCTGTCGTAGATTGTTAGAGTGTTTTTGAATGTTTAAAAATGAGCCATCTCACCAGTCATCCTGGTGACTCCGCCCAGCACGGCCGCAGCGCCGACCATGGCGTAGAGTCCCGGCGTGATGCAGTCGTCGCCGGTGGAACACTCGCCCGAGAACAGCCAGATCTTCGGGTAGTTGTTCGCGAGCTGTTCCACGCCTGCGCACGGAGGGGTTAAAAGTCGGGTAATTATTATTATTTTTTTAATTATTTATTTGAGCAAAAAACATATTTACAAAAAGTTACAAAATACGCCAAACTGTAGTAACAGTTTGTTGGCGAAGCGCTGTTACATTTTAAAAAATTGATAGTTTGATTGTTTTACGGGCTTAATTAACATATCAGTATTTAGAACTTTCCAGCTTTTCTAATTATTTAATTGAATTTATCGTCGATTGAAAAGTGCAACAACAATGTTTTGAAAACAAGTCGGGAAGGTCTTGCACGGTAGCAGATGTCCTCAATAAATGGAATATAACAATAGATCCAACTCAAGTCTCCGATGAAAATACAACTCATTTCCAACATAGCTTTTTAGCGTCGGCAGCGCAACGGTTCAACGAGCGTTTTTGTCATACGTCAAGGGGCGGCATCTTGCTTTTATATTGAGTCGTTTTTAGCACCAGGCTTATCTATCTATCTATCTTCTTCTATATATATATAAATGATTCGCCGTGCATTAGTCTCGCTAAAACTAAGAAACGGCTTGACCGATTTGCATATTTACTGTTTTGTTTAGTTCACCATAGTTCAGGGTAGGTTTAAAAGCAAAGAAATATGGGAAAAGTTAAAGGATTAGCTGAAAAACGGAAGAATTAAAAATTGGTCATTTTGTATTGGAATCGCCATTTTTGACGCGGAGAGTCAAACTATTTCAGGTGATACGAAGTTCACCGGGTCAGCTAGTTACTTGAAAATTTGTGATTGTAAAACTTAAAAAGCAATATCAAATCGTCTGTGACTGACCGATGCCGACGATGCGTCCCGCGATGGCTCCGAGCGCCAGGCTGGGGATGAACAGTCCGCAGGGCACCTTGATGCCGAAGGTGAACACGGTCATCACCAGCTTGAGCACCAGCGCCAGCATCAGCAGCCAGACCGCGCGGTACACGCCCGGGCCCGCCGCGGCCTTCTCAATCGCCTTGTTCACGTCCGTGAAGTTACGGTTGTAGTCACTGCAAAAGGTACAATGGCGATCTACAGGGTGCACTCTAATTCGATAGCGAAACTTTAAGTAGGCTGTCTACTGATCTATACAAACAACTTGTACAAGGTAGCGAACAAAATGGAGCGAAAAAAATATCAGCTTTTCGGATCTTTTTTTCGCTCCATATTTTTAGCCACCTAGTACAAGTTGTTAGTATTGATCAGTAGACAGCCTACTTAAAATTCCGCAAGCATTTCTTCAAGCTAACCCATCCTCTAAAATCGGCAGTTTTGTTAAAAATATTTAAACCAATAAGAAAACAAGAAACTCCATCATTGGTGGATAGTTTTCGCGCTATTGATGTTATTGGACGTATTATACTGACAGCGTCAAACTGACGTCTTCTCTAAGTCACGTCTATCGAATTACTAAAAAATCGTGAGAGGAACCATCTGTAGACTCCGCCCATAAGAGGACCATATGCATTAGGTAATATCTCAGGGCTAGTGAGATCTCCATGTTTTCTTCTGCTCGCTGGTTAGGATGTTTTGTAACAGGTTGTGTTATGTTATCTTTGCGACTCACCACAGCGGGTCAGAGTTGGAGATGCCGCACTGGTTGAACAGCATGTAGATGAGCTGGCTGGTGTTCATCCGCGTGTAAGGGTTCGGGTAGGCCACGATGGCGGTCA
The DNA here is from genome assembly GCA_949319315.1 of Zelleria hepariella. Classification (NCBI taxonomy): domain Eukaryota; kingdom Metazoa; phylum Arthropoda; class Insecta; order Lepidoptera; family Yponomeutidae; genus Zelleria; species Zelleria hepariella. The sequence goes on from OX439379.1 coordinate 11,305,961, forward strand.
CCAGGGTGACCACAAGCACTTCGGTCACGGGGTACTGGCCCAGCTTCGAGTGCTTGCGGTAGCGGCACCAGTAGATGTTGGCCTTGATGAAGATCGTCGCTATGCAGCCCTAGGGACAGAATTTAGGGTGACAATTTCGCATGAGACATTATGGTCCGAACTTTGTGAAAGGTAGGACCCTTAGATTGTGAGAACGAAAGCTTACATAGATAATACCCATGGTATCACTCTATTAAGACGACGTACGTCTCACAACTAGCGCCGCCAATGGAAAAAAAATCATATCTTTTTTTTGGATGCGTTTTTTGCTAAAAACGCATCCAAAAAAAAGATATGATGCCAATGGAAAAAAGATATGATTTTTTTTCCATTGGCGGCGCTAGTTGTGAGACGTACGTCGTCTTAAGTTCAATCTTAACCAACGTATATGTAATAGGTTTTTATTTTATACAAGGTGTTACAAAACTCCCTAACCCTTTTTACAGGGTGTAACCTAATGGTCAACAGGATATAAAATATGTAAAAAAAAGTTGAAAAAATTTTTTTTATTATATAACCTCAAAATAATTAAAAAAAATTTTTTTTGTGTTTGTTATTAGCTCCAATTTAAAAATATGTTTGTGTGTGTAGGTACATTTACATAGCTTTGAGTTGTTAAAACATTGTGAAAGTCAATGAAAACAATATTAAAAAAATACTTTTCTCCCGCCACATTGTTCACATTTTATTAATTAAAAAATTAACGGAACGTCATAGTGCAAGAAAAAATATTTTGGTTGTGATCCGGGTGCTATTACCCTGTAAAAAGAGTTAGGTACTTTTGTAACACCTTGTATAGTTATTTTTTTAGGTAGGTACCTATATTGTCAAAATATGCAGCTCAACGTGACTTCGACTTGTCGCTTTTGGTTGAGCTTTAATTTGATTCCAATCAGTTAAAACCAACAGGGACGCAAATTATGTTGTGTCCCTGCTGGTTTCTGAACTAAAAAATTCAGAAAGTGTTTTGTTTGTATTTATATATATAAATTTAAGAAACCGGCGGTGGCCGCGATAGATGTTTGTCTTCCCACTCACCCCAATGATGCCGAGGCCGACGAAGGGTATCAGCTCGAAGAAGATCCACGGCTTGTTGTACTCGACGAAGAACAGAACCGAGTGCTCGTTCCCGAACGGGTTGATGGAGCGCAGGATGAAGGCTGCGATCAGTGCACAGAAGAACGACCGCCAGAGCGTCTTCAGCGGGAAGTAGTACGAGACCTGCCAACAAACACGCGGACGGAACATATCAGTAACACAACGGGTTGATGGAGCGCAGAATGAAGGCCGCGATCAGCGCACAGAAGAACGACCGCCAGAGCGTCTTCAGCGGGAAGTAGTACGAGACCTGCCAACAAACACGCGGACGGTACATCAGGGGCCTTAGCCTGTAACGCAATGGTGCCAAAATGGGCTCCCGGTTGACGGTTTCAATTACGATTTATTAAATTTAATGCTGTCGGTCCAGTGTCGGTCCTTTTAATGTTTTTGTAGTACAGCAAAGAATATCATGAGTCTAATTCTAGAGGATCAGTTCGCTGGTTGTAGGAGAACAACGGAAAAATATCGGTTTTGTCCTTCTAACTGGGACGCCATTGATACGCCATTGTGTTACAGGCTAAGGCCCCAGGGGAGTAATTTGTCTATCTTTTGAATCTATCGCGATCCCTTTCAAAGGTATGTAGGAGTATGTAAACTAGTAGCTCGCCCCGACCTGTGTACTCGCGATCTACGCGTGCCTCTCCACAAATGGGAGTTGGCCGTCAGCTCTTCGTATTCTTTTCTGCTCCTTGACGCGCGAAGTAGACGTTCAACGCTGGCTATCTTCCTCATTCTCTGACGCCTCTCAACCCTGGGACTCAAACTTGTTAAATATATCTGTACGGATCAACACCGTACATACATAGGTCGTGTGTTGCTGACATTGCATTGTGCAGCACACGCGCACCTAAACTCTACTCGATAGTCGGCTTAAGCCACTCGCCCGGTACACTACTTCTTATAAACCATGTAACTTCAGTGAAATAAACCACATGAACTCTTAACTACTTCTTCTTCCACCACCGTCCACCAACTTCTACTACAAGTGCTGTAAGACAGGGTGGGGTCGCACACGCCCTGCCATGCTCTTACAATATCGTCCAATTAACCTACCTCCTCGAGGCTGAAGAGGACGCCGCCGATGGGCGCTCCGAAGGCCACGGAGACGCCGGCGGCGGCCGCGGCCGACAGGATCTCGCGCTTCTTGGCCTCATTGCGTCCGTACTTCGGAAACAGGTACGATAGGATGTTGCCTGCGGAACAGACAACACTGTTAAAACCGCGCTCGAGCACAGAAAACTGACTGTACGGGGCAAGCACCGTCCACCTTTCTAGGTCAAACCGTTTTGACCAAATTACGCCCACTTAAGGCTGGAAGATAGCAGCGTGGCGGGAAATTCAAAATTTTCAGTTTTTTACATTTTGTAGCTAAACTGAGCCATTTTTGTTTAGCGATTTTTCGTTCGCGGCAATAACATAGTATTCTTTCATTATTGTAAACAACAGAACAACAATAATTCAGCCGATTATGTGTTCTGGTCTACGACAAGTTTTTTGGGCAGTGCCACTGCTTCGTAGACTAGAACCTTCGATCAAGGATAAAACTAGATACAACATAGAACTCTGAAATGTGTCTGGAAAAATAGATGTCCAAACTGCCTTTGGGAGCTTATTTGCTCGTAGTCTATACAATTAAAGTAAAACTGTACACTAATGCAATAAGGTTGACATTCGAATATTAGACTTATGGTCGAAATGATGTTTCGTATTGTTCTATTGCTGATATCATTTGTTTCTGTGGGGACAATACAAGTTTTTATTGTGATTTTATACGTAATGCGGATTCTATGGGATTTAGTTCGGTGACCAGAACACATAATCGGTTGAATTATTGTTGTTCTGTTGTTTACAATAATGAAAAGAATACTGTTTTAATGCCGCGAACGAAAAATCGCTAAACAAAAATAGCTCAGTTTAGCTACAAAATGTAAAAAACTGTGAAAATTTTGTATTCCCCGCCACGTTGCTATCGTCCACCCTTAAATGAAAATGTCGACGGACAAGAGGAATGAGACATCACTGACCCAGACAGCTGCCAATGTGGACCGTGGGTCCCTCCTTGCCAAGAGACAGGCCTGAGGATACGGACAGCATCAGCCCCACAGACTTGATGATGAGCGTCCACTTGCCCAGGTGTGGATGATGATGAAGAGACATCACTCACCCAGACAGCTGGCGATGTGGACCATGGGCCCCTCCTTGCCAAGAGACAGTCCTGAGGATACGGACAGCATCAGCCCTACGGACTTGGTGATGAGCGTCCACTTGCCCAGGTGTGGATGATGATGAAGATACATCACTCACCCAGACAGCTGGCGATGTGGACCATGGGCCCCTCCTTGCCAAGAGACAGGCCTGAGGATACGGACAGCATCAGCCCCACGGATTTGATGATGAGCGTCCACTTGCCCAGGTAGCCGCGGATGATGAAGCCGCTCAGGATAGTCTGCGAGAGACACAGTAACAACACTTCTAAAATAAAACTAAAATTTAAAAGTAACTAGTAGTTTGCTCAGAACTGTGAACCCGCGATGAACTTCACAACCCCATTCTTAGCAACAACTTGACCGATTTGGCTCATGTTCAAAGTTATTTTTAACAGACTTCAAAAAGAGGTACTCAATTCAACCCCTATGTTTTATTTTATTTTTATGTGTGTTACCTTAGAACTTTTTACTACGTGAACCGATTTTGATGATTCTCTTTTTGTTTGAAAGAGTGTGATCCCATAAAAATGGTGAAGATCTGATGAAGAACTTCCGAGATGGAGAAAGGAACTCGTGTACCTTTTCACCAATGAAGTTCGACAAACGATTCTAGAGTTATCGTTGACGCTCGTACAATTATGACTTTAAATAAACATTACAAGCCAAAATTTTCAGTTTGAAGTTTGAGCAAATCTCATAGTCAGCTGAATTATTGTTATTTTGTTACTACTCATAGTATTATCCCACTTTGAATAATGATACTTTAAATAATAATTAAAAATGCAAATATAAATTTTACTGTCATGAAACAAACATCGCTGAACAAAAGTAGCCCAGTTTAGCTACAAAATTTAAAAAAACTGCGAAAACTGTCTATTCCCCGCCACGCTACTTTTGTTGAACCATAAGGGTGCGTAAGGCTAACTAGCGCCACCAATGTTGAAAAAATCATATCTTCCTTCAGAAGAAGTTTCTGACAAAATCCTATGATCATCGGATGCGCCATGCTTTTCTAGATTGTTATGTGTAGACTTCATAATTTATTTTTAAGCTTTAAAAATATCTCCCAAAAACGGTATCTTAAGAATAGAAATTGAGTGGGGTTTCTACACCTTCGATCAAGGATAAAACTAGATACAACATAGAACTCTGAAATGTGTCTGGAAAAATAGATGCCCAAACTGCCTTTGGGAGCTTATTTGCTCGTAGTCTATGCAATTAAAGCAAAACTGTACACTAATGCAATAAGGTTGACATTCTAATATTAGACGTATGGTCGAAATGCGGATTCTTGCGAATGTTCGGTGATCTACACTTAAAAATCTAGACAAACATAGTGCATTCAATGATCATAGGATTTTGGTAGAAACTTTTTCTGAAGGAGGATATGATTTTTTCAACACTGGTGGCGCTAGTTAGTCTAATATGCACCTTGATCTCAGGTATCCCGGAGCCGCACGCGTAGGGCGCGAACATGCGAACGAGCGACGCCGACAGCGCCGCGAACGTCAGCGCCCACGCGATGTAGAACAGATAGCTGATGATGTAGGCGCCGGGGCCCTCGCGCGACTCGCCGAACACTTGCGGCCACGTCAGCCACTGGAACAATACAAACATTAACCAAGGTCCAAAGAGGGAGGAATCCAAAATGTCACTGTTGTGTATGGGCTGATGATGACAGCAAAAACAAAAAAGTGCTTATAATCCGCGCGGGATCAGAATGGGATAATACCTTTTGGAACTGAGACGCTCGCGGTCTGCCTGTCAGCTGTACTTCGCATTTCTGCATTTCGGCAAACTCTAGTTGTCTATGGCAAACTCGCGTCGAAACTTGCTTGTGTTTTCTATGCGCGTGGGTGTCTGCTCGAGTTTTATAACGTTTTATTCAAGTAATGCAATAACATTTAATCCTTTTAGATTACAACCATTAAACATTTTTGTGTATTTTCAATGGGCATCGTCAAATCCAATTTTTTATTCTATAAATCGAAGATATATACAAATATAAGAAACAAAGATGAATATTTTCTTAATTTTTTATGTAAATATTTTTTTATCAATTATTTAAAAAAAAAAAGTTTTGTGTATGACGTCACCACTGGCATTATGTACTAAGTTCATTGCATTCATTCATGCTTTTAAAAAATAAAAATATGTTGACGTTTGACAAATGTCAGTGTCAAGTCAACAAGAAGGTTATTTTCTCAATTATTTGACACTTTTGACAGTTGTTGTTGACGAATGTATTTTTAAATATTTGTAGGCAATGGAACTACCGCATTAGAGGCTAGGATGACGTCATCGAAAGAAAAATGAAGTAAACATTTTTGGCGATAAATATTAATAATCCGTTTTAATTTTACTTATTTAAACCCCTAATAGTAATCAGTATCCCTATTCCTCGAAATGGTTTTCAATTTACGACAGTCGATGCCTCACTGATCAATGCCCATTTCATAACCCTGATACTACTCGAGAACTGTCATTTTTGGTTCGCTTTGCCAAGGTTCCATCCCATTCTCATCCCGCGCGCATTATACCTGCGAGCAGTTCCCGTGGTCGAAGGTGGTTTCGTTGGAGGACCAGCAGCATTGCTCGCGGTTGAACCAGAAGGCCTGCGGACAGATGCCGAACTTGAGGTCCGTCATCCAGGAGGCGCCGATGTCGATCACGCCGGCCACCACGCCCGTGCACACGCCGACCAGCAGCACGCACACCCAGCCCGACCACGCGTCATGCGCGCCCTGGAGAACATATCACAATACTCAAAATCGCTTCATTCAATGCTCTTGTAAACTATACAATAACAGGATTGATTCCAGAGGAAATTATTTCTAGTGAGCTATCCTCGAGGTTTATCGAAATAAATTGAATTATTATTATTATTATAAACAAAAAAGCTCTTTTTCTTTCAATTCATCCTTCTCTTACACATGCTGGAGAAATAAATGTAAAGGCACCCCAAAATATAAGAAACTCAGGGAGCGACTACAGTGGTTCTAAAAATACCTATAAATAAAATACCTAGGCAGTATAAAGGATAAATTAAATCTATTTCAAGTTTGAATCAAGAAACTTCCAAAACCTACTCCCAACTTAATATCAAACTTTTTTATAGCACTCAGCTCTAGATTCCTCTCTGCTTGACAGATCTGTCTATTCTACTGTACATATTGGTGACGATGCGAGCAAACTGGTAACATACCTTGATGAGGTTCCATAGTGAGTCACCCCTCTTTTTGACAATGTGTCGGTGGTGCATGCGGTCGCGTGCAATGTCCCGCTGCCAGTCGATGGTGTGGAAGTCCTCATACTGCCCAATTCCGGGGATCTCATCCGTGTCCCCTGCTGATGGGAATGAAAACCAAAATTTAGTATAACCAATGTATATTACAGCAACCATTTGAAGAGTTTCTAAAGTCTTTTGAAGTTTAACATTTCATTGGCGACACTAGTGTGCCTATACTAACCTCTGAATGCAAACTTGCAAAGTTAGTTTATTATTATCCATCAATACCTACATCTTCATAAATTAGTGATGAATCTAACAATCTTCATCATCATCAGCCTTTTGACACCCACTGCTGAGTATAGGCCTCTTCATGCTCACGCCACCGATCACAATCCTGTGCAAGATGCAACCACTGCTTTCCAGCTACTTGGGCTATGTCATCAGACCATCTGGCTGGTGGCCTCCCAACCAATCTCACAAACAATCTAAAAATCTTATTATCTGAGAATCTAATGTAAAATAAAACAAAACAGGGTGAAACATACCCTGCATTCCGGCAAATATGACTGCGTCCCCTGAAATAATCCCACAAAATATCAGTAAAGGCAATCTAATCTATTAGTGGCTATTCGATGCAATCTAAGAAGCCAACACAAAACAATCAATAAACGTAAATTTCAGACTGTTCTAGGGCAGTCAAAAAAGCCAGCAGTTGCTGGTAGGATAAAGAATATGGAAGAAGAACCTGGAGTGGCTTGATCCAGTTGTAACATGGATTAATTGTATTAGGTAGAAGCACTCCCTTGTGCAGAGTAAGCATAGGAAGAAACAGCCAGTCTTCCTATCTATGGAAAGCACAATGTGCTAGTCATTAGCCTACCTCAGCTTTGACTATTTAACTAACCCTAACATCCTGGGGTAAAGTGAATATGTTACTGGGTTTACACAAATGAGGCATGTCTAAAACGGTGATGTGTAGCTATTACTGGCAATATTATCGACAAGCAATAACTAAAAGGGTAATAATAGGTGGCAATATGGCCCTCCTGCACATTCCTGGTCAAGAACAACTGCACTTACTTGCTAATCGATACCGAAACACGAAGCACTTCACAATAACATCACAAACAAGCCTCTAGACAGCTAACTACGCTCTGGATACTAATCACGTATTGTATTACGACGTGGCGAGTAATACACATCTACAGGATAAACACAATATAATAACTCAAAAGGCGGTCTAATTACTCAGCAAGTACTTTTCTTTCACTACGAAATGAATTGAGAATGAAATGAAATTGAAACGTCAAACAAATGTCATACAATCACACACACACACCCACGCGCACATCTTTCGAGCGGGTGGCCAGCTTACAAAAACTACCCACAATGGGAAGAAAAGGTAGAATTTCAAAACTGCCGGGTTACAGCGGCAATACACATCCGATTTTTCCAACCGATTGTCTGATTGTCTGATCAGACAATCGGAAGAGAATCGGACGTGTATTTCCGCCCTTAACATTGAATGCAAAGCTGTGATGTGAACACTCGACAGGTTCTACAAGCATGCAATAAAGTATATAACTATTTAAAAGTATTTGCATTGTATCCACGGACCTAAAATGCACCTATAAAGAAGGCTGTGACCTATTCCAATCCAATGATTACCTACAATGATTGTTCATTTACAATGCCAGAGAGCAAACTCTACTCACTGTGCCTGCCTGGGAATCTCGGGATACGGTTGAATAAATGAAAACCTACTTATTTAAAAATGAATGTCATCAACGGTTAATTTACAATTAAATTTATATTTTACCAACATGGTCGTCGACCAGTGGCTGGGTGTCGCTTTCTTCCATGTGGTCTTTTCACTTTCACTACTTTTTTCCGAAACAATACAAGCTAAACAAAAACCTCCTCACTGGACATGCAGTGACGACTGGCGTCATGCGCCAATTATCTAATCGGCGTTTCGGACAGATAGGCCCAACCAACAGTCACTCAGCAAAGGATTAGCTGAATCTATCGGCGATAATAAGAATAACAAACAACGACTTATCAATAACGTTCGAACCAGGTGAACCCCGCTATGCTTTAACAATAACCACCATCGATTAGTCAATTTGTAATAGCAATACCACTCGCTGACCGTGTACGAAAACATCGCGAGGAAACCTGAGCGTAAGAGGCATTATACCCTCAACGCAAAAATCGCCAACCCGCATTGAGCACGCGTGGTGATTAAGCTCGAACTCTCTGTGAGAATGCCTTTGCCCAGCTAGTGGGACATGTAGAAATTGTACAGGCTACATTTTACGCTTCTTACGCTATTGAGGACGGCATGGCCCTTCGTGCTAAGGGTGCAGACAAAGACGCCACGAACATGTACACATCCAGCTTGGAGACCAAACGCAAAAAAAATGCTTGCTGCTTGAACCTAAATATAGTCTAAAGAGCAGACACAGGAAAGTTATTGTACTTACAATACTATTTTCCATTTTTCCCCAAGCATGCGATGTTGATGAAATGGTTGGGGAGCGAATACTGCAATCTAACATAAGGATTGCTCTAAGAAGCACTAATAGTGGACAAACGAGAAACACCCTTACCGGTTGAGCTGAAGTACTGAGCGATGAAGGCTTGAAACACAGAAAACTGGGGTCAGACATTGTCAGCCATCCATCACAGAACTCTGGGCCGTGGACACCTACAGTCAGCCTGTTGTTAGCTATACAGGACAATTTTTAAATAGCTTAGTTCCTCTGACACCCCAACTTGTAAAATTAAATGTGATTTCCAATAAATTTTGTTCTACTACTTTGGTGAAAGCGCAATTTTTTTTTCCACACAAAAATAGTTATTTGTTATGCAAGAATGCAAAATTATTGTTTGCGGCGAGTGCTCGTATTGAATACCGAGCTAGCGAAGGTTTCTAAAATGGAGCCACGAGCGTAGCGAGTGGTTCAAAAAAAGAAACCTGAGCGTAGCGAGGTATTCAGAAGCTCGAGACGCAAATAATATTCCATTCGTGCGAAACACAAAACTTTACATCTCACAGAAGCGAGGAAATGATTTTGTTATCCATGCGTGACCAACTCCTTCAACTTGTAGCGTTGCCTAGCAACGGGTTGTTGATTTTATGACTCTTCAAGAAGACACGATTTGTAATCAACAATCCGTTGCTAGGCAACGCCACATACTCCTTTGTGAAGAAACAAAGAAGAAGAAAACTCATTTCACATGGCTAACAAAATCATTTCCTCGCTTCTGTGAGATCAAAAGTTTTGTTTCGCACGAATGCAATATTATTTTCATCTCCCACGCTCGGAAAGTTTGCTGTTACTAGTAACTTACGATCGTGTAAAGGCCGGATTTAAACTATCTGAACTTTTGTGCGCTTCGAAATTTAAACGCGACGCCGGGACAGTCTTTCCCGCGCCCTATGGTTTTGAAAAAGAAAAAAACACTGGCCGTTTAAGTAGATGCCAGATCCCGATGGAAAATAAAACCTCATTCATAGTTCGTTTAAACGCGTATTTCAGCGAAAGCGATTGTTCGTGCCCATTCTCTATACAAAACTGTGAATGTAAATGGTGCATAAGCATCTTTTAAAAAGGTAAAGTCACGGAATAGAACATTCAGAAACGCGGGGGGTCTTTTCAATATTTTGTACACATATTTATTTTTAAATACCAGTAAATAAAAAAAATGCTGCGCTTCTGTTTTATCAAATAGATAATTATGTTTTGGTTTGTTAAATAATTTTTTTTAAACGATATTACTAATTTCATTTTTTATCTCCTACAAATTTTTAATTTATATGGTATAAGTTCAGAATGCACCCGGAAAAAAAACATTCTTTTATTTACATTATTTTTGTGTCTGGATAAATAAACTTCAGGAAATTATTAATAAAACGAATGGTTTTAATACCAACGAAGCTCAAAACTTTAGTGCGGCAGCCGTAACTACAGTAAAATATGCTTTTAAAAGGAACTTATTTGACTCACCTATTTTGCCTGTAAGTAGTTGTCTATAGAGTTTGTCCCGCTTGGCTAACAAAGTCATTTCCTCGCTTCTGTGAGATGAAAAGTTTTGTGTTTCGCACGAATGCAATATTATTTGCGTCTCGTGCTTCTGAATACCTCGCTACGCTCATGTTTCTTTTTTTGAACCACTCGCTATGCTCGTGGCTCAATTTTAGAAACCTTCGCTAGCTCGGTTTTCAATACAAGCACTCGCCGCAAACAATAATTTTGCATTCTTGCATAACAAATAACTATTGCGTCTCGAGCTTCTGAATACCTCGCTACGCTCAGGTTTCTTTTTTTGAACCACTCGCTACGCCCGTGGTTCAATTTTAGAAACTATTCAATAAAAGCACTCGCCGCAAACAATAATATTGCGTTCTTGCATAACAAATAACTATTAAAACCTTTTTTTGTTTAGATATTTTTTGTGGCGCAGAGTAACAAATAAGAGCAAGAAAGGCTGAAAGAAAGGAGTGGAGGGACACGAAAGGCAGCGCTGAAATGGCTCAAATTCAACTTTCAAAGAAACGTTCAGTAAAAAGTATCGAGCTATGAGAAAGGTCGTAGAACAAAAGTTGTTGGAAATCACATTTAAAGTCGATGTGTTTCAGGAATAAAGCTATAAAAAATTGCCCTGTATATGTTACCGGCCAAACCCGATTTAAGGATAAACTAGTTTCGCCTAGGCCATACTAGTTTATCCGAACGTCGTATGGATAAACCGGTATGTCCTAGGCCAAACTAGTCTAGCCGAAGCTCGTAAGGAGAAACCAGTTTAGCCTAGGCCAATCTAGTCTGGCCTAGCAAGAATATGTAAGCTTCAGGATAAACTAGTATGGCCTAGTCCGAGCTGATATTGACAAATGATTAGGTATGAGTGTTACCATATCTCGTAAACTAAGAGATTTAGCGCAAAAATAATGAAATTTTCGAACCCCTTAATAACCCCGGAACCAAGCCTTTTACTTCTATACGTGTTCTAAAAACCGACATACAGGCACACTGACATACCTCTTTTTGTTTACGAATGGTCCTTTAAACCGGACAAAACCGGACATACCGTAGACTAGTCTAGCCCTACAGATTCTACTTATTTATGCTAGTACTTTTTCTTAAAATTAACAAACCCGCCGTAAATATCTGAACTGTAGGAGACGCATTTAGATACCGAATTTGAAAAAGTCTACATTCAAAAAGTCTACGGGATGTCCGGTTTTGTCCGGTTTAAAGGACCATTCGTAAACAAAAAGAGGTATGTCAGTGTGTCGCCAACCAAACCTACTGACCTAACCTTTGTTTTAAATCTTTTTCGACTGTCTGTCACACTTTCAGGAATACCCTGTATGTTTAACACCCTGTATGTCGGTTTTTAGAACACGTATAGAAGTAAAAGGCTTGGTTCTGGGGGTTATTAAGGGGTTCGAAAATTTCGTTATTTTTGCGCTAAACCTCTTAGTTTACGAGATATGGTAACATTCATACCTAATCATTCGTCAATATCAGCTCGGGCTAGGCCATACTAGTTTATCCTGAAGCTTACATATTCTTGCTAGGCCAGACTAGATTGGCCTAGGCTAAACTGGTTTCTCCTTAAGAGCTTCGGCTAGACTAGTTTGACCTAGGACATACCGGTTTATCCATACGACGTTCGGATAAACTAGTTTGGCCTAGGCGAAACTAGTTTATCCTTAAATCGGGTTTGGCCGATAACATATATAATCAAATACTATCTCAGTTTGAACGGAAGGCATTCATTCAATACCTACAAATAGGGACTTAGGGCTTGAAAACACCGCCAGTGGAGCATACAATAACAGTTCAGAAATCTGTACTGTGTTATCATTCACTTGCAAATGAGCTGTTTTCGCGGATGTCAAATTTCGCTTTTTCTGAAGATATTATTAATCTGTGTAAGCGAAATTTGACAGCCACTTCACGGTTCTTGTATGGCCAAGCCTATGAGCGCCATCTACCAAGGGCTTTGAATTCAGCTTTTAAATATCAGTTGAAAACGGGCCATTGCAAAGCATTTCTTGACTATTGAGTATTGTGAGCCACCGGCGAGCAGCACTGATTTCAGTGATGTACTTAACATTTTGTAGCAAGCTATTAAACGTTCTAGGATCCGGGATCTAGACCTTAGTTAGATCCTTAAAATAGTTAAGTCTAAGGATTCTCATTTAACGGCTCATTTTTAGCAAAAAAATGCATCCAAAAAGAAGATATGATTATTTTTTCATTGGCGGCGCTAGTAGACAGGGTAGGTACCCCACTGACGAAAATTAATTAACAGTAAGTTACAAATGTTGAAGATTGGCCCAGACATGGTGGTACATGCTTGCTTGGCTGCTTGCATGCTTACAGTTGGCGTCTTGTTGCGCGCTGGAGCCGGCGTGCTCGTAGAGGCGGAAGGTGCCGTGGCTGGTGGGCGTGGTGGCGGGCTCCGCGCCCGGCGAGCCCTCGACCGAGCCGCCCGAGCCGCCCGAGCCGCGCCCGTTGCTCGGCCCGGCGGCGCCCTGTCGATCAACAAACAGAATCAATTTACAATGCTGTAAATACGAGCCCTTTTATCATATCGTCAACCCATTTTGTTATAAAGCCGTGGTGACATCACCATGCCCCGTTTTTGCATATTTTTTTACCTACGACCAAAAAAGAGGGGTGTTATAAGTTTGACCGCTATGTATATCTGTCTCTCTGTCTGTCTGTGGCACCGTAGTTCTTAAACGGTTGAACCAATTTGGATGCGGTTTGTTTTATTGAAATCTCACAAACGGCTGAATCAAAATCGGTTCAGCTGTTTATGAGATATGATAATTTGAAGCTAAGATGTCGGGGGTATTTTAAATTTATGTTATAAGGCTGTGGTGACATCATGATTCATGACCGTGCTCCGTTTTTGCATTTTTTTACTTCGTTACAACAAATAGCGTTATACATAAAGGTTTTTAAGTGGCATCATTGACGCCGATACCTTTAGTTGATCGCCACAAGATCCGTCCATGTTTCGCTTCTACGAAGGTCACCTATAAATTGTATACGCACGAACACACACCCTTCTTCGTTTGCAGTCTAGTGACATGACAACGGAGATGTTTTCTCACTCGAATGCCAAATTACAAAATTACAAAACGAGTAGGCCCCGACCGTCAGTCAGTCAGCACAAAAAGCGTCTACAATGTTTTTTTGGACCGAAAGGAACGTGTACCTCGCCGTGCTAATGTGCCAGACCGTCGGTCTGTCAGCCTCCATCACCCTGCCGGGCGTGGCCATCAACGGCGGCATGGTGGGCAGCCTGCTGGTCTACGGGGCCACCTACCTGGCGCTGGGCATCCCCCTGCTCTACCTCGAGATGGTCCTGAGCCAGTTCACGTCGCGCGACTGCCTGGGCGTGTGGCGCGCGCGCCCCTTCCTATCGCACGTCGGCTACATCCTCGTCGGCTTCCAGTGCCTCGTAGTCATCACCAATCACATATTGGCGACCTTCCTCCTCTTCTACCTGATCAGCACGTTCAAGGCGCCCGCGCCGTACAACGTCTGCGGGCCGTGGGCCGATAAGTTTTGCGACAGCATCGCCACAAACTACACCGTCAACCAGGACTGTCTCCAATATCAAACAATCGCCCCTTACTGCAAGGATCTGTTCATGACTTTCCCGGAGTACCAGTTTTGGAGATTCAAAGTCCTCGGCCTGAAGGAACCTGGGTACCACATGAACTGGAACGTGGTCCCGTGCTCGGCGATCCTGTGCACCATCATGTACCTCATCTGCTTCAGGGGACTAAGGTCCCTCAAAGTGGTGGTGTGGTTCCTGGTGGGGTACCCTGTGCTCGGGTACTTCTTGCTGCTCATAGGTTCAATGCTGCAGAAGGGTGTCGTGGTCGTGTTTTCGGACGCTGCAGACGCTCAATTTGAGCAGTTCAGCAAAACTTATCGCTTCGGCTATTCCATTTTAAGTTCACTGGCCACGTTGTCGGTCGGCGCCGGCATCACGTTCAACATAGCGAGCAAGTGCAGCTTCCGGATGCCGTGCTACGGTAACGCCGTGGTGACGGTGGTGTTCTGCGCCGGGTTCACCGCGCTGGCCACGTGCACCACAGCCATGATGGCCTGTCCCTACGCGCAGGAGCTCGGGGCACACCCGCGCGCGATGGCGGCGGCGCGGCTCACGCTCATGTTCGAGCGGTTCCCGCGCCTGCTTGGCTACTACGAGCGCCCTACCGTCTGGCTCGTTCTCGTCTACAGCAGCAACTTGGTGATCAGCCTGCGCACCACCGTTGTCATCTTCTACTCGCTCCAGGATTTAATTGCTGTTCGGAACAAAACTGTTCAGCAGTATCCAGGCCTCTTTTGCTTCGTTGGAGTCATAGCGCTATTTCTAGTTACGTTACCTTTTGTAAGTGGCAGCTCACTGTCTATTCTAGCCGGGGTCTATAGTCAGTACGCAGGCCTCGTGGCATTGTTAATAACTATTGTGGAGACGGTAGTATTCGTGCTGTGGTACGGTGTAGGTCGGCTTTCTGAGGACATCCATTTCATGCAAGGCATGGAGCCCAGTACGTTTATGAAACTTGTTTGGCTGGCGTCACCTGTAGTTCTGACTTACGCATTTGTCAAAGAAGTGTGCCGGCTGAAGGCCGTGACGACGGGAACTATGGACAGTGACGTGGGGTTCATTTGCACGAGCGTGTTGCTAGGCGGCGCGGCGGGACTGGCGGGCGCGCGGCTGGCGGTGGCGGCGTGCAGGGGGCGGCTCCGGCACGCGACGGCGCTGTCGCCGCGGTGGCAGCCCGCCAGCGACCTGCTCATGCGCAGCCGCACCATGTTCTCGGGCCAGGCCATCACCAAGGAGTACCTCTACCGGCAGTACCACCTGCAGGCCGGGATCAGCGCAAGGCAGAAACTCTCCAACGTCAGGACTGACTCGACCGACCACTACAAAAGGGTCTCCTTATTGCACTAGGCTCTTTGTGCACCTAGCCAGTGTGGATGGGTACTCTGGTACTATTATTTTACAGTAATATAACTTACCTCCTAGATTACCTACATGGTTATATTTAATACCAAAAACTGACTTACCGTTTATCACAGCACAGGAGCAAAAATCTTTAGGAGTGTTCTCGATACGAATGAAATTCGATATTGTTAAAGATTTCTGTAAGTATTGCTTGTTCTCTGTGTTACTTATCCGTGACCAAAATTACGAGGTAATTAAATTCCGTGTTAGTGAGTGAGACAAAGAATTATTATTGTAGACTGCAGACAGTTTTGTGCGGATAGGTTGTGTACGTTAAGGCGCTGTACATAGTGAATAGCCCGCGCGCCAAGAAAAATGCACAAAATCGAGTCCTGTATCAAATACACTAAAAAAATCGAAAATTTTCACATATCAAACCCTAGAATTAGGTGAGACCTATCTAAAACAGCCAGTTTCGTGTTGACATTCATAAAGCTTTTGAAGATATTTTTGATGAAAAAAAATAGGCGGCGCACTTTTTTTCAAACAAAATATCTTGCAATCTGTTATGGGTATCAAAAAAAAACTGGCTGTTTTAGATAGCTCTCACCTAATTCTAGGGTTTGATATGTGAACATTTTCGATTTTTTTAGTGTATTTGACACAGGAATCGTTTTAGTGCATTTTTTTTGCGCGCGGGCTAATTCACTATGCCCAGCGCCTTAAGCACAGTGATAGCGGCGAGATGACGATTCCGATAAAATTTATCTATAAAAGAAGAAAGCGAGCCCGAAAAATAGCTAACTTCAACGTAAATGCCTCTTGAAAAGTAATATCTTCCGTCTAAGCAAAAATAAAATTAGGTTAGGATGAGTGCTAGACATGAAGTCAGTTTCTTGCAGTTGGGCTAAGAATGGGCGAGTTCAGTATGATTATACATTGAAAATAATCAAGTTTCAGTACAACATAAAAGTACACGTTAGCGCGCTAAAATTGCACCAATTTTTAGCCGACTTCAAAATAAAAAAATTAGAGGAGGTACTCAAGTAGACCCGTATTTTTTTTTTTATGTTTTTTACCTCGGAACTTTTTTCTACCTGAATCGATTTTGATGATTCTTTTTTTGTTTGTAAATGTATACTTCCACAGCCTTCTTTAAATACTTCCCATGCTTTGCCACTGATTGGTTATATTTCGACTCATAGACGCCCTGAGGGTATTGGAGAAAATTTTACGCCAACAGAGTGGTTGAAATGGTGAAGATCTTGTGAAGAACTTCGGAGATGGAAAACGGAACTTCTCAGCGGACAGCAGCAAATCACTCGGAATCAATGGAATAGCTTAATAACAGTGTAAATTTTCACCAGTGAAGTTGTCTTTTTTTTATTTTGTAAATTTTGTACCAGTCATTTTCAACATAAGTACTGTAATTTTTTAACGACCGCGTATCACGCTAACATCGAATTGAAATAAATCGAGTATATCCACGTCATTCGAAACTACATATCAGACCTATTTATGTCCGTGTGGTTTTTTTTGTGGAGTGGGGGAGGAGGCGCACCGGTCGATATCATTGGCTGGCTCCATCACAGGTCGTGTTGAAAACTGGATGTAGGGTCACACTGCACTTCATGCATTCACCTGTCTAAAACTAAGACGCTGATGATATTGTGTCTACAGTTTTATAGTATAACCATTAGATTAAAATGTATAATAAACCTGTAATTTCAATTCAAATTAGCAAATCTCAAAAACGGCTGAATTTGATAAAACATGTCTAAGATTCTCTATAAAACCTGCTATAAAATTTAAAAAAACGCATCCAAATCGGTTCACCCGTTTAAGCGCTACGGTGCCACAAACAGACACACACACACACACACGTAGCGGTCAAACTTGTAACACCCCTCTTTTTGGGTCGGGGGTTAAAAATTACCGGTGTGCGACAACATGAGTGTTCTACATTTGTAGGTACTGATCGGACTTACATCTACGCTCTTTGTATTGTGCGATCTACTAATTCCGTGGTCTATAGTCGACCTTCTTTGTTATGGAACATTGTACTCAAGGCCTGGTCCGGCTTCATGATGGATGACTACTAGGCTGGAGCCAAACGAGAGATTTTTTTTTATTTGTAAGAGGCGTATTTTCGATCGCGGAATGTGGGTTTCACACAACAACATACAAAAACGGGACAGGTATACGTGTACAGGCATATTTCTTACTTACTAGTAGTTCGCCTCGAACTGCGAACTCGCGATGTATAACTTTTTGCTAACACCATTCGCGCAGGCGCGCGCGCTTTGCATATAAACTTTACATCTTCATATCTCGGCAACCCCTCGACCAATTTGGTTCATGTTCGAACTTAAAAAATCTTATAATTTCATTTACCCGCTTATAAAATTTCATGGCAATCTGACCAAATTTACTCAAGTTATCATCGAACAAATATTCATACATACAAACATACACGCGCCGGATTGTTCAAGTAGACTCGGAGAACGCCTGCTTCGCCTGAGTGGCACAACCCTGGCTTTTATATGGAACATTGGAACCGAATACCGCTTAAATATTACTGGACTCAGTAGGTATTCACAAAACAGGGTGGCCACTGCCTCATACGTTAACCTACCTACAAAATTACCCTCGTTTGGGACCAGCCTTAATTCGAATAATCCATCATGCATTTAGAATACATCCTCAGGCATCTTACGTAAAACTCTTACGTTCTTTGACCTGTGCATTAATACACTTGCCGGCTTAGCATAAGCTCCCTCATCGAGATTTATGGCTCAATATACCTCTGCTCTTTGTAACTAGTGGTTCGCCCCAAGCTATGAACTCGCGCGACCCCATATCTCAGGAACCCCTCGACCGCTCAGGTTTCCACACGATGTTTTTACCATCACAGTTTTACTTAACAGTATTGCTACTACAAATTCACAAATGTTTGTAACTTTGAAATAAATTAAAGTCATAGGTACAGTCGGCCACAGTCTCAGATACCCCTTTTTGTTCGATTGGCGCCCTTATGCCGCCCGCGATAAGAGCTGCCATGGGGTATCTGAGATTGTGGCCGAACGTACATGCCCGCACCGGAAATCGAAACTGGGTCTCTCGATTCCGATTCCATTGTTCTACTTCTACACCACTCAATCATAAGGAGGTGGCCGGTGGGGTATATTATAGACATGCGTAGGTAATGCTCGTAATATTCAAAAGACATATTACACCATGGTGTCATGAAATATTACACGAGAGAATAAAGCATGGCGCAAAGCATTTCATTACATCAGATGACATGAAACATGACATCATGGTAAATGACATGAAACATGACATCATGGTAAATGACATGAAACATGGCATCATGGTAAATGGCATGAAATATGACATCATGGTATTTACCATGATGTCATGTTTCATGTCATCTGGTGCAATGAAACATGTCATCATGGTATTTCAGCATACTTTCATTGCATTGATAAAATAATGTTAGCGGCAGATGTCACACCTATTCTATTCGCACAAAATCATAAAAAAAAAAATAAAGCGACACGAAATGAAACGAAACGAAACGAAACGATGAAAGAAAGTGTGCTGAAATACCAAATGTCATGAAATGAATAACTGTACTGCAATTAAAGTGTGCTGAAATGCCATGTTTCATGACATGTCATGTTTCATGGCGTGTCATGTTACATGGCGTGTCATGTTTCATGACGTGTCATGTTTCATTTCATGACGTGTGCTGAATTGAATTGTCATGTGTCATGTTTGGTGCCATGATATAAGGTAATATCACGCGGTATGAAATGTCATGAAATATATCATGACTTCGAAGTGCACTGTTTCGCGCATGTCTAGTATATTAGCGTGTCGCTTAGTGTACCTCCATACCAACTACTTTTTAAACGGTGATTAGTAAAACCGAAGGAATGTAAGCACAGTAAATGATATTATTTTAGCATCATTAGGCTTAGGAATTTCGGCGAATGTTTGCGTATAGTTCGGATATCAACTCGCCAGCCTAGTATCAAATGTGTCACATTACCATCAAAGTTTTTTTGTCTATTTGTCTTTTTATAAGTAGTGCAAAGCAGTTTCCTTACCTTTTTATAAACAGACTGATATGTCGCCGCCATCTTTGGAGCCGAGGACTTCAGTGGGAAGCGCTCCATGTCCACATCTGACTGCAATAAAAATACAATGTTTGACTTATGGTACTTCTTTGGTCCACTCATTAGTACAAGAGTTACAAACTTACCTATTATATTGCATACTCGTATGCATAACCCTAAAAATCTTCATCATCATCATAATCATAAGCCTGTTATAATCCGTGCGGGATCAGAATGGGATAATACCTTTTGGTACTGAGACACTCGCGGTCCTGTAGCGTCAGCATTTCGGCAAACTCTAGTTGTCTATGGCAAACTCGCGTCGAAACTTGCTTGTGTTTTCTGTGCGCGTGGGTGTCTGCTCGAGTTTTATCACGTTTTATTCAATTAATGCAATAACATTGAATCGTTTTAGATTACAACCATTGAAATTTTTTGTGTATTTCCAATTTCATAACCCTATGATTGAACGTAGAACTAACAATTTTTGTACTGACGCTACTCGAGAACTGTCATTTTCGATTCAGTTCCAAAAGGTATCATGCCATTCTGATTCCGCACGGATTATAACACATAAGCCTGTTAACAACCACTGCTGAGTAAAGGCCTTTTCATGCTCACGCCACCTCTCACGATCCTGTGCCAGGCGCATCCACTGTTTTCTGGCTACTTGGGCTCGGATGTCGTCGGAACATCTGCCTGCCAACCGTTCTTCCCCTCTCGGGAAATATAAATACAAAATAGATACAGTACTTGAAATCTGTGAGCATGGATGCAGAGATGAATGAATGTTCTTGAATCTCGTGAAGAGGTGTAATGGGAATTTTCCTCGCGCGGCATCTCTGCCTACCCCTCGGGGAGACAAGGGTGAGGTAATGTCATAACGAAAATGAAAGGCTGGATACCGCTTTTTGCGGCTACTTTTACTTATTGCTGATTAAACAAGCCTAATAGAATGTGCTACAGTAACTACTAAAACGTCTTTCTTTTTGTAATAATGTTCATGCGAGGAATGACTCCACAGTAATGTTATAACCCGTGTCAATAAAGAAAACATTTAGGATGAACTTCAAAACACTCCCCCTCTCGCTCTTATTAATACAGTCAAAGCGAGACAACGCTAGGTTTTTAACTCCGTCCTAAATGTTTTCTTTAATGACACGGGTTATACCTTTAGAATTTAACCTTCTAGCGGGCGCGCGGTCATTTGTAACACAAGCGGTCGCACGTAAACTAAAAGACCTATGGTAGATTTCAGGACTTTAAAAGCTGAAATTAATTAAATAATCATATATTTCTATAATAAATAACAATAAATAAACTTGAGATACAAAAGAAATTTAGCTAGTATTAATGACGCAAATCGCCGTTAATTGCAATTAAATCATAATCTAAACCAGTTATTTTGATTACTTCAACAAATAACGGCGTACACATTTTTTATGGTTTATGTTATATGTAAATAATTATTTAATGAAAAATAATTAAATATCCAAAAAAAAATAAAGATAAAATAATTTCATTTAAATAATATGCAAAAAGATTGGTAAGCTCAGATTAATACTATTTTTTTTAAAATATATTTTATGCCAAAGTCTTCAAATAATGTTCAAATAATGTCAAAATAAATTAGTGCAGTCCCAAAGGATATTATTTTTCACTGATTATTACTAATTGACCAATTTAATTTACTTGCAAATTGTATTTCCACAATTATCTTGGATTATGTAAATAAAAGATTTAGATACAATTTCTCACAAAAAAATACTATTTATGTCTTATCCCAATGACATTCTAATTCTTATCCCATCCAAAGTCCCTTCGATTATTTTCGCAAAGAGAGTCGCGCGTAACCTTTTCGACGACGGGCGCGTGTTGTCTTTTCGACGCCTCCGCCGCGGTCGAATCAAAAATTATTATTAAGACGGAACGCGGGTAGCCGGCTGCTCCATACAAAAAATACAAAAAGGGAGACCTGTGTTTCCTCCCTGGATAATTATTTTAGAAAATATATGTTTACTAGCTGACCCGGTGAACTTCGTATCACCTGAAATAGTCTCGTCAAAAATGGCGATTCCAATACAAAATGACCAATTTTTATTTCTTCGGTTTTTCAGCTAATCCTTTAACTTTTCCCATATTTCTTTGCTTTTAAACCTACCCTGAACTATGGTGAACTAAACAAAACAGTAAATATACAAATCGGTCAAGCCGTTTCTTAGTTTTAGCGAGACTAATGCACGGCGATTCATTTTTATATATATAGATGCCAATCAATTTAAATGTACCTCTGCCATGTCCCTATGTTTTTCTTTTCTTATTATTTTAATTAAGTTTATTTAAATAATTAAAATAATAAAAAAACGAAAACATAGGGAGGGACATGGCAGAGGTAAATATAGATTGAATGGCATAAACATATTTTTTCTAAAATAATTATCCAGGGAGGAAACAGGTCTCCCCCTTTTTGTATGGAGTTGAGGTTACCCGCGTTCCCTCTTAAATCACGGGGTGCACGGGGAAGGTAGGCCTATAGTTTATTTTAATTCGGAAGGCAAAGTTTTTTGTTTGAAGGCCGTTATTGGCTTAATCTTATCTTTAGACAATATTGAGAAACTAATTTAAATATTTTTTATTTTGGTCCAGTAGTTTTGTTTTTATGCGCTAAAATGTTTTGTTCCTATGACCGCCAACAGTCTGCAGACCGTCGCGTGACGTCATAAAACCGTATCTTTGAAACGTTGTAAAATCCAAACTACTGAACCAAAATAAAAAATATTGAAATTAGTTTCTCAATATTGTCTAAAGATAAGATTAAGCCAATAACGGACTTTCGAACAAAAAACTTTGCCTTCCGAATTGTAGTGAACTAAGAAGAGGCTACCTGGGATAAGAAATCATTGTGACTAATCTAAACCAAATTATGAACAAAAACGTGTAAAGCGCGGACGACCACTTGAAGGTTAAGCTTATTCATTTCTTCAAATAGGCTTTGATATTTCATATTTACACACTTACATAACAATATAAATCAAGTACCAATTTAACCCCTAGTATCGATATAAATAAATGTCTGTTACCCCTCCATGTCGACACGGGGACAGGTGTTTGGTACTGCCTAATGTGGACTGAGGAACCTATATGCAGCTGCACCGAGACATTGTTATCCAATTGAGAGGCCAATAAATTTGTTACTGAGCAGAGCTGAATCAGAACCAGTTAATTGCATAATACACACTAAATAAAACTAAGAAATAAAAAAATTTGGCTGTTTCCTGTTAAGGATATTTTCATTATAAAAGTGTATTATTAGAAAGGTATTTGAACACCGAACAATAAAAAGAAATTACGAACTTTCAACTCCTGGTTCTTTTGGAACCCACTTATGGAATTGCAGCTTTAGAAAATGTTTAGGGATCACCATTATTTGTCAGGGGGCAGAGCGTCTTGGGAATGTGATTAATTAACACAAACCAGTACAACTTTTATGTTAACAATTTATTTGTAGCACTGATATTTACAGACACTATCCTGACAATGACCACGGGAACGAGAGGCTGATATGTATCTATCTAATAAACAGTTCTGCGTTACCACAGAAAACAACAAAGAATTATCATTTTCATGCGGCATTTTTGTGATGTTTACA
This sequence comes from Zelleria hepariella, assembly GCA_949319315.1. Lineage (NCBI taxonomy): Eukaryota > Metazoa > Arthropoda > Insecta > Lepidoptera > Yponomeutidae > Zelleria > Zelleria hepariella. The sequence continues at coordinate 11,329,304 of OX439379.1, forward strand.
GAAGCCAATGAAGTAATTAAGTCTTTTGGTGAAAATAGGGCTTTTTCTCATCCTCTTTACATACCTACATCACAAGTTTAATTTTACCACATAGGTAGGCGGGACCTACACACTAGACTCATCCTTCTTTGGCGAGCCGCCCCTCAGCTTCATTGATAAAGTGGTCTTACTGGATGGTATACCTGGAAACGTTTCTCACAGATAAGCGGTAGGGGCGGAACAAGCTACAACTAAACGCCCCTCGTTCATAAGTCTTAACCCATTAGGGTTAGAGTGGTAGGACACAACACCGGCAGAGTCCCCACTAAGTAATCGGTAGAAAATGGACCCCCGAGTGAGTAATCCAATAAACACCTCGTTATTTTTAGACCTATCTGCAGCAAACGCCAACAAAATTAAATAGCAACGATTGGGACTAACCTAGTAAACACCCAGCATTTTAGTCTACGACACGACACAGATTGCACTTGATCTTCTCGTTCTCGATCAACTTTCTATTAAAGTATACAATTATTCGGCAACGTTTTTACTACTTAATTTTATGGTGAAATAGATTGAGCTGACAGACTTGTTTTGTCGTTCGTTGCGTTGCAGACACAGATTATTTTTATGTTGCTCCACAGATCAATCAAACAGTCCGAGTTTTCCGACACGTTTGACAACTTTGATATTTGGTCACAGAGTAAAGAGAGAGGGGTAGATTTTTTTTCGTAGGAGCTGGCAGCACTCGATAATACCGAAGAAAGAGGTTGTTGGAATGAAAACCTCACTCAACCTTTTGACGACATACACCACTACCTACACAGATCAGTCAGAGACAGATTAGAAAAAATATACAATCAACAACAAACCACATCGACTATCTGCCACTTGTACATTTTTCTTAGAATTTGTTCCTTACTAAATTTCAGTTAAACGTTTAAAAATGCAGCACCCCACTGACCCACGCAGCAATGTCCTGAAGTTTGGCAAATACGACCCCGAAAAGTAATAAATAACTCACTTACTACCTGTGCTTACTACATAGATAGAACCTACTCTTAGAGCACCTTCCTCAATCTTATCATTCACAACCAGCTGCACTCAGCTGCAGAGCTGCAGCCCCGGTGGCATAACGACATCGGCTTGAAACTTTGCTAAAATAATTATGGTAGGCGTTTAAATACGACGTGTTACAAAACATCCTAACTCTTTTTACAGGGTGTAAACTAGTGGTCACCCGGATGTCAAATCTGTAAAAAAAAAGTTGAAAAAATCAATTTTTATTTTATAACCTCAAATTGAAAAAAATTATAACTTTTTTGTTTTTGGTGCTCAAATTTTAAAATATGTTTGTGTGTGTAGGTGTATTTACATTGTGAAATTTGTTTTTAAAACATTGTGAAAGTCAATGAAAACAATATTTAAAAAATACTTTTCTCCCGCCACAACGTTCACATTTTATTAATTAAAAAATCGACGGAACATCATAGAGCAAAAAAAAATTTTCTTTGTGATCCCTATCACCGGGTGCTATTACCCTGTAAAAAGAGTTAGGTACTTTTGTAACACCTTGTATAATCGCAAAAGGTACTTGTGGTAGTTATAAGTTTATAACTACGACAAGACAGGGGCCTTAGCCTGTAACACAATGGCGTATCAATGGCGTCCCAGGTAGGACAAAACCGGGATTTTTTCGTTGTTTTCCTACAACCAGCGAACTAATCCTCTTGAATTAGACTCATAATATTATTTTCTGTACTACAAAAACATTAAAAGGACCGACACTGGACCGACAGCATTAATAAATCGTAATTGAAATCGTCAACCTGGAGCCCATTTTGGCACCATTGCATTACAGGCTAAGGGCCCTGATGTACCTAAACTTAAGAATGACGGATCGGAACATCGTGCATTCCAACGCGCAGCACGGCAGCACTCAAAATTCATAGCCTCGATTTTTCGACAACTTTACTGCTGCGCTCGCAGCTAGCTTCACAGCCGCCATAAAGTTTGAATCGAGCTTTTGTTAGCGTCTCGCTAAAATACCTACCTCTTTTTGACCTACCATACGAAGTATCTTTGTGCGTCACCAACCGTACTGGTTTCCTCACGATCCACACTTCCACAGATATGGGATAGCGGACGTGTCGCTGACGCTTTCGACGTCGGAGGCGCTGTCTCCGGGCCGCCCGCCCTTTCTCACGCAGCGCTCCATCGCCAAGTACCTGGTGCCGCTGGACGAGAAACTCAACGAGGTGCCGCCCAGGTCTGTGCCCCTTCATCAAATCCTCACCAGGGCTGGTAGCTAGGTAGGACTTCCTTACACAACGCTCCATCACAATATTGTTCTCTTGCGATCTGTTGAGTTGATACTGAAGGATTTCACGATCTTTTGGTCCTTTCGAAAACTATACCTACATAGCTAAATAAGTAGGTATACACGACAGCACGTCAGACTGTACACTTTTGTTGTAAAGTCGCCCGTAACGTAAGCGAATAGAGTGCTAGCGTGTATACCAATGTAATAAATTCCATCACCATGCCCAGGCCCACAATCGACGAGCTCCCCGATGCTGTGATCAACAAGATGGTGGACCGCGATCGGGCCTTCTGGGTGGACAAGCCTGGCTCTAACGCCTACACCCTCCACGATGCCTTCGATACTTACGAGATGAAGGTCGGGCTCACCTTGCCGCGTGAGTCTCCTTTCGTAATTGACATTTTATGTTTTCTTAACCTATCATTACCATTCTTATTGTTCATCTGCTGCTTGCTTCTGTGTTTTCGCTCTCAGTCCTGTCCATCCAAAGGTTGTCTGGAAGAAATCGCTTTTAGCGATAAGACCGCCATTTTACTGTTATTTTTAAATGTTTAGTTGTGTTTTCTTTTGTGAAATAAAGAGTTACTTACTTACCTACTTACTTTCATTGGCATCGGCCTGCTGTGTCTAGCTGCTACCTTGAGTGTCATCATCATCATCAGCCTGTTAACACTTAGTGCTGAGTAAAGGCCTCTTCATGCTCACGCCACCTCGCCTAGAGCAGCACCACTCCAAAAGCGTCGATACTGCTGAGCATTTTCTGTCATCAGCGATGCCAACTGCTCTGGAAGGCATTTTCCCCAGTCTGATTCTGTGATTGTCTTCTCAAATTATCAATATTCTAAAACCCACCAAACTGTACCTTAAGAATGTGACCAATGGCCAAGGGCCCTTAGCCTGTAACACAATGGTGCCAAAATGGGCTTCCGGTTGACGGTTTTAATTACGATTTATTGATGCTGTCGGTCCAGTGTCGGTCCTTTTAATGTTATTGTAGTACAGCAAAGAATATAATGAGTCTAATTCTAGAGGATTAGTTCGCTGGTTGTAGGAGAACAACGAAAAAATCCCGGTTTTGTCCTTCTACCTAGGAGGCCATTGATACGCCATTGTGTTACAGGCTAAGGCCCCATGTAGTTACACTAGTGTGACAAAGCAGTGTAACCATGGGTCTGAACCGTAAGTATCGCTAAACTCCTTTTTTTGCTAACAGATAAACAGGATGTGTTCCCGCGGTCGTACATGTACGACCTAGACTGCGTTCGGTATCGGCGGACGCACGCCTGCGAAGCGGGAAAGGTAAGTAAGTAAGACTGAATTAAGACCTTAAAACCATTTTCCCACAGCCAAACATTTCTTGTCGCTTTACCTAGGCACTTACTTTATTTTTCATGCTTTTAGAAAGAATACCCAGAGCACTGCATGGACTGCTACAAGCAGCAGAAGGCCCTGGCTCCGTTCCAGCTGTCTTGGGCGCGCGACCCGGGGCAGAAGCGCTGGCGGTACTACCCAGCCCTGACAGCCACCCTTTCGGTAGAGCAAGTTCGTAAAGCCATGAACGAGTAAGTGCTTGCTAGACCTGTTGTCTTATTCTTTAAAAAAATGCACAGTTGCTAGTCCTCAAGACCGGGTTTTATACGGGAAAACATTTACCATTTACATTTATAGGGTGTTACCTAATTTATTATAATACGGATTATTTGTCAAAAAAAAAGATTGTTTATTTCGAAAAGCATTTTCTAGGCATTTCGAGTACCTTAATAAACCGGGTTTGACGCGCGAAAATGTGCGTACCTAGGTATTTTTTTACAGAATAGATTTTGGTAGCTTATCCAGTGTGCTATTTGGTCATCATAATATTATTATCAAAGGTTTTTGTGAATCTTGCGAACTTTCCGAATTTATGTACAAAGCCAATTATTGTTACAGTGTGGGCACCCCGTTCATGCATGAAGCTTGCACTTGGTACAACGAGAACTATCCCTCAATCAAGTACAACACGATAATCAGGAAATTCTGATAGTGATTAATGCTCACCGATTAGTAAGACTCCAATCTTAAGTACTTAGGTACCTACTTACTCAAGGGTTTGAAATCACCATAAGTAAGTGGGTATTGTTTCCCTCGGGTAGTTTTCATTTCTTGAGAAGTCCTTCCCCAACACAATGTTCTTCGATTTGTGTGGTATTTTACAACAAGGAGGTTCCCTTAGATGAACCTTCTGAACGCAATAATCATGAAGTTAAAATAAAACTGAAAGGCGGTTGACATTTTAGGAACTTGTTTTTTCATTCAAAATTGTCAAAATTCCAAGAATGTTAACCACCTGAAAGAAAATTACACAAAAAAAATTGAAAATCCTAAATCAAAGCCCACCTGAAGCCACCTAAAGTAGTAGCCATGTCGGGGTGTAAGCTAGGAGTCCAGGACGATGGACTGTTCCTGTTGGAGGTTCTGGTGGACAAGGTGACGTTCAACCAGGTGCCATGCTTTTCGGACAAGGACTTCCGCACCTGCATCAGCATCGAGTGCCCCTGTGTCGCCATGTTCGAGATCTGCGACGACGAGGCGAGCAACGCCGCCCGCTGCAACCCCTTTGTCAAGGCCTTCAACAACGGCAAGTCCGTGCTCTTCTCCATGAAGGAAGGCGACATCAAGGCAGCCAAGAGCAAGTTCCCCGTCGCCGTGACTGTGTTCAAGTCGCTGCCCTGCGGCTGCATCCCTTCCAAGATTGTGATGGGAAGCACCGTCATCGACATGTCTAAAGAGTTCGCCCAAGCACGGAATAAGTTCATTTCGGACCCCTCGACCATCAGCTACCAAGCGCTGAAGGACGCCTTCCAACTGACCGCGCCCGACGGCAGCATCGCGGGCAAAGTCACGATGTACCTGCGCATCTCCTGCTTTGGAAAGTTGATCATCACGAAGTTCCAAGGCGTGGGCGCGACGCCTTCGCTGGGCAGCGGCGCGGGCGCGGTCGTGGGCGCCGACCGCTCGTGCGCGCCGCCGCGGGCCCTGCAGGCGCCCGACGACCCGTGCGTGTGCGGCTCGGGCTTCGGCCACGGCCAGTCTGGCGGCATCGGCTTTAGCAGCGGTGGCGGACATATGCCCTGCGCCGAAGGTGTGGCTTCCTTTTATTTCTACAATTACGTAATTACTTACGAACAGAATAATGAAATTCGATTATATTTCCAGGCCAAGATCTATACACTAGCATGCCGTGCTCCAATCCTCAAGATCCCTGCTACTGCTGTGGCCCGAATCCGTTCCCTCCAGAGAAAATGGCCTGCAGAAACACCGGACCATACTGTTTACATGCCCCGAGAGGTGAGGATCAATCAATACCTAAACAGTTTGGATCAAATTCAATTTAGACCCAGTCTTAAATTGGTTTTGGTCCAAATATTTCCGATGTAGACTATATTTTACTGAGAGAATACCATAACTATCCCTCCCACCCCCAAGACACATCCAATAGATCTAGGATCCCTTAAGTGGGTCTCTTAAATAGTATCAGTAGCGACTGATTGCATGAGAAAATTTGTTTGTGGCCAGATCGAAGTAAGCCATTGAAGTACGAAGAGGTAGGCACCAAGCTGCACGGGTGCGAACTGAAGATCAAAGTGCCGGCCAACTCGGCGGTGACGAAGAAGATCAGTCAGACGCACTGCCACTTGATGATACCGTACGAGAAGCCCGGCAACGAGCACGGGGAGGGCCCGTGCCAGCCGCCGTGCGGCAAGAACCAGATCTCACTGGCGCTGCCCACGGAGCCGGTATGCTGCCGCGGGTCACGCCCCACCGGCACGCTGTTCACGTGCACGACCGAGGGCTGCGCGCAGGCAGGCAAGCACGGGCAGGTACTGCCACCCATCGTCGACCAGCCGCACAAAGACCTCTACGTGTTTAAAGTGGCCAAGACCGAGATGCAAGGCGACAAGAAGTGCCGCCTCGAGCTGGAGATGGTCGCGCCCAAGGGCGAGCAGCGCCGCATGGAGCTCAACGAGATGATGTTCGACGGCAAGACGCAGGCCGAATTCGACTGCATCTGCGGCGTGAAGCGCCTCAAGAGGCCTAGAAGGAAATAAGTTGAAGAATAAATCGTTGATGGGAAAATAGACCACAATAAAGTAGCGTCCTGTGCTGTCGTTACGAAGGGCAACCTCAAATTTTCTCAAATCAAATCAGCCATTGTCACTCTGTTGTATTTGTAAACGCTGACACGCTCCCATGTTGTGCAGATTGCTGCCCGCCGTCGAACAAAGTGGTATTCCAGCTGCCGCAGGACTCGTGCGGCAAAGGGCACAGGCAGCGCATGCACTTCGATTACACGTCGGAGGGTATCGGCGACATGTCGCGCGAGGACCCAGGGGCGCTGGTGCCGCGCGAGGCGGACCACTACCAGGGCGCCGTCAACCACTTCCACTCGGAGGTGATCCAGCTGCGCGTCGGCAAGACCATCGTCATGCCCAACTACAAGTCCTCGCTCGAGTACAAGTTTGTGACGCCGGTGCCGCCCAAGCGGCCGCCGCCCATCACCAGGGACACGCGCCAGGCGCAGTGCCTCCCAACGTGCGGGCCCTGCTGCCGCTGCCACTGCAAGCCGTGCAAACGCAAGTGATCTTGTTGAGTGATGCCCCAGTAATTATCGGTTGTGTGACTTGTGTGTGTGTCTTTTTATTAAATTCCGAGTAACTGTCTTACTGGCTTGTTTTATTTATGTTTGTACCCCTATATTACGTAGGTAGGTACCTAGACTTACATTTCAATCTCTCGCGTAAGTAGGCAGATAGGTAGAACCTCATTAGACAAACACTAAGCATGGTCAACTGGTCGTAGGTGGACTGGCGAACCTCCCGATATTCCAAGAGCTTACCGAAGACAACAAAGCGGATATCCGGCGGATGAGCGCCGAGATGAACCAGGCGCGCCGCACGGCCAGCGAGCGTGAACGGGCGCTCGTGCACAAAGTTATAGAGATTGTGTGCAGCCAGCTCATGTGCCCGCCGGAAGCCTCCAAAGGCCAGAGCTCAGATTCCGCAAACTCCATGAACATACCAAGTCAGACGTCCCGAGACGCCGCGTCGTTATTCGCCGAGCGAGAGACGTGCGTGTACCTGGGCCTGATGAAAAGCCCCACGCGCTGCTCCTACACTCAGGCCACCGCTTCCATCAACAAGTGTCTGCAGGTGCCGTGCCCGCGCGCGCTGCGGCTGGCCACCGACTACGCCGCACAAGACCCGCAATCACAACTCAAGTCAGATATTCCAGACATCAACAAATATTCGTACTTATGGAACCAAACACCTATCGAGGGGATGGGATTGCGGCTCAATACTAAAAGGGAAGTGTTTCGGGGCTCGGTGAACTCGAGGAAGTTATCGGCGGGGACGAGTACGAAGAAGTCCGTATCGCTGGACCGCAGCGCGCTGTCGAGCCGCAGCCGCAGCGCCACGCGCAGCCCGTCGCCGCCGCTCTCACCCTCGCGCTCCACCTCCCAATCTCCCTCGCGCTCTTCTGACTCGCCCTCTCGCTCGCCGTCGCAGTCGCCGCCGGGCACGCCGCCGCAGAGCTGCGAGTCGCCGCCCTTCTGCCCGAAGTACGCGCGCGGCCCCAAGTGCATCCTGACGGACCCCGAGGGCTCCAGCCGGCGCGTGCCGTGCTGCGCGCGCGTCAACCAGCGCCGCGGCGTGTTCGAGCTGGTCGTGCGCCGCCTCACCGGCGCACCGCTCGCCAAGAGGGAGCTCATACTGGAGTGGACGCCGCCCAAGTACAAGATGGCCGACGGCAACCCGGTGCCCGACCCGCTGTGCTCGCCGCCCGTCTGCATGCCCGCGTCCAAGTGCAAGATGATCGTGTGCCCCGTGGTGTGCGCGCCGTGCGGCCTGTGCGCCCCGTGCCCCCCACGGGCTCCCACCATCCGACGTCCGTGTAGCCCGCCCTGCAAGCCGCCGCCCTGCGGGCCCCCGTGCAAGCCGCCGCCCTGCCGGCCACCACCCTGCTGTAAGTCGCCGAGGTCAAGTTGCCCACCTAACAAAAGCGTCTGCAAGAAGTGTTGCTACTTGAAGGGTATATCGCCGTGTAAGCAGTGCAACGCCAATCCGTGCGGTGGGTGCGGAGGGTGCGGCTCATGTGGTTCGTGCGGTCCGTGCGGCCCGTGTGGGCCATGTCCTCCGAAGTGCGGGCCTCCGTGCGGCCCACCGTGTGGGCCCCCTTGTGGACCACCGTGCGGGCCCCCGGGGTGCGGTGGGTGCTGCGACCCGTGCAGCTCCAAGTGCCCGAAGCCGTGCAAACCGTGCAAGCCGCTGTGCTGCGTGGCGCCGTGCCCGCCGCGGCTGCCGTGCCCGTCCAACATCACGTACGCGACGCCACCGCGCAAGTGCAAGCCCTCGCGGTGCACCAAGCCGTGCAGCTACCTGCCGTGCAAGAGCTCACCGTGCCTGCGCTGCCCCGCCAAGTGCCCGCGGCCGCCGCGCCGCTGCCGCAGCCAGCCGCGGCCGCTGCCGCAGCCAGCCGCGCCGCTGCCGCAGCCAGCCGCGCCGCTGCCGCAGCCAGCCGCGTTGCTGCCGCAGCCAGCCGCGCGTGAAGCCGCACCGCGAGAGGAAGTCCCCCTGCCGCAACCGCTCGCTGTGCTGCCCGGCGGTGCGCAGCCGCAGCGTCTACTGCTGCTTGGTGCACGTGCGGCAGCCGCAGCTGACCGTCTCCGCGGTCGGCGCCACCGCTTCCGTCTCCCCTCGCATCATAAGCTGGGTATTACAACACTTGAAGATGTGCAAAGTAACCAGTAACGAAATCTACCACACATAACCTAAGAAGTGACAACATAAAAAAACAAAGACCTAAAATTAAGTTTTAAGAAACGCATAATAATTATAAACATCTTGGACAAAAGTTTTATACAGTTTATTTTGATACATAGGTAATTTATTTATACATATTTTGGTCTGTCTAGGGCCCAACACAAACTAAAGTTATAGCAGGGGCAGGGACCGAAAATAAAACCAAACGATACAAAACAAATGAAAAATACGTCACTGTGAAAAGCCTAAACATGCCTGAAACATTTTGTAGGGTACGTATCTCTCACATGTCCACACACAGTAGGTATTACGTTTAGTTCAAAAGTTCGTCGAGCTTACAAAAAAAAAAACAGATTACAAAAATAACAAGCTCATCATGAGTTTCAAACTTCTGAAACAAACTCACTAAAGTGGAGTACCTAGGTACCCTTTGGACTGTTGTCACCCCTGGTCCCCCCTGGGCGTGATAGGACGTCATGGATAGAGGAACTGCTCTGACACCAACGATGACACGACACAAATCCTGGACAACAATAGGTACAACTTACTACAGACAAACAGAAGGGGTTTCAGACTGCCTGAGCCAGAAGCACCCTACTCAGCTATAGGCCGACAACTTCATTCGCGACGCTTCGCGGACAAAGTCGTAAGACACTCACTGGGCGTAAAGGGTCTTTCCCCCCTTGCGTTATGACGGCCCTTCGGCCCTTCCCGTCCCACGGCCCTTGTTGGGACGGGGTGGCAGCGTCACGCACGAAGATGTCGGCCTTTTTGCCCATAGGATGTTCTCGATTTGTGGACGCTACGTCTCCTTCTTCACGGGTCGCTTTCTTTGCTTCATGGGGCCGGACTGGCAGAAGCACGAGGGGCACGGGTCGCACTGCGCCTCGCGCGTGTCCAGCCGATACGGGACCTTTTGCGTGGCCAGCATCGACTTGGGCGTCACCAGCTCCACCTCCATCTTGCAGCGGCGGTCTCCGTTCGCGCCCACTTTGGCTACCTGACGGCCAGAAGTTCACGTTTGAGAAAACCTTACCCTGAACAGTTTCCATGGAGCGTAGAAAGAACTGTGGTGAAGTAGTCGTACTCGTAAGCAGATCGATTGGCCACTGGCGGAAAACCAGTTGCCTACCATTACCATCCAGACACACATAAATTACACTGGCCAACAAAAATAAACTTTTTTTTTGGTGCAGCTAATTTTTTTTTAGATATTGTTTCTGAACGTGTTTCTGATCACTCTGCTATATCAGGAATATTTGTATCAGCTCTTAATTTAAAACTACCTTCAATTTTAAATTTTCGTCATTTTTACTCCAACAAAGTATCACAAGTCTTATATTTTCTACAATTTCGTTGTTTTTGTGCTATGGCGAGCTCATCAAGATGTTGCTCTACCGATCTAAATACATTTTGTTATATTTGCGGCGAATAACCTTTGAGGAATACCGAAAACCGATAGCAGTGTTCGTGAATAAAGTATATTTCGCTTACTTCAACTTGAGTATGTAGCATCAAGATAAGCCTTGGGTTCCTTATTTTGTATGTAGAACATGCAGTGAACATCTGAGATAGTGTACAAACTGCAAACGAAGTTGTATGAAGTCTTATATAACCTGGGTGACTTCAGTGAAGAAGAAGGAGAGCGGTTTCATCAAGACATGGAGGATCAGTACCAGGGTAGATGGGATACTTACATGATGGCTGATTATTGCTGGGCTCTTATGAGAGACAACCCAAACAAGAAACATGCAAGAAAATCAATCAAGAGAAGTTTTTTGTATTCTGAAAACTGAAAAACTGTGAAAACTGTGAAAACTGTGAACATTAAAAAATGAGTTTTTTTCATACAAATTGTTTTTTTTTATTTCTTCAAAACTAGAGCTGATACAAAAAAACTGAATACAAATTTGAAATCAGTGAGTCAGGTACTATCATAATCAGGTCTTAAAATTCCGGCACCAAAAATTGTGTTGGCCAGTGTTATCCATCGTCACACTCATAGAATTAAAGTCTATGGTCACACTAGTGTGACTACGGATAAATAAAATTAACCATTGTCACAATAAGTAAAAGGTGTGACGACGGATGAGAGCGCAGTTGAATTACATCATGATCAGGATTTTAGTTTTAAAATAGTTTTATTAGATAGCAAGATAAAGGAGCGTCGTCTACTTCAAGTTTTAATATCTTCCCCTTAAGGCTGGAAGATAGTAGTGAGGCGGGAAATTCAAAATTTTCACAGTTTTTTACATTTTGTAGCTAAACTGAGCTATTTTTGTTCAGCGATTTTTCGTTCGCGAGAATAAAACCGTATTCTTTTCATTATTGTAAACAACAGAACAACAATAATTCAGCTTATGTGTTCTGGTATACGACAAGTTTTTTGGGCAGTACCACTGCTTCGTAGACCAGAACACATTTGAATTTCCCGCCACCTTGCTATCGTCTACCCTTAAAGGGGGGACACCAGTAAGAATTTAAATATTCCCGATGTCTCCCCCAGGGGATCGATCAGGGGAGACAACACCAGCTAATAATAATGATACGCTACTAACAACGGTATTCGGTTCAGCATATGAGTAGGTAAGTAGACTGCCGTACACCGACGGAGGGGATGAAACCTATGACAACTCTCTGATGGTGACGGATGACGCTACAAAAGTAGGTAAGGTTCGGCCACCTACTAGGATACCTCAGGGTAGATCTTACCGCGCGCGGCATAAGGACTCTCATCGAACAAAATGGGGTATCTTAGCGGCTAGCGACTGGATAGCCGAGGACCGAGGATAGAAAAGCTCGACAGACTATGCGAAGTTTATAATAGTACCAAATGCATTGGATCGTTAAAATTATGACAAGCGATGGTTAGGTACCTTCAGAACAAACACATCGTTGGTAGGATGAAGTAACTTCAGAGCAGGCTTTGGCAAGGGTATGTTGACTGGCATCTGGGCGCAGAGGTGGTTACACAGCGGCATGCAAGGGGCCTTCCGCCTGCTCTTCGAGGACTTTCTGCTCATCTTGCTATCCCTGGGCGACTTGCCCGGCGTGGTCGGCGAGGAAGCGCCTCCTTTGGGCGAAGAAGCGCTTCCTTTGGGCGAAGAGGCCCCTTTGGGCGACGATGCGCCTCGGGGCGTCGAGCCGCCGGAATTCGATGACGACATTTCAGTTAACTAAAATTTAATTATAACACCTGGGAATTTAGAATTTTTACTTGCAATATTATGATGGCTGACTAGCGGAGTCTGCGCGTGAACTCTTCAACCTGCGACTTTTCTTGCCTCAATGCTGCTTACCTACTCTATGCCCAACGTCAAGCCAACGCGGCAACTCCAACCAATGGTCGTCGCCGTCATAGACAGACAGCACATCGCATAGGTACCTACTCCTGCCTTCTTTCTAGATGGACGTCAAGAATATTGCTATGACATCACTATGACATTCAATTAAAGAAAGCAGGATAGAAACGACAAAATCCCAAAGTGTAAATCAAAAATACTAATTATTACCCTACTTATTAAACAGACTCAGCAAAGAAACATGAGTAAAAAACCGTCGTCGCCAGCCGCGGCGCCGCCTCCCGCGGTGGTGCAACCTAAGAAACCTTACGAAGAAATTGCAGCTATGTTCAACGGTAACGAGGTACTTAAAGAACATTCTTTAGGTAAAGGCACAGCCTTCTTTATCTCTCAAGCCATGCTATTAAGTTTGGCAACCTCGCATTTAAGGACTGTGTGAACCGGTTGTCTGTCTTGTAAGACTATCTAATAATTATTTTTCCAGCCACTTAATAAATCGTTATCCCGTGGGAAAGGAAACGTAGATAAAGGTCTTTCTCCTCTCTTTAGACTTGAGTCGTAATTCGACTTACAGCCAGGCCACACAACACCGGCGAGGCATTTGAAAATAAATTCATGTTTTAATGTTTTGTTACGATTGGTTCTACTTAAAGGATCAAATTGTAACTACAAATCGTAACTAAGTAAAACTATGAAAATACTCTAAAAACATACCTTAAGCTGGCAAGTCAAGTTGGGCTGTTTTAAAGCAATGAATAACTAATAAATTAGGTACTTATTTTTCACTCACAATATCAGCCACAACAAATCAAAACAAATCCTCACGTCAAATTAAGATGACGAATTATCCAACAAACTTAAAACTACAAGAAACATGGTATAAAAACAAACGGCATAACTGCCATGTTATTTAGCCGCGTATTATTATGTGACTAAAATTAATGGTTTCCAGCCAGAGTTGAAGTTAGTGAGACTCGGATTAGTTGTAACTTGGTCTTACTATCATAATGGCTTCTGACAGGCAGTGCATTGTCTATACCATGAACCCGGCGACGTTGCCAGACTTGCACAGCACGGCTTGAGAGATAAAGAGAGATAAAAAAGGCTGTGGTAAAGGTCATTAGTGACCCAGATACTATAGCCCCAAACTGTGAACTCGCGATGTGTAACTTTTTGCTAACAACATTGGCGCAAGCGCGCGCGCTTTGCTTAAGTATACCCTATAATATATCTCCGATATGATCCGACCTTTACTTATGTTTAGTTGGACGATCATTCATACACACTTAGGTACAAACGCTCGCTTAATTTTAGTCATTTAGTTTGATATAGCAAGCAGGCCCTGCGGCGTTACGTAAAATATAAAAGGTAAACCATTTTTCGAAACACAGGTGAAGATCCGCGTCCCCAAGAGCGTCTCGAAGCCGCCAAAGCTGACACCCTCGCAGCTGCGGCTGCAGCAGAGCTGCACCTGCGGCGACAACATGTCGGTCTGCTCCGACACCTGCGGACAGACCGGCGACGCGCTTGGCGGACAGCTCAACTTCACGGTTTGACAGCTCAGATTCACGGTTTGAACGTTCAGCTACATTACTTGAAAGCTCAGCTTCAAGGTTTGAGCGTTCAGATTAACGGTTTGATACCTCAGCTTCACGGTTTGAACGTTCAGCTACATTACTTGACAGCTCAGCTTCACGATTTGACATCTCAGCTTCAGCTTCACGGTTTGCACGTTCAGCTACATTGTTTGACGGCTCACTTTCACTATTTGACAGCTCAGCTTCACGGTTTGAAAGTTCAGCTACATTACTTGACAGCTCAGCTTCACAGCTTTACGCTTTACGATTTGACCTTTCAGATACATGGCTTGACCGCTCAATAATAAAGACAACGCGCGCATCGCGCTCGAATATTCACCATCAGGCCTTTTCCCCCGCCTCCTCTCGCGGTCCCTTGCCATCCGCATCCAAAATCTTCTGCCGAAACAAGAATGTCATCCTACCATCGGGCTACTGGTCTTCTTACCGACCGCCGTCCAACAGACTTAGTTTTTTTCCGTTATCACAGTAAATAATAGCCTACGATAACGTAGCTTCCCATTAGTGAAAGAATCCTTCCCATTAGTGAAAACTGTGAAAAGTTTAAAATCGGATGAGTAGTTTTGGACATTTACCCCTACATACATACATACATACATACAAACTTTTCCTCTTTATACAACGTGTTACAAAAGATACTAACTCTTTTTACAGGGTGTAACCTGCTGGTCAACATAATGACAAATCTGCAAAAAAAAAGTTGAAAAACACAACTTTCTTTTTATAACCTCAAACTTTTTTGTTTTTGGATTTAGCTCCAATTAAAAAATATGGTTGTTTAGTTAGTTGTATTTTAATAGCTTCAGGCTGTTAAAACATAGTAAAATTCTATGGAAACAGTATTTTAAAAATACTTTTCTCCCGTCACAGCGCTTACATTTTAATTATTTAAAAATCAACGGAACGTCATAGAGCTAAAAAAATATTTTGGTTGTGATCCCTATCATTAGATACCGTGACCCTGTAAAAAGAGTTAGCATCTTTTGTAACACCTTGTATATTTGTTTTCTCTTCCGTTTTCCGTAACTTGGCAATCAGTTTGCAACAATGGTTATAATATGAGTAGATAATTTATTGTACCTACCCATGCAGATCCCGGACGACATCTGCGAGTCAATGACGCACCGCATCCCGAAGAACTCGGAGGTGACGTACAGCAAGTCAGGCTCTCCGGACACCATGTGCGATGTGTGCAACGTCACTCCCAGCAACGCGCCCAAGAACGTGCGCGCCTGCAAGGTTATGCACCCGGACAAGGTTGGCACAACTTTTTTCAAAGAGTCCACAGTAGTCCACACTGATCGAGCAACCTCGCGTCGCAAGCGCTCGTCTAGCATTACCTAGGCCTCGCATCCGCCTGGTGACAATGCATGATTAGCCCCACACTCTCTAGGAGGCAAGGCGATGCGAAGTGAGGGCAAGAGTGTCGATGGGGCTCTCTCCTCCGCTCGTGTTACCTCGCCTTGCCTCGTCAGTCGTCACGCTCCGTTCGGTGTCGGTGTTTTGAGCCGGAGTCATAGGACACGAGGCGAGCGCACCGACCAAACTCTCGCGTGAACGCTCAGTTTCATAGAGTTGTATGTACATACCTATGTACCAAATGCAAGCAGTTATTTGGGATCCCAAAAATCCTTGAACTACTCGTATGATATCCATGCAAGGGGTTATGCATACTAGTATTGCTAAGCGCATGCAAACGCTACCACTGAATAAATTGAGAATGTGGATGGCTAGCAGCCTCCACTCGCCGCCGCTCTTGCAAGAGCCTCCACATGGTACACTCGGGAGCTACCAAAGCTAGACGAGCGCTTGTCTCGCGCGAGGCTGCTCCGGGTGGTCCCAGAGAGGATTTTGCCTCGTACACACGACAGCACGTCAGAGTGTACACTTTTGTTGTAAAGTCGCCGGTAACGTAACCGCGCAGAGTGCTCCCGTGTAAAGGTCGATGTGCTGTCGTGTGTACTTGCGTGATCAAAATACGCTAGCCCCCGATGTACTGGATATAAGGTAAAATAGGATTTTAGTGAAGAACTTTTACCACTTCTTCACTAAAATCCTATTACCTTAGAGGCCGGTTTTCTAGGTCGAACCGGCATGTATTTTTACCCGACTACGCGAAGCAAAAAGGAGGGTTATGATTTTAGCAGCGTATGTATGTATGTATGTATGTATGTATGTATGTATGTATGTATGTATGTATGTATGTATGTTTGTGTGTTCATCTGTTCCCTCGCAGAGCCTTAACTACTCGGCCGATTTCAACAAATGAGGTGTCGTTGGATTCGTCTTAATCACCAAGGTAACATAGGATAGTTTAATTTTGAAAAAAACCAAGATGGCGGCTGTGCTGCGCCCTAAAGTGGTGGACCTAAAAATAAAAATTATCGGATACCATCGTCATGGGTATCAAATGAAAGGTCTTTAAAAGACCTTTTCAAAAATGTATAACACATGTAGCGTCAACATAACAAATAGAACAAAAAATTCAAAAATGTGTATTTTTTTGCCTTTCTTGATTCTGTTCTGAGTGATCGTCCAAAATGACTTACTAAAAAGCTCAAAAAAAAAAACAGAAGTTAAAAACTAAAACCCGACTACTAAAAGGCTTAAAACAAGACCTGTTTATCCTTAAAATAGACTCATAGATAATTAATCGTAGTCGGAGGACACCACATTCGCATTTGATAAACCGATGGCCTCCGACTACGATTAATTATCTATGAGTCTATTTTAAGGATAAACAGGTCTTGTTTTAAGCCTTTTAGTAGTCGGGTTTTAGTTTTTAACTTCTGTTTTTTCGAGATCGTCCCACCAGAGTCTTAGCGAGCTACCTCGACTTTGATGTCCCCCTTAGCACGCTACCATTATGCCTACTCTCAACTGTCACCTTAGCCACTTAACACTACTGAGGTGACAGTGAACAGTGGCTAAGGTGACAGTTGAGAGTAGGCAAAATGGTAGCGTGCTAAGGGGGCTGCTGGCATCCATTCCGTGGTGATTCTTGTCCACCTATTCGGGTGCATGCGGCTGATTATTACCGAGCTTAAATCTCGTTTAATCTACTGCTTAGGTTGACCTAAAACTGACAATTAATTTCTAATCTATTCTATTCTAGGACGTATTCGTGCTGAAAATCGGGAAACAGACAGATGAACCGAATCGCACGGGAAACATTGAGGTGAGTGAGTCCAGCTACCGGCCTGCCTGGCACAGAACGATCTCAGTCCTTTCGAGTTCCAGATGTAAACATTCAACGAAAGTCCTGAAAAAATTTAACATGCCCACCTTGTAAATCAAAGTTATGAAGTCATCATCATTAGTATCGCACAGTTGCCCACTGCCGGGTAGATATAGATAGGCCTTTCCTTGGTTACGCCATTCTAATTCATGCAAGATTTATCATGAGGGAATCTTACAACTTGACAACATCCCCAGCGGAGGTAGCATGACTTTTATCGAGGCGGATTTATCCAACAAAATGGCGGTTTATCAGCATTTTTGACGTCTATAGTGGGTTATAGATCGCTCTCGAATACTTCCGCAGGTGGAGCTCATAACCCCGAAAGCGCCAGCGCGCGTGCAGCCGCAATCGCACGCGTGTAAACAGATCCAGTGCGAGGAGCATTGCCTGCCCTGCTGCCTGCCCTGCAAGCCCTGCCGCGGCGGCTGCAAAAGGGGCAAGAAGAAACGCTAGAACTTCACACGGACGCGAGGAAGGTGGGCGTGGGCATGGTGCTGTCGAAAGGCAAATTATTATTTTATAGTTTTCTATTTTTTTAAGTTGCTTACTAATATTAGCGAATTTCTGTCGCAAAGGTTTTGTTTCTTGAGAATAAGGCTGCCTGGTACTTACTACCTACTTAAATACTATCGTATTTGGTAAAAAACGGAAAAAAAGCGAGACAAGATGGCACGTAGTGAAATGTAGAGTCACAAACAAATAATTATTACGCATGCGCGATTCCCTTTTCGGAAGAGAAAATTGAAATATCGCGAAGCTTTGAAAGTTACACAGTAAATAACTACCTACTTATAAGATCAAAGAATTCACTGGTTCTTAATTACTATCTACAATAGAGCTCATTTAAAAGGCTTTCTGACTCTTTTCTTATATTATCACGCAAAAGAGCTTGAGCACTGAATGGTAGTCGTGCGTGAGTGACACTTTACAGTCGTCTACGTGTCAACTTTGAGCGCGCGCGCCATACTTTTGATCTTTATAGATCTTATCCAAATAAAAAAGTGCTAGAAAAAGCGTAAAATAAAATGTATACCGAAATAATCAAGCCTTTTTTTACATTCATTAGGTACCTCGTTTACGGAGGAGGCAAAGATAGTGCAATTTAAATAGTATCCAAGGTCATCAAAATTTGGTTCGCAGTTTCTCAGAGTGCCAAGTAGGTATTTAGACGTAACCACAACATGACAATGGCAGCACAGTCCGTTAGTCTGGTATGGTGGCACACTGACTGGCGAGTGTTGGGTGATTGCGTCAGCCGCTGGCTGTATCTAGGCGCCAGTACGAGTACCTACTACGTCCCACGAGCCGGCACAATGCCCTCTCAGATGTATTTTATCGTTTATTTATTTCAATCACGTGAATTCACGCGATACGTTTTCGCGAGATAATAAGAGCGTGTGCCGAACCATAAAGTTAATATTAAGACCCTCGATAGGGAACTGGCATTGGCATGACGA
Organism: Zelleria hepariella; assembly: GCA_949319315.1. NCBI lineage: Eukaryota > Metazoa > Arthropoda > Insecta > Lepidoptera > Yponomeutidae > Zelleria > Zelleria hepariella. The sequence goes on from OX439379.1 coordinate 11,348,004, forward strand.
GATGTCTACAGATTATGATGATGATGATGATGATGAGTCGGGATAATTTTGTTACAGTGAAGGCCTTCGAGTCTAGACACCCCAATTCACTCTACTAGGTGTATGAAGTGACTTCTCGCATTTGGTAGGACGCTACAGTGCCTCAGTGCCTGACTGGGACATGTTACTTGAGTTTCCTAGATTTCCCCTGAGCTCGCGACAGATCTGACCCTCCCTCCACGATTCGTAACCTTGGCAGCTGGAAGGTAAAACGCAATAATCGATCAACAGACATGCGAGTTTATGAATGAAAATTTGCGTCAGAATCAGATCAGAACTGAGTGATAAGCACACACACACAATACGATGTCAGTACAGTCTGTCTTCGAAAAAACGCACAGAGGAGCACAGATAGAGAAATCGAAGCCAGCAATGGCCCTGCCAATGAACTTCAAATCAAACGCTCGACTGAATGAAAAATCGCCACTCTTTTAATGAACAGCAATTATTGCCCCAAAACTAGGGCAAAGTTATAAATATTGCATCCCAAAAGTTTCTGGCGAGGCGCCAAACCGTGGTGAGTAGACGTAACGTCTAGGTAGTGAATACAATATTTAGTCAAGTTAGAGATTCTTTTGTTAATTCACAAAATCTATTCGTGCTATCTGTAAATAGCTCTTCTTCCAAGGTAGGTAGGTACAGTCGGCCACAGACTCAGATACCCCTTTTTGTTCGATTGGCGCCCTTATGTCGCGCGCGGTAAGAGCTGCCATGGGGTATCTGAGATTGTGGCCGACCGTACCTATCTATTCGAAAGGATTTCTTCCTTTGTGGCGTTCCCAATTACTGATCCCAATAGTCGGCCCCCTGGTTTTTTAAATTGGTATCACAAATAAGGGTTTATTTAAGTTATCGAGAGGTCAACAATTAATTAAGGAATGAGAATAAAATAAAACATGGCATACCACAGTACAAAACACAGCGAAAATCTTAAAGATTTGAGACTCTCTTCAACTAGCAAAAAAAGATGGCGGACCGTGATTCTGAATCGCAAGTTATTAAAACGTGTTTTTTTTAATAAAAACAAATAAGTATAAATATAACAAAATATTACAGGTAGGTATCGTTAATTAATCAATGAACCATAGAAAAATACAGATAAAGCTATATGTTAAAAACTACACTAGTTATTGAACTTTAAACCCGCAATGGCCGACTACTGGGGGGTGGCTGACTTTAGGCGCCTCTACCCAACATTAATTTTAAATATGTTACTTACTAAACTACGATTAATAATATTTTGGGGGGATAGAAGTCACCTAAGTAATTTTCTCAGGTGTTGCACAATGTCTCGTAACATACTAGGCGTGTAACGGCTGCACAGTGTTACGTCAGACACTTTTCACGGCCATACCCGTTGTTTAAGATAATGTTTATTTAGTTAACTCTCTTCCACTTACAATTTTTATCTGCACTTACAGGGGCTGGCACAAAATTATTACAGTAGGTATTCCTAATTTTTAATTCCTATTATTTCTATAAGTTTTATATCTATTCAAATAGCCCTCCGACCGAAGGGTGTGTCAGGTGTTTCAATACCATGATTATGTACCTACTTTACTTTAATTCTTCGTAACCACCCACCTAGGTTTGATCGACTCCCTGAATACGTTAAAATACTTTTTTTATAGACCTGCCAAAACTTACCAATTCAGTCAATTTTCAAAGAAACTCATAATCAACAAACCGTAAAAGAGAAAACTGGCATTATCCGATGGACGGAGCATCAACCCAATGTAGATGGACGGCTTTCAATAATAATTACAGTAAAAACTGCTTTCTGAATTGTCTGATTCAATTAAATACATTCGTTTCCACTAACTAGGGGATTTCTTCAGTTGCCTTTTTCTTTTCCGCTTCTCGATCCAGCGGACATCATACATCGTAGATTTTTAATCTAATTAAGAAAGTAAATTAACACGTAGACTAGTTTAAAGGTAAGTATAGGTACTGAGTTAAGTTAATTGAATTTACTTTTGCCGCTGGCTGGCTGGTTAGACGCATGCGTGTGGTTGCTAACGCAGGACGTCAACACGGTAAACGCCACACGAAGAGCGATGGCGCTTTTCAATTTGGTCGGGTGAATTGGTGAGTGGTGCTCGTGGCCACAAAATAATGTACAAAAGGTGATGCTGCGGGTGGCGCGACCGGATGGCTCGAATGAAGTCACTCGATGGACTACCAAATGAGCTTTGTCTCGGTGTCTTCTTGATGGAATTTATAGGTACAAGTCGTACATACAAGTCGCGAAAAAAAGCCATATGTTAGCGTTTGCGACACATTTGTTTAAGTTGAGCTTTATGTTTTAGCGGTTGTTGTAGCGGCTATGTTTCTGCGTAAAATGACGCAAGAATCGGGCTCCCTTGCCGAGTGCACTCAGTTTGGTCGCCGCGCGCCGACCGACCGACACACTACGCAGACACAGTACACAGTACGCGGTTCTCGCTTCGCCCCGCGAGTGTGCTGCTCGCTTCGGTCTGCTCGGTCCACTCGCTAGCTAGCTAGTCACTCGTGAAGACGCGAGGCGCGCGCACGCTCGCCCTCTATCAAACAACACGTGGATCCTGCATAACCTCTTCACTCACTGCAATCCGGATAAGGAAAGGTAAGTTAATATTAGTGACAGCAATCCAGCAACTTGGTACAAAGCGTGCGATTTCGTGTATTTTTTCAGTAATTGTTTAGGCGAACGCCCGGCGTCGTCGCGGACTTTTCTTTTTGAGTACGAAAATAGCTGACAATTTCAATTTAAATTGCACTGCACTACAGCGATTCGTACTCGTGTCGCAATCCGGCAAAGTTCGAAGTAATTTTGATTGATGTAGAATAGATTCAAGCGATTTTTAAATTTGGAGTCTCTAAAAATTGTACGAGATAGGTAATATTTCTTGATCGTAATTTTCAAAAGACGGCCACGACACGACACCATAGTGTAAAAAAAAGTGAAGCGGTAATCAGAAAGCGAAACAATAAAAACAGGTACGTGGCGCACTTTGTAAACTTGACATTCGGTCTGGGACCGGTTGTGCAGCCAGCAGCTATGTCAGCCAGTTATTTGTACAATGCTTGAGTTCGCTGTTGGACGGGAAAACTATAATTTAAATCTCAATAAATAAAAATATAAATAAAAAATAATATTTAAAAGTGAGCATGAATATCCATGTATAATCCCCGTCAGAACCGCTTCTACCGACCTAATTAGCCATGATAAAAGACAATTAAGTAGGTACTTACGTGACTGGTAATAGTGGTAATGTTGTTCATGCACGAGGTTTTACGATACTTAAAACAAAGTAATAATATTTCTGTTTCATGCATTTCTGCAGTCGAGAAGGGAGGGAGGGAGGATTACAAGTTCTTTTAAAATAGATAGTTGTTACCTACAAAACTTCTATTTTAGAAAGTAGGTAGGAATTTTAAAAATACTTATATATTTTTGTTTCTAATTAAACTAATCTTTTAAATGTATGACCGCAAAATATTGCCGTCACACCACTGTGCGCCCTTGAACTAAGTTGGCTGGCTGGACAGCTGAAATATTGAGAACTTTTTTATACCGACGAAGTCTCGACTTCGTAGTTTTGTCGTATTTAGTACCTAGATCGTTTTCTATTGTTTGAAGTGGAGCGGGATAGACAGAGTTATAAACCCATAGAAAGGTTATAAATCCATATAAAGGTATGACAACTCGGCGTGAAGTCAATGTCAAATATTTTTATTTTTATTGCAATAAAAACATCATCCTCTCAGTCATCCTATGGGCACCGCGTCTGTCCCATTCCACCCGTACAAGCCCAATTTCTATAGTTATTTGTTATACAAGGATTCAAGAATTCAAGGTTTCTAAGGGTGGTATTCTAGAACGCAACTTAAACTCAGTATAAACAGAGTTCAGACTGTCGATAAAGCAGTGCATGTTTTGATATGAACGGAGGGATATTCAAATCAAAACATGCACTGTTTTATCGACAGTCGACACTACTAAACTCTACTTAAACTGAGTTTAAACAGAGTTCAAGGAGCTTTCTAGTTTGAACTGAGTTTAAACAGAGTTTAAGTAGCGTTCTAGTTTGAACTGAGTTTAAGTATCGTTCATGAATACCACCCTAAGATTAGGCCACGAACGTAGCGAGTGGTTAAAGTAAATTACTGCCGCGATCTGTAATAGGTGCGTTTCTGGCGCGCTTTTGATGGCGACAGAGCGCAGCGTAGCGAAGCTCAAGGCCATCACAGGATGGTCACCATTGCATTGCAGCCCTTGATGGACAAGCTGGAATGAAGGCCGAGACCTAAGGTGTCTCGGCCTTTATAGCGCGGACGGCAAGGGCTGCAATGATGACGCTCAAGGCCATCATAGCGTGGCCAGCAACGCACTCATTGCAGACCAAGGCGTGTATGTAGTGCTTTACTCAAACAAAGCGAGTAATTGATAAAGACCTAGGACCTAGGTCCTAAGTCCTAGGTCCTAGGTCGTTGGTCATTGGTCCTAGGTGCTTGGTGCTAGGTGCTACGTGCTAGGTGCTAGGTGTTAGGCGCTAGGTGATAGGTGCTAGGTGCTAGATGCTAGGTCCTAGGTCCTATGTCCTAGGTCCTATGTGCTAGAAGCTAGGTGCTAGGTGCTAGGTCCTAGATGCTAGGTCCTAGATCGTAGGTTCTAGGTCCTAGGTGCTAGGCCCTAGATCCTAGGTCCCAAGTCCTAGGTCCTAAGTCCTAGGACCTAGCACCTAAGTCCTAGGTCGCAGGTCTTATGTCCTAGGTTCTAGATCCTAAGTCCTAAGACCTAGGTCCTAGGTCCTAGGCCCTAGGTCCTAGGTCCTAAGTTCTAAGTCCTAAGTCTTAAGCCGCAAGTCGCAAGTAGCACAAGATGTATAAATCATCTCATTACGTAAGATGCAAAGGCCTTAGTTTATTTTTTCTGTCTGTTGGGGCAATTTTCATTACCGGCTTTTCGGTCCGATAACCTTTGCCGTGCAAGGACCAAGTTAAAAAAAAAACACTGGCCACTTATAATCTAAACCAGATTCATGTTTTTTAGTTTTTAGCTCTATTCGCTGCGACGGGCCTATGCACACCACACATGCTTTACCTTCAATACGTGTTGTGTGTAGTCGTTTGTTTTTCGTTGAGGTTTTTCGTTCCAAGACTTTTCTTTTATCAACATGGTGGTCTGTAGTTTTGCTCTATGAAAAACTGAATTTTAAAACCACTAAATCTCCGTAAGTATATCGTTTCAGACATTTTTCCCAAGAATGTTTTAGTCTTATTTTTTTTCCTCCATCTCTTAAGATATGTTTCGTTCTAAGCTGGAAGATTTTATTTCAACTCAAAATCTCTGACCCCATAGGAAAAGTTCGGACTGAAAACTTCAATCTCCATAGAAAAGCGGATCTTAATACTCTAATATCTTCCTAAGTATATCGTTTTCGACATTTTTCATAAGAATGATTTCGTTTTATATTTTGTTCCTCAGTCTAATAAGCTAGGTTTAAGTCCAAGCTGAGAAAACGTTTTTTTTATGGTCTCTATTTGTCACTAAGTATATGTAACATGCCATACAAAATGTTGGAATATCGGCTCCCCTTCTTAAATCTATCTTTTAGCCTCAAGGACAAACTCTGCAAAAGGAAATTTCTTGATCACAAATAGCCGTATTTATTCAACCTTACACCATGGACTAAAACATCAGTGTTTCAATAGAAACTTTGCAGTACACGGGGGATCCTTACTTTTAATTAAAAATGGCCTTAAATACAAAGAACGCAAGGACATTTGCAAACTTTCTGTTGAAATGGTGGTAGAACTTTCGTGTGTTGAACTGGACAAACATATTATTATATAAGTCTATGTTATAGGCGTATATAGACGAGGCAAAGGCGATTTCAGTACATTTCAAGATGTAATGGAGGATGTGTTAAAAATGGCCTCCAGTTATAATAAAAAAAATGTGGTCTGTGGTGACTTTAATATAGACTTGCTCGTAGATTGTACTCTGCTTTCTAAACTATCAATTTAACTAATGTTTTTTTTGGAGCCAAGTAGAATAAGAGAAACCACGGCCACTTACTTAGATATTTTTTTCTGCGATTGTGATTATTTAGACTCATTAACTGTAAATTGTTTGAAATCGGACCATAGTGGTCAAATTCCCTTCAGCCACGTTCGTATTGTTTACTTTCCATTAAATTCAAAAAAACCTGAGCAAACAATTATTTGTAGGCCCATAACCATCAAAAAGTTAGATGCTTTTAAACTAGACCTACGATGTAATTTGCCTATTCCGAATAGGTAGTTTACAAATTGCAAATAATCACTACAGAGACTTTTTCAAAGTCGTTTCAGATAGCTTTGACAAAGTGTTTAAGCTGAAAAAATTAGTCACAGGTAATAAATCAGGATTTAGTGAGTGGGCAAAAAAGGGCATTCGAAATAGCAGGAATACACTATATGAGAAGAAAACTTATACGTACGATCCCCGTTTTCTAGAATATGTTAAAAAATATCAAAAAATATTTAGGGCCGTCTGCCACAAAGCTAAATGCGCACACATAAAGGACACTATAGACAAATCAGCAAATAAATCTAAAACAATTTGGACTATTATAAATAGGGAAACGGGTAAAACTAAAACAGGCGAGCGCGAATTTTCATTAAATATCAACAATGAGGTACCTAATAACATCAAATGAGGATATAGCCACGGCATTCGAAAAGTTTTTTACAAATATTCCATTAGAAACAACAGTTCATTTAGACTCATCGCCGGATCTTGCAGCTGATATATTAAAAGCAAATGTCCTACCTTGTGATCACCAATTCTCATTTTCTCATATAATTGCGCACTTAACTAGTAGTAAAAACATTTAAATGGTTGAACTTAAAAAAAAACTGAAGACTTATGGGGTTTTGTCAGTAAAAATTATCAGCTCAGTAATACATGTGTTAGCACCACACATAACTAGTATTTTCAACAAGTGTATAGATGAAGGTCTGTTTCCGGACCTCATGAAATATAGTAGGCTTGTGCCATTATTTAAAAATGGCGATAGGCAAGATGCTTCAAATTTTAGACCAGTGTCAGTCCTACCAGTATTAAGTAAAATATTTGAGAAAGTCGTGCTAGCTCAGCTACTATCATACTTCGATAAACACAAACTTCTCCACGACCAACAGTTTGGGTTTACTAAAGGACGCTCAACGACGGATGCGGGAGTGATGTTAGTTAGGCACATTTATAGCGCATGGGGGATAGGAAAGATGAGATAAGCGTATTCTGTGACCTTTCAAAGGAATTTGAGTGTGTAGACCATGAAACACTTCTCATAAAATTAAAATACTATGGGGTAAAGAGGAAAGGCTTAAAACTAATGAGATCATACTTAGAAGGGAGGTTTCAAAAAGCTGACATAAATCGTACACAGTCTGCGGGTTCCCAGGTGAACATAGGAGTTCCGCAAGGATCCATCTTAGGACCGTTTCTATTCCTTGTTTACATTAATGATTTGCCACATATGGTGAAGAACATGTCTGAGATAGTATTATTTGATGATGACACGTCACTTATTTTTAAAATAAGGACACAAGAAGATGACCTAAGTGATGCAAATACTGCTCTCTCACGTGTATTAGATTGGTTCACAGCCAATAATTTACTGTTAAATTCTAAAAAAACAAAATGTATAAAGTTTACCCTACCGAATGTGATACAGGTAGAAAACAATATTATACTAGGAAAAGATAAATTAGAGCTAGTAGAAGAAACTGTATTTCTAGGCATCACTATTGATGCAAAGCTTCAATGTGGCCCACTTGTAAAATTATCTCATAGGCTCAGTTCTGCAAAGAATCAGGGAATTGACTGACATCGCAACTGCTAGTCTTGTCTACTTTAGTTACTTCCATAGTATTATGTCATATGGCTTACTACTATGGGGTCTGGCAGCAGATATTGAGAGCATCTTCATCTTGCAGAAGAGAGCCATCCGATTTATCTATAGACTAGGTAGTAGAGTGTCGTTAAGAGAACTTTTCAAAGAAATTGACATCCTGACAGTTGCAAGTCAATATATCTACGCCAACATTGTTTTATGCTAAAAAACATATTTCAGAGTTCGATACATTAGGTAGCCATCATAATATAAATACTAGGAATAAGCACAAGCCTACAATTCCAACTCTTAGGCTTAAGAAGGCTAGGAGCTCATTTCTCGGCAACTGTATACGCTTCTATAATAAGATCGCAACAGATATCCTAAGTTTACAGGAGGCCCAATTAAAAAAATGTGTAAGGCACACGTTGTGCCAAAAGGCCTATTACAGAATAGATGATTATCTAAATGACAAAGAAGTCTGGTACTAAACCAGTTCAGCGCACGATCACCACACTTACCAATGTATGTACCTACCTGCATTACAAAATGTATTATTTTTTAAGCACGAGATCCTTGGAGTTTCTTTACCATGCTTCTTCTCCAAGAACGATCAGAGCTAGTGAAGCTGGAGAAAAAAAAGTAGCTAGATACTTAGTATTAGATAGTAATAAGTATCTGATTAATATACTTTTTTTTTACTTTACATAATATTTTGACGTTCAATGTAAATAATTTATTTATGGCATATTGAATAAAAACAATTGATTCTGATTCTGATTCTGTAACTTACAGACACTAGCGTGTTACAGTCTGTAACGTTCAGTCGGCCACGCGGGATGGGGTATCCTTCGGTGTGGTTGGTTTAAGCAAAGTGCATTAATACAAGTTTAAGGTACTGTCACGCCCTGTACACGCGTGCACTCTATTCTGTTACGTTACGAGTGAGTTTGCATCAAAAGTGTAAGGGTACTGTTGACTGTACAAAGCAGTCGTTCACGTCATGTTTGGGTGACACAGTTATAGCACCTTATTACCTATGCCGGTCATTGCCCGCGATAATGATATCTACGGGCAAGTAGGTAATGAATACGTCGATAGGGTCAGTGCCGGATTAGCCCCTAAGCTAGCTTAGCTTAGAGCATCACGTCATGGGGGGCACCAGGCGGGCCCCCCACGGGCCAGGCTAGCGGAAGCGCGCGCTTTTCTTCATATTATTTCAAATGAATGTCAAAATTATGGGCCCGAAAGTACCTACATTGATCTTCATTCTTCTTAAAATCGACTTGCTATCGAAAATAGGTTAAACGCGTTTTACTTTATCAAAATATAAAATTTGGTGCATCCTTAGGCATATTGCGTATTTATAAAGGATTAAAATAATATAAGGGTAAAGTTGGTGATTTTCGGGAGCGCTGTTACGCTCTTAACCTATTAACGAAAGAAAGAGTAAAAAATTGGTGAATTTTCGGGCGCGCTCCGCGCGCGTTCGGATGTTCACAATGGGAATCCGATTTCAACTATTTTCGGGTTGCGCGCGTTTTCCCGGTTCACCCTAATAGTATTTAGTTTAGAGTTTAAGAGTTAAATAGCAGTGAGCGCGTATTTCTAAATCTAAAGGAAACCTTACCTAAAATAATAAGTGCATAATCGGCGATACTTTCTATGTGATGTGAAAATGTCTTCCGAAGGGCGCCAAAAGACAATACTGCTCTACCCTGCTCATGGGCTAGGGCCGGCGCTGGATAGGGGGGCCCACAGGCGTGGATTGCTTAGGGCATCAAGTAGTCTTAATCCGACACTGGATAGGGTACATAAACACACAACACTCCAACACTTCAATACTGTCTTAACTACAATATTTCCTGTACTGTAGGTCTATTTATAGACCAAATTAAGTAAAACATATTCTCATTCGTCTCTACTTCATTTCCTGCAAGGGTCAATAAGGAAGAACTATACTTGCGCAAGTTTAAACTTGCACAAGTTAAACGCATGTGTTTATAACTCTGCCTATCCCACTCTACGTCAAACAAAAGAGTGAAATGCATATGTAAGTTATAACCCCCTTTCTTGTGCTACGCTTGCTGGAATCAGCGAAGAACTAATCATCCTCCTATATACCTAAAATAAATGCGATTTTCCATGTTACCAAGAACGCAACGCAACGCTTCGATGTTCGAACACTTTGTAGCGTTTATTCATAGACTAGGTACCTACCTACTTTGTACACCTAACGTCTAAATTCCAGAAATTAACGGCAGTCGATGGTTGGTACAGTCTAGGCCACACGCTAGGATACCCCTTTTTGTTAGAACCCTCATAGAATTATGACACGTCTATGGGCGCCCTTATGCCGCGTACGGTAAGACCTACCTACCATGGGGTATACCTACCTAGACTGTGGCCGACCGTACATACAGTACAGATACAGGTACCTAGGTACCTACACCTATACCTCGCAATCGTAGGTGGCTCTATTCTTAAACTAATCGATAAGAGTGAGTCTCGTCTGCAAAAATAGATGGCACCTCCCTGTCATCCGACTGACGGTTGTCAATGCACATTGTATTGTATCTTTTGCCTACGTTTTGAGCACAAAATAATGTTTTTGTGTCACATGATTATTATTTTTGCCAGTGCATTATGGCATTTAAATAAAAATGGTTGAAATCACCTTCTTCACAACAAAAAAAAACTGACGAAACGGTACGAGTAGGGGCACACACAGTCAGCAACGCGCTAGCCCTACGGTTTATCCGCCGTTGTGTTCTAAAGTCGGCCGTATCGTAACCGAATAAAGTGCAGGCGTGCAGTCGACTGTAACCCTTATCGCGTAACAAAAGGGGTATCCTACCGTGAGTCCGAGATCACAATGAGATAATGATCCTCGAAATGGCACCAAACGTGCTCGGAAGGTTACTTGCGGTCATAATTGTAAATCGGAAAGAAAAAACCTGAGCTTGTAACAATAATACCACCACCACCAAGGCACGGCTCGTCAGAAGGAAACCACAAATGTAATACACAGAAGGTCAGCGCAGATTTTATATTTAAAAAAACCACTCAACCGTCGAGCGTCAAAACACTCGAAAATAGCCCTTATGGAAATAAAAAAAAAACTTTTTGTATTTTTTGAGAAACTGGAATATTTGCAGTGGATATTTCATAGAATACAAGGGCTGATCTACAGGGTGTAGGGTCGACTTAGTAGAGTGCACCCTGTAGTCACTACACAACTCGTACGGTCGGCCACAGCACAATACACAGTCTAGAATTCACCACGGTACTTAGCCCGGCATAAGGGCGCCAAATCGCCACTCGATCAAAAAGGGGTATCCTAGCGTGTGGCCGACTGTACCAAGAACAGACAACTTTTTAGTCTTGTTTGGGTGTTAATTTAGCTTCCTCTCGATATGTTTTAAATAACCGATATCGTCAAAACCATCAGCCAGTCAGTAGGCTCTCGGATCGATACCTATCCATGAATGGGGAAGATTACGCAAAACTTTTTAGTAGAGGGCGCTGTATGTTTGTTACCTGTCAAAGCCCTAAGTGGGCTAAATAACATTGAGTAGGTAAGTATTCTTAGTAAAGTTTATAATGAAGAATACCATCAACTTTTGATTTTTATCTTACCATACACTCTATTAAAAATGGAAACATTGGGTGAAAAAAATTTTTTGATACGACTTATAGTTCTCGAGATATTTAACTTTGAACTAGCTGTGCGACGGGCGCGTGGTCGTCAGCTGCTGTGACGTCACTAAACAGCTGGCACCCGATACATACACCGAAACACTCATTCAAAGGGCTGTATCTTTGGAACCATATTAGGTAGCCAGTTGAAATTTTCAGAGATTATGTTTTATTATAGTAGATTACCCAAGAAATTATGAAAATAAAAAAATATTAAAAAATAAGAGGGGTCCCCATACAAAAAACGTTGTTTTATACTTTTTGCTCTATAGAAAAAACGGTAAGGCATACAAGCATCAAACTTGGTATGATTTTAGGGCTTACTCCATAGTATAACAAAAAAATATAAAAAACGGTCAAGCGCGACTTGGACTCACGCGCTGAGGGTCCGTATAACCAGTTTTTTTTTTATTGTATGGCGGTACGGAACTCTCAGTGCGCGAGCTCTACTCGCACTTGGTCAGTTTTTTTTGTGTGTTTAGTCAGTGTTACAGTAGTGTTTTAATATAATATTACTTATTTATTCGCTAGGGACAGGTTTTAAAGCCGCAAGCTATTCCCTATCTCGGGTTAGTTAGTGCTTTAAAAATAACAAAACATATATTATTTCTTAGCTATGGATGTGGATGAGGGCTTTGAAAAATTACAATCCGATAACTTACCTAAAAAAGACTAGTTAATGGTTGCCCACAATTTTTTTATGAGTAAAAATGTACCTATGCCTAGTTATACTAGTTTTATTACTTATTAATATTAATTTACTTATATCATAAAACTATATCGGATTGTCATTTTTCAAAGCCGTCATCCACATCCATAGCTAAGTAATAATATATTTTTTGTTATTTTTAAAGCACTAACTAACCCGTGCTAGAGAATAGCTTGCGGATTTAAAACTGTTCGTAGTGAATTTTTAACGTTATAAATAATTAATATTATATTAAAACACTACTGTAACACTGACTGAACACACAAAAAAACTGGCCAAGTGCGAGTAGAGCTCGCGCACTGAGAGTTCCGTACCGCCAAACAATAAAAAAACTGTTTATACGGACCCTCGGCGCGTGAGTCCGAGTCGCGCTTGACCATTTTTTATATTTTTTTGTTATACTATGGAGTAAGCCCTATTATCATACCAAGTTTGATGCTTGTGCCTTACCGTATTTTCTATAGAGCAAAAAGTATAAAACAATGTTTTTTGTATGGGGACCCCCCTTATTAATTAATATTTTTTTTTTTTTATTATTTCTTGGGAAATTTACTATAATAAAACATAATCTCTGAAAATTTCAACTGGCTACCTAGTACGGTTCCAAAGATACAGCCCTTTGAATGAGTGTTACGTTGTATGTGTCGGGTGCCAGCTGTTTAGTGACGTCACGCGAGGTTGCCGCGCTCGCGCGAAAAACTACAAAAGGTCGGAAACTAAAACCGTCATAACTTTAAAACTACTGGCTCGATTTGAAAGAAACAAAAACAGGCATATTTCTTAACTTTTAGGCTACACGGTCATAAAGTTTCAAGTGATTTAGCATACCCACGGACATTGTTCATTACCAGTGGTCTTAGAAGTTGTCTGAAAATCGGTATCTTTGAAATGTTTTCCACATAACCTGGAAAAATCACTCGATTCAAAGTTTTTCCTTCTCAACGCCCTTTCCCACTTTTTCCTTTGCTTTGGGTCACTGGGGAATTTATATGAACCGATTTCTTCACACCCTATTGCTGCACAGCGTCCCAATTTTTAGAAAACTCTACTATTTACCAACAAAACAACGCAATTGTATGGAAAATGACAGTTTATTTGTAACAAACACTCAGCGCCATCTGCGTGGAACTAATTTGACAGTTTTCTTCCCCATTGATCTGATCAAACGAATGATTGATCAAGGCCGCGGATCCTCCTCTATGCAGATGCAGGTCTATCTATCTATCTATCTCTTCGTGCGTTTTCCTAGAGAAATAATCAACACAGGGATATTGCCTTTAAAGTGGCCGTTTTTTTCTTGTGCGGGATTTATTCGTAGGTGTCAGGATCTGGAATCTAGGCCTTGGTTCCTTAAAATAGTTAAGCCTATGAATTCTCTTTTGGCGGCCCGTTTAGCGAACTAGCGTTTAGTTTATTGTAAATAATTTCATAGCTGTCTGCAGCGACTATTGTGACTTCTGTTGCATCAATTCTGTGCAAAAACGTGCCAACCCAAATACTCGTTGTAAGCTATGCCGTCGTGTTCTTTGAGCGAATAAAAACACAAGTTACAGTTACCTACGTACAGTCGGCCACATGCTAGGACTGCCAGAGGTGGCACGTTGTATGAACCAACTTCGCCGAATAGTATTTTTTGCACACATCTTGTATTTCAAAGGCAGAGCCTGATAAGAATATTGTATAATATTTATAATATCAACTCCACCATTGCTATTTATTTAAATAAACCGAAGAACAAAACTATGGATGATCATCGGTTTCCTTCCAGTTGCATATGATTCTCATGTGGTTCAAATGCCCGATCAGGGGTCTTAGCCTGTAACGAAATGGCGTGTCGATGGCTCAGCAGAAGGACAAAACCGGGGTTTCCTCACAACAAAATAAAACCAACAAATATATTAACGCGGTGATAGCTTCAAGAATTTTATAGTTGCTGCTATTTACCGCGGTACGCTCAGTAATAGCAATACGTGAGGACTTAGTTGATTTTTATTCTACAGGGTGCACTCGAATTCGATAGCGAAATTTTAAGGGGACATTCCAATCTGGGGGCACGGCAGTGCCCCCGCCAGGTCGAGCGCGAAGCAAACACTGCCGTACCATCCTTTACTGGAACCATTTCGCCGCATTTTCAGGCCCCTATTTGAGAACCTCTGGATAAGACCAGAACGCAGAAATTTTCGTCATCTAGTAAGCTATAATCACATAGTTAAAATCCAAAATTTCAAGTCTGTAGGTCATTTAGTTCCGAAGTTAAGCAAAAGCAAAGTTTCGCATTTATGACACACACTCACTCACTCACTCACTCACTCATGATCATCATAATAGAACTAGTACTTCCCATAAACTCAGAGAGCTGAAATTTGGTACAGAGTTAGGGTTTAATGGCCACATAAAGGGAAAACTATAAAAACTAGGATAATCGAAGATCTGGAGTACCTGGTGACCCTGATTAGAAAACACAAGAGCCCTAATAGAACTAGTACTTCCCATAAACTCAGAGAGCTGAAATTTGGTACAGAGTTAGGGTTTAATGGGCACATAAAGGGAAAACTATAAAAACTAGGATAATCGAAGATCTGGAGTACCTGGTGACCCTGATTAGAAAACACAAGAGCCCTAATAGAACTAGTACTTCCCATAAACTCAGAGAGCTGAAATTTGGTACAGAGTTAGGGTTTAATGGGCACATAAAGGGAAAACTATAAAAACTAGGATAATCGAAGATCTGGAGTACCTGGTGACCCTGATTAGAAAACACAAGAGCCCTAATAGAACTAGTACTTCCCATAAACTCAGAGAGCTGAAATTTGGTACAGAGTTAGGGTTTCATGGCCACATAAAGGCAAAACTATAAAAACTAGGATAATCGAAGATCTGGAGTACCTGGTGACCCTGATTAGAAAACACAAGAGCCCAACCAAACTATTATAGATCGACATATACCTACCGCCCTTACAAAAAATATTCAACTTGGTGGGCCGCTTCATTTGATGTCAAAAATCTAAGGTCTGAAGTATCTGATGAAGAACCCTCAGCTGGTATCAGCTTTATTAGAGATATTATGGTAATGCCCCGTCTACTATTGGTACATAAAAAATCGACTGTCATTGCAAAAATCCAGCGTAGTGGGACACATCTTCATTTAATCTAGCCTATAGCGTCCCACTAGTGGTTCGCCCCGAACTATGAACTCGCGACCTCAGTTACAGATGTATAACTTTGCTTACGCCATTCGCGCAGGCGCGCGCTCTTTGCATTTAAACTATACAACCCCATATCTCGGCAACCCATCGACCGATTTGGCTCATGTTCGAATTAAAAAATTCTTTTAATTTAGTTTACCCGCCTATCAAATTTCATAACGATCCGACCAAATTTACTCAAGGTATCGTCGAACAAACATTCATACATACAAACATACATACATACAAACGCCGGATTGTTCCAGCAGACTCGGAGGACTTCGCTCGCTTCGCTCGCTCGTTCAACAAGAAATAGTCGGACGATTAACTTTATTCTACTCGAACATTACACAAATTTAAAAACTGTGTCAAAGAAGAAAATCTAATAAAATTAATCAATATGCCCTCGTTTCTACAAAAAGAAGTGAAATCCCACCAAAAACATTCTGTAAAAACTAGCCAGGTCTCGATGGATCTGCTTGTTTATCTCTAAAAAAGTAATGAAATCTAGACAAAGTCGTGCCAAGTCTAAGGTTCCTTACTGCGATTTCTTTATTATTATAGTTAATGTTGTGAGATTTGGCTGTTGAAGGGTACACAAGGGTACAAAAGAAGGTGCTCCATGACACCATTGCACCAATCTGTCGCCAGAACCGCTTGTGTACCCTTCAACGGCCAAGTCTCACAACATTAACTATAATAATAAAGAAATCGCAGTAAGGAACCTTAGACTTGGCACGACTTTGTCTAGATTTCATTACTTTTTTAGAGATAAACAAGCAGATCCATCGAGACCTGGCTAGTTTTTACAGAATGTTTTTGGTGGGATCATGATTATGAAAACCACAGTAGTGGTCTTAAAGCATCCCGGTGAGATGACTTTTTATTTATTTCTGTTACCAAAAACTACCTTAGTCAATCATAAATAAACGATATCAGTACTAAAAGCTACAAAAATCATATCAAAAAATATTCTAAATTAATCGATTAAATTTAAATAAATCACTTTTCAACGCAACGACACACTTTCGATCATATGGTTACCTTTCCGGTCGACAAGTTGGAAATGCAATAATCGACCAAAAGAGAAACCACATAAGATCCAAAATTATAAAATACGCACTGTCTGTAGGCCCCTGTAGGTAAATTCCGAGCAAAAATTCGCAAGAGTAATGCAATGCTTTTTAATAATCACCCCTATTACAAAGACTGAAGGACGATCCATCCCTCCCTCCCTACGTATTCAAAGCTAAAAGCGCGAGCGCCGTAAGGTAAGAGAAGAAGGACGAAGGACCTCCAGTGTTGCCACAAATATGGGTTTTTCCGTATTTGTACGGATTTGGGTAGTCTTAAATGTATTACTTTAATGTAAATGTAAAATTAGCTTATTAAGTAAGTATTTTTATACGGACTTGCAGTCTTTTTTAAGATACCTACCTAATTTAAACCCGAATTTTCGTAGATGTAACTTCGATCGTTATCGAAGGTAGTCCAGTACTGAGGACTTAAGTATGTGTTCGATTTTAGCCAAAAGCGTAGAATATAGGTACAGTCGGCCACAGCCTCAGATACCCCTTTTTGTTCGATTGGCACCCTTATGCCGCGCGCGGTAAGAGCTGCCATAGGGTATCTGAGATTGTGGCCGACCGTACCTACCTATGTAAGGCACGCCGATAGGCCCGGATAAGCCCCAGATAAGCCTGAAAATATGGACGAAGAACAAAACACACCCTGGCTCCGTTGAGGGGTTTCAAAGACGATTTAATTCACTTTTATATGGAATTTATAATTCACTTTAAATAACAATCTATATATATAAAAGGCTTAGGTTGACTGACTCATCACGCTACAGCCCAAACGGCTGAACCTATAAGTATGAAATTTGGACAAAAGTTGCGTTATATGGTGGAGGGTTCATTTAAGAAGCGATTTTTTTTTATTTAACCCTTAAGTGGGTCAAAATTGGGTTGAAAGTGTGTATGGGAAAAAAATTTTCTTTGGTCTTTTGTACTTTAATCTTAGTTTTTCGTACTTTTATTTTAAAATGATTCGACACCTATTTCAGATTTTTTCTCATTTCTATGAACGTAAGGGTTAAAATGGGTGCTAAAGTTTTTCGATTTTTTTCACCAGTTACGATCAATGCTGGAACAAAACCGCTAATGCTACAACAGTGATAATTTGACAATAGTTGTAATTTGTGGACACGCTACGGGTTAAGATAGATTTACTTCAAGTTTAACCCTTAAGGCGGTAAAAATAGGGTTCAAAGTTTGTATGAAAAAAAAAATTTTTTTGGCCGGATTTACTTGCAACTAAGAATTCGTATATTAAATCAGAAATAATTAAACACCTATTTCAGCTTTTTTCTAATTTTAGCCGTTTAAGGGTTTAACGAGGTTGAAATGTATGAATATTTTTCGTGATGTAGTGTCAACGTCGGGCCCAAACCATTTAAGCTACAACTATGAAATTGAAACTGCAGTAGCGTTTTGTAGCAAAACAACACACCATGAAGAAATAAATATAATTTTAACCCGTCAAATGCCCAAACCGGGGTTCAAAGTTTGTATGAAATAAAATTTTTTTTTGGTCCGATTTACTTGAAATTTAGTATTTGTATATTAAATAAGAAATAATTAAACACGTGTTTCAGCGTTTTTCAAAATTCTGCCCACTAAAGGGTTAAAAGGGGTAGAATAGTTTGAAGATTTTTCCTGATTTAGTATCAATGCCAGGCCTAAACCATTAAAGCTACAACTATGAAATTGAAACTGCAGTAGTGTTTTGTGGCAAAACTACCTACCATGAAGAAAAAAATATAATTTTAACCCTTCAAATGCCCAAACCGGGGTTCAAAGTTTGTATGAAATAAAATTTTTTTTTGGTTCGATTTACTTGAAACTTAGTATTTGTGTATTAAATAGGAAATAATTAAATACGTGTTTCAGCGTTTTTCAAAATTTTGCCTACTAAAGGGTTAAAAGGGGTGGAAAAGTTTGAAGATTTTTCCTGATGTAGTATCAATGCCAGGCCTAAACCATTAAAGCTAGAACTTTGAAATTGAATGTGCAGTAGCGTTTTGTAGCAAAACTACCCACCATGAAGAAAAAAATATAATTTTAACCCTTCAAATGCCCAAACCGGGGTTCAAAAATTGTATGAAATAAAATTTTTTTTTGGTCTGATTTACTTTAAACTTAGCATTTGTGTATTAAATAAGAAACAATTAAATACGTGTTTAAGCGTTTTTCAAAATTTTGCATACTAAAGGGTTAAAAGGGGTGGAAAAGTTTGAAGATTTTTCCTGATGTAGTATCAATGCCAGGCCTAAACCATTAAATTAAAACTTTGAAATTGAATGTGCTGTAGCGTTTTGTAGTGAAACTACCCACCATGAAGAAAAAAATATAATTTTAACCCTTCAAATGCCCAAACCGGGGTTTCAAAGATTGTATGAAATAAAAAATAAATTGGTCTGATTTACGTCAAACTAAGTATTCGTATACTAAATCAGAAATAATTAAACACGTGTTTCAGCATTTTTCTCAATTCAGCGTATGAAGGGTTAAAATGGGTGGAAACGTTGAAGATTTTTCCCTGATGTAGTAGCAATGCTGGGACCAAACCATTTAACTTACAACTTTGAAATTTGAACTACAGTTGCGTTTTATAGCAAAACTACCAACCATGACAAAAAAAGTAATAATGTTAACCCTTCGAATGCCCAAACCGGGGTTCAAAGTTTGTATGAAATGCAATTTTTCTTTGGTCCAATTTACTTGAAACTAAGTATTTGTGTACTAAATCAGAAATAATCATGCACGTGTTTCAGTATTTTTCTGATTTCAGCCAATGAAAGGTTAAAATGGGTGGAAACGTCGAAGATTTTTCCGTAATGCTGGGCCCAAACCATTTAAGTTACAACTTTGAAATCTAAACTACAGTTGCGTTTTATAGCAAAACTAGGTACCAAACATGAAGAAAAAAGTAATAATGATAACCCTAAAACGGCCAAAAAGGTACAAAGTTTGTATTTTTTTGTTGGATTCTTTTAATTTTTACCAATTTGGTCACACATAACACATACACTTCCACGCTGAAACTGCTCGACGGATTTGGATGACATTTGGAATAGAGATAGCTTACAAAAATACACACCCATGACTCTATTCATGCTTATTTGATAATGGTGAAAGATATACCCAGGCAACTTCTTATAAGTCTTCGCGGACGAAGTCGCGGGCGAAAAGCTAGTACATTACATACAGTCTGTCCATTAACTCTAGAAATTAAATGGCAACAATTTTTCATAGTAAATCCGAAAAGTGGTCGGGTTTACTATGAAAAATTGTTGCCATTTAATTTCTAGAGTTAATAGACAGACTGTACCTACATACGGATTTTAAAATGTAATAACGGCGCCACATGGCAACACTGGGGACTTTTGATTTAAGTGCCTACAGTGCGTTTCACGAAATAATTCCCTTGGATGAAGAAAAATAGTCTCTATTACATTGTAATAAGAGTTTCGTCAAGGGAATTGCGTGAAACGCACACTACGTAAAAATATTGAGCAGCGGCGCGTCGCTCGCCTCTCGCTCGCCCGTGATTGTAGGTCATTTTGTAGGCAGGTCACCGCAGGTCAAAGCGCGCGGTGATAAGAGCTATACGCGTAGTACAGTCGCGTTCATAATGGGGTTAGTTAACTAGTGGTTCGCTCCGAACGACGAACTCGCGACCCCATATCTCAGCAACCCCTCGACCGATTTGGCTCATGTTCGAACTTAAAAATTCTCTTTGCCTCATTTACCCACCTACCAAATTTCATGACGATCCGACTAAATTTACTCAAGTTATCGTCGAACGAACATTCATACATACAAACATACAAACATACAAACATACAAACATACAAACATACATACATACATACATACATAGATAGATAGATAGATAGATAAGAAGTTTATTGTATTAACAAAACACACACAGAAAATGAAAGTTAATAGTTACATATAAAACTTAGACTAACTTATAATAACAAAACAAATATAAAACTGACATAAGTTATGTGTGCGAGTGTGTGTCCGGCAATACAATGGGCCACAACTCAGTGCCTGTACTTGCCAAAAGGCAAAACACTGATTTTCAGTTGTTACCCTTTAGTGCTGTGCGCGCGCAGCCTTATAATAAGAAACTACAACTTTAAAACAATAAAAAGATAAAAATATAACGATAACGCCCTTCATTGACTTCTCCAGAAATTTGATCAATTTTAACTTGATGATTTATGAAATTATAATTTGGTTTAACCTTAAATCAGTAAAATTACTTTTAATAATATTATTATAATAAGATATATATATTTTAAACCGATTTAAATATTTTATAATAAAAAGTATCAAACGCTCCTCACACCGGAATCACCGGATACACCGCTACCGACGCGAAGGCCTTTGGAATATTCAGTTTTTGTATTTCAAGAAGATGCGATTTATATAGTTTTTTGAAACAAAGTTTGCTTTTTAAAATTCTTAAAGGGGGAGGAATATTATTCCAACACTTCGTCGCGTGGTAGCGGAAGCTGCCAGTAAATGTGGCAGTATGGTGTTTTTGAATAGCTAGGGGAGGGCGTGTTGATCTGGCGTTGGATTGATATCTATTAGATCGTAGAGGTTTAAATTTAGAAAAAAGATACTCTGGTGTTTGATGTTTCATTACGTCAAACATCAAACATGCCAAGTGTACAAGTCTACGAGACTCCATATTTAACATAGACGCATTGTTCAGGATTTGTACATACATACAAACGCCGGATTGTTCAAGTAGACTCGGAGAACTTCGCTCGCTTCGCTCGCTCGTTCAATAATCGTTTTATTTTAAATATTTTTTGATGCGATTTTTGTAGGTTTTAGTACTGATATCGTTTCTTTATGATTGACTAAGGTAATTTTTGGTATCAGAAAAAAAAGTCATCTCACCGGGATGCTTTAAGACCACTACTGTGGGTTTCATAATCATGATTGGAATGTCCCCTTAAAGTTTCGCTATCGAATTCGAGTGCACCCTGTAGAATACGGTATCATGATTTGTTATTTATAGCCCAGGAAACGAACGAAAAATAGAAAAAATAATTCGTGTAAAGCCAAATTTTGGCACAGTTGTAGAGGAAAGTGTCCTGAACAACATACTAAAAGTACTGATGGGTAGGGGGGGAGCTAAGGGGGGGAGGGGGTGTAAAGGTCCCTTTTTTCAGCAAAAAATTACCAATTACTGAATTAATCTAGATAAAATTCCCTCCCCCTCTTAGCTCCCCCCTACCCATCAGTACTATAAGTATGTTGTTCAGGACATTTTCCTCTACAACTGTGCTAAAATTTAGCTTTACACGAATTCGGTATTTTTTCTATTCAGGATTTTTTGGTCTTCGTTGCTCAGGCTATTAGAACAATGCCATAAGACTTTCAAATGTCTAAAGATAGTTTTGAGCCATTCTGTGGTACAGTTTATCAGATAGAAATCTAAATTTTTGGCGAAAAACATCAAGCATAAAAACAAAATTTCTTAAAAAATTCTAAATTACGCGTAAAAGGAATTTTTGCATTGCAAAATAATAGCTTTTTTGCCAAATTTGCTAAGATATGCTAATTTTTCTTATCATAAAAACTATTTGCAAACCTCCGTATTGGTTTATATCAGTAGATGACCAATATGGAGGTTTGCAAATAGATTTTATAATAAAAAAAATAGCCTGAAAGAAATTTTATTAGAGCTATGCGTTTTTCGCGCCGAAAAAGGGGTTACTTTCAGCTGTTATTTACTTACATTATTACACTGTCTATTGGAGTCTTACTACCTTGGGAACAATGACATTCCAATAATGTCATTGCTTGGGAACATCAATAATGTGTTGTACTTGTCAGCAAAAAAAAAAAGATTTTTGAAATAGGTACGCGCTTGGCCGTCACTGAGTTCCCACGGTCCTGAAGCTCTTACGTCATTTTTACTGCCAATTTGAATTGTTGCACCCTCTCGTTATCATATGCTTATTAATTCTTTTAGAATCAATGTTGGCCGATAAGGTGTCTCACATCTAGTTATCTGTATATTTTTCTTTTTGTTCATTAAAGTGTAACATAAATGAGAAAGAAGTGATTGGCCGATAAGGTTTTGAAACAAGGAGATAGATATCTCACTTTTACTACAGGTATAAAATCAGAGGATACGTAATTAGGTTTGTGTCTGTAGATTATAGCCGATTTCATTTGTGCCACTGCTAAAAGCCTTCCACTGCTATAGCCTCGTCCTGCCCAAGCTTAAAAAGTCTTAGTTCGTATTTCTACCCAATGTACTTTCAAAAGGCAACATTTTTTGAAGTGCTTACTGCCCAAACAAAGATTATAATATTTTTTTATGTTTCACATACCGGATATTTTTTATATATTTTTGGGGGTATAATGGTATAACTCTGTTTAGTTTCCAGGACCAAAAACTTAAAGATTCTCATAAAAAATCTGGATTTTATCTCACCTTTTCTCCGGAAATGCGCCATCTTCGAAATATGCACTGCAAGAGACCAGCTAAAGTTGGATGGAGGCAGCCTTAAGCTCACTTCCTTTATTGGTGACACTCTAACCAATCACAAGCAAGTTGAAAAAAATTTATATCTGTATTGGACGATTCACTAGCGCGAAAATTCTAATATGACCTTTTAAAAGGCTACTGGGCAGAACTTTTCAACTTGATTTTCGGAATGCTGGGCAGGAACCGTGAACTTGATTGTGTCATTTAAAAATCACAGTGGGTAGGACGAGGATAGGGTATTAATTGTTTATGAATTATTTTTGATAAAGTACAATGAAAAAGGATACCTTTGGCCGATAGGATAACATAATAAGAAGGAAGTGGTTGGCCGATAAGGTTTTGTAAGGAGCTATCTCACTTTTTAAACAGGTGGATAATCAGAGATACGTAAAATAGAGCCCTGTGTTCATCTGTGCCACTGCTAAAAGCCTTCCACTATCTAAAGATAATCTAAAGAAGAAAGATATTTGCTAGATTTTTTCACTACATTATCTTTACAATTAAAATTAATTCATGATAAATCGCTCGTGGCGACTGCTGAGATTTGTTTTGTATTGCAGAATATGCATTGAGTGGTTGCCCAAGTCCGCCCGAGACCTCCCAAAGTCCCAAACGGGGATCTCCTAATTCGATAAGTAGCCAGATGAAAGATGGCTGGTCGAATTATCTATTAGATGGTTAAGACAAGTCAGGCTACTAGTACAGACAAAGTTAATTGGTTTAGCTGTACCATCCTCCAATTTGGCTGATGCTAAGTGATTTTTCCTGCCTGGTCTATCTACCATCTACCCACTTAAGACAGGAATTTAAAACTCGGGGATGAATAATAAAATAAAATCCTTGGGTCTAGTGGGTAAAAATGGGTAAATGGAATCTTTCGTTTACCGTACGTTACTTTTAGGACGGTCATATCGAAAACTAAAATTGCAAACAAACTGCTGCACTACTGTTCTGTTTTTTTTTATCTTTCGAACTTTTCGAAGCTCTGCAAACTTGGATAAACGCTACTGGTAGTGGTCCAACATAAATTTATAACAGAAATTCAGAACTAGCCATTAGTTTGTGATTTTAGCGTCCTATTTGTTGTACGAGTATGATGCAATTTTAAATCTTTATTAAAACTTTGTATTGTATGCATTTTGATTCTGCGACAATCATTTTTCTCTATACCCACGGAGGTAGCTAAGTAATTCTTATTTTTGATTTAAATAAGTAGGTTTTATTTTTAATGTTCTTTACCGAGGTTGGGATTGGGATGCCTTGATGCCTCACACAGGTCTAATTTCGCCGACTGTAGGTAGGTCTTCATTACCTATCCATCATATCACCAGGCCAGACAACTTGAGACAACTAGACTCAACTCATCTTACCAAACCCCATAATTAGCCTAGCATGTGCCCAGCGCTCGTGTCAATATCCTCTCCTGGGGCCCTTAGCCTGTAACGCAATGGTGCCAAAATGGGTTCCCGGTTGACGGATTCAATTACGATTTATTAATGCTGTCGGTCGAGTATCGATCCTTTTAATGTTTTTGTAGTACAGCAATAGTACATTACTGCCGCGATCTGTAATGGGTGCGTTTCTGGCGCGCTTTTGATGGCGGACAGAGCGCAGCGTAGCGCAGCTCAAGGCCATCACAGCGTGGTCAGCATTGCAGCCCTTGATGGACAAGCTGGAATGAATGCTTTATAGCGCGGACAGCAAGGGCTGCAATGAAGGCCAAGCTTGAGGGCCGAGAGTGTAGCTAAGCTAAGCTCGAGGCCATCATAGCGTGGCCAGCAGCGCACTCATTGCAGACCAAGGCTTGTAAAGTGATTTACCCAAACAAAGCGAGTAATTGATAAAGACCTAGGA
Source organism: Zelleria hepariella (assembly GCA_949319315.1). Lineage (NCBI taxonomy): Eukaryota > Metazoa > Arthropoda > Insecta > Lepidoptera > Yponomeutidae > Zelleria > Zelleria hepariella. Next base: position 11,372,942 of record OX439379.1, read on the forward strand.
CCTAGGTGCTAGGTGCTAGGTCCTAAGTCCTAGGGCCTAGGTCCTAGGTGTTAGGTTAGGTTTGAGTTTGAGGCTGAGGTATTAAGCCGCAAGTCGTAAGTCGTAAGTCGCAAGTCGCAAGTCGCAAGTCGCAAGTCGCAAGATGCAAGACGCAAGTCGCAAGACGCAAGCCGCATACTTTTTGCACCCGACTATTTTTTGAAACAAAACTCGACATTAATGGATTTTCATACACTTTTTCTGGCCACAAAACACGACATTAATGAAATTCCATACAACTCTTCTGGCGCCTAATCATAGTAGCCCGCAAGTCCGTCCGTCTTTGCTCGAGAAGGTTGTCGAATTAATGACCACATTACGAGCTTTTTTGAGTAAAGGAGTCTAATTCTAGAGGATTAGTTCGCAGGTTGTAGGAGAACAACGAAAAAATCCCGGTTTTGTCCTTCTACCCGGGACGCCATTGATACGCCATTGTGTTACATGCTAAGGCCCCTGTATCTCACAGCCAGCTGTGTCTCCAAGCACAGGATAAGAGACGTCTAGAAGGGTCTCTGCAATCTGAAGAGCACCTTAGAACGACTGCACTGATGCGAACCTCCCGGTAGGAACTTTAGCTAGCGAGAACATTGTGTTTTCTGTTACAAAATACAATACTCACTAGGTACATTACCAAAACGATTTATTTTTTTGCAATCCTGGGGGCTTACCCTTGACGCTATTGCGATCAAATTGAAAAAGTATTAAAATTGATTCCTCTTTGAATTCGCATAGTAATGCTTTGCTTTTAAATACTATGTCATGTTTATTCAAAGGTAAGGCTGTTTTATTCAATAAAAACACAAAATTTGTCTTAATTTGTAAAATATTAAATTTTTAAAATTGCGCCCTATTGCGGCCGTATTGGAAAAATGCGTCAATGGTAGAGGGGCAGGATAATAATAAGTAAATGTTTATATTTGAGCGATTTCAGGGTTAGTGACTTGGCCCGTAATATCAATCACAGTTCAAACTCAGACTATCTAAGATTAAACCGACCTCGCATTTTGTATGAAAATTAATCGACTGTTAGGGTTTAAACTAGCTTTTTTGGTTTAAACTGTGATTGATATTACGGGCCTAAGTAACCTGCAAAATAAAAGGTAAAGCATCCAAGTCAGTTCTTCTGTTACTTACCTTCATAGGTACCGACAAGGGATTGTGATTGGTGTCAAGAAGGCTCATGATCGTCGCATTGACCCACTACACTACTACGACGTTATCAAGTAGGTTAGTGATTTCAGAACCTCTCGTCTTATCAAATTATCTCTTATCACTATATCACTTGTGGCGCCCGCGGTACTTAGATAGGTACTTATTTATTTACCTTACAATGCATATACAAATGGCTATCCTCTATTATTAGAAGTATTCTTGTTGTGTCAAGACATTACACACTATTATTTTGCACTTCCTACATTTTCAGGTCTGAACAACTGAACAAAATTTTGACTTACCTATTAATTTTATTACCTACCAATGTGAAAATAATTATGTTGCTCTTCCCTGAAACAGATAGTACTAAGAAAGAAATAGCTTCTTTTTTACACGTTTTTGCTTGAGTGAAAGTAACACTTTGAGCTCATACTTAAGTTTAAACCCATAGAAAACATGACGTGTGTAATCGATAGGTCAGACACCAGCAGGGTGGTGGGGTGACTGACCTGTGGCGTTGCTCCAAACGGGGTTAATTTCATAGACTACAGGGTGCACTCTAAGTCGATAGCGAAACTTTAAGTAGGCTGTCTACTGATCAATACAAACAAATTGTACTAGGTGGCGAAAAACATGGAGCTAAAAATATATCAGCTGTTCTATACAAAAGGTCGACTCAGTACTGCACCAAATGTATAAAACAGAAGATTTTTTTTTTTCGCTTATTTTTTTTCGCCATCTAGTACAAGTTGTTTGTATTGATCAGTAGACAGCCTACTTAAAGTTCCGCTATCGACTTAGAGTGCACCCTGTATTTTAAACCTTATTCAAATAAAGATCGATCGAACTATGGCTAATAATGTTCATAACTTTGTATACGGATTTGTCACAGTCTCTACAATATTGTTGGCAAAGGCATTTGAACAGATTCTGCTAATTAGAGGCACGTGCTTGCGAAGGCCCGTCATATCGGCACTTTAACAAGGGTCTTCAATCAAAATCAGAAACCGTTGCCAAATTGGTTCGTTGATATCATCGCATCTCTCACACGCTTGAGGACACAGTGTATAAGGATCTGACTACTTATATGCCTCTGTTAACCCCCGCATGGAGGAAATCGACAAAGAGGTGTTGATACTGAAGCGCAGACAATGCATATAAAATGAAATAAACACCGAACTATAAAGCTGTATGTCAACCCAGCATAGACATCGAACAGAAGTATCAACCAACACCGACCATTTCAAAGCCTGAGTCTTGCCAATCCAAAAAAATAAAGATCAATCTTGGCATCCCTGATGTCAGTGCAGTTGAATATAGGCTCTTGAAAGCCTACCAAAATAGCAGTGTGATGGGCTTTTATATCCATCGAAATTAATTGAAAGTTTCTGCGAGTTATCTCGTCCGGCGTGTCATCGGAACTAAGAAAGTTTGTTTTCGATACAAGCGGGCGCGCTGCCAAAACACGCGCGGTGCAACTCGCATTGTGCGCGCCCGCGTAAAGAAACACCCTCCAATTAAGACGAAACGCGGGTAGCCGCTGCTCCATACAAAAAGGGAGACCTGTTTCCTCCCTGGATAGTTATTTTGGAATCCTCTGCCATGTCCCTATGTTGTCCTTTTTTTATTATTTTAATAAAATTTATTTAAATAATTAAAATAAGAAAAAAAGGAAAACATAGGGACAAGGCAGAGGTACATACAAACAAGATTGAATGGCATAAACATATTTTTTCTAAAATAATTATCCAGGCAGAAAACAGGTCTCCCTTTTTGTATGGAGCAGCGGCTACCCGCGTTTCCTCTTAATTGTAGCATCACTGCGCTGCTGAGGAAGGATGGTACATTTGACTGAAGGCTAAAATTTGCAGTATTTACGTAGGTACATTTCAAGGCAACAAAGAAAGTTCGACATATCGTTACGCTGAGTAATTTCTAAACATGTATGTCTCTACATTTTACCCTAGAGCAGTGTTTTTCAACCGGTTTTTAGATAGGTCGCGAAGTTTTTTTTTACAGGTTTAAGGGCGAAGCTTCTTAAGGAGGGTTTGTGGGGGTTACGGTCCCTGGTGACAAACCCTGGTGGGGGTCGCGAAAGGTTTTTCCACTGCAAGGGGATCGCGTCATGAACATTTTTGAAAAACATGTCGTCATGATCATTGTAGAGTCCCGGAAAAAATATTTGAAGCATGAAAAATTGTAGCATGAATACGGAAGAACACCACATGGCTTCTTTTGGGCCAAGGTTTTCTCCCAGAAGCTGAAAATGGCTAAATCTCATATTGGCTGCAGTTAATTCGAAAATAACCTACTTATGGGCAAGTAAGTACTCGTATTGCAAAGTTATACTTAACATTTTCGTTCAAGACAGGGCTTGTATTGTATCCACAACCTCTTGCTTACCGTGCTCTGTCACATAGTATACCTAACGTACTTAGCACGGGTTAGTGCTTTGTCGTTTCTTTCGATAAACAGAAACCACACCGATACCCAGCGCAGCAAGCTTAGCATAAGTCATTATTACTCTATCTATCCCGCTCTACGTCAAATAAAAGAGTCAGGCCCGGTTTCTGAATTGAGAATTTTACTAAGTAACTAGTGGTTCGCCCCGAACTTCGAACTCGCGACCCCATATCTCAGCAAACTCTCGACCGATTTGGCTCATGTTCGAACTTAAAAATTCTCTTTACCTCCTTTACCCGCCTACCAAATTTCATGGAGATCCGAAAAAAATTACTCAAGTTATCGTCGAACGAACATTCATACATACATACAAGCGCCGGATTGTTCCAGTAGACTCGGAGAACTTCGCTCGCTTCGCTCGCTCGTTTAAATACTTAAGGGGTATGATTTAAACGGCCGGCAGTATATTCAGGTTTTGGGTGGCTCTAAAATGTTTTTGGTTGGCAAAAATAGCTAATTGAGAGCCAACTAGTGGTCAGCAAGAATAAAAAAAGTGGTCAGCAAGTAATGTCATATTGAGCAGCTCCAAAATTGGTTGTGTGTGTAGCTAATTAAGTAAATGTTCAGCCATAAATGTAATTGAAAGGCAAATTGTGAGCTAAATTTAATTCAGTTTTGGCAAGCTGTAAAACTATTTTTGGTTGGCGAACTAACTAACTAGTGGTTCGCCCCGAACTTTGAACTCGCGACCCTCTATCTCAGTAACCCCTCGACCGATTTGGCTCATGTTCGAACTTAAAAATTCTCTTTGCCTCATTTACCCGCCTACCAAATTTCATGACGATCCGACTACATTTACTCAAGTTATCGTCGAACGAACATTCATACATACATACATACATACATACATACATACATACATACATACATACATACATACAAACGCCGGATTGTTCCAGTAGACTCGGAGAACTTCGCTCGCTCGTTCAACTATTTTTGGTTGGCGAAATAGTTATATTGCAGCCTGAAAACTTACTTCCATACTTAAGTATCATTCTGTCATGTTCTTTTGTAAACAATCTGCAGAGACAAACCAATACTTAAGGGCTTGCTTCGCAAATTTCTCAATTCAGAATTCGGCAGTCAAATACCGAAGTTATAACCCCCTCATGCCTAACCTAACCCAGGCTTATGAGTTATGCTACGCTTGCTGCCCACCGGACGGGCGACGACGCGTGCCAGAACCCGAGTTGGCTTCCCTCTGCCGCTTAGCCGAGGCTTCGCGGCGTCGAGTTACAGCTCCAACCCTCCCCACCCGGAAATGAGGCGAAAGAACGGTCTAGTCTAGCTTATGTTTGAACTACAGACGATCCTAGTGGCTAGTTAACGCACCAACAGACGCCATCGTTCTCGTCAAATCGTAGCAATAAACCCATCTATGCGTGCACATACCTTTGTACTCGACTCTCAGAAGACCAGGCAAGATATTGCGCTTGATCACTAATTGATCTTGATTTTATTTTTTAAAGGTGGTCAAAACGGTAAAACATCATAATTGGAACTTCTGTTAGTGTAGGTGTACCTACATCCTATAGCCCCCCCCCCCCCCTACCTCCGCATCGCATTTGTTTCAAATGAAAAGGAGTGGGGGATCATCCGGTTAGCGAAAGAAATTCTGTAAAAACAACGGCACAGTTGAACCTGTTTATTACTCTGACCACCCATATCTCTAATCCTGAACTTGACCCTCTAGCTCTGCCCGAAATACCTTAATTTACATAATGAACGGCCACTGTTACGACCCTACGTCTGTATGTGTCGTTTAAAGTATGAAACATACTAACATACTACATACATACTCTATCAGTGGGAACTTTGGAGCTGTTATCGTGGCAGTTATCTGAGGGACATTGTCCGAAGATAACGATAACTACTGTGGCTAACAATTAGAATGTTCTACAGGACGACATACCCAGAACGTTCCGTCCCGTGTTACCGAGGCGATAAGTAATTGTCAATTTATCTCCACTAATCAGTTTTTCTTTGATCATAAACAATACAGAAACTCTGTCTGTTTCTTACACAGAGGCTACGTAAGCACCTACATTAGGTAGGTACAGACCACCACACGCTAGGATAACCCTTTTTGTCCGATTGGCGCCCTTATGCCGCGCGCGGTAAGAGCTGCCATGGGGTATCTGTGACTGTAACCGACTGTACCTAGTTTCATATTCCGGTCCGGGCTCTACAACATGTGTTCTACAACATGTGAAACTGAAAGTCAGCTTGATATCGGATGACAAAAGAGATATCGGGTTTTTTAGATACGATATGTACTACATGGAAAATCGCAATGTCATCATCATAATGAGCTACACTACACAACGTGTTAAAAAAGTTCCTAACTCTTCCTAAACCTAACTGCTCAAATTCAAACGCATGATTGTGTTCGTGTAGGTACATTTGCATAGTTTTAAGTTGATAAACTATTGTGTAAATCAATGAAAACCCTATTTTAAAAATACTTTTCTCCCTCCACAGCGCTTACATTTTATTAATTAAAAAATCAAAGGGACGTGTAAAATAAAAACATTGGCCTTTGATCCCTATCAGTGGGTGGTATTACCCAGTAAAAAGAGTTCGGACCTTTTGTAACACCTTGTATAGTACTTATAGATGACGTGTCTCTACATAGGCGACGCAAAGTTTTGTCTTGTCAGGATGACTCTGCGAACTCTGCGTATTCCTTCGGGGATATTGCATTGCAATATAATATGAGGTTCGCAGTCCTTCAGCCTTATTTGCGTTCGGTCGGAGTCGACCTTATCGCTGTAAACCTGCTGCAAAGGCAAAGCTAACTGAATGTGTAAACAGGCGGGGCGAGTTCGTCACGATACTTTTGATGACGCAAAGTAGGGTTGCTGAGAAGTACAGCCTGACTTGACTTACTGTTCTGTATTTAACCAACACCTAATAGAATCATCATCAATCATAGTGTACCCCGTATTCTATGCTCAACTCAACCAACCTGCGATATCACCCACTTGCGTCAGTCAGGGTTAGCCAACTAACTCTAAGTAACCTAACCCTGGTTGACCTGTGTAGTATTATGAGCTCTAACAGCTAAGACAGTCTTGGAGAGAGGGTGAACATATTGATTTATGATTATAATAATATGTTTAGGCTTCCGCTACACAAAAGAACTTGTTACAACATCGACCTTCTGTCAAACGCTTCGCTCGTGCTTTGATGTCACTCGATTATGTTTGAGCAGTTGGCTTGGCCTACATTATGGCATTGGCAGTGTATTATAAGGGAGTACGTCTGAGCAACTTGGCCTCGGGGTGGTCGACGTAAATACAGGGCGTTTCAGGGGGTCGCTCAACTCATATAAATACATGCACCTTTTTTATAGAGCCAAGTGCGAAATCTCGAAAAACATATTAGCAGCTCTATACATTTGGTACAATAAGTAGGTACCTATCGAATTTTAGTGGAACAGCTGATATTTTTTTCGAGATTTCTCACTTTGTTTAATGCTTGTATTGGTGAGCTTTCTGAAACTCCCTGAATAAGGAACTAAAATATTGCCGTTGGTACGGTCGGCCACAATCTCAGACCCCATGGCAGCTCTTATCGCGCACGGCATAAGGGCGCCAATCGAACAAAAAGGGGTATCTGAGACTGTGGCCGACTGTACTCAGTCAAAGGTGTCAGATCGGTCTCGGATCTTACCGAAAATAGCATACGAGGCTCTCGAAGTCTCGACCACTCTACTATGAAGATGTTGAGGTCATGCAGATGGCTTACCTAATCGATGTACTTACTTACCTATCTCTTCTTTGCCACTCAACGCTGGAGATAGGTCTCTTCCAATGTAATTCTTTTCGGTCTTGGGCTTTTGTCATCCAGTCTTTTCCTGCCGCTATTTGGGCTGGAAAGCATATTTTAAGGTGGGTGGGTAAAAGTTGTGTAAAATTAAGTAGGTATTTTATTGTTGTGAACATTTTGTAAACTTGACTACTTACCTAGATACCTACCTAGTAGCTATTTCCGCACGCTTGTCCGTCAAATTTCAATGGGCAGTTTTTACGACGTGTCGTGTCGTGATGTCTAGTGGCGAAAGCGAAACAATTTTACTTACAGTGTAAAATCGTTCACCCGTGTAAAGCATTGTGTGGCGCATTTTCACAAGCAGCGTAAAAAAATACACTGAAATAACTGCTAACCCCACTGGCTCCCTTCTTGCTCTTAATTCCATTGAGATATCGCACCCCCCGCAGAATAAACCCGTAAAGTGCTATTACGGCTTTTTTATTGTTATTGCAGAAACGTCATCTCCGATGCCGAATACATAAGTGTAATTTTTTTCAGACCCTGAAATACCATATTTAAGGAGATATTTAAAAATATGGCTTTATTCGTCTGACCATACTCAACAATTTGAACGAAGAATAAAACCGCAGTCATCCCTTACTGATACATTTATTGTATGCAGAAATTACAAAAGCCTTTACGGCTTTATTCTCGTGAAATATTTTGATCACCATGAGTGTAATGCATGTTTACAAAATAGGAACCGGTTTTGCTATATCTGTAAAACCGTTTAGCTTTTTGTTGTTATATATTTATTCCAGTATTGATGTAATAATAAATCTAACAATATGTCATCGATGTGGTAGTCACTATGAAAGGACGATTTTGCGAGGAATAAAGAACAAGAAACAGCTATAGATAGACGAAGATGTCTTAAGTTTATGTCTCGTATAATGTAGTAAACCTTATGGAGAGAAAACGGCTACACAAACTATCACAACCGGACAATATTGTACAAGAAAAAAAACTTGTGTAAAATACGAGTGGTGGGCTCGAAGTTCTATAAAGAATGAAAAAACCATGATATGGAATTTGGAGATAAAGGAGATGGCTGGGTTGCGTAAATTATAAAACCGGAATTCATTGACTGATTTCCCAGTTACTGCAGCAAGTGGTCACTGCACCCATGTGGTGTGAGTGAAGTTGCCACTTACTTACTACGCTGGCTCAGCGACTCGAACTGGATCTTGGCCTCCGCAACCAAAAGACGCCATCTCTCTCCGTCCTGCATCACTTCTTTCTAATCTTCCACTTGGAGTTCGCGCAAGTCCTTTGAGACTTCGTCAATACAGCGATACTTGGGACGTCCAACTGGTAGACGTGCACAAGGTTGCCGTTCGTATACTGTTTTAGCTGCCCGATCCTCTCCCATTCTTTATACGTGACCAAGCCAGCGGAGTCTTGCAGTTTAAATCTCTCCGATTATGTTGGGCTCGGCCATGTGTCCGGCATTTAACCGGATCCTAAAGGTGCCGTCTTCTCCCTTGGTGGGTCCAAATATTTTTCACAGGATTTTTCCTTTCCGCGACCAGAAGTTTGATCTTTTCTTTTTGCGTCAGTGTCTAAGTTTCACATCCGTACATAAAGATGGTTCTTATAAATGCGTATTTTCGTTCTTCTTGTTAGGTGCTTGGACGTGATCACTTTGTGGAGAACCGCGGAGTATCGGAATGCATTTTTAATTCTGATCTCTATCTCGCCTTCTCGGGTGTTTGGATCAGTTACCGTAAAACCTAGGTACTTGAACTTAGTAACGCCTTTGTAAGTAATTGCCACTAGACGGTGTATAAATGATCTCATAAGGCTTAAGTAACACCAAGGTTTCTGCATACATTTAATTCTGTATGCAGGAAGTATAAAAATCCGCGTGAAAACGCTGTTTGCCAATATACTGATCTATGAAACTGGTCCTTCAATTCTTTGATCAAAAGTAACTAGTTAAGGCTCTAAAAAGAGCCAAAACTGGTAAATCACTAAGACCAAATTAATTCAAGCCCATTAAAAACATACTCTAATAATTATGCGCTCTCCAGGTCTTTCAAAACCTTTTACAGCACTGGGATATGACCAAAAAATTTTTAAATTTCAACCTTTGTCACTCTACTGACATGAAGAAATACTGCGAATACCGCACAATAAGTTTATTAAGCCAGGTATGTTTCTCTTCATTCTTCATGAGAGGATCAGAGTGAAGTCCAATGAGCATATGTATTGCCTTATAGCTATTTCAGTTTCAGGTCAGGGCTAAGAACCAAATAAGTCTTCTTTGCACCTACCTAGACCACAAGTCCAGAGACTTGCAAACTGACGTTTTAATTTTCTTGATTGAATACAATAAGTCCAGAGACTTGCAAACTGACGTTTTAATTTGCTTGATTTAATACAAGAAGGCCTTTGATCATGCTAAGCCCAGTTATAGGTACTAATGCGTCGTCTACACGTTAGAATTGATAGCAGAGATAAGCGAATAATTTAGAACCTTTACTGGAGCCAGACTAACACGGTGATAATCGTCTGTGTAGTAGCCACTCAAACTGGTAAAACTCACAGGCTCTAAGGTAACCAAGTTTGTATTTTTCTTCTGTTTTAATAAGGTTTAAGTTGACTTTGGTTTTTACCTACGTTTGTTTATGAAGCAAATAAAGTTTTATCTTCTATCCATTTGCTATGCGATCATAACCTCCAGATCCAGATCAGGAAGCTTCAATCTTACATCTAGCCTATAGAAATGTACGACGGTTGTGAATGTATCTGAAAAATGGATCGTAAAGATCAAATAAATAGGAAAATTGAAGCTTTCGAAAAGTAGTGGTATCTTAAGTATAAGGATAAGGATATGTCATACAAAAGAGAACTCATTTAAAACACCCAATAGAAATAGATAAGTAATTAATGTGATTAGATACGATAGACTTCTCCAATTATCCTGATAGGCAAAGATTGAGGAAGGAAAAAGCGTTGGCAGAAGAAGAAAGAGTTTGCTGAAAAACATCAAAGAATGAACAGGAGTGGTCACCATAAAAGATCTCTTTAGTCTAGCTAAGGACAGAATGACATAATGAACAGCCGACTGCCAACCTCCAATAGAGGAGAGGCACCAGAAGAAGAAGAAATTTCGAATTAAATTGTTATTTAGTGATTCAAACACTTCCAAAAACAAAGGCATAAAAAGTTTAAAAATTCACTTTTTGCTAACTTTTTTGCCTTTGTTTTTGGAAGTTTTTAATTTCATTGTGTTTTCTTCCATTATACTGTCGATTTTTAATACGATTTGTATCGTTAACTACTTTGGGTAGGTATTCAAAATTTCCTGGACTCCTTTACCTACTTATTTTATACAAGTCATTGCTACAAGGGGCACTTATGGAGAATTAAAATGTATGTGAAAAATTGTAATGTACACTTACATTTCATATTCTTAGAAATTTGTACCAGAATAAAAAGATAATGAGCCATTATCTAACACAGTCACTTTACATATGCCGAGAATAAAGCCTTAATGTGCTCTTACCGAAAATAGTATCTATGCAAAATATCAGCGAATATTCCTATTATACTATGATGCTGTAAATGTTCGATTTCGATTTTACAACGAATAAAACCGTAATATCACTTTGCAGTAATAAAACAAGATTTTAATATTGGTATCATACATTTTGTTTAATAACTTTCGTAGTGTTATCTATAGATTAATAATATTTTAATATGTAGTGAGCAAAAAAAATACCTGTTAATTGATACCTAAATGACTTTTCTACCATAGGTACTTAGTGAGTTGTAACGAAAAAACAGTTTTTATTTTTTCCTGAACAATTACGTTTTTGATGTTACGGGTTTATTCGCCGGGGGGTGCGATATGTTTGTTGTCACGTAAAATGGCAACATTTGTAACTTATAAGATAACTCTAAGTAGGTACCAACCCAGAAAATAACATAATCATCATCAGCATAATCATCACCCACTGTTGCTGCTGCCTCTTCATGCCCACACCACCTCTCACGATCCTGTGCCAGACGTAACCACTGTTTTCCGGCTACTTGAGCTATGTCATCGGACCATCTGGATGGTGGTCTACTGCCAAGCGATCTCTTCCCATCTCGAGCTCTCCATTGCGCAACGGACTTCGTCCATATGCCATCGGTGCGTCTAGCCAGTTATCCTGCCCACTTCCACTTCAAAGACGTTAGTCTGCCACTTTTGTGCGGCTTCTTATTACAAACTTTCGGTATCCAATTCATTTATAACATGGATACCGAGTGCGAATGTTTGTAACGGGGATAACCCCTTCTCAAAAGTTCTTCAAGACAAAATCGAAGGTTAGTCTAAGAACATTGACTTATTAATAATTCACCGAGTATGTCTTCTTAGTGAATATTAATGATATGATAACATACAATATTTACATAAAGCTTATCGAATAAACAACACATTAGCAGAGTGATAAATACCAGATTCTCTCACTAACTGCCGGTTTCTGAATTGAGAAACTCGCTAAGCAAATGGGTAAGTATCGTCCTGTCTCTGCAAATTTCTCACAAAAGAGCGTGACAGAACGATAGTAAAGTATTTGCTTAGCAAAATTCTCAATTCAGAAACCGGGCCTAACAGCGCCAGTGTCGAGTGCTCAGTGACTTGCACTTCCTAAATAATTGTATTAAAGGGGCTTAGGCCCGGTTTCTGAGTTGAGAATTTTGCTAAGCAAATGGGTAAGTATCGTCCTGTCTCTGCAGATTTCTCACAAAAGAGCGTGACAGACCTATACATAAGTATGTGCTTAGTAAAATTCTCAACTCAGAAACCGGGCCTTAATAAGGTTCGACCTAATACTTTTTTTCACATTTTAAGAATAATCTATGCACAGAATTTTGTAAAACAGCCTTTTAATTTGCTGTAACATTTCAGTGCCTAGCGCACCGAGGCACTCAGGCCTCTGCATGAGATTGACTTTATTTTTCGAAGAAGAAACATTATCCACCTTATTTTCGCACAGTTATTCACAACAAGAACTCAGTATTTTGACTCATGCATGTACCAAAGTAGGTACCTATCTACTCGTAAGCTGATAACAACCAGGGTCCTTAGCCTGTAACGCAATGGTGCCAAAATGGGCTCCCGGTTGACGGTTTCAATTACGATTTATTAATGCTGTCGGTCCATTTAATGTTTTTGTAGTACAGTAAAGAATATTATGAGTCTAATTCTGGAGGATTAGTTCGCTGGTTGTAGGAGAACAACGAAAAAATCCCGGTTTTGTCCTTCTACCTTGGACGCCATTGATACGCCATTGTGTTACAGGCTAAGGCCCCAGCATAACAATCAACCAGACTGGCGCTTGCTGATGAGCCGTTTGGCTGACATATCCTTATGCGGTCAGTAATGTGACACGAGAATTTATGGATGCAGTTTGCCATAGTAAAATAAATTTTAATAAGCTAAACATTTTTATGTACAGTCAACTGCACATAAACCTTTACATTTTCGTTGCAAAGTCGCCCGTGACTTAACTGAATAGAGTGCATGCGTGTAAGGGTCGACGTGCTGTCGTGTGTACATACATCATATATGCCTGTCGTGTGTACACAAGACAACACGTAGACGCTTACACGCGTGCACTTTTGCAACAAAAGTGTAAGCGTCTACGTACTGTCGTGTGTACTAAATGGGCATTTGAGAGCATATAGGCTAGCGCACAAAACCACAACTAAATCTTTGTCAAAATTGGTCCAAAATGGAATGAACGTCAAAGACATAAGATAAGCCGCGTCGATTACCTGCGTTTGTTCGTTCGAGTGTGTACCTATTCGCTCCGCGTGATAACGCGTGTGATCTTTGGTTTCTTTCACACTCTTGGTACAATGACCGGTGGACGAACAGAACGTCCACTGTCTCTACCAACCTATTTACAGAGGTGCGGTAATTTTTTCCGATGGGGTCGTGAGTTATTTCCAAATCGAGGATTCTACTAGGACTTACTTTACTTGGCGAATAGAAGCAAGTCGATCTTCTGTATGTAACTTTATATTAATTTTATTGTTGTAATGTAGTATCGCTAGAGCCACTCCAGGCGGCCAAGTGCGAGACGAGAGATCTTCAGTCAAGTGCAGGCGGGTGGCTGATACGGACGTTCGTGAATAGACGGACTGGTAGGAGAGTCTTATAGTGCTGAAGTCTCGGGGTTCGGGGTAAGTCGACTAAGTCATAAAAACACAGATAAGAAAACATAAAAACACAGCATACGCTAACCACACAGGAAACCTACGACGGTCTACTTATTTTAATATTTATTTTTCTATATTATTATTCTGTTAAACAGAAGAACCTACAGACATGTGAATTTTCTGACTGGAGGAAGAAAATCTTAATTATAAAACAAAGTCGTGTTAGTTACACCATTATTACACCATAACTTGAGAACGGGTGGACCGATTTTTTATGATTTTTGATTTGTTGTATTTCTTTCCGCCCCGAATAGAACAAAAACCATTAAAACAACGGAAAAACGCACGAGAAAAGTCTGCGCGGACGAAGTCGCGGGGAAAAGCTAGTGATAAATAAAAAGTTAGTTTTTGTTTGATAATAATCACAAGTTCACAACACGCACGCAAATAATATATTTTATAAAACTGATACCTAACTTTTATCTCGTTACTCGTTCGTTACAGGGTGAACTATTTAGTGATAGATTCCTAATTTTATAGTGTAACAATAGAACAATTAAATTACTTTTCGGAATCAATATGAGTTGAGCGTGGTTGAGCACTTGAAAAAATGTAGAGTTTTTAGTGGGTGACATCGACAGATCGGTATGGATGACATTGATAATCTTCTTAAATTGGTTGGCAATCAGCGCAGACAGCGGTAAATCGATGGTTGTTCTCCATCGCAAGTTCGTAAATTCTATGGGTGGAAAACAGAAATTGTGATAGAGACAGGCCAGGCAGGACTGAAAGTCTGTAACCCGTGATCTCGGCACAGGTACCAGCTACCTAAGTACATCTTGTAGACAGATTAAGACCGTAATTTGCTCCGACTCTACAATCCATATAGGTACTACATAATGTTATAGAAAGGTCCTACCCTCATATTTTAAGGTACACACGGCATCGATAGTACGTAGACGCTTACCTACACTTTCGTTGCAAAGTCACCCGTAACGTAAGTAAATAGAGTGCACGTACGCCACGTACACTTGGCCACACGCTAGGATACCCCTTTTTGTTCGATTGGCGCCCTTATGCCGCGCGCGGTAATAACTGCCATGGGGTATCTGTGACTGTGGCCGACCGTACCTATCTTGTGTACCTAAGGACTTACTTTTAACATGGCGCCAACTCTAAAATCTTGAATATAATTTTACGAAAACAAAAGCGATATATCAATGTGTTGCTGTTTAGACGTGATGTCTTTTGCGGTGTAAAATGTAAAGTAGTGTAACGTCACAGTCACATCGCGTATGGATGGAACCCTAAAAAAGTTCTTCTTTTGAATAGTGTAGCGGGGTCGAAAGGTTAACAGAAACACATAACACAGTGTTTATGAACTCAGCAAGCGAGTGAAGCCAAATCCGTGGTATTATCGCGTTTAGTTTATTTAGTGGTACGACTGGTCTGGTACTGATGTAAATAAAACATGACGTACGTAGAGTCGCTATGTTTTTTACGCAACAGAACTGCAACGGCATCGATTTCGCAAATTACTGGAAAAAAAGTAAGCTAAAAAAGAGAAATAGGTACCTACCTACTTACTTGGCGCAGAGTTACCAATCCTGCTATTTCGGAATACTGACTTGCAATGCGCTATTGCAAGCTCTAATCCGGTGATAACTTGAGCAGTTAGTACCTAGATATAATCTATGGTTAACCAAATTTTTATCTGACCTTCCACACGAATTATTTTAATTACGTGGAATAAAAAATATTATTTTGTTTTATTTTTTGGTAACAAAGCGTTGTGTATGTATCCATTCGTGTATCCAATGAGTATCGGTAAGAAATGCAAATAGGCCACTGTCTGATGTTGACTGTCTTTTGTGTTTGATTTGGCCGCTTTGCAACGGTAAGTATGCCCAAGATCTTACTTTTTGTAGTTTTAACTTGTACAAAACTGGATTTTGCTCGTTACGACATGGACCAGCCATAAAGAAGGCTGTGACCAGCCTTATGATTTTCGCAAGAATCCATAAACTTCGGTCATAGACGCGACAGTTTGTTTAATAAACAGAAAAATTAACTGTCAAAAGTTTCCGCCAAGTATTACAACATGTTTTCCTTTTATTTATTCTAAATTATTATTAGGTATGTACCTAATACACAATTAATTTGAACTCAATTGCGCCAATTGTAGCCGCCTCGTCAGCATGTCAACCCGATTTAGGTGAGCCCGGGGAAAAATCCTTGAAGGTGTAGGTATTATAGCTCGATTACCCCGACAATACGTCTGCGTTTGTCTGAGTTCCCTGCTTTTGCGTTCGAATTCGTAACTTTTTACTCATTAAGTATTATTTACACAGAGAGCATTAAAATAGTGGTTAGGTACTGGACAGAGCCTGCAGAGCATCAAAAACCCGGTAGATGTGCCTAAATTCTATAAAAGAATACCATGTGCGTAGCTTTCACCTGGGCTAAAGTACCTAGTCTGTTCTGCTGGCTTAGTACAAGTTATGATAGTTATGACCGTTTATTAAAAAAAAACTATATCACTCTACGTTGATGAAAAGACTAAGATAGATATCGTTATAAACCCATATTTACGGCCTCAGGCCTCACCCGTTCTTGTGCTAAGCCAAATATAGGGTCTTATAGTTAGACAAACCAGCACAAGCGGCAAATTACTTACAATGTTAATTCCAAGTGTACAAGTAATTATACTAAGGGTGACGCATTAGAGAGCGCACTTTTTAATAGTTACCTTAATTTATTACCCGACTGCCCCAGAAGGAGTGTTGTGGTTTTCGAGTGTATGTATGCATGAATGTATATTTCCTTGGCACGCTCTGTAGCCTAAACGGCTTTATGGATTTTAGCTTGCGAGGGTGGAAAACAAAATTAAGGTCCCTATTGAAAAGTGCGCTCTTGCTGGGACAAATATAAAGAAGTCATTAAAGTTATGTTACTCGTATGTATGAATGGCATGCGTCGGCGCACGATAACCCATCCCATACTTAGGTTATTTTTATTGGCGTAGACTGATAATGGTGTTACACGTGTTGGACGGAGAGATCTCTGCCCCTAGGTGATTACGCCTAGATTACGAATTCTATAGACTGTTTGAGACCGACGACGTTGTAGGAAAGTATTGTAGAGGTAGGTACAATCAGGTACATTGCACCGCAATCCGCAATATCCAGCGTAATTTTTAAATAATTTTATTCTTAAAACACGTTCCAACAACTGTTGTTCTACGACTTTTCGAATAGCTCGATACCTTTGACTTACTGAACGTTTTTTATTGTACAATTTCGGCGCATCCCGCGCTGCGCGCTTTCATGCATGCCCTTCCACTTTCTACCACCTCTACAGTCTCTCCTGCTCCTGACTATTTGTTACTCCGCACCGCAAATTTCAAAAAAAGATAAATATTTTGGATCTTATTAGTACGGAAAAACTTTATTGCGCTTTCAGCAATGTCGTAAAAGTACACACGACAGCACGTAGACGCTTGCAATTTCGTTGCGAAGTCGCCCGTAGGTAACGCAAGTTACCTGCCTTGTGTACCTAGTACAAAAGTTGTAGCAAACACTTAGAAGTGTACGTGTCTCAGGAATAAAGCTATTTAAAAATTACCCTTATTCAATAAATATGTTTCTACAAAAAAAGGGTCGTTTTGGAGTCTCTACATTTACGTATATGCTCGCTCGAGCGGTTTCAGAAGTTTTAAATGTTTTTTTCTGTTTGTTTCAGACATTCGGATCACAATTTCGGACGCTGTAAAATTATAACACATCAAAATGGTCAAAGTAAGTAATCCGCCATGCCTATAGTTATATCGCGATACACTGACCGGTTATGTTTGTAGCACAACCATAATTACTGTAAAAAGAAAGGATTTGGAACAAGCAAAGTTTTCCTGAAATCCTGAGAGAGATGGTGAAACGGGTCCGTATAAGTTTGTAAAAAGTAATGTTGACACGAACGATCGCACGCTTAGTAAAATAGTGACGAATTAGGATATAATACGTGAAAAATTAGTCACGTAAAGACGTAGATAGGGTTGTCTTAGTGACATAATATAATTATCTGATACCTACTACCGCTGTGGCGCCTAAAAGTGCAAAGTACGCTAAGAGAAGCCTACGTCTTTACTTGCGTAACTCATTTTTTTGACGTAGGTATATCCTAATTCGTCACTATTGGCACAATACAGATAAAGCTATTGGTCTTGTAGTACTCTGTCTGTAGGTACACTTTGCTATCTCCTCCTACATCGCTAGATCTCCAAAAGATGCAAAGGCAAACGCGACGCAGGCGGAACGCGACGCTGGGGGAAAGCGATGGCGCCGCCAAAATTCAACGTTGTAAGGGGTTTTCTAACTAAGTGACTGGCTACAGCATCCAGCATTGATTGAAGTCATCATCATCAAAGGCCATGCCCTTTGTTGCTCACGCCAATTCTCACGATCCGGCGTGTCAGACACAACGATGGCACGCCGGATCGTATCCGGATCGCACGCCGAATTTGTTAAAAAAAAATATTATGTTTACAAAAAATATACAATTTTTCTTAACCTAAGAGTAAGTAAGCTACAGTCGGCGGCGCTAAGAGCGATCTCTTCCAGAAAATACAAATACAAAAAATATTTATTTTCTCCCAATCACAGTATAAAATATACCCAATGATGCAAAGTACAGGTTTTTTTTTTAGAAAAGGAGCAGTGTGAGACAGGAGTCCAAAATAGGTAAGACCCGTGCTATGGATCTCCTGGCATCCACCTCTCGAGATACGTAACAATCAATTTTTATCAATTTATGGTGCAACTATTAAAATAAGAGTACCTACAGTCGGCGGTCTTGTCGCTAGGAGCGATCTCTTCCATACAACCTTTGTTAATGAGCAGTTTGTTTGTTTGTGATCCTGCGCAGGAGATGAACGGGCCGCCGCCGCAGGAGCTGGAGACCTTCCTGCCGGCAGACGGCAAGAAGGGGAAGATCGTCAGCACGTAAGTTCTACAACAGACAGCACTTATTAACTACCTACAGCGATCATAGCATAGCTAGTTTGAATCATCGAAAAAATGACGTCACAAAGTTACGGCAGTCCGGTAGCGCGACTGCTTAGATCTGAAACGAACCTTTATCCGATTATGGCCCGGTTTCTGAGTTGAGAATTTTGCTAAGCAAATGGGTAAGTATCGTCCTGTCTCTGCAGATTTCTCACAAAAGAGCGTGACAGAATGATAGTTAAGTATTTGCTTAGCAAAATTCTCAATTCAGAAATCGGGCCTATGTTTTTGATGTCTCTATAAAACTGCATATTTGGTTCAAAACGTGAATTATTTTCATTGTTAGGCCATATCACAGTCAAACTTGAGTGGTCTCTTGTCACTTACTTGCAACAGTTGCAACTCTTTACTGGGTGGCAACTTCTTCATATTTTACTGAGTGGCAACTTCTTTTTTTTATTTGAGTTATCGCATGATTAAGTATGTAAAGCAAAAATAAAGTTTTCCGCAATATCCCATTAACATTATCCATCTAATGTGAGTGGTGGCGAGTCGAGATTAAGACGCTTTTACGATATAAATCAATCAACATTTTTATGTTACTTTGTCCCGCATACCCGTGGAACTGGACATGATAGAATGTAAGTACCTAGGTACTCCACGTCACTTCGTGAACTCCCTTTTACTCGTACTGTTTTCTTAGCTCTTGGTCTTTAGTAGACTCTTGGACTTGTAGAGATAGATGTGATCGGTACTGGTGACTTCATCAGAAGTCCAGATCGATCATAAAAGATGAGACTCTATTTTTAGGGTCCCGTACCCGAAAAGTGCCAGATGGGACCTATTGCTGACAAGTGCAAATTTGACTTAGAATAGTCACGTCACACGTGACAAAAATGTATCATTTCATTACCCACTTTGCTGAAGGAGAGAATACTTCATTAAAATGCCAGACGTGTTCGTTCATCGCAGGTCGTTGGGTAACCCTAGAATCTGCGGCAGCACTTAAATCCACAAATCCGGAGTATCGTTTGACATACATAACTGTCAAATTCTAGAATAATGTTGCCCTATTCTAGAGTTTCACAGTTATGTCTGTCAAACGATACTCCGGATTTGTGGATTTAAGTATACATTACCTCCGCCCCTTCCGGACCATTAGGTTGAATCCACCTTAGGTAGGTACCCTAGTAGGAGCTATAAGTACCAAGTTACCTACTGTTACCTACGTCCCTACATTGAGTTTCTTGCGTCATTTTCAGATTCAACATGACGAAGGAAAAGGACGCGGAGTCCGGCGGCGACTACGACCCCTTCTCCGAGAGGAAGCTCGACAACCCCACTTCGTAAGTTTATTTTATTCTGGACTAGGTATTAGCTTTTGCCCGCGACTTCGTCCGCGCAGATTTAGTTTTATTTTCCGTTATAACCTATAGCACTTAGCCATAGGTGAAATATTTTTTTAAATCGGATGAATAGTGTTGGAGATTACTCCCTACATACATACTTACAAACTTTTCCTCTGTAAAATAAGTGTAGATACGGTCAGCGACAACGCTAGGAAACCCCAAGGTTGCTCGTAATTCGTATTGCCCGCGGCATTAAGGGCGTCGATCCAATAAAAATGGGGTAAGATCCTAGTCAGTCCCTGACGCTGATCGTATCCCTAGATAGGTACAGTCGGCCACAGTCTCAGATACCTCTTTTTGTTCGATTGCCGCCCTTATGCCGCGCGCGATAAGACCTGACATGGGGTATCTGTGACTGTGGCCCACCGTACCTACTACTACTGAATTGGTAAATTTTTAACGCCGCTAGGGAAGTTATTAGCAAATATACGCTGCAATGAGTTGGTGTCTCCACCTAATCTCTGGGTGTGAACTGTGAAGTCATGTTATTTTTTTTCTTAAAGTTTAGCTTGAATTAATTCAGTTATGTATGATATCGTTGTAGCACTTGCATGTGTCAGGCAGGCAGGATGGAATATGGGTACGCTCCATGCACGCCTTATCAAAGAATATAAATGCTCGCAGTGTAGGTATTTAGAAGATATTCGTTGGTACGCAATTCTGACGCACTTCTGTCGTAAGTAATTGCATGAACATGACATATGACAACTGTGAAGTGCGTCAGAATGAAAAAAATCGAGCACTAAAGCTTGCACTTAGGTACCACTTACCTACCTATACACATAAAACTGCTTATCCTACATAGGTATTACTCTGAAGCGAAGTAGAACAGAGCATTGCGAATGTTATCTATACTTATAATAAAACTCTAGCGAAGTCAATTCTGTACATTGAATATTTTTAGAAAAAAACTAGCAGGGGTTACTAAGTAAACTATACTAAATCCAAAAATGCAAAAAAAACGGTTTATGTCTGTCTGTCTGTCTGTCTGTCTGTCTGTATGAACACGATAAACGCGAACACCGCTGAATACTTTTCAACCAAACTTAACATGGTCGTAACTCACGTTTCTGGGAGTAACTTAGGCTATTCGATGTTTAGAATACATTGCGGGTTGCAATTTTAACTTCGTTTTTTGTAAGAAATATTCATAATTTGGATATGGCTTCTTGAGAAGGTATGTTAAGAACGTGATACTGAACATGTTTCTGCAAAAAAAAAAAAAATTAAGTCCGACTTTGAACCACATTTTCTCGAAAACCTACATTGCGGGTTGCAATTTTAACTTGATTTTTTGTAAGAAATATCCATAATTTTGATATGGCTTCTTGAGAAGGTATGTTAAGAACGTGATACTGAACACATTTCAGAAAAAAAAAAAGTCCTACTTTATTATCTCTGAAACCGTTGATTTCCCAGGCATAGTTCCTTGGGCAAAAATGTTCGTTATGATGAGGACTATACGTGGTCTCCCACTTTGTTGGCGGTCTTTAAACACTCTGCCATATTGTAAATTAAAAGTCAGCATTTGTTTTTATTTTATTTTGGCGGAAAATGTTAGTTCGACAAGCGTAGCATAAGGCCGGGTTAGATCGTATCTATGGGTTTAAAACAATAGGTATCTCACTCTTTTGTTTGACGTAGAGCGGGATGGACAGAGCCATAGATACGCTCTAACCCAGCCTTATGATCCTTGCTGCGGGGGGAGCATGACTTTTATCGAGGCGGATTTATCCAACAAAATGGCGGTTTATCAGCATTTTTGACGTCTATACTGGGTTATATATCGCTCTTTACGATATATAACCCACTTTAGACGTCAAAAATGCTGATAGACCGCCATTTTGTTGGATAAATCCGCCTCGATAAAAGTCATGCTACGGGGACTGGAGGGAATTGTGAGTGGTTTTCGGTGGACAAATTTTATCGATGTTAGAAATGAAGTACCTACTGTTGCGTCGCGGTCGAAAGGTTCGGGGTTTGACCCCACACGAGGTTGAAAATTTTTTTTGTGCCGTTTTTAAATATTTACTCTACTGAGCCCAACTTGATATTAAAAAAAAATATTTTGTTTGCCGTAAAGCGGGATAGACAGAGTTATTTGCCGTAGATACGTTTTAACCCAACCTTATGCTTTGCTTGCTGGCTTAGCACGAGAATGGGTAAGACCTTATCTATGGGCTTATAACTTTATCTATCCCACTCTACGTCGAGGTAGATACATATAAACCCCTTTACTTCCTAAGCAATTCTTATGCTAAGCTTCCTGGTATCTTACACGGGCGATACCTTAATCTAAACAAAACATATTTTATTATAAATGTATTGTTTAGATTAGGGCACACACAGACAGACACACAGACAGACACACCCTCATAAACACATAAACAGATACACACAAGCTATCAAACTAATGACACCCCTCTTTTTTGGTCGGGGGTTAAAAAAAACCTTCCTTATGAGTTTTCCTCTACAGTCGAATTTAAATTAAATGTCAAATGTGTAAAAACGCATACGAAGTCGCGGGCACAACTAGTAATATAATGTAGCTAACATGTCGTATCATCCGAGTGTGCAGACATCGTCCCTACGCCACTCCAAAGTGTCTGGTAACAGTTAACGGACAATGGGCAGTTACTGAGACAGAATAACATTAATTACTAATCGATTTACATTAGGCAGGTAGGTATTTACCTACGTGGACATTTCCTCACTTGGTCGCTTGTAAACTTGAGCACTAAAGCGAAAACGTAATTTGATCATCACAGAAATGTGTCGGCTATACATATACCTATCTCTACTATTTCTCTGGAAGAGATTCTACTTAGTGCAGCGTTTCAAATACCTAGGTAACTAAGACTTATTTATTACATACCTGCTGCTTGCATAGCATTAGCCTGGGTTACGCAGTACTTAAGGGGGTTATAACTATACATATGTATCTCAATGTTTTGTTTGACGTAGAGCAGGATAGTTAGAGTTATAAACCCATGGATTCGCTCTAGCACAGCCTCATGCTACGCGAGCTGGTGAAGTAGCAACAGAATTGCCTTTATCTTTGTTCTATTGACCGTATCTCTCTATACCTAAATGCTATGCTCTCGACACTCTATCTCCGGTTCTCGCTGTCAAATCTCTACAAAATGATCGATCGCCCTACGTGCTAGGCCACCAGCTGCACATCTAGTATCATAGGTAGGTACGTACTTAGTATGTGCTCTCGCGTAAGTAATCTGCATCTAATGTAAATCGCCAAAGTACGCCTTTTTGCAAAACATAGAGCCAGTGGCGTACCGTGGGCAAATGGCGCCTAGGGCAAGCATCGTAATTGCGCCCCTTCGTATATCTTTTTTCAGTGGCTAAAGACTAAAATGGGACATTAACTATTCTGCTTCTGGTTATAAAAAAATCTCACGCCACGCGAATTCACGCGGCGATTTCACAAGCGCGCGTAGCGCGCCTGAAATTTCACCGATTTTACCCATTTTGTAAGCCGCGATATGGAGCAAATTACTATCCTTGGACGAGATCTATTTTCATTACAAATGCGCGTGCAGCGTGCCCGAAATTTTACCGATTTTACCCTTAAATTACGCGATCGAAATTACCAGTCCTTAATAGGACGAACGCGCAGCACGCACGAAAATTCAACAATTTTACCTTTGAAAATCGTAATTTATGTCACCTTTGTAATAAAGACGAACGCGCGCGTAGCGCGCTCAGAAATTCACCAATTTTCGCCTTTTTCAAAGGCGTGGAAAGCTTTCTTTACAACGCGCCCGAAAATTTATCTACCTACTTTACCCTGTGATGGTATCATAAAGATTTTTTTGTATGTAAATAGGATGACCGCGTGCAGCATTTACGATAATTCAACGAATTTACCTTGTAATTTTATTGTTCGTATTCCTTAGTGGAACAAAAACGCGCAGAAAACGACTTTATAACGTGTAAGAAGTAAAGTTAATAAATCTAGACATTAGCACATTTTTCATGAAGTTTGCCACGGATTTTTAGCTCCTTATGTTTACTCATATTTTTTCGACAAATTGGGATTTAGTTTTAGAAGAACATGTTTAAGTAGGTACTTAAATTATATCATCTCTATCGTCACTTACACTATTTACAGTACCATGACTGACTCGTATTTTGAATTTACGAGTTGCTGTTTTGCGCCCCCTTGATGTGGCGCCCAGGGCACGTGCCCTGCCTGCCCCACCCTAGTTACGACACTGCATAGAGCACATCTTATTTTAACCGTCTGTTTATAAATTACCTATCTAGTACACCGTGGAATTTTAGTGGTTTTAAAGCCGAAGGTATTTAGTTGCACTCGTGATTCTGAGCCAAATTCCAAAATTTTACTTCAAAACGAGCGAAAAAAAAACACTTCCCAATACAAACGGCTATCGCCAATCGACACCATTTGTATGGAGAAGTGAATTTTTTTTTTCGCGCGTTTTGGAATGAAATTTTGTAATTTGGCTCAGAATCACCAGTGCAACAAAATACCTTCGGCTTTAAAACCACTAAAATTGCACGGAGTATGTTTGACAAATAAATTATTCTATTCTGCCTCTACCGGTGTTGTCTGTGCCTGTCCCTACACCTCTCGGGCTTCACCGACCGTCTCGTTACAGGAACATGGACACCCTCACTCACCTGCTGAAGGCCTCCTTGGGTACCGGGATCCTGGCCATGCCCAAGGCGTTCAAGAGCGCCGGGTTGGTCTCCGGCATCTTCTTCACTGTGTTAGTGGCTGTCGTCTGCACGCACTGCGCTTATGTGCTGGTTAGTATCAGGACTGCGTTTATGGTCTCCGAATGAGAAGCGAAACTAGTCGGCTATCCCGAAATAAATGAATGGAACCGTTTATAAACTACAGGGCTTACGAAAGTAAATGACAAATATTGGTTATAGTATCACTACAAAGTGTTATTCTTATGATAATAAGAATCCAGCCAGCTCAACCATCATTTAGTACCAGATTTCGCCCAATACAATGCTTGGTTATCCAATTCTCGTCTACATGGTAGTCTACTTGTTACTTGTATCCTAAGTGTATCGACATTCAAACCTCGATAATGGCGGTAATTAATACCAGTCAGCAGATGGTTTCTTTCCCTTAATATACCAAACTAAATAAGCACCTACTTAAGTCTGGTTGGCGTCTGAATTTTGTCCAAGTAGGTATTCAATATAAGTACTTAGTGGATCCTGTTCGAAATGCGGTAAACACAAATTTAATGTCCAAACTAAAGTAAACGATAGGCAAATAAATAATCTGCGAATGCTACAGCGAATGTGTGTATTTTGGCTGTTCCGGAGCCTCCAGACTGGAAATGGTGCATAAAACATCACTCCTACAGTTCCGAGAATAGTTGGAATATGTTTTACTTAGCTATTCAGGTCTGGCACGTGTGTTGGCAAGTACTTACCGCCTCAAATGCAAAATGTAATAGGTACATTTATGTATAAGAAGAATAGTCAACCTCTTCATTTGAATTTAATGTACCTAATTGTAGTTACAGTACTTACAGTGGACAGCACGTAGTCCCTTACACGGGTGCAGTCTATTCAGTTACGTTACGGGCGACTTTGCAACGAAAGTATAAGCGTCTACGTGCTGTTGACTATACCTTACAACATATTCTATGCCTTACAACAATACGGCATAGGTAATTATTTAAAGCGCTAAGACTGATGTGTTTGTGCCTCTTTGCGTAACTGCATTGCAAGTATTGTGCGACTGACCTAATTTCTGCAAGCGATCTACCTAGCTCCCTGCCTAGATAAGCTAAGCATGCCCAGCCGGGTACAGTTGGGGCCTGTGTCTGTAACGTAACGGCGCCTCGATAGGATCCCAGTTGTAGGCTTCAATTACGATTTATTATAATAAATCTGACGCCGGGTCAGGGCGTCATCGGGGCGGCGGAAAGGTTGCGGAAGGCGCGGTCTTGGTTCATCTTTCGTGGCGCGTATTATACTAAGTAGTTGGTATTAGTTCGGCTCATAGATGCCCGCTGCGTATCGGATTTGCAAATTCGTGGATTGTGTGATTTTGTCTGTTTTTCTAGCAAATTATATTCTGACTCTATTTCTAGAGGATTAGTTCGCCGGTTGTAGGAAAAAGACGAGGTAAACACGGTTTTGTCTTTCTACGGGAACCTATCGACACATCATTGATTTACAGGCGGAGGCCCTTGATTAGAACTTATTGATCTACCTTTTTGCTTCCTAAACCTTATGACCCGCAATACTTCTACCAACCTAACACAAATTCCAGACAAGACATATAACTGCAGGTTAAAACTTTCCTCAATAGACATTCACAAACGTCCTACCGTCGTTTCTCCTACTACGTCGTAGCTTGTTAGATATGTACCTTCCCGTAGGTACTAGGAGTAGAAGGTGTAACAAGTCGATTGAGAAGCTGTGCAAAGTAGCACTTAGCTTTACCAGTTTTACCACCCACAGAACAGATTTACCGCTTCGCTGACATCTAACACCGATAATATTGCTACCGTTCATTACAATGTCGATCGGAACTGAAAGATAATATTATGTCGGTCGATAACAGTTGATACCTGCCCATCAACATAAAGATTGTCCTAAAGACTTATCTCTAAACTTGTTGCAGATCAAATGCGCCCACGTTCTGTACAAGAAGACTAGACGAACGACCATGAGTTTCCCGGAGGTTGCGGAGGCTGCCCTCGAGAATGGACCGCAGTCCCTGAGAAGATGGGCTTCTACTTTTAGGTAAGGACCCTTTCTAGCCTAGTGGAAAACCTGCATGTAAACCAACATCTTATTTGGCTCCGCATGTACCACTTCCTTGAGAACTAGACGGAGTAGGTAAGCTTACATAGCGCATTGGCTCCCGGCCGTTTTTGCGCGGGTGCCTTATTTTACTATCCTGCAGTGTCTCACGCGACGCAATAGTGCGCTAGGTATCACTTCGAACAGTGCCTGTACGTGCAGCATGGTAAGCCCGAGATAGGCCCTTCTCTATGCAAAACTGTCAACTTGTCGGTCGGGCTCGAGTTGGCTCTACGCCAACATGGCGATGGAGACAAAAATACAACATTTTTATTAAAAATGGCATTATCTACTTTCTGCTCGACATGACCCTAATCTATTGCCATCTCGAGTCCCGCCTGCCATGCTCGCACAATAGACATGGCACGTCTGTCACTCGAGTTCGAGAGAGTGTCAAAACGACCATGCTAAGCATACTGGGTCACGTATCTTCGCGCCAAATTTTCTCGCGAACGTATACCGGGTACCTGGGCGCGTCTGCGCGTCACAGGTGACTATTTAGCATTGCCTTTGGACAATTCTGAGCGCTCCAGGTAGATGAGCTTCTAAGAGGGGCAATAAAAATGTGGAAAGGTGAACAATGGGTAATTAACAATGACGCACAGACGTGCCGAAAGGCACTTAGCGTACGTGTATAGCGCATAGACGCCCCGAAAGGCACCTAGCGTGAGTGTGGTCAGTTTACTATGGACGATTAAGATTATGTGCGACTTCTCGAGGGCGCGTTAACGCGTCCAAAGCACCGAATGTGTGAGCGGATGGCCGAGGGGTAGGGTAGAGGCGCCTAAAGTCAGCCAACCCCCAGTAGTCGGCCATTGCGGGTTTAAAGTTCAATAACTAGTGTAGTTTTTATCATATAGCTTTATCTGTATTTTTCTATGGTTCATTGATTAATTAACGATAACTGTAATATTTTGTTATATTTTTACTTATTTGTGTTTATTAATAAAACACGTTTTAATAACTTGCTATTCAGAATCACGGTCTGCCATCTTTTTTTGCAAGTTGAAGGGAGTCTCAAATCTTTAAGATTTTCGCTGTGTTTTGTACTGTGGTATGCCATGTTTTATTTTATTCTCATTATTTAATAAATTGTCGACCTCTTGATAACTTAAATAAACCCTTATTTGTGATATCAATAAAAAAAAACAGGGGGCCGACTATTGGGATCAGTAATTTCATACGAATGCCAGTACTCGGCCCCCCGGCCGACTTATGGAATTTCTGTAAATTTCACGAAAGCAGCCCAAATTGACAGGTTGCACATATCTTTTTCTTCTGTATAGAGTTCACAAAGCATTTAGAATATTATTTTGGCAACAACCCAATACTCGGCCACCAAAAAAAATGCCTATTAGGTGGCCGACTTTTGGACCTAATCTCGAAGAAATTTTGTCAACCCAGAAGTCGGCCACAAGCAATTGCTTTTTCATACCTTATATGGTGCGGCCGACCACTGGCTACCTCATGGACGACTTTAGGTGATAGGCGGCCGAGTACTAGAGAAATGGGTATTTTTTTGTTTAACGCTAATTTTCTCCATCGCAGTATGAATTGGAAGAATAATCGTTTTATTAACTGAAACCTTAGTAACCGGAGCTTCAATTAATATTGGTTACGTCCTTCTAGAACCTCCAACAATAGAAATAATGGACTTTGAAGTTGCACATTTCACTAAGTGGCCGACTACTGGTTCCTTTACCCTACCTACCATCTTTAAAACATGTCTCAGACACATCCATCCGAGTGGTCCCTAAACCCATATGCTTTACGCTCTATTAAGTATCATAATTATAAGATTATAGACTCTAGTCGGTGCAACCCTACACGTATCTGTTTGTGCGGAGAAAAGTCGCGGGCAAAAGCTACGAAACCGTAGGCCCGGCTCAACGGCAGTACACACGACAGCACGTCAGACTGTAGGTACATTTTTGTTGTAAAAGGCGCCCCTAACGTAACCGAGTAGAGTGCTAGCGTGTAAGCGTCGACGTGCTGCCGTGTGTACATCACGAAGCGTCAATAGTCAATAATGCTAAGTTGGCTAGTAGGCCTCCATAACTGTGTCAGGGTAGGCTCCTTATTCCAACCAATAATATGTCGAGGACGTCTGGTGCCCTCGAAAGTATTTGCACAAAGCTATCTGGATGATAGCGTGGTGATACTCACTTATCGTGACTAAACAAATATAGGCAAATCGATCAATTTGATTTATAGATAGTTCCCACGTAGCAAGGTAGGTGCCTGTTTTGCGGAGGACTTTTTCTGATAAGAATTGTTTGTTTACCTACCTACCGGGATCATATTAGCAGATTGGTCCCTATGCTGAAGTGACAGAAGGTTGCCACATTTGCCGATGCACTGCATCCGATCGAATAATAATCAGCAAACGCTACGTTAGACACCAAGCTGATTTACTAAAAAGTAGTTGCTGGATGTTGATGGGTCAATGATTTCGTCTATTCATTCCGTCTTTTGTTTCCTCTTGCAGAGTCTTCATCCTCGTGAGTCTGTTCCTGACGTACTTCGGCACTTGCTCCGTGTACACCGTCATCGTGGCAAAGAACATCCTGCAGGTTCGACTCGCCTACGACTACTGAACTCCTAGATGTTTGCTTGAAACCGGTCGAGCATTAGTTAAATAAAAACGTCTCTCTTCTAGGTCGTGGCGCACCACATGGGGCAGCCCGAGGACGACGTCGAGATCAGGATATTCATCATCGTACTGCTCCTTCCCCTGATCTTCATGGCTTGGATCCGCAACCTGAAGTACTTGGCCCCCGTGTCCATGCTGGCCAACGTGTTCATGGGTCTGGGGCTGGGGATTACGTTCTACTACCTGGTGGGCACTGGGGAGCTCAACTTTCAGAAGACGTCGCTGGTGAAGCCTCTGATGGAATGGCCCGAGTTCTTCTCCCTTACCATCTTCGCCATGGAAGCCATCGGCGTGGTGATGCCGCTGGAGAACGCGATGAAGACGCCGCGGTCCATGCTGGGCTGCTGCGGGGTGCTAAACAAGGGCATGTCTGGAGTCACGCTGGTCTACATTCTTCTCGGGTTCCTCGGGTACCTGCGCTACGGCGACGGGGTCCAAGACTCCATCACCCTCAACTTGGACATCAATGAAATGTTAGTATTTCCCCAGTGGACCATACCAAACCGTTTTGCTTCCAAGCCACTATTAAATTGAGAAACTGCAACAGGATGATCAGTATCTGCCGGAGTATTTATAGGAAGGTACTTAGCTCAAGAATTGGTCTAAAAAGTGGGGGGGCTTTATCCAGCACCTTACAGGTTCAGTAATAATAAATCATTGCACACTGAATAAAGAACTCACCCTTTTTTAACACCCGACCAAAAAGAGGGGTGTTATATGTTTGACAGCTATGTGTATGTGTGTCTGTCTGTCGCACCGTAGCTCTTAAACGGGTAAACTGATTTGGATGCGGTTTTTGTTATTTGAAAGCAAGTTTCCTAGCTAGTGTTTTTAGATATGATTTATCAAAATCGGTTCAACAGTTTATGAGACATTCTAATTTGAAGCTAAAATGTCGGGGGTATTTTTTATTTAGTGGTTATATCTTCCGTCAACAGCCCCGCGCAAATCGTGAAGATCGCCATCGCCGTTGCCGTGTACTGCACCTACGGGCTACAGTTCTTCGTGTGCGTCGAGATCGCCTGGAGCTGCATTAAGGACAAGTTCACCAAGCGACCCAACCTGGCCGACTATGTCATGCGCACCATCATGGTCACCGCCTGCGTTCTACTGGCCGTCGCCGTGCCTGCCATCGGGCCCTTCATGGGCGTCATTGGAGCCTTCTGCTTCTCCATCCTAGGTCTCATCGCGCCGGCCTTTATCGAGGTTATCACCTTCTGGGACATCGGCTTCGGCCGCGGCAACTACCTCATCTGGAAGAATATCCTGGTCCTCATCTTCGGACTCTTCGCTCTGGTCTTCGGCACGAAAGACGCAGTCTCAAGCATTATACAACAGTACAGCAAATAGTGAATTGTGAAACTGTAAGGAGTAGCTTAGTGAGGTTTTTAGTTAAACTTTTTAAGGACTATGTTAGGTTAGCGTGCGTTGTATCCTCGGAGAGGTCTGTGGGTGCTATACCGAGCTGTGTTGCAGTCTGTTTAGTGTGGGTAGAGCCGCTCGGCCTGCCTAACATGCTTATATTTAATTATCCTATCCCTGTTGTACTCAGATACTCTATTGGGGATTGAGGCCGACCCTAACTAAATCTGATTAGGTACCTACCTTCCTAGATGTTACGCCTTTAGCACACCAACGCATTCGCATGCGAAAGCGAAACGGCGAAAAATCTGTCAGTTGTAGGCAGCAATTCGCATATGCTATGTCTCACTCACTCTACAGTGAGATCAGATAGTTGCGTCCTTGTCGGTACTGATTCGCAGGCGTATGCGAAATGGTCATTACACGGACGCAGGAGTTCGCTAGTAGTGTTTCGCATTGCAACGCGTCACGATACGTTTCTGTCCGAGCGGACAGAATTTCGCAAAAAGGAAGCCGAAAATATCGAAATATTACGCATAAAACGTAGGATTTAATTCCGAATTATCCTGCGTTATATGCTGTGGGACACGTGGATTACAAAACGGAGGTATTTTCCTTCGTTTCTGATTTATTTCATACACCCAAAATCTACGCTTTCTCTTCAATAACGACGCCAACAATAATAGTTCTTCCTCTTCGGATTCTGAAAGCGATGACTGGGATGACATCCTGAAATGATGTCCTCAGCCACAAGCCACGAAAGATGTAATGATATTTCGTTGCGAAAAAACTTGGTGTAGTAACTTTCCGCAGATGTTTCGCTACCGCAACAGTTCCGCACGGATTCGCCGCCGCATACGAATGCGTTGGTGTGCTAAGGGCGTTAAAACGAAGATACAGGCGAAATCATAATTATCTAGAGCAAATCGACAGAAATATAATTAGTACTGACTTAGATAGTTTTTTTAACGATTTTGAGAACAACAAAAGGTGTGTTTATTGTGTTTCATATAAATCTCGTTGCTGTCCTAGGCATGTTTAATATTCGTAATTCTTTTGAGTAGAAATGTTTCTGATAATCTATTTGTAAAGAAATGTGCTTGTGCTTGAAAGCGATTTATGTGTGCTGTGTGCCAGTATAATTAGGTACGTAAGGCCGTATTCAAATTGTCTTCTTTTTATAAATAATACATTCGATTGCATTCCCTGCGCTGATGCGGCCGCTTGCTGCTCGCGACGAGTAACAACACCTATTCTGAAGGGACCAAATATAAAATGTCAGAACTTTTAAGGCCCGTAAGATCAATGACAGTTTAAACCAAAAAGGCTAGTTTAAACTCCATCTGCCGATTAATTTTCATACAAAATGTGAGGTTTAATCTAAGGTCTGAGTTTAAACTGTGATTGATCTTACGGGCCTTAAAAGTTCAGAAGTTTTATATTTGGTCTGGCACTAAGACTACCAAAGTTTATATTTGTGCGTTCAGAATAGTGGTCAATGTAACAAAAACTTTTTGCCCGAAATGTCTTATGTCTCCTCAGAAGGTAAAGATTTATAAAGCTCAGTTTTTATTATAAAATCTACGGAAATAAGTCGATCTGCGTCTATGGAATAAACTTAGTCGATAATGGAGTTTATGAACTTTGGGCGAAATACTGCATTTAATGGTAGTGCTAAAAAATTATTGATTATACTGTAAGTTCATGCAAATGAACATAGGTATAAATTGTTTCATAGTTTCATATAAACTGTGCAAAGCTTGTCCCAACTTTAAAAAATCAGAAGTACATTTAATGCCATTCATAATGTGATAAAACTAGATACCGATAAATATCATGACTGTGGCCTTAAAATTTCAACGCTTTTAGTGGAATTTTGAGAGATTTTACTATTAAAATAGGTACCAAAAAGGTAGAAAAGGTTACTTATAATATTTAATCGAAAACGAATTTTGGAGAATGTACTTTACACATTAGGTTATTAACTCCATGACATTATTAAGGGGATGCACCAAAGAAATACAGTTTTTACATGGGACCGGGAGGTTGGTGTGACAAAGAAGAGGCCTCTGCCCAACAGTTGTCGACATTCATGACCTGGATTGATAGATAAAGTTATTATGCATCTAGCTTTTTTTGTTGGTGGCACCATCTAGCGAACCAAAGTGAGCCCCTGTTAAAGAGTTACGCCAGTCCGACCTGGGTGAGGATGCGACGATGTGACGTAGTCTCCGACCACCATCGGCCAGAATCGCGGGCTCAACAAACAATCAAACAAAATTAAATAGGTGTTGCCTGCTTCACGTTGCTTGTTACCAACTGTCAATATTTGATATTTTATACACATATTTTAATCGTTACTTGTTCATGCAACATTCGCAAAGGCATTATTAAGATGTTTGGTGCAATTTGTTCGTAAAACAAAAAATCTATACATGGAAAGATAATTTTAAATGATATAGTACATTGCGATGCAAATAATTTTAAGCGTAAAATGAATCTGTTGAACAAAGATTTTGCAAAGACTCTGTTATTGTATCGTTTTTTGCTAAGTGTGAAAAGTTCCTAATATCCCAAAAACAATATCAGAACTTTTAGAAATATTATAACAAACTTATTATTAATAATATATATTAAAATAAGTCAAATACCTACTGACTTTGGGCGTCAATTTATACCGACTTTATTTTTTTTAATTAAGACGTTTTTGTTAACATCAATTTAAATGTTAAACTTATTTGAATTGCTATAGGTATTAGGAAAATACAATCGTACAAGACATTTTTTGTTTTTTATAAAGCACTAACCCGTGCTAGGGAATAATTTAAACATTTGTAATAAGTTGAAAAAAAATCACTCGGGACAGGACTTGAACCCGCAACCTCTCGCATACCGTGCAGGCGCTCTACCAATTGACCTACCGAGTCAAGTAACTGTCTAGTACTAGACGAAATGTCGTCTGCAAAGATGAACGCATTGGGTGGTGTAGATTAGTGCAAACTAATCACACCAGATGGCGCCCCCCGTCCATTAGACGGAGACTAGTTGAAGAAATTTGCATCAACAGTTACTTGACTCGGTAGCTCAATTGGTAGAGCGCCTGCACGGTATACGAGAGGTTGCGGGATCAAGTCCTGTCCCGAGTGAATTTTTTCAACTTATTATAAACGTACAAGACATATCCCACCAAAAACATTCCGTAAAAAACAAGCCAGGTCTCGATGGAGCTGCTTGTTTATCTCTAAAAAGTAATGAAATCTAGAAGTCGTGCCTTATTTTATATTTCTTTATTATTATAGTTAATGTTGTGAGACTTGGCCGTTGAAGGGTACACAAGGGTACAAAACCAGGTGCTCCATGACACCATAAAGAAATCGCAGTAAGGAACCTTAGACTTGGCACGACTTTGTCTAGATTTCATTACTTTTTAGAGATAAACAAGCAACTCCATCGAGACCTGGCTAGTTTTTTACAGAATGTTTTTGGTGGGATTTCACTTAATATTTTTTGTAAAGGCGGTATATGTCGATCTCTGATAGTTTAGTTGGGCTCTTATGATTTCTAATCAGGGTCACCAGGTACTCCAGATCTTCGATTATCCTATTTTTTATAGTTTTCCCTTTGTGTGGCCATTTAACCCTAACTCTGTACCAAATTTCAGCTCTCTGAGTTTATGGGAAGTACTAGTTCTATTTTGATGATCATGAGTGAGTGAGTGTGTGTCATAAATGTGAAACTTTGCTTTCTCTTAACTTCGGAACTAAATAACCTACCGACTTGAAATTTTGGATTTTGAGTATGTGATTATAGCTTACTAGATGACGAAAATTTCTGCGTTCTGGTCTTATCCAGAGGTTCTCAAATAGGGGCCTGAAAATGCGGCGAAATGGTTCCAGTAAAGGATGGTACGGCAGTGTTTGCTTCGCTTCGACCTGGCGGGGGCACTGCCGTGCCCCCAGATTCAGCTATTCTATTGCTGTAAAGCATTTTACAATTATCACTCCTTTAGGCTATGGGCAAAAGGGTAGTCAAATAAAAAAGGAAGTCTTATCAATATTTAACTATAATGTGCTAATTAGATAGAGTCCCCAACGGGACACCGCTATAGTATAGGTACATAAATAAACAAACATTTTGACACTCGGCTTCAAGAACAAATTCAATCAATCAAAAACAGATACACAGTAGCAGTGCGGCTCTAAAATTACATTTAGTAAGACCGAAAAGGCAGTACCCGGAAGCATTTCAGTTCTGCCAGTACTAATGTTAGGGGCTAGCAATATACCTAACGTTGTACAAATTTAATTTTTTGACCACACTACTGTTTGTTGTTTAGAGTGCTGTGTTGACAAGCAAAAGTTCGGGAAAGTCTCATACGGGATAGCTCGATCGTCTTACTTAATAGTAAGCTTTTTAGGCTTCATCCAACTAGTACGTAAATATCAACTTTATATTTATGAGATGAGATGTTCGTTAACGCTGCGTATTTCATTTAAAATACAGTTCAAGTTCAAATAGTAATAACAGTACTCAACCAAAACTTTATTTAATACAACTTCAATCTAATTCAAGAAAGGCGGCTTAGTGAATTAATGTATTCATTCAAAGAAACCAAAGTTTTCAAAAAAACATTTGTTGTTTCATTTCAAAAAGAGAGCGACCATTGGGCAGAGCTTGTAGCACCTTTATGGGCACGTACACTTGCACCATTCTTTTCGTACATCACACCCCAAAATTCATAAAAAAGTACGAGTCAGAAATCGCTTAGGTACGACTTGAGTGTGACTTTCCATCCGTATGATGTGGGTTAAGAATACTTATTCTATACGAAACGATGTCATTATTCTGAAGGCACAAATATTAATTTTATACATACAAAATAGAACAAAACATTTCTGCAGGTTTTCGCAACGGGGATAAAAATTATGATTCCCCCAGATTTTCATATAATCCACAAAATTTTAAGATTTGTGCCGCGAGAACCGGCATCATACATTCACGCATAACGGACAAATAAACTGATTAGGTACATACAAGTCATTGGGTACATACAACTCTTAATAATAATGAAGTACTTTCGTACACATATTGACAGAAGGAAGAGACTACTAACATCGAAAACTTGCTATTGGTAAATTGGTGTCGATAAACATGATACACACCTAGCCCTTCTCCCTATCTCGCGAAGTCACTTGCACTAAATGCTTGCTCGTTACTTGTAACACGGGTAGGTATATCGAGCTTTGACAGCTCGATATACCTACCCGTGTTGCGATATGTTCAGTCACGCTAACTACGCAGAAAGATAATAAACTAACCGATACCGAAAAGCACGTCATTTAGGTGAAAGTGATCACACGCAACTTAACCCATTGTTCTCGCGTCTTTTTTGTCAAGGTTGCGTCAAAATTGCCGCCTACGATGATATCGTGATGGAATTTGATATTGGATGGGTTAAACGCGTCCTCGCGAGGTGACCCAAGTGTAACTGCGGGGTTAAATATAATTTAATATTGGATGGGTTAAACGCGTCCTCGCGAGGTGACCAAAGTGTAACTGCGGGGTTAAATATAATTTAATATTGGATGGGTTAAACGCGTCCTCGCGAGGTGACCCAAGTGTAACTGCGGGGTTAAATATAATTTAATATTGGATGGGTTAAACGCGTCCTCGCAAGATGACCCGAGTGTAACTGCGGGGTTAAATATTAATTTAATATTGGATGGGTTAAACGCGTCCTCGCGAGATGACCCGAGAGTAACTGCGGGGTTAAATATAATTTACACTGAAGTGTCCAACGAAGCTCAGGCCGCGAGCCAGAGTTGTATTACATAATTGATTGCGCTCGGAATACTCAGGCACTAGTCTCACTGTTTAATTATTTATAATATTCTATTTAATTGATACGAAAATTGCTTACGGCCCTTTTTATTTAAAATTAAGGTCACTGACTTCGTTTTGGACTTGGTTGTTTGCTAAGTTAAGCGTAAGTATACTTTTAACACCAAAACTGAATCAATAACTACAAAATAAATACCAATAAATGCTCGATTGTAGACGGCTCGCTCCTCGTTACACGTTTCAATCTTTCAATCATAAATGATTAATTATTTATCATAAGTACTGGAATTCTTCATTTGCAAGCAGTGGTGCATCAATATTAGATACTTACAGTCCCTTTTCAAAGATTGTACGATTTTTTTTACACAAACTGAATGGACGGAAATCTAGTATATATTTTTAAATTTTAACAGATATTTTTTTATTGTACTTAATAAGAAAAATAAATTACCAACTTAAAAGCACTTACATGAATAGTGGAATTTCTTCACTAAAATATATTTTTGAACACTTGAGAATGTATTTGTATAGAAGAGCCGAACGTAACTATAACTAAACATACCGATCTTTGTTTCAATTTTTTTTCTATTATGATAAAATATCAATATTCCCAAATTAATAAAATCGAATAATTGTAATACTTAATTAAGAAATGGCACGATTTTTCCAATATTTTTAGTAATTTCAACCATAAAATCCCAATGTTGTACTGACAAAACAAAATATATATATATATGTTTAAATATGGCTATTATAAAAGTTCGTCAGAAAAGTGATATTTTATAACGTAAATAGGTAATAATAATATAATATGATATCATAGGCGAGATAGATTAATTATTTCTACAATATATTCACATCAGATCTGTTGGGTATGTTACGGCTAGAAGCCATTGTACCAGTTGTATCCAGCTATATCTAGATACAGCCAGTTATAACTAGGGGTGGCGGGATACAACTACGTCAATTAGTTTCTAGTCTTAACAATCAAGGTACGCAGAAACACCTTAAACTCTAATCCCCAATTATCAGTTTTACTGATAATTTTATTGCGTATCTCACTGAAATTCATATATCATTATATTTCTATAAAATATAAAGACTGTATAGCAGGGTGAGTTTGACCTGCTTCTGTACAATATTTCGACATCAAGACGAAAAGGTGGGACTCAGCCCCATCACCATCCTCTCAGACGCAGGCGTCTAAAGCCTCGAAATGACTGTAATATTATCTAATCTACAGGGTGCACTCTAAGTCGATAGCGGAACTTAAAGAAGGCTGTCTACTGATCACTACAAACAACTTGTACGAGGTGGCGAAAAAAATGGAGCGAAAAAAATATCAGCGGTTCCATACAAAAGGGCGACTCAGTACTGCGCCAAATGTATGAAACAAGTGATATTTTTTTCGCTCCATTTTTTTCGCCACCTAGTACAAGTTGTTTGTAGTGATCAGTAGACAGCCTACTTAAAGTTCCGCTATCGACTTAGAGTGCACCCTGTATATGAGGTACAGAGCTAAAGAGGTATTGCTTTGCGTTCTGTGACTCAATCACATACTCGATGCACAAAAGAGAGTAGGCAATAGGAGATGTCAGATGACCCTAATAACAAGCAAGACCCAACATTTAGTTTCTTAAAATATTTACTTTGTAACTGCTTTGTAACGAAGAATACGGAGTAATAGTGGGTACTTCTTACTACTCTCCTTACTAATATTTTCATGTCATGTGGAGTGGAATGCTGCAATGACGTCCCATTTGTTATTCTTAGTCAAAACGTAATAGACTTAACAAATTAATTAATAAATGACCAGAGAAAATTACTGTAGCCTACAAGAAGTGTCATGTTAAAACGTATCTGACTATCCCCATTGTTTAAAATCTCCTCTATTTTGGTTTTGGTATTTTTTTTTATAAAGCGGTGACTGGTAATAGAATGTATTCCTGCTAAGGGGTTATAGATGAGGTCCATGCGAGTACGGGCAGAGGAAGGCAAAACTTTCCAAACTTTAAAAAAGTAATTTTCTGAATTGTTTAGATCCCTTAGCAGGAATACATCCTATTACCAATCACCCCTGTATACGTGAAAAATCTGTCTAAAATTGTAGAACTGACGAGTGATTTTGCTATAAAATTATTACCAATGTTCTGCTTATGGCTGTAAAAGAGTCATACCGCGCGCGAACTGACAGGTTTGCGTACCTTCTATTCTTTAGGCAAGCTCTGTTTCCGCCGTAATATCGCTTAGCGCTGGTGGTCTTTCACCTTACCAAGCTAGAAATAATTAGTTTATACTATTATTTACACATACATATTATAGAGCATTCATTTTAAAGCTGTGATAGAATTTTTTTGAGACTCGAGGCGACCTCTGCCGGCCACGGCGACAATCAAGTTCAACTTGGACTAAAAAGCTTGACATTTGATCAATTTTTTGACAGTAGAACTTGATTATAGCTCTGGAACTAAAGGCAGTGTACAAAATATACGAGAACACATAAGTAATACGGCATTTAGACATCACATAATAAAATTAAAGTAAAAATACTGAGCAAATGTTACAAAGATTACATGAGAAAATTAATACAACAGGCGAGTTAGTTTAAACATAATATTGCTCGTGTATTGCTTAACCCTCCCGCTCGATTATCGTACACATGTGTACGTTTAACTCAGTTCGCCGGCCCGCTCGAGAAACGTACACATGTGTACGTTCCCGCCATGTTTACGCGCGCTTTTAGTTTCTGCCGGTTATTGAGTCAGGCATAAACCTTAGAGCGTGACCGTCTATAGACGAAATACAGAGCATAAAATTATCTGTTTATTGATACCAAACACATCACACTGGAAGAAAAAAAGAAAAGATATTGATATTCAAAACATTTAGAAATAATTTCGATTTTTTCGTTCGAGCCGTCGCGCGGAGCTGTGTATTTTGCCAAAAATTGTTTGAAAGGTAAGTAAATTATTGATTTACGTTATTAGTTGGTTCTTTGCATCTATGAATGTCCTTATTCACAGCCTTATTTCATAAGAAAAATTTGCATTTATACGCTCGCTCGGAATACGTACACATGTGTACTCCGCTCGACAATGTTCGGCCGCCTACGGAATACTGCGTCAGCTGATAATCTAATGGATTGATCGTGTATAGACGAATTACAGAGCATGAAATTATCTATTCATTGATACCAAACACTGGTCACACTGTAAGAAAAAAACAAAAGATTTTGATATTCTAAAACATTCAGAAATCATAAAGAGCCGTCGCGCGGAGCTGACACACACAGTGTATTTTTCTAAAATTTCTTCGAAAGGTAAGTAAATTTACGTTGATTTCCGTTATTCTTTGGTTCTTTAGGTCTATGAATGTCCTTATTTCACAAGAAAAACTTGCATTTTACAGTATAAATTCATCATGTTACAGAAGTCAGTAGCGATTTCTGAACGTTCGCCCGCTCTATGGTTTCTACCGGATATTGCGTCACGTCGTAAACTGAATGTCTGATCATGTATAGACGAATCACGGAGCATAAAATTATCTGTGATTTGATACCAAATACTAGTAACATCGAAGAAAAAAACAAAAGATTTTGACACTGACAAGTCACGCGTGAACTTCGTTCGGCCGCTGGAATTTGCATCGAGTGTTGTGTATTTTTTTCTTAGGTTTTTGAATGTTGTAGAATGAAAGAAACCACTTATGTTTACTAGGCATTTATTCAACATTGGCCTAGATACAATTTCAGTTCCTAAAGGTTTGTATTTTTTCCTCAATAGACAGTTTATTCCACAAATCTGGAATTTTTGTCTACATTTTCATTTTGCACAGAAAATTACGTTTTTTTTAACGTAAAACCATGTATTTCCGTACCTACCTCAAATAATGTCATTTCTAAAGAAAAGATTACTCCTTATTTCACAACATTTGGTTGAGTAGGTGCGGAGATATAAGAGATTTTGTCAACGGTGGAATCTCCATTTTCCGCGTTTTTCCGCGTCGCGGGAGGTGCGCGGGAGTAAAAGAAACCTTACATTAAAGCCTCCCCGACCGGGAGGGTTAAAATATTCAATATACAAACACAAATAAATAGGTACCGTATAAAAATGCACCATGCAATGGCTAACGATCAATAATATTATTATAGGTGGTGGGGAATTTGCGGTCGTTTTACTCATTGCCAAAAGTCTTTTGTAAATCAGCAACAGGTATTCATACTTTTTAGACATTTTGCATACTCCATTTGGTATGATATTTACAAAAACGAAAACAACATTTTGTTTCTCGATGACACTTGCTTGAGTAATGTTAATGAGATTCAGGTTTCAATTGCACAATTTAGTGCTATCAGACTCACTGCCGGTTTCTGATTTGAGAAATTGTTAAGCAAGTACTTAAATGTAGTTCCGCCTCTGCGGATTTCTCACAAAAGAACGAGACAGAACGATAGTTAAGTGTTTACTTAGTAAAATTCTCAATTCAGAAACCGGGCCTAAGTAATATGCCATAACCAATCCTAACCGAGCCGCAGGTTATTTCAGGTTCAAATCGTACCTGTTCTCGAGGTAGTGCGGCGAAATGATCCTGCCGGAGTCGACGACGGGCGTGAGGAGTTCCTCCGAGGGCACCTGGATCCGGATCCGGTTGTCGGAGGGCAGGTTCCCCGCCCCGTTGGTGAAGAAGCCGAGGGAGGTGGGCTTGTGCGGCTCGTCCACATAGCCTCGCTTCGCTGGGCTCACCGGGTGCAGGTGGGACGGCGTCCCTGCGGATGAAATAAGCATTGGATAATTGTAAAAAAAACGTTAAACAGACTTCTGCAGCCTAACTAAGATCCTAAAGAGTCAAGGCTTTGACGGCTTCGACTGAACCGTTCAGGCAAAACTATTTTGAATTTTATGCAGAACGAGGCTACTGCACAATCGGGCTGAGCCAGATGACAGATGATTAAGCCATGTCTTCACTAGGCGACAAATTGTCGCAGAACATGTCTAAGAACACTGTTTCTACGTGTCATTCATGACACGCCCGTTTGAGCAATGTGCTAAAACCTATCGAACTTTACGAAAGGAATGGATGTTTGTGGGATACGAGTAGCAGTGATTATAAATTCAAATTAAAGAAAAAATATGCTTGGGAGGGGTTAGCCAATGTCCTTCAAATACTTAGGAAAGATATAGAAGCGAAGATCCACAACCTACGCTCACAATTTACGTGTGAGAGAAAGAAAATTACTTCCTCGAAAGGCACGGGATGAAGTTATAATAAGTCTATATTTTTTATAACGTCTTGGTCCACTCAATCGTAAAAGATGGCCAAGACAAGTCAGGCTACAAGTACAGACAAAGTTAATTGGTTGGTCCAATTTGGCTGATGCTAAGGGAATTTTCCTGCCTTAGCAATTTATCTACCCACTTAGACAGGAATTTCAAACTCGGGGATGAATAATAAAAATGGGGATAAAAATAGAAATGATACGCTTTCGTTTAAATGGGTAGGCGACAGACGGT
Source organism: Zelleria hepariella (assembly GCA_949319315.1). Classification (NCBI taxonomy): domain Eukaryota; kingdom Metazoa; phylum Arthropoda; class Insecta; order Lepidoptera; family Yponomeutidae; genus Zelleria; species Zelleria hepariella. The sequence goes on from OX439379.1 coordinate 11,415,168, forward strand.
GGGTAGGTCGACACAGACGGTGGGTAGGGCGACACGGACATCGGGGAGGGCGATATGCACGGCGGGTAGGTCGTAGGGCGCAGCAGTGTTCGTACCGTGCAGCTGCGAGGGAGGGTTGAAGGTGACATGGATCCGCACGATGTCGTCAGACAGGGGCGACACAGATGGCGGGTAGGGAGTGGCGCGAGGTGTCGAGTGTGTGGTCGACGGCGCCCGCTGGATGCTCAGGCCGCAGATGCCAGACCTGCAATGTAAAACAGACAAATGAAAAAAAAAAACGCATCAAAATCGGTTCACCCTTAAGAGCTACTGTGCCACACACACACCCTCTCACAAACATAGCGATCGAACTTACAACACTCCCTTTTTGCGTCTTGGGCTCAAAAAGGCGGGTTACGACTTCATTAGAAAGGTAGCAAACCACCAACAATGGAACCAGAAATGGCCCAATAAAGGCTGCAAATGATAATGATGAGTCCACTTGTATAAGTTGCAGCTGTCAGTCACGTTCGCCCCAGTTGTGGAGGTGAGGATGTGACCCTGGTGTAACCTGCAGATTCCCTCGCGGTACTAACCCGGCCGAGCCCGTCCCGTCGTCGCTGACGTTGCTGTGAGTGTCGAGCGAGTTGTCCGGCGCGTGTGACCGGCCGCTGCTGAACCCGCTGAGGTCAGCGGTGCTGGTGACCCTGGTGTAAGTGCAGGTTCCCTCGCGGTACTAACCCGGCCGAGCCCGTCCCGTCGTCGCTGACGTTGCTGTGAGTGTCGAGCGAGTTGTCCGGCGCGTGTGACCGGCCGCTGCTGAACCCGCTGAGGTCAGCGGTGCTGGTGACCCTGGTGTAACTGCAGGTTCCCTCGCGGTACTAACCCGGCCGAGCCCGTCCCGTCGTCGCTGACGTTGCTGTGAGTGTCGAGCGAGTTGTCCGGCGCGTGTGACCGGCCGCTGCTGAACCCGCTGAGGTCAGCGGTGCTGGTGACGCTGGTGTCCGCCAGCGAGCGGCGTGACCCCAGGGCCGACACCGAGTCGTCGCAGCGGGCCCCGCCGCACGCGCCGCTGTGCTCTAAAAACATTCGCAAACGACTTTGAAGAGGAAAGCTCCCATTTTTCATTTGGTTTTGAAGCCATAAAGTGTCCGATTGTGGATCTCAGTGGATATGGCTATTCGCCTGTCGCGATTTTCTAGTGTAGTGGAAGCCAAAAACTATTCAAAATTATTATGGACACAAAGGGCAATATCGTCGCCTTTGTCTGGGTGCGAATTGATCGTTGCCTGAGAGGTATTCTATGAGGGTTATTCATGACATTTTATCATTAAATAGACAAATACAAAGGCTCAGGCTGACTACAGGCGGAGGGGAGAAATTTTAGTTTAGTAAAAAAAATCCTTACGGTAATAGCATTATGTCCTTGTTTAGTATTGCTCGTTATTATCAGTTAACAAATAGCGGGATTCATGCAAAATCCACATCACAGCAGAAGCGTTTAAATAATAAATCAAATGTATGAAAAACTTACCTTTTGTATGTAAAATATATTTAAGAACACTCATTCCCAAGCAAAATTAACAGCACACGTGTGCATTCACACGAAAAATGCGGATGCGTACAAACGGTAGGGAGTGAGTTGGCCTAAAGACGCATCCCTTTGCTTTCTGATGGCTGTTGTGTGACAAGAGTGACAACTGACAACCAACGGATAAATAAAATTGACCATGTCACAATAGTGTGGCAATGAGGGCTACCGTTTTAGTGCTCACTAGTTGGCGCCACTGTCGAGTAAGGTCATTATTTCGTCCGTAGAAAAAGTTTACTTACATTAAAATCATATTTAAGAGGGAACGCGGGTAACCTCAACTCCATACAAAAGGGGAGACCTGTTTCCTCCCTGGATAATTGTTTTAGAAAAAATGTGTTTGTGCCATTCAATCTATATTTACCTCTGCCATGTCCCTATGTTTTCCTTTTTTTATTATTTTAAATATTTAAATAAATTAACCCTATGCATTAGAAATTCACGAAAAAATATTTAAAAAACTCATTTAATTTTCGAACTTTATTTTTTTTTTTTTCTTTAAATTATTATTTCTTCATATTTTTAAGAAGTAAATTCGGTAATAAAATAGCTTAAAATACAAATAATAAAAAATTTAATAATATAATATTTTTTTATTATTTTAAATATTTAAATAAATTTTATTAAAATATTTAAAATAATAAAAAAAGGAAAACGTAGGGACATGGCAGAAGTACGTATAAATTGAATGACAAACATATTTTTTCTAAAATAGTTATCCAGGGAGGAAACAGGTCTCCCTTTTTGTATTTTTTGTATGGAGCAGCCGGCTACTCGCGTTCCGTCTTAATATCTACCTTAAAACTGTACCAATAAAACACATCGAGCTAGCCCCGCGTTGTTCGAAACAACAACAAGATATTTTCCAAATGATAAAACTTGCAAAGCAGTGGTTATAGCGGGACAACATCTATTTGCCAAAATTAATCTCAGGTACTCGTATTGCAAAATGTTCCCAACATTATTCTAATTAGAAATGAACTCGCGTAGCACATACAAACAGTGACATATCTGACCTTACACTAGAGCTCCAAGCGGCAAATCCAAGCGCGGTAGCCCTGATTTGGTGTGACGACGAATCGGTTGGGCTATCTACAGCGTACAAAAACATCCTGTCATCCTGAAGGGGGTCGTTGAACTCATCAATACAAGCAACTTTTACCGTGAATCTCGAAAAAATTAATCTATTGTTCCATACTAAAATTCGATACCTTCGGTATGACGGGACTTTTCTGTAAAACCCTGTATAATAAAGCCTCGAATATGAGCTCGAAGTAAGGAGCAGAAGACCGAAAGGGAAGCTTACTTTTTATAATCAGATGAAACTACAAAATCGCCAGCTCAGATCGTACCTTAAGACCAACTCATTATCATCACGAAAATTTTTTACAAATCTCTGCTCAGTATTTAGACAAACATACGTAATTAAAATTATTGTATTTTTAATTTAATAACTTTATTTACATAGTTACGACACAACTTTACACGTCCAATTCTCAAACCTCACATAATTTTAAAGGAAACTACTTAAAACCGGCGCCTTTATTTTTTTGTAAAATAAAGTGTACCCTTTTTCAGACACTATGAACCACGGCTACAACAATGATTCGGCAGTAAAAAGTTGTAAACAAAGTTACAATCGCTCAAAAAGTGGCACCAATGTAATAAGTCAAATTCGCACACATCTGTCTAGTCTCGTTTCTGCTCTCTCCTACGTATATTAATTATTCCTTCACCCAATTCGACGCCCGGAACGACTGAAGCGCAGTGCAAGGTCAACTTGTGTTTCCTCCGCCTCCGCTGGTGGTTCACGAGGTAGTTGTCCTTAGTCGCTAAGGCCGGGTTATCCTCAGACTTGACATCTTTTGACTTAGCGGCCGAGTCATCTTTAGACTTAGAGGCCGAGCCATCTATAGGCTTTGAGGTCGATTTATATTTAGTTTTGGAGGCCGAGCTATCTTTAGTCTTGAAAGCCATCTTATCTTTGGTCTCGGAGGCCGAGTTAACTTCAAATTTAACGGCCGCTTTATCTTTAGACTTAGACGCCACATTATCTTTAGATTTGAATGCCGAACTATTTTTAGACTTCGAGATCGAATTATCTTTCGACTTGGCGGATGACTTATCTTTTTTCTTAGCGGCCGAGCCATCTCTGGACTTCGCGGCCGCCTTATGCTTAGCCTTAGCGGCCGAGTCGTCCCTAAACTTGAAGGCCGAGATGTCGACAGAGGCCGAGGAGGGTCGCAGCGGCACCCGGTGCTGGCTGGCCTGCACCAGTGGTGGAGGAGGTATGGGAGCTGGGCACTTGGACGAGGATGCTGGAATGAGGAGAACAGGTGGTGGGGAGGCTTTCAGCGCAGTGTACTAACACAGAGAAGTTCAACTCGGCAGCCACACTATTAGAGAAGCCATAGACCTCAGCCACGAAACAGGGTGACCAAAAAGTAAAGTCAAGCGAAAAGCTTAAAATAGAAGTCATATTGGGATACCCGAAGGGGTTATTGTATGTGCCTCGATTTTTTCATAGTTTAGACAATATCTCCTATACTATAACAATAACAAATACGTAAAATACATAGGATTGATTTGGATAGTCCAAGTCGTCTATTACAGGACTTCCGTTTGGTTGTACTTTTTGGGGCACCCTTTAGTGGCTAAATGAGACCAAGTGGCAGGTGCTGAAATTATGCGTCAGGCCACGCGTTTGCGGAGTTGGTTCTCTGTATGAGTACTTAGTGCTTTCAGCGTTTCAGGCGCAAATGGTCCGTGGTCACAACACCACTTGCGTATGTCTGGATATGTAAGAGTAAGGATGTCTACAAAAGGAGAGGGATATCTACACGTTTTTTTTGGGCGGTGAATTGGAAGGTTTACTCAAATTAACTACCCAGCTAACCAAAAAAGACGTTTTGGCACTGATGTTTCAAATAATCATAATACATGTGCAAATATTGTGTGCTTAAAAACTTTGTAGGAGTATTTTGTACAATGTTCATTTTAGGTCCCGGACACGGTGGAAGCGAGAATTTGCGCTTCTCGAAAACGGAGTTGAGGGCCGAGTGTTTGCAAAGCTTATTTTAATCTATACTGAGATTTTATTGCAGCTCATCGCACATCGTTTCCGCAGTAGGCACTGTCCTGATGCTTCATGATGCAGGAAGGTGATCACATGGCCACCGGCGGCAAGACTTGAAACGAAATAAAAATCACACAACTAACATCTCAAATGTGATATTTTAATTATATATTTTTTTGTATTCCAATGCTTGGTCCTTAATTGCTTAGGTTTAAATTGTAAAGTTTATGATTTAAATAAATAGTTTGAACTACATATTAGACGGTACTTAGACACAATCGAATCAGGATGTTCAACTGGACGATAGGGGTGGGTTTATGTGAGATTGTTTCGTTTGTAATACTGAGCAAAGATTGTTTTAACTAACCTAAAAGTATGTGCCTTAAAATTGAGGTAGAAGTAATTAAAATTACATGGAAAGATGAAATAAAGCGGTATATTATGCGATGTAGAAAGTGTTGGTAAAGTCGTGGGCTCGTCTAAGTCGGCCTATGATGACGCACACAAAAAAATCGCACATTCAAACCAATTCAGTTCCTATTTGAAAAGGGTATTATTAGGTATCAATGGAAAGGGCATGAACCCTTAAAATAAACAATGGTTTCATTTCATAAACAAAACAAACGCCTCGGTACGTGATGTTGTTATCAGGGCAAGGGAAGGAGCTATCACTAAGTTTTAGAGTAAATTGAATCAAGATTTTGTAATGTTCCCTGTTAAATTTATAAGTGTATTGAAAAATGTATTTTTCGCGAAAATGAACTTGTTATTTTTTTCTGCCGTGCTAAAGAAAAATACAAATTCATTTCAATATTTCCATAGTCTATTTCATTACCATTCAATTGATACCTAAAATTCCCTCTCAATTCGGAACCCAAAGTTTTTTGGTTCGAAAGTCCGTTATTGGCTTAATCTTATCTTTAGACAATATTGAGAAACTAATTTGAATATTTTTTATTTTGGTCCAGTAGTTTTGTTGTTTAGCGCTAAAATGTTTTGTTCCTATGACCGCCAACAGTATGCAGACCGTCGCGTGACGTCATAAAACCGTATCTTTGAAACGTTGTAAAAACCAAAATACTGAACCAAAACAAAAATATTGAAATTAGTTTCTCAATATTGTCTTAAGATAAGATTAAGCCAATAACGGACTTTCGAACCAAAAACGTTGGGTTCCGAATTGGTTACATCTGAAGGAATGAAAGTTATATTTCAATATCTAACGATAAAAAGAATAAGCTTTCCATGAAACAAGGCGGACGTTAATCTTAAATAGATAAGACAAGGGTTGGAAAACGAGTGGAACGCGTACCCTTACTTTCATTATTTTGTGATTTCAAATGCCGTTTTCAGTCATAGTTCCCGGATAAAGGGTGCTTTCACCAACCGACAGGATCGATGTAGTCATGTAGGCCAACTCGTACTGAGCCATCGGTTAGAGATGTAGGTATGTTAATGGTCGATTTAATGTATGCAAAGACGGCGCTCTTAACATCAGAGGAGAGATATTTACAAGCAAGTTCCGCGGTTAGGCCAGGCAAAGGAAGGTCAGGTAAAAATATAATAATTCGTTGGCGAAATATTAAAATATGTTAGGAAACCTTTGTACCCGAGAGAATATAATAATATTTACACAAATAAACACCTAAAGGTAATGAGTAAAGATTGTCTGGGTGCACCGTCAACCCCATCCCTTTCGTAATTAAAACTGGAATTATGATTATATTGATGATGATAGGAATACGTATTGATCGGCGAGCAGTTCCGTTCACCATTATTGAACGATACGTTATTTGCCACGCTAGCGCCATTTCTAAGCACATTATACCCTTGAAAAGACTGTCGATGAGAAGCATGATCAAAATAATAGTAGATAACAATAAGTATTAATTTGATTTATACCCTCTTTTTACTGTTGATAATATTGTTGATAAATTAATTTCATTAATTTAGATTTGACGTTCTATATAAATAATTTGTTTATTGCATATTTAAGTTTGATGTCTTCTGAATGTGGATATTCTGTCATCAATCATTGTAGGCCAGTTTAAATAGAGCTACTCATAATTGCCTACATTGTTTAACAATGAAAACCCATTATTTACAACATATTTCTTCGACAGGGATATAGGGTATAGGCGATTGGTAAATTGGGATTTAGAGGATAGATAGAGGCCAAGAGGTCAAGCCATCAAGAAGGCCAAGTGAAGACAGTGCGTAACATTGGAAAGTGAGTGTCTCCTCCGACCTTAAGAGAGATGTTATGTATTAATAATCGTACATAAACCCACCGCCATACCACCAAGAAACCATGCTGGGGTGGAGTGAAACTATTAACAAAACATACTTAAAGGGGTCCCGACGGACGATGAACTTGTAACAAGACCTATCGAATAAATAACCTTGCTGCCTTTAGCCTTCTGCTCTTAGTATAGACAAATAAATGAGAGTTAATTTCTGAGCGGAAGGCGTATCCACAGCACTTGTTAGGAAGACAGGATAGCAGATAAAGTGTGCCTTTACTCATCGAGCGGAAACTAGTCGTCAGATAGCGCATCGTCCGTCGAGATTAATGCTACAACTATACTTGCGCCAACTAGGGAACAGACTGTTGACACCACAAGCCCTCTTCCGATACACAATATTATTTAACTTTATTGTTGATATTTGACAAAGCTGATGACGTCACAAATATATTCCCTAAACGGTTCGTTGTATTTAAAGTAAAATAAAAATAGGCCAAGTGGTTGATAACAAACAACACTACATAGTTGCAACACGCTCTTTTGTGTCAAATTCGAAATATCCATCTAAAATTATCTGTGAAATACCTAAAGAATATCTTTGGATAGCAAAACTTGCCTGTTCCTCAATTTCATTTTTTTAGGCGCTTCCAAACATAAAAATGGCTATTATGATATTTAGATGTTTTATGAGTATGACAAATCACCCTATCAACTTGATTTTAGATGGAAATAGATACCTAAGAGCTACAATGGCATTTAAATAATTATTTAAAAACAAATTATTTCCTAACTACTAAAATATGAGTACAATAGAAAAAATGCTTTCGGTTATCACTTCTTTTTTCTCTTTAGGAACCGATGTCAAATCGGTGAACTACTTTAATTAACCTAAATTGGCAGTTTTTTTTATCGAGACGCACTTTTTTGCTCATTTAGAAAACGCGAGTCTGAGGTTGAATCTCGAAAACGAGTTTCGGCGATTGCAAACGGGACATTGAGATATCACGACCTGACTCAGGCAGGTGAGCTTACAGCCAAAACCAATGTTGTACCACCGACCCAGTATTAAACTAGATGACTTTTGACCTACATACTTTGTGTGCCCATAATGTGAAAAGCAATGTTTTGTTTTTCCAGTATATTCATTCTTTATACTAGTTATTGTAGGAGTACTACATAATTATACAATGAGTTTAAATCACTGAACATATATTTTTAAGTCTTGGCAAGAATGTCAGTGTTATTTGGAATTTTGAACCTTCTTCCAGCTTGGAATATTTACTCTTTTAAGGCACGAGAAGAGCCGAAGAGGAAGAGAAGAAGAGGTGGTCTTCTATATTTTCAACGGAATCACCAAATACTTTTGCTATTAATCAGACAGTTCGCGCACCAGTCCGTCTTGCATAAGATTCGTATTTAAGGTTCAACTAAACTAGCGTGGCAAGAAAGCCCTAATTTTCAGTTTTTTTAAATCTTTCGTAACTAAAGTGAGATATTTTTGCTCAGCAATTTTTGTTTCACGACAATCAAATAGAATAATTTTCATTATTCTAAACAACCAAACAACGATTTGTTTGTTTTGTTCCAAAAACCAGTGTTAAACCTAGAAATACTAGTAGGTCGAGCAAATCTCATAATCAGATGAATTATTGTTGTGTAGAATAATGAAAATAATACTGTTTTACTATCGTAAAAAGAAAATCACTGAACAAAAATAGCTCAGCACTGAACAAAAATATGAAAATTTTGCATTTTCCGCAACTTTCGTTGAACCTTAAGTTAACCAACCAATCAACATATTATTGACAAGCCTTCATAACTCTTTTGAAGTATTGTTAACCAACGCGCTATTTTTATATTTACAAGCAAAACGTGTCCATTCAAAATGTGAGTAACAGAACATCTATTAACTAAACGGTATCACACAAACGCATGCATTGTACTGTCAGCCACACGCTAGGATATCCCTTTTTGTTCGATTTGCGACCTTATGCGGCGCGCGGTAAGAGCTACCATGGTGTATCCTAGATTTTGGCCGACCGTACATAAGACTCTCAGTCTCTGACACACTGGAGGTAACATCTCACCTCGCCACAAAAATTAATGGAAGGGGCACTATTTCACGAGCAAATGGGGAAGAAAGAACTTGCACTTACACGGCTTTATTACACATTCCTTCCACTAGTGCAGTGATTTTCAACCGCTCTACCAAACTACCTTAGGTTTCACAAAGTTCCTTTAGGGGATAGCTTCCGTTTTTTTTAGGGGTCGCGTTGATGGCCTAAAGGTGTACATAACTCTGACAACACCCTGGTGAGGGATCGCGAAAGGTTTTCCACTGTAAGGGGGTCGCGTCACGAGAAAGGTTGAAAAACACTGCACTAGCGAATGAGCGACGTGAAACCCTGAACATATAGCAAGAGTTATGCTGTTCAATCAAAGTTTTAACTGTTCAATAAACCTTTAGGGAGAGAGAGAGAGAGAGAACTATTCTCATATCGCGCGGTCTGGAGCTCAATATGGATCCTTCTGAAGATTTACAGACAATGACAATGAAAAAACTTGCCCCGCCGCCATGACACTGTTTAATTTAGTATTCAGACTACTAGAAAACTGAGATAAAATACGGTACGTGGGTACTACTGCTACTAAACATGTCATGCTTTCGACACGAAAATAAGAAGAAAAAAATATGTAAGTTCATTAATATATGGAAGTAAATTTTCAGGCTGCAATATAACTATTTGGTCAGCAAGAAATTGCAGCTTTTATTTCATTTGAGCAGCGATCAATTTTTTGCCGGCAATAAGATTAAAATGATTTGCAATAAGTGGTTAGCAAAAAATTCTAATATTGACAGCAAGAAATAACATTTTGTGTCAGCTTAATAATTAATTTGTTTGCGAAATAAATAAACGATAGGCCGAATAATTAATTGGTCAGCAAGATTATACAATTGGTTAGCTCAAAAATAATATCTGTAAGCTATAATATTGATGGGTCTGCAAATTAGGTATTGGTAAGCAAATTAATTAAAATGAGCTTTAGTTGATGTGCGATTTTACGTGAGCAGCCAATGGCGTGTGGGTGTTGTCATTCGACGAAATTAAGATTAACTTAATTTGACACAGATTTTTGGCAGTGAAAACAGAAGGTATTTAATCTTTGAAGCTATAGTTACGAAAGAGAAGATGGAAATAAGAAATAACCAAGTTTTATTTTTTAATTTGGCACCTTAGCTTTTTTTATCTATATTTTATATCGTTATTGCCAAATTTAATACTCGTAAGTAATTTTTTTTTAAATAATCAGTACATGATACCTAGTTCCTGCCTTATGCTCTTTTTTTTGTAAATAAAGCATTTTGATTTAAATACAGTATGTCCGTGGGCTGCACCGCGTCACTGAAACCTGTGATGCATTAAATGACGAATAATCCACAGAGACCATTATTTTTTTCCTAGTAATTTATTTTAGAAAATAAATGATGCTGAAATTTTGTATGAGAAATAATTACGCACCCCGTAGAGCAAGTACCTATTGCGCGTGACATAGCTCTGTCCGTGAAATTTGGCAACAATGCAAAACACCTGTTTGACCCGAATTGACCCAACCAACAGCCCTTGTCGCGCGCCCGCGCCGACGCTTTATACTGGGCCGCCATGTCGTTGCAAAGTCGCCTGTAATGTAATTGAGTAGAGTGCACACGTACATCTTTCATTTTCACGTGTAATGTACATCTTTAATTTTCACGAGTAATTACGATTCTCATAACACTAATTATAAATACGAAAAACCGCAAGAAGACCCTAAACATTTATGGAGTCTTGGTGAAAATTAATGAAGCTTAGCTAGAAAGTTAGATTGCTGACTTACTTACCTAAATTTTTTGTATCTTAAAGTGACCGCCGCGTACTCCGATACACTTTCACGGATACGTTAGCGTATTTTGTCGAAAGCAACCACGATACGATATTTCATATCCACTTCACTAACAAACTCCTTACGAAACACCAGCTGTTTCACCCAGCCCCAAAAAAAAGTCCAGGGGCGTTAGGTCAGGTGAGCGCGGAGGCCATGCCGAACCTGCCTATCTACTGCTAGCCAAATAATCTGTTAAATCATGTCTAAGTATTCACTTGCACTGTAATCAATCACACGCAAGAGTTTCGGCCGAGAGCCGGACATGCGCGTGCGTTCGCGGATCAAGCGGAACTGCGGAACTGAGGTCAAGGACGAAGGACATTTTTTTGTAGGCGATGCGCCGTGCGTGTGAGAGGGACAACGTCTTCGGTGCATTTGACCTCGCTTACGTTTTAGAAACCCCATTAGGCAATTTTCTTTCTCTCACTCTGTTCATCTACCTAAAGCGTGATAGACAGCGGTGCACCGAATTATCGAAATTAGCTCGCGTAGATGAAAGTGGTTGCCGCTTTTGGCGTCGCGATACACAGGTTGGTGCATTATGAATTTAATTTGCTAATGTTTATTTTGAATAATGAGTATTTTTATTTTTTTTTAATTTTTATTATATGCTATTCGAGTTCCACTAATGATGCTTTACCACAGAATTAAGTGCCGCGGTGCAGTCCGTGGACATAGTGTATACAATTCATAATATTTTTATTTACCTGTTTAACCAAATAAAATAACCGTAGGTTAGATACCTAGGTAATATTTAATTATTTAAATGATTTTCAACAAATCAACAATGTTAGTTCGCCAGCCAAAAATTGTTTTACAGCTTGCCAAAACTGAATTAAATGTAGCTCACAAATTGCCTTTCAATTACATTTATGGCTGAACATATACTTAATTAGCTATACAACCAATTTTGGAGCTGCCCAATATGACATTACTTGCTGACCATTTTTTTTATTCTTGCTGGCCACTAGTTGCCGCTCAATTAGCTATTTTTGCCAACCAAAAACATTTTAGAGCCAACCAAAACCTGAATATACTGCCGGCCGTTTAAATCATACCCTTAATATATCAAGATAATTTTATAATTAGAGTAATTCAAGTTTCTCGTCGTTCCTCATAACTGTCAGCTGATATCAGTAGAAATTGACGTATCTTTTCACCTTGATCTACTGTCAAGAAACAGGTTTGTAAAGATTTTACCCGATTGCTAAAAACACTAATGTTTTTAGCATTGACCTTCCTGCTTCCTTGATGACAATTGTGTTAATAAACTGACTGAACGTTTAAGTTCAGTAAAAAAAAAATTCGTACCTTATTTGTTTTTTCTTTTATTAAAAAAATCGTCACACCATTAAACTTTTCAAACCTTCTCTTTAGCTTTTCCAGGGTGGCTCGCTAATCAATCTAATAATAACCAACTGCCAAGACTAAGTAAGCTCAGTTTGCACCTCTGAATAATACAAATAAAGTAAGGTCGGAGTGCTCCGAGGCAGGTAACTTAATCGGAAGCGATTTGCTTTACTAGAAACGTGAAGATAAATTCTAAAGTAAAAGCTGCTTAGCAAATTGAAAGTGTAGTGACCCCTATCGGTCGTACAAGAAACTCTACGTACTTACATCCTAATACTACGAGTATTACCTCTAATACCCTTGTTTAGTGTTAGTACCTATTTGTTTATCTGTCTTGAAGCCTAGAAGTGAAATCAGAAGCTGCTTTTATACCCTAGAAACTCATTCCAAACTTGCGCGAGATCAACGATTTGGTTCTGTGAAACCTACGCAACAACATCCTGAAGTTAGCCTACTCTCCTCCTGTCTGAGGGAAGGCCTTTGCCCACTTAGTGGGACATGTACGCTTGTACAGCCTGCATCTTGTTTTTTTTACTTTGAATGTTACGAAAATATTGAACAACTCAGTTGGTCAACTCGGAGCAACATCGCATTACATCTTTGCGAAGTGTAGTAAGACCAATAGAGAAACGCCTGCGGTTCCTCCACCCGCCAATGCTCTCAGTCATTTTAGTAAAGTTACAGTTAGAGTTTAAAGCACGCCTTTGTCAGTATCTCAGTCTGTCGTATGCAGCCGGAAGGACGGAAATAGAAAATGTTATTTCACCCTTCGCTCGCTGGCGGCTCCCCACGTGTTGCTCTTTACTCGACCCATCACAAGGGTGTACGTGAAATAAATAAGCAATAAAAAATACAGTTTTCTTTGAACAAGTACCAAACAAAAGTTTGCACGACTGTTTTTGCATACATATTTATCTCAAACCTCAAGTCTGTCCCTCAAGTCATACTGTTAATATCCTTGGATATTTTAAATTTCGCTTTCCAAGCGATGGAAATTAAACCAATAAGCCGCCAACTACTTTGGCTGAAAATATTTTTGTAAGATGTATATGGAAGATATGTTGAAAACCCGTGGCAAAAATAGAAAAATCGCGGGTCGAGACGGAGACTCAATATTCCCGGGTGAAAATGTCGTGGGCTGAGAACGGATGAGCCCTCGCGCGTGTGAACTTCAACGTGTCTCTATGCGAGGGGTTTGCTATTTACAACTTTTTACTTTATAAATTCACCTTTTGAAATGCCATTTTCAAGTAAGCACATATTTAGGATTACTGAATGATGTCCCCGATTTAAGGTATAATGCCAATTTGTATGATGGTCAGTTATTTTGACTACACCTGTGTGGTGGCCTTATTTTGGAGTAGACTAGGCCAACAAAGGGTGGTATATGTGCTGGGCAAGCCTAGTCCTTACAAAAAGTGTAGGAAGGTACCTAACGGTCAGATAACGCAATGTTCATCAATAGCAATCATTCATTACAAAACACTATGAGGCTTCATTTTCTAATTTGAGGCGAGGTTACCCCAAAGTGAAGACTAAACTTCTCGGTAGCTAAGCCCTCGACTAAACTTCTCGCTAGCTATCTGAACAAAGCCTAACGGAAGCCTGATGTATACTACGAAACTAGTTTTATGCATTCTCGAGTGTGCTGCCGTCTATTTCTGAAAGAGGAATCGATCAGTCCGCACATAGCTGGAAATATACTTAAAATTCATGAATCTACAAATTCTACAGCGTGCACTCGCTTTTTACTACAAACATCTGCTGTTTGGTTGCTTGCAACATTTGTTGCAGTACTGTATCCACCTTATGTGCGGAGCAGTAGTTTTTTTTTCGCTCGATTTTTTTTGGGTACATAGTACAGTCAACATCACGTAGAACCTAACACTTCTGTTGCAAAGTCGCCCTTAACATAACTGAATAGAATGCATTCGTGTAAGGGTCTACGTGCTGTCTTGTGTACAAATTGTTTTTACTGATGCGAAGGAAGCCTACTTAAAGTTCCGCTATCGAATTCGACTGCACCCCGTAGTTTGGTAAATATAAATCCCAGGGTCATGGCGTAAAGGGCAAGTCTCCGGGGGAAAAACTTTCTAGATACGGGCCAAAAGGAGCTTTGTAGCGCTGTGTGCAACAGAAAACTAGGTTCTTTAGGACACACATAACAATGCATTTTATGTCCCGGCCAACTGGAGTTGTCACTTGAATGAGCTTAATGCATTTCGCGGCAAGTCTGTCTGTCCACCAGCGATGGAGGAAAACGAGGAACAAAGAGCTGCTTATATTATGTCTGGAAAAAAATCGATTGGATGACGTCGCTCTTTGAGTGAGTGCATTCAATGGAAATAGCCTTTGTACAACTATCATCCTTTTGAAATAAACAACTTCACATAACATGCCCAAGTCTAATTCAGCAAGTTCAACTTTAATTAAGATGCCTTTCGAGGGTTTGGTGATTGGTAAAAGAAATAATGGGTCAAAACGCCATAGGTAAAGGCTTTTGAGATTTCGTGCTCGCGATATTCTTTTCAAAAACGCGTCGCTATCGCGATTCTAGCCTGTTTGTGCTCGTGTTCCTCGCACATCGCTCAGGTTGGCAGAGAGGACTCTATGTTGCCCTTCGTCGTGTTTGCCCTATGGTTCACGGGGGGAGGACCCTAGCTAGAGCCGCGTCCAGTGGTCAGAGTCGAGGCTGTCGGCGGAGGTGCTCCGCGAGGGGGGCGCAGACTCCAAGTTACCTGAGACCGTGTCGCTCTGGGACACCCGCAGCTCCGCCAGCTCCAGCGCCGTCTTCTCGCGTCTGCGGACGAACAGGGAGGGTCAATAACGGTCCTCAACGGAAGGGCCCTTTACAAACGGGCGGAATATGAGCAACGGCGGGCGATCGAAAAATAATTTTTCGTTTTTTTTTTGCGCCCAGGAGTTCCCTTACGAACTATCGGGCAATTGATTAATGACGTGAAGTAATAAGACTTCTTCTTGGCGTGCCTCTCCACTAAAAGGTTGGCCGACCGCTCTTCATATTATTTTCTGTTCCTTACATATAAATTGTATAACAATGGGCCACCACGTACCGCAGTATGACGTCGGCTTTCGCCCGTTTCTCGGTCTCGGAGAAGGTCTCGTTCCGCTGGCCGATCTTGGCCTTCTTGTCGGGCTCGACAAAGCGGCCAAGCGGGCGCTGCGGCAACTCGGCCGCCGGCGGGGGCCCCGGGTGGTCCAGCCGCGCCCGCTTCAGCTCCTCCATAGATCGCTCCAGGTGGTAGATCACCACGTCGTCGTCGTAGCCGAAGTCTTTGTGCAGTTTCACCTGCCGGGGGATTGGGCGTTGGAGGGGCGCTCGGAAAAGACGTGGGGCGAGGACGCTTGTTTGGAAGAGTCGGCGCGCGTCTTCTCGGATACAGTTTTGCCTCGCCCTCACCCCACGCGCTTTTCGTTCGGCTTGCTCAGCTGAAGTGCTTAACTGTTTCAGGAATATTATATATCACAATGATCACAAGCCAAAACTGGCTTGAGATTCGGTGAGGGTCATGTTAACGTTTTAAACATGCTTACACCCGGCGTGGCATCATTAGGCCAGATCTCATCATTGTTCCATCATCACTGTTCCTTCTATGGCTTAAAAATTCCGTAGCATAGTATTTTATTGCAGACACGCATCCAATGCTGTATAGACTATAGAGGGTGTATGTATAGAGGGATTCAAAATGCTTACGGGAAGAGCTTGTAACAAAATTAAGAGTGTGTTGTAATAATCAGAAAAAGGGTGGAAAGGGCGCGATTCATAAAGTTACCTACACTTTACAATGTTATTGCGATGTACGTTGCGTGACCGATTGATTAGTTAATGAGATGTCAGGTGTAAATATTAAGTGGTTACAGCTATGAAATTTACATCGAATCGTTGTAGTAACTTGTAAATTGTAGTTTCACGCAACGCGCCCCAGAAAACTCTACTCACGTGAATATAATTGACAATGAGGTCCATATCGTTGAGTTTCATAATCTGCTTCTTGTGCAGCTTGAGTATCGTGTAGGCCATAGCGGTCATCGCCCTCTCTCCCTCTAGCAGGTAGATGTCCCACACGCGAAGGCAGAGGCTGAAGGGGACCCTCTCCGCGAAGCAAACGAAGAACCACTTTAGCGCGTAGAGAATAGAGTCCAGTCCGAACTTGGTGAAGTGGGCTAGCAGCTTCGGCATAAACTTGCCGAGGATCTTGTCGTGGTGCGCGAGGAAGCGCGTCAGCTTCGGGAACCCTTCTATGTAAAGGCCGTGCATCGCGTATTTCTTGTCAGAGAAGAGGACAGCCAGCGCCCAAAAGGCGTCCTCTTCATCCATGTACATGAGGAACACGCCGGCGAGCGCCGACATCCCTTGGCAGTAGCCCACCTCCGTGTTGTACATTCCGTAAGCGCAGAGCACCCTGAAGAGCGAGCACTGCTTCTCAGAGTACCTCTCCCGGTAGAACTGGTGCTCGCGGAACTGCCGGTTCACGTCCGAGTCGATCTGGCGCACGTCCGTGGACCACAGCTTGGACAGCCGGAGCATCTCCTGGTACTTGCCGACGTTGTCGGACTTTATCCGGTTGACGTCGAGCAGCTTGCACCAGAGTTTGATCCGCAGCGAGTTGGGGATGCCCTTGTATATCCGGCGGCGCAGCTTGTCGCGCGTGCTGCTGGACTCCCAGGTGGCCAGCATCTTGACCCACTTCTTCTCGCGCTCCACCTCGATGTTGATCCGCTGCGGCGCCGTCTTCTGCGGCAGCCGCTCGTCGTGGATGAAGCCATATCTGGAAGCAGGTCTCGTTACTGAACCATACTTTCATCGGTTTACATTCATCAAACTTGTAGCAACATTTTAGATCTAGGGGTAAAACTTTCGTAAGTGCCAAACATTAACATGTCAATAATGCTGTTGTTATACAATCGTTTGTTATTAACTTACTATTGCTTAACTGCAAACGACGGGAAAGATATTTTTATAGAGACTAGTCTCATATGCTGTTAGGGTGGAAGATCAACATGATATTTGCACTGTGGCGCAGTGCCTTGGGATCAATGAAACATCAGCTTAGTCAGAATTATTCATAAAAGGTCTTGGTAGTGACATCTTTTTAACATAGGTAATTATTGATTGTTGGAACAAGCTTGCCCCCTGGCCATGAAACCGACTGACCTGCTGGTTACTCAAGGTGTTTTCCTATACAATTAACAAGTTGTATTACTCCCCTATTCGGACTTATGTAACTTAGGATTCTTATGAAAAATTGCTGATTTACATTTAACCTTCTTGCTCGGAATCCGGACTAATTCGTTCGGGCTCATTTTCTTTGGAATTTTTTTTGGGAAAATTATACTCGCTTTTTATCGCCCACAAAATTAGAGCAGCCTAATGGTATCGCGCTAAGGACACATGTGTCTCTATTCCGAGCGAGCCGAGCGAAAGGTAGGCTCATGTGGCTCTACATACAGGGTGTTAAAAGACCGCCAACAGAGCGGGAAACCACGTATTGTCCTCATCATAAGGAACATTTTTGCCCAAGGAACTATGCCTGGGAAATCAACGGTATATGGTGAGCCAACAGGTTAAACCTATGAACAGAAGAGACTAACTACCATTTTCTCTCTCATGTTTTCATAGCACAGACATTTGCAAAGCTTCATTGACATGAATTATCACATTCGCTAGGGCAACAAGTTTCACAATACTGTGCACACATTGAGATTTTGAGCAGTCATTGTAATTTTGTAGCCAGATTTCTATTTCAATGTCCACCTATACTTCTCAAATTTAAATGTAGGTAGTAAAGTCTAATTCTTCATTCAAGATAGTACACTGACGTTTACGGTGTGACCAGTCTCTGGTGAAAATTAAATAGTATGGTGACAAAAAGTTTGACATGAATCGAATAGCGTAATCGATATAATCGATTTATAGGCAGATTGATGAAAAGCTTATTATATGAAATTAACTAAAAACTTATTAATTAGTAATGAGAAAGTGTGTTTTGGTCCACTTTTTTGAGGAGTGTTAAATGCGTTAAAAATTGTGTTTTTTAAATGATCTATGGAAATATTGCGTTCCGAACGTTTTTTTTTTCGTCCGGAATTCCTGACGCACGGGCTACCATGCGGAATTTCGTATTTCGCTTTT
This sequence comes from Zelleria hepariella, assembly GCA_949319315.1. NCBI lineage: Eukaryota > Metazoa > Arthropoda > Insecta > Lepidoptera > Yponomeutidae > Zelleria > Zelleria hepariella. Next base: position 11,433,488 of record OX439379.1, read on the forward strand.
TTTTGTGACTGAGCTGAATCGCACAACGAGTGGAATGCATCACTATTACAATAAATATGGCAACATTATTTTGCAAAGTGACAGTTAGCATCTGTCAGTTTACTATCCTGAATAAAGAATTAGACTTTAGTAGTATCTTTTTTTTATTACCCATGGTGTTTGTGTACCATACTATCTTGGAGAAGAAAAAACATCATCGGCTGTTAGTATTGAGTTCTAAATAACTAGTGGTTCGCTCCGAACTATGAACTCGCGCGCGCTTTGCATTTACATATTATGTGTAACTATACAACCCCATATCTCGGCAACCCCTCGACCGATTTGGCTCATGTTAGAAGTTAAAAATTCTTTTAATTTCGTTTACCCGCCTACCAAATTTCATAACGATCCGACCAAATTTACTCAAGTTATCGTCGAACGAACATTCACACATACAAACATACAAACGCCGCATTGTTCCAGTAGACTCGGAGAACTTCACGCATAGAGTAAAGGCATATCTTTACTCTATGCGTGTATATTAACCGCTTGGTTGGTATAAATTATTCTCCAGTACCCTCAGGGCGCCTCTGAGCCGAAGTAATACCAATTTATTGGTTAAAGAATAAAATTATTGTTGAGGTTATTTACTAATTATTAAGCACCAGCAGTTTGAAACATTTATTTTTTCCCATTTGTTGGTCCTACTGACAGTGAGCATATGAGTTTGTTATATGCCTTAATTGATTGGTTTGACTTCGGCACATAGGCGCCCTGAGGGTATTGGGAAAAAAAATATACGCCAACCGAGCGGTAGTTCAACTAAAGTAGTGTGCCGGGAAATTTTTAGTTTTTTCAATTTTTTTGCTACACTTAGAATAATGAAAACATACTATTTTACTGATGTAAAACAAAAATCATTGAACAAAAATTGCTTAGTTTAGCTACAAAATTGATAAAACTGAAAATTTGCAGTTCAATCCACTTTACTTTCATTGACCCTTTAATGTGTCATGATTGTGATACATAACTATATTATGATACGGGGAATCTACAGTAATGGTTTTGGTCTCGCACACAAAACCACAAAGTCCTCATTATTTCAATCATGTTTTCCTGTGCATGGCAACAACAACACAATAAATTCGCATAAAAGCAAATAAGGATTATTTATTTGAGCATGGTGAGTCTTCATGGCCAATCAATATTACTCTTCTCTTTATTCTATTGATAATTCTACTTACTGAATACCAAATCGTCAAAAAAAATTAGAAAGCTGACATTCAGAGTGGAATTTGGCTTTAAAAGTTAAGCCTACTACCTTCAATGGTAATGACCCTATAAAAGTGAGAGTTGCTTCTAAAGATCTCTCTACTAAACACTGCTAGATTGTGGTGCTTTAAGCAAGCAGTGTACAGTATATTGATATCTCAATTGTAACAATCGCTGCGTGCTTGCTGCTACAATCAAGTGTAGTTTGCGGGCTGGGCTCACCTGTCGGTTTTGTGGTAGTCCTCAAACTCTGGATCCTCCCAGGGGTCTATCTGGTCGACGAGGTTCTCACGGCCGCGCTCATACCGCTCACAGATCAGGTCCCGCTCCTCGGAAGACCGCTCCAAGAGAGCCGCCTCATTCATACCACCGCGCGGTCGTGCCACATACCGCGAAACCTGCCCGACCCACTAGCACCGGCGGCCCGTCCGCCACCCGCCACTCATACCCGCGACCGCCCCGCGCTACACCACGACAAACATCACAATCTAACATGAAATCCGTCCCGCGAATCCAACGTTGGCGACGTCCTTTGACGCAGCGATCGCTATCACTGTAAGTTGTAGACGGAGAACGATCGGCGAACGCGGACGGCACTCGTTTTGTCACTCTTCAATTTCTTTGGCAACTTATGAGCAAGTTTTGTTGCTTGCAAGTGTGGACTGGAAGGCCTTGAATATTCAAATTTGGGAAACTAAAGAACGGGGAGGATCAAGGCAGTGGTTTCGTTTCGTTTTGTACGCCCTCTTCTTCGTCCGTGTTCGTTCGACGTATACCGTTTTTTAGTCTGTGAATCTCGCCCTCGCTCGCGTCGCTGCTCTGTGGAAGTAGTGGTCTGTGTATTTGTAGGTAATCTGTGCACTAAACGCAACGCCACGCCATGCACATAAACGCAGCTCCACGCGCCTCATGCATGCCCGTATTTTCGACCACGCCATCGCCATGAACAACGTGGTGACCCCGTGACCCCCAATGATTATGCATAAAACCACGAATGTGAACGAACACGCCGTGAAAGGGCGCCATACCAACCCATCTTGAACTTTCATAGGATCGACGGCGCGAGTATGTTCAGATGCTTAGGTTTGAAATAATTAGCTTCAAATTAGCATATTAATATCTCATAAACGGCTAAACTTATTTTGACTGTAAGACTGGAGGCCTGGTAACTCAGAGTGTCTGCTTGCGCATGCTGAAAGTCCTGGGTTTTGCCTGGGTTGAAATCCCAGGTCCTCCAAACACTGGCTTTGCTTTTTCTCTTTCAATGTTTTTATTCTTCGCTGTTGATTCGACAGTTTTTTTTAAATAAACGCTGTATATATAACTATTTGACGTGGATAAAATATTTGGTATCGTACAATGACATTCTAGGACGTCAGAGCAGACTGTAGTGGTAGTACACTTTTGTTGTAAAGTCGCCAATAGGTAACGTAAAGTTGGGTGGTTGGGATCGACGTGCTGTCGTGTGTACAAAGGGTAACATAACAACGTAGCACTGTTAAAACCACGGAGGTTTTTTAAATAAGTCTGAGAACAAAGTCCGAAGCAAAAAATAACAACAATGAAAACCGCAAACGAAACTTTTCGAAGACCGCGCCATTGGACATTGAAAAGCAAAGTTTCTATGATGCAGATTGCTGGTGCCTTCGCCGCAGGCGTTTGAAGCCAGTTTTTGGTTTGGTTGGTTTTGGGCTTGTGGGCTCGTGGGAGTTGGGAGTTTGGGACAGGGGTACCTACCTATATAAAATGATCTCTTGATCTGAGAATATTTTAATAGAAGGCAAGCATGTAATTATAGCAGCTACATGCAAAGTAAGTATCTATTGGTATTTTTTTCGTGGCGCCCTTTACTTATAATGTCCATCATAAATAACGGTTGAAGTGCATTGAACCGTGATTTCGTATCATTTTTTCATTGTCAGAGCCAAGTACTTACAGATCGTCACGCAGCGTAGGCTTAGTAGGTACCTACCTAATAGATAGATAGGGTTCTTTAGCATTCTTGGCAGCTGGGCACCACCGTTAGCTGGGGGCTGGGAGGGAGTTTGAGCTAAAAGGCAAAGGCCCAGCAGTGGGACAATTACCCTATGGATGGGCTACGTAAAAAGTTACCTACTAATTTGTAAGTAGGTAACCACCTACCCAGGTCTTATGAATGTGTGTTTTCTCTTATTTTAAGGTAGCCAAGTATTTCTCCCATTTTCTGTGTCAAACACAACAAAACAATCTCACAAAAAATGGAAGCATGCATCGTCCCTCCCTCGTACAGTGAGTACCGCGTAATCGGGTCACCCGGCAGCCGCAGATACAGGGGCGTTCACTCCAGCCCGAGGGAAGTGTGGTCCTATCTGCGTGCGCCCGCGCAGTCGACGGCCGCAGCCAGCCGAGATGCGCGCGCACACTCTCCTCGTACTGCTACTCGTCCTCTTCTGCGCGATCGGTGAGAAAATATTCTGTTTCCTTTTATTAAAAACTTTTTGCGAGTTGCTTTTGTTTTGCGCGCGAGATTTTTGTCTTCACACAAATAAGATTTTAGATTCCTAAGAACACTTGTAGATGTAGGGTAAGTACTTAATAGTTAAGTTGGAATCTTTGTTACTACGAGTATATATCTTAGGTATTAATGCATTATCGCCTTTACATAAACTTAGTAGTAGGTACACACGACAGCACGTCGACCCTTACACGCTAGCACTCTACTCGGTTACGTTACGGGCGACTTTACTTTGTTGTGTGTACCTGCCTAATTTTACTCACCATAGAATTACCTAGGTCTAATAACAACATGAACTTTCATATGTGCCTTTAAAAAATTCTATTAGTAGGTATGTACCTGAAAAAAAAAACAGCTCTTACTTAGAGATTACTTTACGGAAAAAAAACTGAACTAGCGTTAGAACAAACAATTCTTTGCGCTGCCTGCCAGTCACTCAGTAGACAGTTTTTATAAATTAGGTAGTGTTCCTGATCTTTTAAAATAAAAAGTAACTAGTGTAGAAAGGTACCTATACCTACCTTCCTAAATTATACCAGCAGAAACAGAATGTAAAACTTTCTAAAGTAGGTTTAGGTAGGTACACGCGGACGAAATCGCGGGCAAATGCAAGGTTATAATTATGTAACAAATAAAGGGTTGTAATGGGGTTTTTTCCAGGCATCAAAAATAGCCCGAATAACTGTCAAAATCAGTCTATTAATCTGTGGTTTCCATACAAGCCACTTAGTTGCGCGATAATGAAGAATACCATCAACTTTTGATTTCTACCTTACCATACACTCTTTTAAAAATGTGTCCGAGTATTTCAGTTTGAATCGTACAGTGGCTTTTTTCACAATAAAATAATATGATGTATTAATTTACATGCTAAGTTATAATTATAATAGAAGATATAGAACCTTGAACTATATTTTTTTGAGGAGCTTATGTTGAAACTGTAAACGTAAAATGGTGATGAGTTGTAAAATCCGTGGCTGAGTTACTAAATTAGGTGGCAATAGATTATTCAGAAGGACAAGTTAAAATTATTGTTGTTCTTTACTTGACGCTTTCTTTGGAATATTTAGTTGGCAATGTAAAATTACGACGAATTAGTTTATAGAAGCTATCTCATTTTCCCGTTGCTTAATTATAAAATCAGAAGTTTGATCCCGTGGCCAAATAAAAACTTTGTGGCTTGACTTATAATTTCTCACAAATAAATCACATAGGTAGGTTGTAATGAAAGTCAATTAAAGTATTAATTTTGATATTTCCTACATGATTTCCTGAGTAATAAAAATAAGTAAGTATTGTAAACAGTTCGAAGATAAGGATATAGCAGTTAAGACGACGTACGTCTCACAACTAGCGCCGCCAATGGAAAAAAAATCATATCTTTTTTTTGGATGCGTTTTTAGCAAAAAACGCTCCTGCGATTCCTCAAAGCGAGGCTTAACTATTTTTAGGACCTAAGGTTTGGATTCCAGATCCTAGAACTTAAGAATGCAATCGATTCTCGCCAAAAGTGGCCACTTTTGGCGAGAATCGATTGCATTCGTAGGAAATCTAATCCTGGAATCCAAACCTTAGGTCCTAAAAATAGTTAAGCCTCGCGTTGAGGAATCGCAGGAGCGTTTTTTGCTAAAAACGCATCCAAAAAAAAGATATGATTTTTTTTCCATTGGCGGCGCTAGTTGTGAGACTTACGTCGTCTTAACAGTTTTATGTAAGCGTAGTGGGTAGGTAGTAGGTACATACCTACATAGGTCTGCGTACTAGATACCGACATAATAAAGTTTATTATCAGACGGTCATCGTTATACTTAGGTAAACTACAGTAGGTAAGAAAATACATAAGAACTTTTACTATTTAACTGTAAATTAGTTTAGGTCATACCAAGTTGTAAAAGCATTTTTTCTTAATTTTCTTCTGACATTATCTTCCCAAATCGTCATATACATAAAAACGTCCCAAATATTTATTTTGGCTTACTAGGTTTATGTGTTACTGACGTATTCATGGGTATAAAACTCTATCTTTCCCACTGTACGTCAAACAAAAGAGTGAGAGGCACAAACAAGGTGTTACAAAATATCCTACCTAACTCTTTTTACAGGTTATTTATTAGATAGCACCCGGTGATAGAAATCACAAGTCTTCACATTTTTTTTCCAAAGGACATTCCGTTGATATGTGATCGCTGTGGCGGGAGAAAAGTATTTTTTTATTATTGTTTTCATTCAATGTTTTAACAACTCAAAGCTATGCAAATGTAATTATTTTTTTATCACATCTATTCGAAAAGACCTAGCTCGTTTCCCGCAAACAGGGACTAAAATAGCTTTTTAATCCCGGACGGACAAACAGTGATTTGAATTTGGAATATGGATCTGTAAGTAAAAGTTCAAATGACTAAAGAGTTTACAGACAACATTGAAAGAATTGAAATCACTATAATCACTATCATTTATTTGATCACGAATATTCACGAACAATGTATGGAGAAGAAACTGACAGTATGAAAAAATATACCGCGCGGCGCAAGCCCAATAAAAAAAAGTTTGTAGAAAAATAAAAACGTCAGAAATGCATTCCATTTCTTCGTATCGTCCGTTTATTTCGTATCGTTTATTTGGTGTCTTAATTCTATGTTTGTGTACTAAAATTTGGATTTTACTTACTTTCATAAAATAAAAGTGTTTCTTCCTCAAGTAGTGAGAATTAAAGTGTATATTAACTCCAGAGAACAATGTGTCGGATGCCGAGCCGACACTAATTATTCCAGTCATTTATTTTGTCATAGAGGGTGCTGTATGTAGAGTAGAGTGTTCACCTCGGGAACCTTTTTAAAGCTCGAGTACTTTGAATCCCTTGCTGCGCTCTGGATTCAAAGAAACACTCTCGCCTTAAAAATTGTGTTTTAGTCCCTCGGTTAACAATCTACTATTTGAGCTTATGTATAATACCTATCAAAAACAAAAAAGTTATAAAAACAATTTGAGGTTCTTAAAATAACAATTGTTTTTTTCAACTTTTTTTTTTACAGAATGACATCTTCTTGACCGGTAGGTTACACCCTGTAATATTATATTGTTACCCGAGGGACTAAAACACAACTTTTAAGGCGAGAGAGTTTCTTTGAATCCTGAGCGCAGCAAGGGATTCAAAGTACTCGAGCTTTAAAAAGTGTCGTTCCCGAGGTGAACACTCTATTTTTTATCACCCTCTATGAGAAAATAAGTGGCTGGAACTTACTAATAATTAGCATCGGCATCCGACACTAAGAAGTAATCGTATGAGGTAGTGGCCACCCCTGGATCCGGCCATCCGACACACTGTTCTCTGGAGTTAATATTATATAACACTACTTGAGGAAGAAACACTTTTATTTTATGAAAGTAAGTAAAATCCATAGTACAGTCGGCCACAGTCTCAGATATCCCTTTTTGTTCGATTGGCGCCCTTATGCCGCGCGCGGTAAGAGCTACCATGGGGTATCTGAGATTGTGGCCGACCGTACCTACACAAATAAACAATACGAACGAAGACGGAATGCGTTTCTGACGTTTTTATTTTTCTACAAACTTTTTTTTATTTGGCCGCGCGGTATATTTTTTCATACTGCCAGTTTCTTGTCCATACATTGTTCGTAATAAATAATCGTGCGTGATTGATCTCTTTTAATGTTGTCTGTAAACTCTAGTCATTTGCAAGAACTTTTACTTACAGATCCATATTCCAAATTCAAATCACTTTTTGTCCCTCCGGGATTGTAAAGCTATTTTAGTCCCTGTTTGCGGGGAACGAGCTAGGACTTTTCGAATAGATGTGATAAAAAAAATTAGGATGTTTTGTTACACGTTGTAGTTTTATAATCCTTAACCCAACCTTCCAAGCCCAGTGGGTAGGTTCTCTGCCTACTATCTACTGCCTCAGCCTTACCCAGCCTTATGCTTCGCCTGCTGTTGAGAGCTTTGGTTGAGAGTAAAAGAGTTCCACAATCACTGCTAGAATGAAAACCGTTCGTGTTGTCGGACGGAACTTAACGGAAGCGAGGAGATAACACGACTTATTATAATTATTTTATTGTTTCTCCGATAGGTAGGTACATTGCTTCATCCTTTTTATTTTCAGGGATCCGTACCCAAAGGATGCCAAACGGAACCCTATTTACTCTGCCTACCAACAACTCTGTCTGTCCGTCAGTCTTAGGACCTAAGGAACTTATGGAACCATAATAGGTAGCCAGGTTCTTTTCGCAGAATAATCGTGTTATTTTTTAGGAAAATTTCGTTTAGTCAAAAACGCCGCCAGGTACCTACCTAAGTCAATTTAAAATACCCCCGACATTTTAGCTTCAAATTAGTTTATTATCTCATAAATGGCTGAACCGATTTTGATAAAACATTTCTAAGAACATTCGCTAGAAAACCAGCTTTAAAATAAAATAAAACCGCATCCAAATCGGTTCACCCGTTTAAAAGCTACTACGGTTAGTGCCACAGACAGTCACACATAGCGGTCAAACTTATAACACCCCCTCTTTTTGTATCGGGGATTAAAAATAGATTCTGAATCTGCGAAAGTTGAACACTGATTTTGCAAAAAATCCATGAGCGCAAATCCTACTCGCTCCTGGCCGGTGTTTTCTTTTATTTTCAGAGTTCCATAGCCGATATTTCTAAGCCCAGGTACGGTCGGCCACAGTCACAGATACCCCATGGCAGCTCTTAACGCGCGCAACATAAGGGCGCCAATCGAACAAAAAGGGGTATCTTTGGGTGAGGCCGGCTGTACTTACCTATCTATACTAGACAGCACGTAGACGAAGACGCTTACACGCGTGCACTCACTGTATTCGCTTAAGTTACGGGCGACTTTGCAACGAAAGTGTAAGCGTCTTCTTGATGTCGTGTGTACTACCGTAGATAAATATGTCCGTTCTGTAATGCCTTCTATCGTACGTACAAAAAGGTCTGTTTTGAGGGTATCGGGATTCGATAAGATGGGTATACCTACCTACCTACGTAGGTACCTATAGGGCAAAATTTTTCACAGAAATTGTACTACCGACTCATACGCAGTGGAACCGGCACTGGCACCGATCAAGTCGAAAAAATAACAGTACCTACAGGTTGTCTGGAAGAGATCGCATTTAGCTATGTTTGTTTGGCATTTAGCGACAAGTCAGCCACTTCTAACTCTAATTAAAAAAAAAAGGCCTATGTAAAATATTTGTTTAGAATACAATAGAAAAGTCTTTATTTCGTGTAAGGTCGGCAACAGCCTAGGATACCCCATGGTAGCTCTTACCGCGCGCGGCATAAGGGCGCAAATTGAACAAAACGGGGTATCCTAGCGTGTGGCCGACTGTACAAGAGTTCTCTATCTACATATCGACGACGTTAGTAGGAAGGAACACGTGTAACTTCGACTGTGCTTTGTTCAGGGTTCAAAGTTCCTGCACGCAGTTTGGACTGATATTTAATACACGTGCAGATATTGCTTGAATGTGTTCATTGTTCTTTTATCAAATCCTATGCGAATGGAGCGGATGTGGGAGCACAGGACTTCGATACAGTTGTCCGTACCTACCGGTAATTAAGGAAGAGAAGACAAAGGGAAATACAGTTTTCGATTGTTGACATCAGGCACTGCACGTATCTACACATGACAGCACGTCGACCCTTACGCTACCACTCTACTCGGTTACGTTACGGTTGACTTTACAAAAAAAGTGTAGGTACACTCTGACGTGCGTACGATCTTCATCAATAGCAGGGTCCTTAGCCTGTAACACAATGGTGCCAAAATGGGCTGTCAGGTGACGACTTCAATTACGATTTGCTAACGCTGTCTGACCTTTTAATGTTTTTGTAGTACAGCAATAGTACATTACTGCCGCGATCTGTAATGAGTGCGTTTCTGGCGCGCTTTTGATGGCCGACAGAGCGCAGCGTAGCGCAGCTCAAGGCCCTCACAGTGCGGTCAGCATTGCAGCCCTTGATGGACAAGCTGAAATGAAGGCCGAGACCGAAGGTCGAGGCCTTTATAGCGCGGCCAGCAAGGGCTGCAATGATGACCAAACTTGAGGGCCGAGAGCGTAGCTAAGCTAAGCTCGAGGCAATCATAGCGTGGCCAGAAGCGCACTCATTGCAGACCAAGGCTTGTATAGTGCTTTACTCAAACAATGCGAGTAATTAAAATATTAATTAGAATAGTAATTAACATAGTAATCTAATTAGCTTACCATTTGTCGTAGATTAAGTACTTTTTGTCGATTTTCCATTCCGCAAACTTTTTGTTGGTAAGCTTGCTTGTATTTTTCTTTTGACTTCGGTGGCAATAAATTTCCATTTACTAATTTCGCTTGATTTTGAATGTCCGGCGGTGTTAAACACATTAAATCCGAGGATTCGTCGCTTTGAGAGTTCACTTTTTCAACAAAAACACAGAAAAAAATCACTTCGAACAACGCGCGAAAAGTCGAAAACAATATGGCCGCGCTTTTTTTTTCTGTGCAATGTGTCGACTGCCAGTACCCATACAGCCTAATTCTAAATAAATACTTTTTGCACCTGATGTTTGAGTTCTATTTATGAAACAAAACTCGACATTAATGTTTTTCTGGCCGCAAAACACAAGACATTAATGAAATTCCATACAACTTTTCTGGCGCCTAATCCAAGTAGCCCGCAAGTCCGACTTTGCTCAAAGAAGGTTGTCGAATTAATGTCCACATTACGAGCTTTTTTGAGTAAAGAATATTTTGATTCTAATTCTAGAGGATTAGTTCTCTGGTTGTAGGAGAAAAACGAGGAGAGCCCGGTTTTATCCTTCTGCCGGGATGCCATTGACCCGCCATTGCGTTACAGGCTAAGGGCCCTGGTCTACACCGGACGATCCAGCACGCTCCGATCGCGCGCGGCAGGAGTTCGTGAGTTCCATACAAATCCATGGTTTTGTATGAACCTGGGGCCGGAGTCTGTATCTGTAACGTTATGGTTCCTCGATAAGCTCCCAGTTGTAGGCTTCAATTACTATTTATTAATGCTGTCCGTCCTTTAATGTTTTTCTAGTGCAGCAAAGAATATTCTGATTCTAATTCTACAGAATTAGATAGCTTGTCGGAGGACTTGTAGGAGCAAAAAGGCGGAAAATCCGGGTTTATCCTTTTACTGGGAACCTATCGATACGCCATTGCGTTACCGACTTAGGTAAGCCCCTGGCTATTGATCAATAGCCTTGTCCACACCGGATGATCCAGCTCGTTCCGATCGCGAGCGGCAAGATAATACCAAAATGCAGATATGCATTTCGGTATAAAAGTCCGTTCGCTATCTTCACTTAGTGTCACTTTGATATTTGCCGCCTTGGCGCGCGGCGGCTTTTCACAAAAGAAATTAAAGGAAGCCGACGCGGCGCAAACACGCCAGTGAATTTGGCTCGCCGCTCGTCAAAGAAGCGTCGTATTGAGAGGTTGTGCTTGTGACTTTTAACTTAGTATTTTGTATTGAATGTCGATCGCTGCGTGTAGATAAAATGTTTTTTCGTTTGTTAGGACAGTGAGGTGTCTCTAGACCAGTCTTTCCCAACGTGGGCGATAACGCCCCCTTGTGGGCGCTGCAGGCCTAAAGGGGGGCGGTAAGAGACCCAGAAAAAAAAGGGGGCGTTGTGTAGGGCTTTGGGGTCGATTTATAATTTCATCTACCTAGCTAGGAAGACTCTTAGACACCGACTGAGCTCTCGACTCGATAATTTATTCTTAAAGTGGGCAGTAGACAAAAAAAGGTTGGGAACCTATGCTCTAGACGAAACTTCAAATGACCCAAAAATAAAAGACGAAAGTTTTGTAAAACATTTAAGCAAATTCTAGTAAATGTCCATCAGCATTGTGTTGAAATGAATATGTCTGCGCCCATCACACATACTTCAAAAATAGTTGGTATCCCAAGAACCAAGATTGCCGTCGTGTGTACTGACACTATCTAAGCTAAGCGAACGGACTTTACTGCAGCCGCGCGCGATCGGAGCGTGCTGGATCGTCCGGTGTGGACAAGGCTATTGATCAAGTGCATGCGACCTAGGCGATTATGCCTACTTGCAGTACCTAAACGCGTCTAAGTTCAAGAGTTCTTATTTGTTAGTTCAAGGGTTCCATTGAATGTTTCCAGCGTCGGCGCGCGACTGCCTAGAAGATGAGAAGCAGAACGGATGCAAGATATACGGCTCGGCGTGCGAGTGCGGGCGCGGCTGCAAGAGCGAGTACGTCTACCGCACGCGCCGCGAATGCATGTCCGCCTACAGAGGTTGGTAGTTGGAACAGTTGGCCACACACTAGGATAGCCCTTTTTGTTCGATTTGCGCTCTTATGCCGCGCGCGGTAAGAGCTGCCGTGGGATATCTGTGACTGTGGCCGACCGTACACTCACAGCCTAGTCGTCAGTTGGCAAAGTTAAGCAACACCGGGCACGGTCAGTTCATGGATACGCGGCCGCTAGTGGCAATACCTAATATCTCATCGCTTCCGTGCTTCTTGGCTCCGGGCCTAAAAAACTCTGACACCAGGGTTGACCACTACCTCATACGATTACAAAGTTGGTAGGTAGGTACACTTTTGGCAATACTCAATACTTTAATGCAACCATAAGTGTATAAGATCTTAAATAACATTGTAACATGGAACTCTATGGACCCTGTCGGGCACAGCAAAACTTAAAAGCTAGATAAAATAAATATCTTAAAACTAGGTAGTTACCTATTTGAGATCTTTTATTTTAAAACTACCTAAACGTATTTAATAATTTTTTATTTATTTTTTCGTATCTAGGTACCAAGGTACTATATATAGGTATTAAATACCTATCATTTTGTTATTTTTGTTTTAAAACCTACAATTTTAGACAACAAGCAGAAAGCGACTCAAAAATCACGTTAAAAATTGTTGAAAGGGGTCGCTTAAAAGTTTTAGTTTATCAATAGGTACGGTCAGTTACAGTCACAGATACCTACCCCATGGCAGCTCCTACCGCACGCTGCATAAGGGCGCCAATCGAACAAAAAGGGGTATCCTAGCGTGTGGCCGACTGTACAAGCAATATTTACGCTGAGACCAAGTGCGAAAGCTAGAAAAAAAAACTGCTGCCATCCTAACTAAAATTAGATACCCACTGTACCAAATGTATGGAGCAGTTGATTTTTTTTCGAGATCATGGTTCCAAAGTAAAAGTTAAGCACTAGCGCCGCAAATTTCTTCTTTTTGATGCGTTTTTTGCTAAAATCGAGCCAAACCTTAAGTTCTAAAAATACGAGTAGTTTTTAAGGCTCCGTATAAGGCTAACTAGCGCCACCAATGTTAAAAAAATCATATCTTCCTTTAGAAGAAGTTTCTGAAAAAATCCTAAGATGAGCCTATGCGCCATGCTTTTCTAGATTTTTAAGTGTAGATACCCTCTTCGAAATTTACTTTTAAGCTAAAAAAATTTCGATAACCGCCAAAAGCGGCCGTTTTTTGCGGTTATCGAAAATTTTTTAGCTTAAGACTAGAAATTGAGTTGGGTACCTACACTTAAAAACCTAGAAAAGCATGGCGCATGAGCTCATCTTAGGATTTTTTCAGAAACTTCTTCTGAAGGAAGATATGATTTTCTCAACATTGGTGGCGCTAGTTAGCCTTATACGGAGCCTTAAGCCTCGCGTTGAGAAATCGCAGGAGCGTTTTTAGCACAAAAAAAACATATGATTTTTTTTTTCATTGTTGGCGCTAGTTGTGCGTCCTACTGGGCCTTAACTATTTTTAGGACCTAGTAAGGACTAGATTCTAGATCCTACGAATAAATCCCGCACAAGAAAAAAGTGGTCGTTAGGTCCTACATACAAACTTAGGCCCGGTTTCTGAATTGAGAATTTTACTAAGTAAATAGGTAGGTACTTAACTATCGTTCTGTCACGTTCTTTTGTGAGAAATCCGCAGAGGCAGAACGATATTTAAGTACTTGCTTAGCGAATTTCTCAAATCAGAAACCGGCAGTTAGTTTCTGTTTTGTCTGATCGCAGAGAGGAGCTCCAACATCTGCCTGCGCAGCCCCTGCGTGCGCGGCATCTGCATCCAGGTCGCGCAGGACCCCGGCTACAACTGCAAGTGCGAAGGGACCGGCTTCTACGGGCAGCAGTGCCAGAGGGGTAAGACTCGCCCATGGCGACTTTTTGTAGCGATGCTGTCGCGCGACGGCACTAAAACCCTTACCTATTTTCTAACTTATCTTTCAAGGCTTTTAGTAAGCCCAGTTTAGACGAAAGACTGATAAGGTCACGCCGTTAGCGAGTGGTACTCTACACGAAAACTTTGAATATAGTTGTGCCATTTGCTGGGCCACAGAAAACTAAACTATTCTGTGAGCTGGGCTCAGCAAGCGTAGCATAGGGCTGAGTTAGGCAGTAGGTACTTATGGGGGTTATGACTATACAGGGTGTTAAAAGACCACCAACAAACCGGGAAACCACGTACTGTTCTCGTCATGATGAACACTTTTGCTCAAAGAACTATGCCTGGGAAATCAACGGTTTCCGAGATAATGAGGTTCAAAGTTATTTTTTTTTTGCTGAAATGTGTTCGGAATCAAGTACTTAACATTTCTTCCCAAGAAGCTAGATACTGAATTCATTCCCGCATTTTTTTTAAGTCAGACTTTGAACCTTTTTTTCTCGGAAACCGTTGATTTCCCAGGCATCGTTACTTGGGCAAAAATATTCGTTATGATGAGGACAATACGTGGTTTCTCGCTTTGTTGGCGGTCTTTTAACACCCCGTATAGCCCTTTACCAAAGTCCATGTTCTAATATTGTATTTCCGTAGATAGTATTTCTATCTTAGTGCGTGCGTAACCTATCATATTTTTCCAACGATAAGAAATGGCCTAACCTTGTTTTTTTAATTTTTTTAGCCTGTCCAACGTTCCCGATGCGCGGTGTAGTATTCCCCCACGAGTGTGTCGTCATCTGAAAGCTGACTTTGAACCTACTTGAAGTATAATAAGTTTTTTTAAGATTAATATAAGGATAAATCAATGTTACTGGAGACAAAGAGCAAGCATTCATTTACTTAAAAAAAAAAATGTGATGGAGCTCTGTTTTAGTCGGGTCCTGACCAGACTAAAACAGCACAAGCTTCTATGGACCTTCTCCGCTGGTGCTCAGTGATCGAAACCAGTCATTGACTACGCCCAAATTAATAAATGTGGATGGCGATATAGACCAATATAAATGTAATGTTGTGTCTGTGAATATCCTACAGTTCGCGAGTTTAACTGTATGTTTATCCACATATACGTACTTATGAAAATATACTCAGTAAGATAGTTTTAATTATAAACAATTAATATGTTCGACACTAAGATGACACGAAGGCCCTTTACGAGCAGTGCTAGGCTTATTTTGTTAAATAGTTTTGGACAACATTACATTTATATGCAATCAAGTTCAAATTATGGTGGAGAGCCGTTACAAATATAAGCAAAATATTTATATGTAACTTTTTCATTGTTTACATAACACGTAGGTAGTTACTACAATTTAGCTTCAAATACAATATTTAAATTTCAAAAGTGCTTTTACTGTGATGCTTTTATCCTCAACTACGGTTAGCACTAAAGACCATTTTGAGTTTGATAGTGTTATGTTTTTAATGGATTTTAGTGGTCAAAGGGGTTTTATCCCCTTTTGATATATATAAAAGATAAAAGTAATAAGTAGGTACATATTTTAGAGCGAGACGGACAACTGAGTAGAAATGTCTAAACTAAATGTGCTCGGGCGCTACCGTTTTCTGGCACATAACCGCTTGTGTTATGAGCTTTCACGCGCGAAGATAACAGAATCTATAGTGCTATTCGGCCAGATGCATTCAATGATAGTAAAAACATAGTTTAGTAATTACAATAAGTTTATTTACAATTTGAACAAAAAACCATGAGTAATACGATACGATAATATTATTGCGATTATTATTGAAATGGACTTCGAGCGATGCGCTTTCTATCATATTTTTTTATTTTTTCAAATTACATATTAACAGGTTACTATTTCATTTTATTAGCCTTATCGACAAGTCCTAAAAAAACAACACATCAGATAATTATAGACGTATCGATGTAAAAAATTGCATTGATTTTAAATTCGATTTACTTACACCAACGACCGCAAAATCGCAAAGCTGATAAGTTTAAAAATGACAAATAGCGCAGTTTCAACAACAATGATATAATAAAATGCTTTTTACAATAGTCAAAATATATTTTCATAATAAATATTACGTACTTAAATATTATTTAAACATCAGACGTATCTAAAACATAAGTTAGTGAAATGTAATTTTCTGTCACAGATTTAAGTCTATATTTTATGTTTAATTAAATGCTAAAATGGATTTTCTTTTAACAAATATTACAACAATATATGCAACGATCAATATTATAAAAAAAATATACAATTTCTTTTTTTGTGGATAAAAAGGTATTTCTTTCGAGAGGTGAAAAATAATATTGTGCATAGTTTCCATTGATGAAGTCTTGGGTGGGGTGGAATGGTGATATAAAAACACTGTCAAATTAGTCTGTGGTAATAAGCACCAAACGTCAATACTAAAAACCGGGTTAATTTCAAAAATACCTAATTGTACATGCACTGACTGCGAGTACTGCGACACACGAATATGATCTTAAACTTACATTAAAACGCA
Source organism: Zelleria hepariella (assembly GCA_949319315.1). NCBI lineage: Eukaryota > Metazoa > Arthropoda > Insecta > Lepidoptera > Yponomeutidae > Zelleria > Zelleria hepariella. Next base: position 11,449,955 of record OX439379.1, read on the forward strand.
TTATTATTAAAACACGCTAAAACAGGACAAGCTACACATTGACTAACATAATTATTTAAAATATACAAGACAAGTTGAATCTATTTAGGTTTCTGGTGTATCGGATAAAAATAATTTTTTTTCTCACAGTTACAATGATTGGGAATCGCATAAGTATACCAACAAAATATATGTATACAGGTTGGATTTTTGAGTTGGCTCCTTAGAGACTTTTGATCCCTACACGAAAGGGGATCGAATGACATTATAAAAAAATAAGTTTTTTTTCCCATAGAAAATGTATGGGAAAAGTTTTTGTTCATTTCTGACATTTCTAGTACCTACTCAAACCTTATTTGGCTCCTTAGAGTCTTTTGATCTCTACATGAAAGAGGATCGATTGGCATAAAAAAAGGTATTTTAGCATTTTTTTCGCTGACCGTACGTTTTTTCTAAAATTAATGCAGTTCATAATATCTCAAAAAGTTATGGAAGGTCTCCCTAGAACGTTTTCCTGTAACTATAACGGTTAGGTTACCTGCCCCGTCTCAAAAATCCACCCTGTAGATTGCTTAAAAATGCATTGTATTTTTCACATTCGATAAAAAAGTGCGTAATTTATTGTTAGTATATAAAATATAAGTTATACTAGAACTTATATCAAGTTATGAGTAAGCATCTGATCTAGAAATATTGGGTCTTCTTGCATTATTTTGAGCATATGGATGGAAATGGAAACAGTGGTATAATATTTTTTTCAGCTAAAGGACTCAATACAGCGTCAAGGCATTAATCTCGCACTAACCTCAGTTCACGAGATCCGTGCAAATAAATAATCACTTGGAACGATCCAAACTGATTGTGACACTAAATCCTAATACTTAACCATATTTTTGCACGCAACTTGATACGAAACTCAGACGAATATGTAGGAAGTTTTTTTTTAACTGTAATCAGAGATGGGCGGTGGGTATATACCCAATCTACCCATTTGGGTATTTACCGGGTACATTGGGTATATACCCGGTAAATACCCGTATGCACCCATTTGCTGGGTATATACAATTTGTGACTAAAAATTAACAACAAAGTATGCCAATCAGTTCTACACCATGTTCCCTACACAAAGTACGTCTTAGTAATTTTTCGTTGAACGCATATTTACAAAGTTATGCATGTTTTTGTGATTTATTTGTATGAAAACGATTATTCATAAGGACATTTGTCTTATATTTTTATAGAATTAACAACGGGTATGTTTAAAAAGTATTTTGTCATACTTTGTGTGACTAATATAATAGTTTTTAATATGAATTTAACAATAATTATTATTGATTAGGAACCAAGTGTCAAAAATTTATATTTACATTGAAACGGTAGAAAATACACTGATGAAGTCAGGTCGTTTCGGTCTAATTAAAATGCGAAGACGGGTTAAGTGTTGCAAATAACAAAAATGTATAATCATAAAGTATGGTTTTATGTTTGTTCTTCCCGAACAAAGAATAACTAAAACTTATTACATTCGTTTATTTTATTTATTTTATTTTGCAAATGGCATTGTGCTCGAAATGCTATACGGTGAAATGTAAGCCTTCCAGCCACCTCTTTACGTCCGAGTCGGCCTCATCTACACCGCCGCCTTGGATGGCGAACCGCGGGTAGTCGTAGTTAATGTGGAACATCGTCTGAACCCGCCCGCACACGCAACTCGGGTCCGACCCACAGTTATATTTTGTGTATTTAGCTCCGCACACCTTCCCCGTAAGACCCGGAATCTATTTATTTGAGTCCAGTGCTTTCTGGGAAGATGGAAACCTGGCACACGGATATCTGGCTCGGACTCGAGATGCTTGTTAGGCAGGTCGGCAGATGTTCACCGATCCCGCCATTTCTCCATCAGCGTTCTGCCGTCCTGCAAGAGTTCATGGGCCTGCATGGTATGGCAAGATGGTTGCAATTCTCTGATGCAACCCCGGTTCGGTCAAAATCCCACCAAAATTGAGGGTTGCTTTGACCAAGTGCTTGTACTAACTTCTAACATCGAAGCAGGATTCCAAAAGAAACTCAAAACAGTGGCGGTAATGGTGGATCTCAGCTCAGCATTTGAAACTCTCTGGAACATGTCTGGAAACAGGGACAGTCAGGGACTACCCTACGAGCTCGTATTTTTTTTTAAATGCAACGCACGTATAGTCTTTATGACGCCCTCCTTTCAAACGCCAAACTCTGAACAATAGTGTTACGCAGGGCTTAGTCCTGGCGCCTACGCTTATCAACGTCTACGTCAGTTACCAAAAGTCTCCGGTTGATCATTTATGTAGGCGACGACATTGCCATCACAGCACAAGCTTCGACACTGGACAAAGCGATAATACTGGTTGAGGAAGCCGTTGCAAAGTTTGAGCGATATTTCATCGACTGGGGACTTAAACCTAACCCATGTAAAACTGTAAGCTGCTCCTTTTACCTCAACAATAGGCAAGCTAGTAAGTGAAGATGTAAACGCAGTTTCTGCAATGAAGCACGACCCTAACCCAGGCTATCTTGGTGTAACTCTCAATTCAATTCAATTTCAATTCATTTATTTCAATTCATTTATTTCAATAAAAATTATGCACTACATATTCGTAACTACTTAATATAACTTAGGTAAAGACGTACACAGTGCCTGAACTAGAATACAGCTGTATTCTGTATCTCAGGAAACTAAAATAGGCAATAATATTGTGAAGAACAAATAATGATATTATGTAATGGTAGAATGTACTAATTAACTAGCCAGAACTCTAGACAGAACTTCCACTTTTAAAGCCCCCCTCAAGAAAGTAAAGAAAATGGTATCAAACAGCTGCAACCTGATACGGAAACTGGCAGCGATAACATGGGGCTGCAAAGCGAATACACTGCGCATATCAACACTAGCCCTTGTTCATAGTGCGGCCCGAGCCAGTGTAGGCCGGCCATCATACTGACCTGGTTGACGTTGAACTGAACAGCGCCATTAGGAACATATCCGGAACCATCAGACCCACAAACAACAATTGGCTTCCCGTCATTTCCTACATATTCCCGTCACGTCTGTGAAGATAATTTAATGATCAGAATGGAGTATGATAAGATCAACAATATGCCGCACCTGCCACTAGTACCTTATCTTCAGGCAACTCGCAGTGATCTTCGCCTTACATCAGAGAGATCTTTTGCCATGTCATGCAGGCCCACGAACTCTTTCAGGACGACAGAACGCTGATGGAGAAATGGCGGGATCGGTGAACATCTGCGGACCTGCCTAACAAACATCTCGAGTCCGAGCCAGATATCCGTGTGCCAGGTTTCCATATTCCCAGAAAGCACTGGACTCAAATAAATAGATTCCGGGTCTTACGGGGAAGGTGTGCGGAGCTAAATACACAAAATGTAACTGTGGGTCGGACCCGAGGTGCGTGTGCGGGCGGGTTCAGACGATGTCCCACATCAACTACGACTACCCGCTGTTTGCCATCCAAGGCGGCGGTGTCGATGAGGCTGACTCGGACGTAATGAGGTGGCTGGACGACTTACATTTCACCGCATAGCATTTCGAGAACAATGCCTTTTGCAAAATAAAATAAATAAAATAAACGAATGTAATAAGTTTGAGTTATTCTTTGTTCGGGAAGAACAAAGATAAAACCATATCAATCTTAAACAATCTTAAAGATTATAAATATTTGTTATTTGCAACACTTAACCCGTCTTCGCATTTTAATTAGATCGAAATGACCTGACTTCATCAGTGTATTGTTTACCGTTTCAATGTAAATATAAATTTTTGACACTTGGTTCCTAATCAATAATAATTATTGTTAAATTCATATTAAAAACTATTATATTAGTCATACAAAGTATGACAAAGTACTTTTTAAACATACCGGTTGTTAATTCTATAAAAATAAAGACAAATATCCTTATGAATATTCGTTTTCATACAAAGAAATCACAAAAACTTGCATAACTTTGTAAATATGCGTTCAACGAATAATTACTAAGACGTACTTTTCGTAGGGAATATGGTTTAGAAGTGATTGGCATACTTTGTTTTTCATTTTAATAATTTTCATTATACTTGAAATCACAAATTGAATGTACCCAGCATATGGGTGCATACGGGTATTTACCGGGTACATATCGGGTAAATACCCGCAGGTGGGTATATACCCGGGTACGTGCCCATCTCTGACTGTAATGGATACCTGCAGACTCGGTGTCATTGAGCCCTCAGATAATATGATTATTTTAATATTGTTTCAACTCAACTTGCGTTTTACTTGCAAATTATGATTTTAAAACATTGGGTACCGACCGCATTAAAATATTTTATAAATTACTCTTGTCTATAATTGTATTATTATTTACATATAAAATTGTTTTAAACGAACGACATGCCACGTCATCTTAAAATTGTATGTGATAAAACATTTAACAAATCAAAGTATTCTCGATTATTCATAATAATAATAATGTGATCAAAAATGTGTATACTTCTCACTTATTAATACTAACAATATAGTTTTAGACCCGCATTTGTGAACACAACTCTCAAAAACCTTAAAACACTTTAACAGCATGCCTAAAACAACCTATTGAATGGATTATACAAACAAACAAACTAAGCAGTTGCATTAACAAATACAAACCTAAAAGATTCATTCTAAAACCTATTCTCAATACAACAACAACAAAAATGTGTATATTAGTCTAAAAGTGATTTCAAAAGTGTATAATGCGTTACAATTATTTGTTATTTTTTTATTCCGTTTTTGAGTTTATTGTATTCGAGGAAAAGCTGCTGCACGTCGGCGAGCGACCGCTCGATCTCCGACACGAATTTGCTCGAACTCTGCACCACAAACAAACATATATATGAATATATCATAAGCAACACTCCTCTTGGGCGTCGCCGCAGCCGGTAGAAGATAGCAGGCATACTTGCCACGCATGCCTTCCTCAGACAGAGATGATGATTTATACAGCATAATATTAGAGTATTTAATTCCATTTAATTTTCCCCCCTACCATCGACGTCAATATCAAATCTAATAGTGAAAACTAATTCCTAAAATCAGGACAAAAAAAAAACGTTATTTACAGTCGAGTAGAGAGCCTGAGTTAATTTCAATGCTCAAGTCCGGAAGCCGAGCAGAAATCATTTCGATCAATTACCTGTTATACGCATCTCTGTCACTCCCGCGTAATTATATTGACCTGTTATACGCTGCTCTGTTACTCCTGACCATTACATTGCCGTCTCGCTCGGCCATTGCATCTGTAGGAGCGAGACGGCAATATAATCACGCGGGAGTGACAGAGACGCGTATAACAGGGCAATGAACGAAATTATTTTTGCTCGGCGTACGAACTTTAGCAGATTTGCATAGGGAAATGAATCTGCGACTTTTTACACAGCAAATTCAATAAAATATAAACACACATGAATACGACAAACACGACATTGATTCACCAATCAACATGGATTCACCATTCTGTGTTGGCATCTTACAACTTACTTGTGTATTCTCCTAAAGATAGCATGTTGGAATTTTGTGGGTATTATTTATTTGTGTAAAAATCAAAGGACAATTAGTTAGAGACGGGCGATAGGCGATATATTATTTTACCCATCAACTTTTAATACATTAGGAAACAATAAAAAGATAAAGTCGCAAAGACCTAATGGCAGCATTGGTAGATATAAGGTTGCTAAAGATTAAGCAATTGATTTTTAGGAAAAGGTTCAGCAATTGCAAGACATCCAGAGCAGTGAACCTACAGTGATGGGGCAGCTCTTTAAGCTGGTGCATCTCGTAGCCACCGTCGACCAAGCTAGCAAGACCTACAGAGCAGTACACCTACCGTGATGGGGCAGCTCTGTAGCCACCGTCGACCAAGCTAGCGAGACCTCCAGAGCAGTGCACCTACAGTGATGGGGCAGCTCTTCAAGCTGGTGCCTCCCGTAGCCACCGTCGACCAAACTCCTACCGTGATGGGGCAGCTCTTCAAGCTGGTGCCTCTCGTAGCCACCGTCGACCAAGCTAGCGAGACCTCCAGAGCAGAGCACCTACCGTGATGGGGCAGCTCTGTAGCTGCCGTCGACCAAGCTAGCAAGACCTCTAGAGCAGTGAACCTCCACTGATCACGAAATTACTTCTTTTTTTAGCCGAGCGCGGTTGAAAGTTTGTCCAGCTCTCCTCGAGAGACAAATAGTATACGCATAATATGGGAGTTATTTTTTAATACAAAAAAATGCTCATAGCCATATTGAATTCGTCAAAACGAGGGGACTGAATCGATACGCTCACGGAACATAATGAAATCCGTTATTGGCTCCATTAATAATTTACATAAGAAGCATTGTAAGAACTGTATTTTTGATAAATAAAATAAAATACAAAAACTTAAATGAATGTCCATGCCCGTATTGATTTGGTCACGACGAGGGGACGAATTCAAGACGGGTTTGGAAATACGCCTACCGTGATGGGGCAGCTTCTCTTGCTGGACACGTGAAAGAAGATGGTGTCGTCGCCGGCGATGATGTAGGAGACCCCGTACCCGTCGTCGGCGACGGGCCCGAAGCCGCCGCCGGCGCTGATGCACTCGGGGTGCTTCTTCAGGTCCAGCTTGCTGGTTTGGCCTGCACAGGAACGGCATGCAAGTAAGTATAACGGTTCCCCTTCGAATGGTTTAGTATGGTTTTGGATTTGTATTTCTCATAAGAAAAAAAAAAACATTTTGTTCACTTAAAATGAGAAAAATATGCTTCAGTTGTCCGACAGTCCGACAGTTATTAAACAAATTTTCAGGCAACAAGCAACGAAACGCAAATTTATCATTTTACAACTCGACATTCTACAGGGTTTTGGGATACAAACATTAACTTAATTTTGATGTTTCCACTGATCCCGGGATCGGTGGAGACAACTCGGCGGGATCCGTGGAGACATCCATCTGATCCCGGGATCAGTGGATACAACTCCTTTGTTTTTGTTAGTGACATCCGACTCATAGGATAGTTCTAGTAACGCTTGAAACGAACAATTAAATGTTTATTTCTCAAAAAATATTTTTATTTACAAATGACCTTATTATTTAATTCGTTCTCTTATACGGCGACGTGCAGACAAACCAAACTAGGCAGAAATAGGACGAATCTATTTCTATTGCAACTTTTGTTAAAGACATTCACGACATGCAGAAGACCTGCACATTTTTTAAATTCAGAATTTTAACCTCATTATCTCGGAAACCGTTAATTTCCCATGCATAGTACCTTGGGCAATAAAAGTAAGATGTAGCCTGTACAATTGTACATGTCCCACTAGCTGGGCAAAGGCCTTCTCTCAGAGAGAGAGTTCGAGCTTAATCACCACGCATGCTCGATGCGGATTAGCGATTTTTGCGTAGAAGGTACAAAGCCTCATACGCTCAGGTTTCCTCACGATGTTTTCCTTCACCGTCAGCGACCAATAATGTTCGTTATAATACGTGGTTTCCCGCTTTGTTGGCGGTGAAGAGGTGAACAAACACTGACCATGAGGCGTCTGGCTGGTGGACAGCCACCAGGGTTCATTGAAGACCTCTTGCAGGAAGGAGGACTTGACCTCCAGTTACTTGGAGTCCACGTAGAGACAGAAGAGGTGAACTAACACTGACCGTGAGGCGTCTGGCTGGTGGGCAGCCGCCAGGGTTCATTGAAGACCTCTTGCAGGAAGGAAGACTTGACCTCCAGTTACTTGGAGTCCACGTAGAGATAGAAGAGGTGAACAAACACTGACCATGAGGCGTCTGGCTGGTGGACAGCCGCCAGGGTTCATTGAAGACCTCTTGCAGGAAGGAAGACTTGACCTCCAGTTACTTGGAGTCCACGTAGAGATAGAAGAGGTGAACAAACACTGACCATGAGGCGTCTGGCTGGTGGACAGCCGCCAGGGTTCATTGAAGACCTCTTGCAGGAAGGAAGACTTGACCTCCAGTTACTTGGAGTCCACGTAGAGATAGAAGAGATGAACAAACACTGACCATGAGGCGTCTGGCTGGTGGACAGCCGCCAGGGTTCATTGAAGACCTCTTGCAGGAAGGAAGACTTGACCTCCAGTTACTTGGAGTCCACGTAGAGATAGAAGAGGTGAACAAACACTGACCATGAGGCGTCTGGCTGGTGGACAGCCGCCAGGGTTCATTGAAGACCTCCTGCAGGAAGGACTCGACCTCCAGGTGGTTAGAGACCATGTAGAGACAGAAGAGGTGAACAAACACTGACCATGAGGCGTCTGGCTGGTAGACAGCCGCCAGGGTTCATTGAAGACCTCCTGTAGGAAGGAGGACTCGACCTCCAGGTACTTGGAGACCACGTAGAGACAGAAGAGGTGCCGGTCGATGCCCTGGCCACACATCGCGTCCTGGTATCCGATCTGGTGCCGGTGGCTCGCCTTAGAGAACAGCTCCATACGGTCCACCACCTGCGAGGGCAATAGACAACATGACAGGTTAGTCAAATGAGTTCCTAACGGTATTTTGAGTGTGTAGTTTGGTGACACCTTTCACCTACAGTCATGTTACCCATAAGAATAACACTAGGCCTGATTTTTCAATCGCCCAATAAGCACTATTCCTAGGAATAATTTGAAAATGGAACGAATTTTGTATTGGCTATTGGTCGAATAACTAACTGGGGCTTTAAGACAAAATACGACGATATCTTTTTTTGGATGCATTTTTAGTCCTAAAAATAGTTAAGCCTCGCGTTGAGAAATAGCAGGAGCGTTTTTTGCTACGCATCGCATCAAAAAAAAAAAGGTTTTTTTTTTCATTGGCGGCGCTAGTTTTTCGTCGTATTTCGTCTTAACTGAGGATTGAAAAATCAGGCCTATATAGGGGTATACATACATATATACATATACCCAAGCTTTGGTAAACTAGCCCACGAGAAGAAAGTGTACGTGAAACTGAAGGATGAAGAGTAAATAGACAGCAAGTTTTAACTTTATTAAACTGAACGATACATTAACTTATAGCAATCAGTCACTAAAATATTATGTTGGGCTTGCCCTAATCTGAGACCCCAGACGGCCATGGAAATTAATTTATGTCCCCTCCCCTCGTCCCCTCGTGTTGACGAAATCAATAGGGTTATGTTATGCCCCCGATGGCACGGGGGCGGACTGTCTGTACCCAGCGACTCACCTCAGCGTCGGGGTCGCACATGGCGCGGACCCAGGCGGAGCTCTCGATGGTGCAGGGGCGGACTGTCTCGGTGCGCCCCTCGCGGTACATGCGGGTCATGGAGGCCTCGTACGTGAGGCAGAAGCGCCCCGCCGCGCGGAAGTAAGACAGCTGGAGCACCAGCTGGATGAAGGCGTCGGGCGATGTGCGGCACTTCTTCATAAAACCTGCAGGAAACGAAACATCAGCATGTACAATATTAGCTGAAGCCAGCGAGCGGAAGATAACATAGAGACCGCATTAGCCCTGAGAAATGACCTAACGAAAATGGTTCCTGCGTGGGCGGAGCCTACAAAATGGTTCCTCTCACGATTTAGTAGTTCGACAGACATGACCGAGAAAACGTCAATTTTGACAAATTTTGTCGTGAATAATAAACTATAGAAAATGACTTCATGTGCCGTAAAATGATGCAAAAGCCGTGCTGACGTGCACCACAAAGCAGTGGGTATCGGTTACCATACGGAAGTAATGTCTTGTAGCGTTTTTATTCACAACTTTTAATAAACCCAAATAAAAATATGAAACTAACTTCTTCCCGTGGCTTTGCTTGAGGTTTTCGCCGTCTTAGTATGTTTTAACATGATAAATTCATCAGTGCGATTATCTTGGACTCATAAAACGGAACTATAAAACTTTTACCCTCGGCTTTGCTTGCCGCCATTTCTTTTTTTTTTTCGGAGATAATGTTGTATTGTTCGATTTTCACTATCTTAGACTTCCTAAGACACCAGGGGTGGCCACTACCTCATACGATTAACTAGGAAGATATGTGGGAAGATTGGGAGGGAGAGGCATGCTGGTAAAAGAAGAAGTCGTGGCTCAGAAATAACCCCCATTAGATGGAGAGGCACGCAAAGAAAAAGAATATTTAAGGGGGCTCCCATACAACAAACGTGATATATTTGCCGTTTTTATAGACTAGTGGTTCGCCCCGAACTTTGAAATCGCGACCCTCTATCTCAGTAACCCCTCGACCAATTTGGCTCATGTTCGAACTTAAAAATTCTCTTTGCCTCATTTACCCGCCTACCAAATTTCATGACGATCCGACTACATTTACTAAAGTTATCGTCGAACGAACATTCATACATACATACATACATACGAGTACAAACGCCGGATCGTTCCAGTAGACTCGGAGAACTTCGCTCGCTCGTTCAATAATGGTACGGTACCCTACGTGCGCGAGTCCGACTCGCACTTGGCCGGTTTTGTTAAAAATCCTTTACACAATGCAAGCGTCCCTTACCTTTCCCATACTTGGTGTACATGAGTATCCGTAGATCGACGTCGTTGAGTAGTCTCTGCGCGACCTGGTAGGACGTGTCTATGGACTTCAAGAGCTGCTCGTCCTGCAGCTCCCACTGCAGCCGCATGGGCGCGGGTGGCGGGGTCTCTAGCGCGACGGTGCCCAGGGCGTTACCATCAGGCTCGTAGCTAAAGAGAAATATAACTGCCTACTAAATAAAAATAAATAAATATCCTTTTTGTTTTTTCTAAAGCACTAACCCGTGCTAGGGAATCATTTAAACATTTATAACGGTACACGGTTGCACGGTATGCGAGAGGTTGCGGGTTCAAGTCCTGTCCCGAGTGAATTTTTTCAACTTATTATAAATGTTTAAATATCCTTTTTGAAACTTTCGTGGTTTTTCTTGGTTTTTAGACATAATTATTGTAAGAAAACGGGGTTCTTACCACGATTTATTTTCTTTTGAGTTCCCGATCTTTCGGCACCGTTGCAGGCACCATGGTCACGGGTAGACTGAAGACGGTACTCAACTCAACTCAAAAGAATTCTCACTCGAAAGAACTCAAAAAGAAAATAAATCGTGGTAAGAATCCTGTTTTCTTACAATAATAATTATAAATAAATATCCCCGACATTTTAGCTTCAAATTAGCATATCTCATAAACGGCTGAACCGATTTTGATGAAACATATCTAAGAACACTCGTTAGAAAACCTGTTTTCAAATATTAAAAAAACCGCATCTAAATCGGTTCACCCGTTTAAGAGCTACGGTGCCACAGACAGACACACACACATAGCGGTCAAGCTTATAATTTTCGGGTTGGGGGTTAAAAGTAAGTGATTGGATAATATGCTCTCGCTAATAGACGTCACTAGGGTCGCAGAAGGCATTTTGTTTTTCAACACATTCGTTTTTCAAGTAATAATATATCGATAAATCATGACCACTTACTGCTATGCTGATTTCCGGCAACTTAGGGATCTAGTGAATTTGTCAAAATGTTTCCCCTATTACTCCGAAAATCTCATATTCATGTCATACATTCTTGAGTATTGTCTGAAGTACTGCTTACCTGCCTTCCAGCTCCGTCCAAATGACGTATTCCCACATGTGACCCATGACTGGCGCATCAGCCCTGCGGACGGATACAATGAAAAATAAACGCTTGCTAGTTTGAGAGAAAACATTTTGATTTTGTGTTTGTTTGATATTGTGGTTAGATATTACTGTGTTTTTTGATATTGTGGAATGGTCTTTAGGACAGCAAATATGCAATTTTCAGATTGAAAGAGAAAATCTATCAAAGTTGAGTGAACAAGCGAAGTTTTTCTTGAACAATCCAGCGTTTATATTTAAGTATGTATGAATGAATGTTTGTTCGACGAAAACTTGTTTATCGTCGCGAAGGAACGTCTGAACATTTTATAGGCAAGTGAAGACGAGACAAAAATATATTTTAAGTTCGGACTGAGCTGCCTGCAACCTCCAGTGATGGAGAGGCACTTCAAGAAGAAGACTATGAGCCAAATCGGCCAAGGGATTGCCGAGATATGGGGTTGTAAATTATACATGCGCGCGCCAATGTCACTAGCAATATTACATCGTGAATTTTAAGTTCTGGGCCAACTAGTACAGGGTGCAATCAAATTCGTTAGCGGAACTTTAAGTAGGCTATCTACTGATTACTACAAACAACTTGTAATAGGTGCCAAATAAAATAGAGCGAAAAAATATATCAGCTGTTCCATACATTTGATGCTGTTCTGAGTCTACCTTATGTATGGAAGCTGATATTTTTTTCGCTTCATTTTATTTGTTTAGTACAAGTTGTTTGGTAGTAATCAGTAGTTCCGCTATCGAATTCGATTGCACAGTTTAGAGGCAACTCCGTCTTTACCAAGTGTGCTCGGCGTTGAAGCCAACGTATCCGTCTGTGCTGAAGCACATGTTGAAGGACTTGTCGAACCAGCGGTCGTGGCCCTTCCCGTGGAGCAGCACGCGCCCGATCCCGTCCAGCCGGGACGGCTGGTACATGTCCAGGCCGTACTCTATATCGTCTGTGGAGCGGGAATCATGTTACATTCGACTGGCGACAAAAATGGGGTCAAGTCCACATCATCATCAGTTTATAATTCAGGTCCACTTCAGGTCAAAAAAACGAAGGCACCTAACAAGATCCTTGAACCTACGAATGAAACCTGCACAAGATAAAAGTGGCCGTTTTTCGGGTTCCGTTCCTCAAAAGGACGAAAACGGAAAGGACATGAGATGGTGGAAATACATGACCCGCTTAACTACGTAATTGTACGAACCCAGACACACGTTGAAGGCGGCTCGCTCGATGCAGTGCAGAGAGGTGCGGTTGTGGCCACGGTTGAACATGGTCAGTGGCTGCGTTCACCGGTACAGGCTACATCTTACCCAGACACACGTTGAAGGCGGCTCGCTCGATGCAATGCAGAGAGGTGCGGTTGTGGCCACGGTTGAACATGGTCAGTGGCTGCGTTCACCGGTACTGGCTACATCTTACCCAGACACACGTTGAAGGCGGCTCGCTCGATGCAATGCAGAGAGGTGCGGTTGTGGCCACGGTTGAACATGGTCAGTGGCTGCGTTCACCGGTACAGGCTACATCTTACCCAGACACACGTTGAAGGCGGCTCGCTCGATGCAGTGCAGAGAGGTGCGGTTGTGGCCACGGTTGAACATGGTCAGTTGCTGCGTTCACCGGTACAGGCTGCATCTTACCCAGACACACGTTGAAGGCGGCCGGCTCGATGCAGTGCAGAGAGGTGCGGTTGTGGCCATGGTTGAACATGGTCAGTTGCTGCGTTCACCGGTACTGGCTACATCTTACCCAGACACACGTTGAAGGCGGCTCGCTCGATGCAATGCAGAGAGGTGCGGTTGTGGCCACGGTTGAACATGGTCAGTTGCTGCGTTCACCGGTACAGGCTACATCTTACCCAGACACACGTTGAAGGCGGCTCGCTCGATGCAATGCAGAGAGGTGCGGTTGTGGCCACGGTTGAACATGGTCAGTTGCTGCGTTCACCGGTACAGGCTACATCTTACCCAGACACACGTTGAAGGCGGCTCGCTCGATGCAGTGCAGCGAGGTGCGGTTGTGGCCACGGTTGAACATGGTCTGTCGCACGTGGGCCCAGTGGCTGCGTTCACCGGCCGTTAGCGCCGCTAAGCGCTCCTCGCCCACTTGTGGCTCCGTCTTGTCCTCGAGGATCGCTTCCATTTGCCTGTCGGGTGTGTTTTTGTTAGTACACCAAAACACTAGCAAGCAAGGGACCTTGGAAGGTTGGGGTGATAAAGAAGAGGCATATGCAAAACAGTGGGCGACATTCATGGGCTGGATAGATAGATAGACTCCTAAACAATAAATACCAAATAAAAAAATTGAAATACCCCCGACATTTTAGCATCCAATTAGCCGATTTGGATACAACGTATTTATCCTTTATCGAAGACAACATAACTAAGAGCACTCGATAGAAAACCTGCTTCCAAAATAGTGCTGGATTGTATGGACTCACACTTGTATCTCGGCAGGTTTCAGGAGTCGTCCGCGCGAGTAGACGATCACTTTGAAGTACCGTCCTCTGTGGTAGACGGTGATATGGCTGGAGTCCTGATAGTGGACGATCTTGTCCGTCTCTACGCCGGGCACGCGGACAGTGTTAAACAGACGCTCGTATTGCCACGAGCACAGCGGCACCATACCCTGCAGCATTATCTGGTAAAGGATTTCAGATGATGGTAAGTAATTAATCGGTTGAGGGGTTCGGTTGAGGGATGGCCCTGGTGTTAAAAAGGTAGAATCTGGGTTGTGCAGAGGCACCAAAACATAGGTGCCTGGCCTGAAAAGGTAGAATCTGGCGACCTAATTATAAGCAATTCCAACCTAAATGTTACCCATATTTCTAACACAACAAACTTCATTTAATTTCAGATTTATAAGTCGCCCAAGAACCATGAAGAAGAATATTTTCGTATTTTGAAAACGGTTTGACTGACTTTTATATTATAACTAGCTTTTGCCCGCGACTTCGTCCGCGCTGACTAAGATAAAAAGTTGCAGCTCTATTTTCCCCCCGCCATCGACGTCAGTCAGGGGAAAAGATAGCAATATATAGTTTATAGCTTGTGGCCGCGACTTCATTTAAAAAGAAAAAAGAAAAAGAAAAAAGAAAGAGATAAAAGAAAAAGGATATTAGCAATGGTACCTAACATAATAATAAATGTATGCTGTGCAGTGGTTACGAAACATCTTCCGTTCTATGGGAAGGTTGGATCTATGTGAACGATCTGCAAATCATAGTAAAGTTTTCGGGTCGAATCATATTGCAAGCATTTATTGAAGGAATAACAGGACTAAATAACTCTCATCCCGAGTGGCTGGCCAAGAACAGAATGGGGCGTATAAAGAATAGTGGAGAGGCAAGTAGAACTCTTCTTATCATACAGGGTGTTAAAAGACCGCCAACAGAGCGGGAAACCACGTATTGTCCTCATCATAAGGAACATTTTTGCCCAAGGAACTATGCCTGGGAAATCAACGGTTTCCGAGATAATGAGGTTCAAAGTCGGACTTTTCAAAACTTTTTTTTTTGCAGAAATGTATTCAGTGTCTAGTTCTTAACATATCTTCTCAAGAAGCCATATCAAAATTATGAATATTTCTTACAAAAATCGACGTTAAAATTTCAACCCGCAATGTATTCTTAACATCGGCACTTTAAACTACGCTTGTGTAATATGACTTCTGTGCGTTACAAGTCCAATGAGTTATAAAATATTTTTCAAAATTATAACCTAAAAAACCAAAATCATTTCCCAGCAATAATTTATCAAAAAAGTACTTTGTTTTGGTGTCTAGTATGCGTGGCTTTCGGGTCTGTTGGCGGTCTTTTAACACCCTGTATAGTTTGATCATCCCGTAGAAGTTTGGAGTTGTGCTGTATTGTATAATCCGCGCGGGATGAGAATGGGATGCAACCTTTTGGAACTAAGACGCGCGCGGTAAGCAAACTCGCGTCGAAGTAACCTAGTCAGAGTAAAATAAGAGTATATTTTCGATTGACTTCGACAAGGTTCCATCCCATTCTCATCGCGCGCGGATTATAAGAGAGGGTAGGGTATATCCTGCTCTTTCACTCACTGGCTCTAGCTCCTGCCTGTCGATCAACCTGCGGAACTGCAGACAGAGATGGATGATGACCGCCGCGCGCGCAGCCTGCTTGTTCGTCTCTTTCTTGCAAATGGCGTCGATCCCGTAGAAGTTCGAGTTGACCATCAGAGGCGAGCGCCCGCGGAGATACACGTACTCCTCCCACCAATCGGAGACGTAGTTGCTCGACCACCTGCGGGCATGTATGTTACCTTTAGTTAGTCTTTTAAGATAGACATGTGTCATACATAACTCATAAATAGTCATAATAATTATGCTGAGCACACAGCGAATTTTTTGAATAATAGAAAGGAGAATAGCCTGAAAACCTTATATTGCTTGTTCATTGTGTTCGCTGAATGTACGAGTATGTCACTTTTTATTCTTATCATTTAATCTGACTTTTGCCCGCGACTTCGTCCGCGTTACTTTTTGAGGGCATGAACGTTACCTTCAAAATATATGCAATTTCATCAAAGAACGGAGCAACCAAACTTAAACATCAACCATAGAGAACAACAAATTGACGAAGTTGAGACGATAAAATTCTTAGGAATAAATGTGGATAATAAGTTAACCTGGAAGCAACATGCCATAGAATTAATTAAGAAACTAAATCGGTCTGCCTTCGGCCTCTACAAATTATCAAAGGTGGCAAGTATGGAGACTCTATTATCTGCATACCACGGAACTGTGGCATCAGCATTACGTTATGGAGTTATCTTCTGGGGCAACTGTACCGAAAAAGAATCAATTTTTAAATCCCAAAAACAATGTATCCGTGCCATATGTGGTCTAAGGACCATAGACTCCTGTGCTCCCTTTTTCAAATCACTAAAATTTTTGACACTGCCCTGCCTTTACATTTATGAAATCTGCATGTTTGTAAAAAGTAATAGGATGTATTTTACTATGCTAAATGAAACGCGACGAAATCCTGTAAGAGCTCAATATATTAATCAACACCCGAACGTGTATCAGCACTTATGCAAAACAGCTGCATTATAATGGGTCCAACGATCTACAACCACTTACCTGACTCTATAAAAAAAGAAAATATACCAAACTTTAAGAGAGAATTACTCAAATTATTAATAACAAAGTGCTTCTATACTGTTGCTGAATATTTTAATGACATTTTAATTTAATATTTATATAAAAATAATCTAATAATTTATTTAGTGCTCATTAATTAATTTCTGTTAATTTAAATACCGTGTAAATATGTTCATAATTAGTATTAATTTGCATGTTAGCATGTAATGTAAACTACTATTTGTACGCCCTCTGGCAAAACATAGAGCTCAATCAATTTTATGACCATCTTGTTTTTAATCACCTATGTTTAACAAATAAACAATTCTTATTCTTATTCAGTTAGTCTTTTAAGATGGACGTGTGTCACATGCTGAGGACGCAGCAAATTAAAAAAAATGTAGAAAGAATAGGTAACTGCCTGATAACCTTATATTGCTTGTATATTGCGTTAGCTGAATGTATGACACTTTTTATTCTTATCATTTAAACTAGCTTTTGCCCGCGACTTCGTCCGAGACTTTGTTTTTGAGGGTATGTATGTTACCTTTAGTTAGTCTTTTAAGATGGACGTGTGTCACATGCTGAGCACGATAATAGAAAGAATAGGTAACTGCCTGATAACCTTATATTGCTTGTATATTGCGTTAGCTGAATGCATGTCACTTTTTATTCTTATCATTTAAATAATAGAACGTGGCCTAGTTTATTTCAGTACTTCACACCGCAAAACGATAAATAATGGTTCGTCACTAACCACAAAACACAACATTGCATAGAAATATTAAAATGCCCTCACAAACAGCAACACAACGCAGTCACATTTGGACGACTCGAGTTCAGTGAACCGATAAACAAAGTGTAAACCAACAATGCATTCGAAATCTATCTGGAAACTGTCGAAGCGTCCCAACTACAGGGTCAACGTCGACAAACGGTTCCCCTACTCCGAAGTACCTTACGTCGGCGAATACAACTTGCTAAGGCTTCCTTTGGACGACGACTTGATAGAACTAGTGGACTATTGGGGCGAGGGGCGAATCCAAACAGAATTCGGCTCCAGCGGGTTCAAAGACAGCTATTGTGTCAACCACGAGTACCAGCTCGTCAGCAATGGGCCCGACAGGAGCAGCAAGATACCCAACAGGATCCCAGTCATCAGCTACGTCAACTGCGACACCAGCGGCTACATCCAGGACAACTCCGTCAAGATGGTAACGGTGATGGGCGCCCCGATCAACGGAAGCTGCGCCGCCGACATCGCACGAATCGTCAACAGGGAAGAGGGAAAAGTTATTGCTTACGGGTTTAAAGATAACTCGGCAGATATCAAGAATCTAGACCACGAGCTGGGTAAAAAAGGCCTCGTTTACTGTTTCGGATTCGAGCTGGGAGCGCTGTTCAAAGAGCCGACACTGTTCGACAGTTACAGAACCTATTTGAATGTGCAGGATATCAGCGAAGAGTTGTACAGGAGTGTCAGTAAAGCTGCCTTCGTAAAGGCCGTTAAGATAACAAAAACGCTGGACAGCGGCGATGATAGCATTATAACCGACGTCGTCGACAAACTCCTCAAAGAAGGCAATCAGAACACCATGGCTTACGCTTACAAACTATTGGTTGAAGCCGAAGACATAGTCAAGAAATACTTTCCCGTGTCAATCAAGTTAATCTACGAAGGGGTCAACGTCAAGATTCTAAACAAAAAGAAGCTGGAGCCACTGAAACTAGAAGCAAACGCGGAATGGAAATTCAAGCCTTCTCTGGTTAATAATAAAATGTGCTTCAGCATTCGGAACGTAGGTCTGGATATGTTTTTGGACCTAGACGGCGCTGTGGATACAGACGGCCAAAGGAAAGCCTCTGGCTACACGTCTGCAGCTGGAAGCAATGACTTCAAATGGGTCCTGCAGCCTATGAGGAAGGATGACGATGTATTCTTCATATTCATGCATGGGGAGTACAAACAGGCGTTGAAGTTAAGCGAGGACGGCGCTGGTTCCATAGCGCGCGGCGGCAGCGACGATGCGTTGCCTGACGCCTTCGGCTGGTTTGTGTCGCCAGTCGACGAGACTAAACA
This sequence comes from Zelleria hepariella, assembly GCA_949319315.1. NCBI lineage: Eukaryota > Metazoa > Arthropoda > Insecta > Lepidoptera > Yponomeutidae > Zelleria > Zelleria hepariella. Next base: position 11,468,753 of record OX439379.1, read on the forward strand.
AATACTCGGCGTAGAGTCGTGAAACCGTTGGGTTCTACTTTCCAACTGTTTGCAACAAAACGCCTGCTTAGGTTTAGATCGAGAAATAATTATTAAAGCATGTTTGTAGTGACTGTACAGGTTTTAAATCGTCCAGCCGTTTAAAGAGACTAACAATTTCCGCTCGCCTGGCATGGTCGGTTCAATGCGAGTAGCGACGACGTGGGAAAGCCCAAATTTTCAGTTTTTTTATTTTTATAAATTGAGTATTTATTTTTGTTCTTCTCAGCTATTTTTGTCAGCGATTTTTGGTTCACGGCGATATATTTTCAATATTATAAACAACAGAACAACAATAGTTAAGTTAAGATTATTTGTTTTTCTGATCGGCAAACCAGTGGAACTGCCTAAAAAAACTAGAAGTTCGAGCAAAAGAGAGGTCCTGGCAGAATACCAGCGCTACGGATACCGTAGCAGAACGCTGAGCCAGGACCTTTTTACGGCCATTTCACACAGTGTAGATTTAAGTCTTTATTTTATTTTTTGTCTATTTATTTGTAATTTACTTATGTCTTAGGTTAAGTGGCTGTGTGTTGTGGTATGTAAATAAATGTCTTTTCTTTCAAATGTCATAGTCGGCCAAATTATTGTTTTTTTGTTATTTAGAATAATAATAATTGCTATTAAACAAAAAAATCGTTACATAAAAATTGCTTCCTTTAGCTACAAAATAGAAAAAAAAAACTGTCAACATTTTGTATTTCCCGCCACGCTACTTTAATTTAACCCAGTTGTTTTATCTCACGAAAGCGAATGAGCCATGAGTCGCGCGCTTTTGTGTGCGTAACTTCATGCTGACAGTTTTTAGTGACTCGGCCGGCGACTCGGCGCCCGAGCGCTCCCGAGCTTACGCACGCAAAGACAATGTGCATGTACATTTACACACACCAGTATGGCTCATCCGCTTTCGTGAGATAAAACATATCTACTCACCATGACTTCAGGACTAGGTATCTCTGTAGTTTGACGGCGATGCTCTCCTCAAACTCTTTGGCGAGCCTCTCCACCCGCTTGTAGTTGTCTTCGTCCAGCAGCGGACGGACGCTCACCAGATACTGGAGTTAAAGATAAAATAAAGATAAAACCTTATTTGTTGCTAAAACGAAAACATTACATTAAAAAAATACACTTAACATTAGAGGTTATCGGTTTAGAATACATAGGCAGTGGCGTAACTAGGGTGGGGCAGCCAGGGCACGTGCCCTGGGCGCCATTTTAAGGGGGCGCAAAACCGCGACTCGTAAATTCAAAATAAACTATCAATTTACTTCAATTTATCGGACGAGTCGGTCATGGTATTTTAAATATTGTTTGTGACGATAGAGAAGATTTAAGGGGTAAAATATATTTTTTAAATTTAAAAGATAATTTTTTGGGCTCGCTTGTAAAGATTACTTAATTGCCACGCCTTCGAAAAAGGCTAAAATTGGTGAATTTCAAGCGCGCTACGCGCGAGGTGACATAAATTATGATTTTAAAAGGTAAAACTGGTGAATTTTCGGGCGCTCTGCGCGTAGTCTCATTTACGAACAATGAAGATAAAAGGTAAAATTGTTAAATTTTCGTGGGTGCAGCATGCGTTCGTCCTATTTACGAACTATGGTAAGTTATTTCGACCGCGTAATTTAAGGATAAAATCGGTAAAATTTCGGGCACGCTGCACGCGTAGATCTCGTCCAAGCATACTGAATGATCGCGCCTTACAAAATGGGTAAAATGTAAAATTGGTGAATTCTCTAAAATATAAAATTTTGCGCGACGTGCGATTTTTTCAATAATCAGAAGCAGAATATTTAACGTCCCATTTTAGTCTTGCACCGCCATTAAAAAAAGATATACGGATGCTTGCCCTAGGCGCCATTTACCCACGGTACGCCACTGTACATAGGTATGACTAGAATATTTTATTAAGTTGTCTGAGTGTCTCAGGCACTGCAGCGTTCGAGTGGTCACTTCACCCATCTAGTCTGAGTGAAGATACCACTGGACGCTGTATTAATTATCTCATGACGTAGGTGCAAAGGTTTTAGGGATGTCTAACTGACAGAGACGTAGAGATTTCTTTCGACATTTGCTCGTTTTACATGGCCGATATCTGAGTCTGGGATATGTACTTTGGCCGATTTCAACAAATCAGGCATCTTCAGTCGCTACAGCAGCGAACGACAGACAGTTACATCGTCTACATTACACGATTCGATGACGTACCTTACAGCTGTACGCAGAAACCAATTTTCGCTCCACAAAGTCAAAGTGCACTTGTAGCAATTCCATTTTATATGCCAAGAATGGTTAACTACCGATTTCTGAATTTTGAATTTCACTAACCAAATACTTAAGGCGCTGGGCATAGTGACGCCCGCGCGCAAAGAAAAATGCACAAAATCGATTCCTGTATCAAATACACTAAACAAATTGAAAATTTCACACACTTACCCTCCTCATTGTGTCCTTGACAGTAGGCAGCGGCAGCCTGGGCAGCGAGCCCTGGAAGCTGTAGAGCTTGGGTTTGTTCCAACCGGACAGTACTTTGACCACGCTGGCCCAGAGCTTGGTACCCAGCGATATCTGCGCGCCCGGCGCCCGCGACTCGTACATCCAACCCTGGTGGGATAAAAGGTCAGGTTAGAGTTTTAAAGCGACAACAAGATCATAGTTTTCAAATTACAATCCTAATCGTGAGCGTATATTTTCTCGAACGTGTTTGTACGATACCGTACTCGGACATGGCCGCTTGTGAAGCGAAGCGCCGCGAGCGTCAATGCATAAAATATTTAATTGAATTTGAATTAAGGATCGACGATAGCAACGTGCCGGGAAATTGAAAATGTTCACAGTTTTTTACATTTTGTAGCTAAACTGAGCTATTTTTGTTCAGCGATTTTTCGTTCGCGGAAATAACAAAGTATTCTTTTCATTATTGTCAACAATAGAATAACAATAATTCAGCCGATTATGTGTTCTGGTCTACGACAAGTTTTTTGGGCAGTGCCACTGCTTCGTAGACCGTTTTCAGTCAGAACCTAAGGAGTTAAATGACGTGACGAGCTCCAAACGATAAGTACATTACAAATAAACTATTTGCACTTTTACCATTACAAATTCCTAAATTAACAAACAAAAATCTGTTAAACTAAACATAAAAAATTAACAAATTAAAATAACTAGTTCATTACTCCACAAATAAAAACTAAAAACTACACAAATACAAATAGAGTACGCACAAATACAATGCTACAATTAAAGCATACTATGCAGGTACATTATAACGTTGAGAAGAACATTCAGCGGTACACAGCACAATATATAAACACATTTGGTACTTGCTTGGCTTTAATCTAAAAGCCAAGCAAGCACAGTTTATTCCGCTGTAATACTCTTACCCTATATCGAAAGAGTGAGTGAACGCACTGTATCGCTCTATTAAGGTCGATATGTACCTTCGTTGCAAACTTCAGCGTGTCTATTCTCTAAAAAAATCCACTCAACCGTCGAGCGTCAAAACACTCAAAAATAGCCCTTATGAACAATTTTTTTTACATTTAGAGACGGGAATATTGACGGTGATTATTTTTGAGGATACAGGGTCAGGTTTCACAAAGTTGGTACAATCTCGGCTTCGATCAATCAACTCATCCTAATCGAGCGTTGAACTTGTAGCCAAGCAATATTGTAGTATAAGCCGTGCCAATAGAGAAACGATATGAAAATGGCGGCGGGTACCTACGGTAAGGTCTGAAAAAGAGGTTACGAAAATACGACTTCGGTTCATACCTAAAACTTTCTTACATTTTTGGTTAGGAAATATTGTTTTACGATGCTTTCTTTATTGTTTAGGTAATTGTTCTACGTTGGGTTTGTGATTAAACAACAATCTTTATGAAAATAAGATCAAAAATATTAAAACGTAGTAAATAATACAAACCTCAACAAATAACAACACTTAACGTAAACTACAATATTGAAATAACTCGACAAACATTAAAAAATCAATAAGAGGCGAACGTATTTTGGCGTGTTTTATTAGCCAAGTGTAGGTGACTCATCAGGACTGCCTAGAATGACTTTGCTAACGATACGTGTGAGTATAGACGGAGATATGATTAAAGCGAGAGGGCGCGAGAGTGTCCGCCATTTATTATAACGCATTTGCACATTGTAATCAATACAAACTGGTTCCCTAAGCATCATCGAACTCTTACGGTGAACAAATACAGGAACACAATTCGCTAAACAGTTATCGACCTTAAGACATGAGGCATAAAAGTCATAGGGAACTCAATAGAAGCGACGACTTGGCCTTGGATACGATTATTGGTTTTAATTGAACTTACATTCATTTACTAACTTGGTTTTAATGAGCATGTTACACCAGGGGTCAAAGTCCTCACACGATTATTTACACATGTGGAAATTCATGCTGTAGTTTAGAAAGAAAATGTCAGTACCTAAAGTCAACACAAAAAATTTCTTAAAAAATCTGCACTGGTGCCAAGCAGGGTCCGAGACATATTATTAACGAAAAAATCTCCAATATTATTACTAGAATCACCAACGATTTGTGATTTGATGCTGACGTCATAATTATCGAAGGAAAAAATCCTAAACCTAAAAAACTAATCCGATTAGGTTTCTTTACGATTTTTTCTTAGGCTAATTGTCTGAAGCATAATACTCAGAAAGTGGGCAAAGTTCGAATAAAAAGAAGGGTTTTTTAAAAAAAGGGGGCAAATCTCTACAAATACTATGAGAATCACACTAAGGGGGCAAAGGCAGAAAGGGGGCAAGACCCTGTAGCGCCCCCTGTCGGGCGCTCAGGAAACTGCTACATTCTCGAGCTGTCAAATCGCTACTCGCTACAATCCTGCATCGCGCCAGCAAAATATCTTTCGTGGCTAAGTATATATAGACCGTCCAACTATGTTCAGTTGGACCCGGCCGGTCCCCAAGCACAAACATCTGCTTGGCGGGAAATTTCCCTTTATAGTGAGGAGCATGATCACCCGCTCCTCCTATAACCCGAACAGACCACCCTCAACGCGAAAATCTTCAATCCAGTGTGGTTGTTATGCTCGAACTCTCTCCCTTTCTCTCTGATGGAACGCCAGCTAGGAGAGCACACTACCACGATAGAAGTTTTATCCCACTATCGGTTAGCGCCATCTTGCTTTATTTCACTGCGTAAAGCGAGATGCCGCTACCCGATAGTGGGATAGAACTGTTTATCGATACATTGGGCTCTAGCAGCTATGTGACTTGTATAATAATAATTCTATGGGCTTACCTTATACATGAGCAGCACTTTGAGCATGTAGCGCATGAGGAATATGACGGAGAGCCACATGGTGAGTGCTGCCAGCAGGCAGGCGACCACCTGCCACATCGTCGAGTTGCTGCAATGGGAGAATATCGTCATCATAATGATAATCAGCCCACCTCTGCCCAATGTTGGGTATAGGCCCCACCTTTGCCCACTGTTGGGTATATTACTCCAGTTTGAACTACATCTCTGTTTGAATATCTGTTTGATATCTTCAAGTCTAGCCACCTCCCTCTCCAAGACTAATGATTTTAGGTCATGAAAAGGGCACACAAAATCCAGCAAACGATCGAAACCGATTGCCAGGACCAATGTGCGATAGGTCTTGCCGCCTCCGCTTGCGCTTTGGTACTCAGCGAGTGTCTCGTGGCTGCCTCCACTACCTTCTCTAGGAAGGTGCCGGAGCAGTAAGTCTGCTCACCACGCGCAATCCGTAAAACTGCTAACGGTTTAATCCCCGCTCGGGACACCAGCAGGCTACTTGCTCTCCTGGCAAGCGCCGGGAAGGGGATCGGGAAGTGAGCGCGCCGTACGGCTCAAGTCAGTAAGGGAGGATTCTTTTGTACTTGAACTAACCTTGGCAGCACAGTGAGGGCCTTTTGCACCAGTCCGAAGGGCACGCTGAACCCGCTGAAGTGAGCCGCGACCAACATCGACCACAGCACGTACAGCGACTGCAGGTGGCCCGGGTACACGCCATTGTGGACGCTATTCTGCAGACAAGAAGGCACAATTCAATATCCATTGCCGACATAGTTATTGACAAATCCACTAAGTATAACTAAAATAATTAAAAAAAACCGACTGTAACGGTACACCGTTATTAAGGCTAGTGTTTACCGCGCGCACTCCCATACAAACAAAGAAGTCGTTTTGCTACCCCTATATTATCCGGTTCGTTGATTTTGGTGTCAATGAAAGTATTCTTTAAATTTTTTTAATCAAAAAAAAGGAAAAATATTCGCAACGTCACGGTTGATAGCCTAGCTAATGAAACAAAAAGAATATTTTCGACATATTTTTCTCCTATACTGTGGCCAGGCCTTGGACCAGAGAAGAGCTTCAACAGTAAACTCTTTACAGTCCTCAGACTGTGTAAGAATGAATACTCTCTCTCGGTGCGGCTGCACGCTAGCTTATGAAGGTTTATGGCTTGATATACCTTTTCCTTACACGCTCTTAAAAAAAAGATGGGATAGAGATATGTTACGCCAGCGGGGCCCTGAGTCTATAGCGCAATTGTGCCTTGATAGGCTCCCAGATGTAGGCTTCAATTTCGATTTATGAATGCTGTCTGTCTATTTATTGTTTTTCTAGTACAGCAAAAAGTATTCTCATTCTAGAGGATTAGTTCACTGGTTCTAAAAGAAAAAAGAGGAAAACCCGGTTTTGTTCTTTTACTGGGAACCTATCGATACGCCATTGCGTTACAGACTTAAGCCCCTGGTTTTCAAAATTGTAATGTGGCGCTCAGAGCATGGAGTGTCCATTTTCGCACGGAACACTAACATTCTGTCTTACCACACGTCCATACTTTTGAAGGGGCAAAGTAAGGCACCAACTCATTAAACTGAGCACAAATCACAAGCCTGACACCGTAAACATGAACAATAATATTTTGACGTATTGTTTCCTCGGAGAGCACACAGATGTGACTATCAATCTCGAAACTATATTTTAAGTGCTGTTTGGTTTTTGCGGTTTAAAGACGCACAGGTTAGTGGTACGTATGCATAAGAAGCAAAGCAATTACGTAAATTGGTATGAATACCGCCTACAATGTTTTCCTCTAAGGTTTTTCTTACGTTTTTTGCTACGATGTACTAATTATTATTGAGTATACGTGGACTTCAATACCCCGTGCATTTCGCATCGCAGTAAAACGAAGTCGCAAATGTGTTCGAGAAATTCGATGTCAAAGAACTTTCAAGGATGTTTTAAGGATCTACTGTCAAAAGGCCGTCGTCCATCGGTAGGTGAGCAGAGGGTAACGGCCGATCCTTCACCCTTTGAGTAGTAGTCAGCCATCTAAACATTTCTTTTACCTTGTTTTTTATAGCGGGCTAGGTAGGTAACTGGATTCTGCTATATTCAGCGTTCCGTTGCCTGGATTCTGCTATATGTTCCGCTCCTTACGTGCTACTATGCCGTCAGGCGTGGATACTAACTATGCTCCTTACTAACTCTAACCGTGTACAGCTAGATTTAGGCTTCTAGGCTTGAGTGACTCACCCTGAACCTAGCCAGGCGTTTCTTCCAGGGGCGCACACCGGACTCCCACACGAGCGAGTACCTGGCGGTCGAAGTTTACGTTCTAGATCTAAGGCTTGTAATCTAGCGGTGACTCACCCTGAACCTAGCCAGGCGTTTCTTCCAGGGGCGCACACCGGACTCCCACAAGAGCGAGTACCTGGCGGTCGAAGTTTACGTTCTAGATCTAAGGCTTGTAATCTAGCGGTGACTCACCCTGAACCTAGCCAGGCGTTTCTTCAAGGGGCGCACCCCGGACTCCCACACGAGCGAGTACCTGGCGGTCGAAGTTTACGTTCTAGATCTAAGGCTTGTAATCTAGCGGTGACTTACCCTGAACCTAGCCAGGCGTTTCTTCCAGGAGCGCACACCGGACTCCCACACGAGCGAGTACCTGGCGGTCGAAGTTTACGTTCTAGATCTAAGGCTTGTAATCTTGCGGTGACTCACCCTGAACCTAGCCAGGCGTTTCTTCCAGGAGCGCACACCGGACTCCCACACGAGCGAGAGTACCTCCCGGTCGAAGTTTACGTCCTAGATCTAAGGCTTGTAATCTAGCGGTGACTCACCCTGAACCTAGCCAGGTTTTTCTTCCAGGAGCGCACACCGGACTCCCACACGAGCGAGAGTACCTCCCGGTCGAAGTTTACGTCCTAGATCTAAGGCTTGTAATCTAGCGGTGACTCACCCTGAACCTAGCCAGGCGTTTCTTCCAGGAGCGCACACCGGACTCCCACACGAGCGAGAGTACCTCCCGGTCGAAGTTGACGTCCCATCCGTCGTGCGTGATTGCGAACGAGAACGCGACCGCCGAGTGAGCCTCCGCCATCTTGGATCGCTCACGTCACTGGAAACGAACACGGCCATTGGTTATTCAGGTGATAAGGTCCGCGCACGATAAGTCTGCACGTGGGCAAAACTTCTACTGAATTATTGTAATGTCGTAAATAGGGTTTATAGAGCTTATTATTAGGGTCGGGAGATTATTTTTCATAGCAAATTAAATTAAATACGTCACTTGTCACGCGCAGACTTATCGTGCGCGGACTCTAGATAGAACTTTTTATTTTACAACTTTTTAAAAATAATTCGCTTGAAATTGGGGTTCTTATTGCTATGAGCGATCTCTTCCAGACAGCCTTTGGGTCGACAGGGCAGGACATGATGCGCAATGGAGTTTCTTAATCTTATCTTTTTCTTTGACCATGGAGAAGTCAAAGAAAAAGATAAGAAGATCACAAGATTTATCATTTCAAAAAAAAGCGTAGGTACTTATTGACGCGTTGGTCTTCAAGATTTACAAGACGTCATACTTAGGCACTCGTTTTTAGAGAGGAACGGGCCACTGCGAGCCACTTCATTTTCTGCATAGGTTAGGACGACGACCTTTCCTAGATACTTACTAATTAAAGCTACCGTGCTCGGATTTGCCGCTAGGGGCGCTGCTGTAGCCCGAGGTAAAAAAATCGCTGTTTATAGAGCAGGTTTATTTCTAGAATGTATAATAATGTTGTGAATACTCCTAATTTGCAATATCTGAGATTAATTATGGCCAAGAGTTGTTGTCCCTCTACTAACTACTGCTATGAAACAATATCCTACTAATATTGCGAAAGTTTGTAAGTGTGGATGGATGGATGGATGGATGGATGTTTGTTACTCTTTCAAGCTGAAACGGCTGAACGGATTTGGATGAAATTTGGAATAGAGATAGCTTAGACATCAGAATAACACCTAGGCTACATATTATCACGCTTTTACACTTAGGAGCAAAGTAAAGCATACATCCTTTTTCTGTAGTCCACGCGGACGAAGTCGCGGGCAAAAGCTAGTCTTTCATAAAGTTGTGTTCTAACTTTTTTTCCCGAACAAAACGAACGGGGCTTGTTCGATGTGTTTTATTAGTACAGTTTTAAGGTAGGTATTAAATATGATTTTAATGTAAGTAAACTTTTTTTATGCCGGTACTAACTTTATGAAATAACTAAATTCATGTAAATTTACTGTGTAGGTATCGTGTAACAGGTTATTTACAGGTGGTAAGTCAAGAGCTACTTCATGGACTTACTCGGCAGTGGAGCCAACTAGTGAGCATTAAAACGGTAGCCTTCATTAAATGCTGACATAATTAATTAATGTTTATCTTAAGTACCAGACCCCACTTAACTTGGAACGTCTTTGAACATCTGATAGGAGTATAGGACCATGTGGCCAGATCAGTAGACGGGTTTGTGTAGGTAGCTAAACGATTACGATGGCCGTCCACGTGTCGAGATGATAGCACGCTATATGCAAATGGAGATTAGCAGATTGAAATACGATTCGCGTTGCGCCAGTTATTTATTTGCAGTTTAATTGACAGCGACATTCGCAGTGCTCGCATACTGTAGAAATTTAAAGTAAGTAAACGAAAAGGGTATTTATTTCAATCGAAATAAGGGTTATCGCTACTCTTCTTCGCTAAATGAACCTAGTGCACGGGGGGGTCCCAGACATCGCCTACCAGAGACCGAAATAATCGGTCAAAAAACCCAAATTAAAACGAGCAAATAACTGATACCGAGGAGCAATCAGTCAGACAAGGATAAGGCCGTATCGAGTGGCAGGCCGAGATAAAACCACACGCCTCCCTTCTGTAGACAAAACAATCTTTCACGCACGCGCAATAAGTCGAGGTCAGGTCCGTAGCAAGGGTCCGGGACGCCACTTTGGTCGCCCGCTCGCCCGCGAATCAGAAGTGGCTACCTATGCCGAGCTAAACACTATGATTTATTAACCTACAATACACACTCGTTCCCGCCGATCATAGACCGCTGACGCTCGCCACTAGACCTTTTCAACGCATAACTTTCGTAGTTTCGGTATTCCGTTCGCTGCTTTTGAACTAGGCGACGAGGCACGCTGATAAGATTTGCTTCACACTTCTTGCTACCTGACAAGTTGGCATGCAACTGGCAGCTAGCAAATGGAGGCCCGATATCAATGGTAGCTCTGTGGCCGATACCGTGTTACGCATCGTTTTGCCTCAGTTAAAATTAAGAAAACGTGTCTGACCGTGGTCGACTGCCTGAATACGGCCCCTGGTTAGGAACTAAAGTAAAAAACCTTGAGATTAAACTATACATAATATTTTGTGAAATATACCTACAGGCGCTTCTGGCTCCCTTTTAAAGATGCGTGTTGAGACTTGGGAGAGCAGTTAGACTAACGTGCATGCCCTCTGAGGGACCACATTGGATTTTTTTGTTTCCAGACCTATGACGATTTAGTAAAAGATCCCAAACAATTGTAGAAGAGAAGCTTGATTTTGTAAAAGTTACCGTTCAATATTTATTACTTGATAAATGTGGTCCCTCAGTCCGCACATGTAGATTGTCGAATCTCTGAATGTGGTAAAGATATCCTCATAAGGTAAACGATAATATTTAGCAAAGAATTTCTTAAAACTAATTAGTTCGATAAAAACACTTCTTGCAGTCAGAAAAACACTACAAAAACGAATTGAAGGTGGTCCCTCAGAGGACCGTTAGCACATATTTGTTATTGTTTTAACTTTTAATCTATAACGCATAAAGCTACATGTCTTCGATAAGTTTTACTTAAAATATTAAACTCTATAATCGCATGACTCATTAGTTTGTATCTTATGGTATCGTGAAACAGAGACGGTTGAGAGGTGGTCCCTCATACGGCACGTTTTGCTATCGTTAATCGCTATTTTCATGTAATAGAATGCACTTACTCAAGTAAATTCAACACTATCTTTTACTTAAAAGTTTCTGCAAAATAATTGCGTTTATTGTTTTACGCTAATTACACATTTTCATTCAAAAATAAATATTTATAAGTCTTACGTGGAAATCATGCGTAGGGTGACCACATGATCAACCTGATGTTAAGGCCTTTGCACCTACGTAATGAGATAATTTATACAGCGTCCAGTGGCACCTTCAAACTAGATGAGTGAAGAATGGCACCTTCACCTACTCAGATTTAGATATTTATTTTTCTCCTAAGTAATGTAACATTATATCAGCGAAACACCATATAATGAGCCGTTTTCAACACAAAAGCATTTCATACAGGGCGCCTACAAGGTGTGACCATAAAAGAACCGGAAAACGGCTGTCAAAATTAATCTGTGCTAAGCAAAATTTGACAACCGTATACCGGTTCTTCTATGGCCAAACCTGTAAGCGCCCATCTATGAACTGCTTTTAATTTGTTCTTTGAAAACGGCTCATTACCTTACACTACCGAAAAACAGTATCCAACATTAACCACTTTTTTATACAGGGTGTCCCAAAAATAGTGTCAAGCGGAAGTCCAGACATAGAGCATCCCTAGGACTACCCGAATCAAAAAATCGCTGTACATACATGGGGGTGATTCGGGTACCCCTAGGGGTGTTCTATCTCTGGACTTCCGCTTGAAACAATTTTTTGGGACACCCTGTATGCTTCAGCAAAAAATATACTGTAGAATGTTACTTATTATCGAGCGAGAGAGGAGAGCCCTGTCGACCAGAGAGAACGCGATAATCTATACTCAAGGGTCGTACAAGGCTCTTCGCATCCAATACCACAACGCGTTCAGGGCGTTGATGCGGCTGCCTCGTCACTGCATCGCCTGGGGCATGTTCGCGGAGGCGCGGGTGGATTGTTTCTACACCATCATGTGGAAGCGCAGGGCATCACTGGTGATCAGAGTGCGGGCCAGCTCCAACAGCTTCCTGGCGATGATCGCGAGCCGTGTTGACTCCGCGTACATCAACCACTGCTGTGTAGGCTCCAGGTGGTGCGTAACAAACTGTATTAATATCCAAACTATCGTATTCTAGCTATAGGTTTTTACTAACAAAGATAATAAGCAAAACAAAATGAATCTTGTTATTTGAAATAACTTAATTATTGAACGAGCGAGCGAAGCGAGAGAAGTTCTCCGAGTCTACTGGAACCATCCGGCGTTTGTATGTTCGTATGTATGATTGTATGTATTGTTTGTATGAATGATCGTTCGACGATAACTTGAGTAAAGGTCGGATCGTCGAACGAACTTTCATACATACATACAAACATACATACATACAAACATACAAACGCCGGATTGTTCCAGTAGACTCGGAGAACTTCGCTCGCTCGTTCAAAAATCAGGTTGATAGTGTGGTCACTCTACGCATGATTTCCACGTACGGCTTATAAATATATATTTTAGGAAAATGTGTAATTAGCGTTAAACAATAAACGTAATGTTTTAGCAGAAACTTTTAAGTAAAAGATAGTGTTGAATTTACTTCAGTAAGTGCATTCTATTACATGAAAATAGCAAATAACGATAGCAAAACGTGCCGTATGAGGGACCACCTTTCAACCGTCTCTGTTTCAAGATAGTGATGATGATGATGATGACATCCTTTTATCCCTTATCAGGGACATAGGGCTCGAAGAAGACATCTCCATTTTTCGCGGTCTTGCGCGGCAGTCTCTAGCTCCTTCCAGCCGAGTATAAGATAGTATAAGATACAAACTAAATAGTCATGCGATTAAAGTGTTTAATATTTTAAGTAAAACTTGTCGAAGACACGTAGCTTTATGCGTTATAGATTAAAAGTTAAAACGATAACAAATATGTGCTAACGGTCCTCTGAGGGACCACCTTCAATTCATTTTTGTAGTGTTTTTCTGACTGCAAGTAGTGTTTTTATGGAACTAATTAGTTTTAAGAAATTCTTTGCTAAATATTATCGTTTACCTTATGAGGATATCTTTACCACATTCAGAGATTCGACAATCTACATGTGCGGACTGAGGGACCACATTTATCAAGTAATAAATATTGAACGGTAACTTCCGTAATATCCGGTAATATTCCGTGCTTCGGAAGGCACGTTAAACCGTTGGTCCCGGTTGTTGTTCATTAATAACAATCGTTAAGCCATGTCAGAGACCCTTTGGGTGGCCTAAAAACTCTGACACCAGGGGTGGCCACTACCTCATACGATTACCTACCTAACGGTAACTTTTACAAAATCAAGCTTCTCTTCTACAATTGTTTGGGATCTTTTACTAAATCGTCATAGGTCTGGAAACTAAAAAATCCAATGTGGTCCCTCAGAGGGCATGCACGTGTTAGACTAAAGTCTGTGTGCTACATGCGTAATAACATTTTTGCTGAGTCACCTAACGGGTTTTTCAACTGAAAAGATAGGTAATTGAGCCGACCCCTTCTGAGTCAAAATCTTGGTTCGGCTGGTCGCTTGCCTACCGACATGGAGGATATAAGGTTTTCTTATTTTGTGACCATAGCATGCTTTTAGCAACAAGTTTTTGTCATGTGTCAACGATATTATTATACAAGTTGGTAATATCAAATACTTTTTAGATTTGAGTACCTACTCGATTCTAAATTGTAAGCGAAGGTCTTTGACACGCGTATATTGCGATCACGGAAGTCGCCAATGTCAGACAGGGACTAAATAAGTTTAGTGGTCACGATCAAAAGTATTAATTATCACAAAAGCCTAAACAAATGATAAGGCTAAAATAAACAATGATATGGTATCAACTGCAGACTAGCAAGATGCAAATATTTACCAATTTGATAATAGGGGCCACAAAATACATAAAGAAAAATGTGAAGGAGGGTCACGGGTCACACCTTCAACTATATCATCAGCAAGTTACACTTCAAAGCTGGAAATTGCTATCAGGCAAAAGATTGATGTATGTAGGCCAATACATAGGGTGGATTTTAAAGACGGGGCAGTAAGGGCAGGTCCCTTGTTCGTTTTGTACCAGAAAACATTTCTTGGAGACCATCCATAACTTTTTGAGATATTATGAACTCATAATATTTTATGACCACAGAATTTGGAAAAAATTACAGTCGGCGAAAAAATTTGCTAAAATCACAAAAAAAAATTGTTATAATGCTAATCGATTTTATTTCATGTATGAATTAAAAAACTCTAAGGAGCCAACTGAGGTTTGAGTACTAGAAATGACAGAAATCGCAAAAACTTTCCCCATAGATTTTGTTTGGAAAAAAAAAAAATATTTTTTTCTATACGCCAATCAATCTCAAAAATCCACGCCATCTCAAGAACCCTGTATATCTAGCCACTTGGCTTGTGTCCACATTTTGCTTCTGTATTCCATTTATTCATTGAGCTGGTATTAACCTTGGACCTTATTGTAATAAGGTTTCCATTTGTTTGTGACAGGTAACTGATCCCCACAGTTGAGTAGAAATTACTTTTTGACGAATTTAATTTAGATTAGATTTGAGTAAGATACTGTCAAAGATAATAATAATGATAGTTCCGTTTAGATTTGCTGTGGTGGCCTTTCTAACCTTTGAAGCTAAACTAATAGACCCAGATAAGAGTCAGTAGTCCCTCAGTACCACAGTATTATATTTAAAAGAGGTTTGCTGCCATGGTAAATGCTGAATTTTTGTTAGTTTTTTGTTATCTGGGGGCACGGCAGTGCCCCCGCCAGGTCGAGCGCGAAGCAAACACTGCCGTACCATCCTTTACTGGAACCATTTCGCTGCATTTTCAGGCCCCTATTTGAGAACCTCTGGATAAGACCAGAACGCAGAAATTTTCGTCATCTAGTAAGCTATAATCACAAACTTAAAATCCAAAATTTCAAGTCTGTAGGTCATTTAGTTCCGAAGTTAAGCGAAAGCAAAGTTTCGCATTTATGACACACACTCACTCACTCACTCACTCACTCACTCACTCACTCACTCATGATCATCATAATAGAACTAGTACTTCCCATAAACTCAGAGAGCTGAAATTTGGTACAGAGTTTGGGTTGAATGGCCACATAAAGGGAAAACTATAAAAACTAGGATAATCGAAGATCTGGAGTACCTGGTGACCCTGATTAGAAAACACAAGAGCCCTAATAGAACGAGTACTTCCCATAAACTCAGAGAGCTGAAATTTGGTACAGAGTTAGGGTTTAATGGGCACATAAAGGGAAAACTATAAAAACTAGGATAATCGAAGATCTGAAGTACCTGGTGACCCAGATTAGAAAACACAAGAGCCCTAATAGAACTAGTACTTCCCATAAACTCAGAGAGCTGAAATTTGGTACAGAGTTAGGGTTTAATGGGCACATAAAGGGAAAACTATAAAAACTAGGATAATCGAAGATCTGGAGTACCTGGTGACCCTGATAAGAAAACACAAGAGCCCTAATAGAACTAGTACTTCCCATAAACTCAGAGAGCTGAAATTTGGTACAGAGTTAGGGTTTAATGGGCACATAAAGGGAAAACTATAAAAACTAGAATAATCGAAGATCTGGAGTACCTCGTGACCCTGATTAGAAAACACAAGAGCCCTAATAGAACTAGTACTTCCCATAAACTCAGAGAGCTGAAATTTGGTACAGAGTTAGGGTTTAATGGCCATATAAAGGGAAAACTATAAAAACTAGGATAATCGAAGATCTGGAGTACCTGGTGACCCTGATTAGAAAACACAAGAGCCCAACCAAACTATTATAGATCGACATATACTGCCCTTACAAAAAATATTCAACTTGGTGGGCCGCTTCATTTGATGTCATAATCTAAGGTCTGAAGTATCTGATGAAGAACCCTCAGCTGGTATCAGCTTTATTAGAGATATTATGGTAATGCCCCTTCTACTATTGGTACATAAAAAAATCGACTGTCATTGCAAAAATCCAGCATAGTGGGACACATCTTCATTTAATCTAGCCTATAGCGTCCCACTAGTGGTTCGCTCCGAACTATGAACTCGCGACCTCAGTTACAGGTGTATAACTTTGCTTACGCCATTCGTGTCTCGGCAACCCATTGACCGATTTGGCTCATGTTCGAATTTAAAAATTCTTTTAATTTAGTTTACCCGCCTATCAAATTTCATAACGATCCGACCAAATTTACTCAAGTTATCGTCGAACAAACATTCATACATACAAACATACATACATACAAACGCCGGATTGTTCCAGCAGACTCGGAGGACTTCGCTCGCTTCGCTCGCTCGTTCAACAAGAAATAGTTGGACGATTAACTTTATTCTACTCGAACATTACACAAAATTTAAAAATTGTGTCAAATAAGAAAATCTAATAAAATTAATCAATATGCCCTCGTTTCTACAAAAAGAAGTGAAATCCCACCAAAAACATTCTGTAAAAACTAGCCAGGTCTCGATGGATCTGCTTGTTTATCTCTAAAAAAGTAATGAAATCTAGACAAAGTCGTGCCAAGTCTAAGGTTCTTTACTGCGATTTCTTTATTATTATAGTTAATGTTGTGAGACTTGGCTGTTGAAGGGTACACAAGGGTACAAAACAAGGTGCTCCATGACACCATTGCACCAATCTGTCGCCAGAACCGCTTGTGTACCCTTCAACGGCCAAGTCTCACAACATTAACTATAATAATAAAGAAATCGCAGTAAAGAACCTTAGACTTGGCACGACTTTGTCTAGATTTCATTACTTTTTTAGAGATAAACAAGCAGATCCATCGAGACCTGGCTAGTTTTTACAGAATGTTTTTGGTGGGATTTTGTTTACTGCAATAAGAGCTACCGTGGGATAGACACTACTGTTCCTAATGGGGATCATTCAGACATCGGAATATTGGACTTCAAAGTATTAAGGCGGATGGAAAACTCCTTACAACCGACACAACATTTTTTTCGATAGTGTTTGATTTTCGGCTAGTAATGTTTATTTTTTTTATCTGTTCATGCATATTCCTATTTCTTCTAAGTCGGTGTCATGGTTCCTAAGAACATATTGTCGTAGTTGAGAAGTTCCCCTGATTTAGACATTTTTGACAAACAAGTGTTTTGACCATTACTTACCTATGACACGAAAAAGAAAAGTGTTTCAAAATCGCCAATTTTCTTGCACTCGGTAATTTTTCAAAATCTGTATAATATATGCCATTCGAAATATTTTTGCAATGTTTTCTGTAAGTATAACGTTTAATGGTGCTGCCCTTGTAACCTACCTCAAAACTACACCACAGGCGGTGAAATGACGTCACTAGTATAATTCAAGCCAAACGGACGCATTTATAGAACCTTAGCAATAAAATTGCTATAACTTCATCATTTCATATCAGATTTCGATAATTTTTTCACAGAATATTTTGTTTTTGATGTCTCTATAAAACTATAATACTTGGTTCAAAATATGAATAATCGTCATTGTGCGTATGTTCAGCAATATTTTTTTTTTATACAGTGTCCGGCACTATTCTAGTATTCTATGAACCTTGTTGGTATCTTAATCAATTTATGTAACAGTAAGTATGTGCTTGCTTAGTTACATAATTGTATTATGGTAATGATATGCAAAAATCTATTCAATTGTCTTTGTTTTATGAGCAGGCATACTTGAAACTAGAATGGTCAAGTGAATAGTCCATAATGCATTGGTCATTCAGGGTACCACATTGCATGTAGGCACAAACAGAACCCTACGTCCAGTCATAATCACGAGACATCAGTCATTATTATAAATTAGGTAGTGTTTCAATAACTTTTTACATATTTCTTTGACAGTGTATAGTATTAAACAATAAACCCATGGGATCTGAAAATTGAGTTGGTGTCCCTGTTCATGTTGTATTATGTATTGTTAATCATGTTGTATTGTGTATGTTTGCTGTAATTTGTAAGTGATAAAAGTCTGCATCACAAAACTACCTGCTATCTTTTAAGGTTTTATAGCTTACGGCCATTTGCATGCAAGATCAATTTATTATTTATATTTACTAGCTTTTGCCCACAAAGTTTAGACTTAGTTTTTTTCCCGTTATCACAATAAAAAATAGCCTATAAACCTCAGCGATAATTTAGCTTCCCATTGGTAAAATATTTTTTTAAATCAGATGAGTATTTTTGGAGATTACCCCCTAATACAAACCTTTCCCCTTTATAATATTAGTGCATAAGGACAAAACCCTTAAAATTATTGGAAGCCTGTCTCACTCTTCTTAGTTCCACCAGGGTTAGCCAGTTTACTCTGAGTTAAGGCGCTGGGCATAGTGAATAGGCCGCAAAGATAAATGCACAAAATCGATTCCTGTATCAAATACACTAAACAAATCGAAAATGTTCACATATCAAACCCTAGAATTAGGTGAGACCTATCTAAAACAGCCAGTTTCGTGTTGACATTCATAAACGTTTTGAAGATATTTTGCTTGAAAAAAAATATGTGGCGCACTTTTATAGGGGAATAATACAAAAAGTTTTAAAAACAATTAAAATTAATAATTCTGACAAAAAAAATGTGTAAAGCCAAGTTAGTTTTGTATTTTCTAAAGCACTAACCCATGCTAGGGAACAAGGTTAAAAAAATTGTCAAACATTATTTTTTTCATGATTTTTAAGGTAAATTAAAGCTATGGTAATTTAGGGCAAGAAAGAATGAAATCGTCGAATAGGTACACAACACCAACACATTCGCAGAGCGCGAGCAGGATATGAATTTATACGTAAAAAGTACGTAACCAGCGTACGCACACATGCATGGGCGCGGTGTCAAAGTCTAATCCATGGGAGCGCAAGGCTTTACGTATAAATGTGTGCCCGACTACCGAAGAATACCTTACCATCGATTTAGGCTTACTTTCACCAATAATAAGCATAATTATTCCACTATAATAAAATTAGACTCTCAAACCAAATGTGAAAGAACAAGTTATAAAACAACTTTATCTTTTCTTTAAAGTTTTGTCAAGACTTTGTTTATAAAAGTTAAGGAATATGGCACCTGTGCTGTGCAATTAAATTATTGACTTACCTTTTTGCGATTAGCACCAATAAGTCGAGCTTTACTGAGAAGATAATACGCAGATGTTAACGATGAATGTTGTACTGCTTATTTGCAGCCGTTTCCTTTAGATTATAATACGATGGACACCATATTGACGATTATTATGATGATTATTTAATAGTAAAGCTTTTAACACATAATATACGTACAAAATAACATATAAAAGCAAGACGTGAACTAAAAATAAATAAAAATCTTGCCACACGGAAACAACGAAACACGAAACGATCGACGGACGACAATAATTTTAGTGTGACCATCCCAAAATCCCAAATAAATTCCCAAACCCGCAAATCTACGTTATTTATTTCTGGCTGTGTTTCATAAAAGTCTTTTTCGTCGTCTGTTTATCCTAAAAAACCCATGTGACTACGCATTTATTTCATTTCTGCGTTGTCAGAGTTTGACTCGAACACGGTGCCCTAGCAGGTGTTCTGGCACTTCACTTTTAGTCCTAGCAGCTAGTCCCCTGATATTCGCCTGGAAATCCGCCACTGTACTGTACGTATCAATAAACCTTAAAAAACCTGAAAACTCATCAATCAACGAACCGGTCCGTTTTTTTTCTCACATCAAAGTTGGAGTTTTTGTTAATCAATGCTGGCAGTACTGACACGACACGTAGAGAAAAAGTACACAAATCTGTACGGGCAGCATGGTAAGCCCGAGATAGGCCCTTCTCTATGCAAAACTGTCAACTTGTCGGTCGGGCTCGAGTTGGCTCTACGCCAACATGGCGATGGAGACAAAAATACAATTTTTTTATTAAAATGGAAATAACTAGTGGTTCGCCCCGAACTATGAACTCGCGACCCCATATCTCAGTAACCCCTCGACCGATTTGGCTCATGTTCGAACTTAAAAATTCTCTTGGCCTCATTTACCTGCCTACCAAATTTCATCACGATCCGACTAAATTTACTCAAGTTATCGTCGAACGAACATTCATACATACATACATACATACATACATACATACATACAAACGCCGGATTGTTCCAGTAGACTCGGAGAACTTCGCTCGCTTCGCTCGCTCGTTCAACAACTTTTTGCTCGACATGACCCTAATCTATTGCCATCTCGAGTCTCGCCTGCCATGCTCGCACAATTAGCCATTTTCAGAAAAAAAACGTAGTTCTTTTTTTTTCCACTGATGGCGCTTATAATACGGCACTAAAACGGCAGTCAGTTGAAATTTCATCAGTGTTGCCAACGGTACGACAAATTACCGTAAACTGTAATAATCATAACCAGAAACACAATTAATTGCCTGCAAATTTTATCGCATCACGTAGTTTATGCCAGTATCTTACCTACCTATTCTATATTTATCCAAAACCATTTATGTTTTTGCTTTTAAGAATAAAAATTGCAAATATATGACACGTCATTTTTACCGATTGAACATGGCAAGCCATCATGACATCTTATCTGTGGTGTTTGTGTATCTTTAGTATTAGTACTTTCTAATCTGTGAATCCGTGGGAAAAAGCGTTATTTGACTGCCGTTATGTATCCGTATTTTCTGTGCCATCTAGCGAGCATTTTAAAATCAGCTTTTAACTGTCAGTTGAAAACGGCTCATAGACATGGCACGTCTGTCACTCACGCGCTAGAATCAACCGGACCAATCGTCTTACCGTATACAAGAGTCACCAACTTTAGTGAACGCCTCCCATTGGTCGAACAACTCAAGACGTCGTTCGCTCCAACACAGACGATATACGATATTTTTTCATTTTTTGTAATCTGTGGTCAAGATGGTGGAAATGGAGTAAACTCGGGGAGTAAATGTTGTTTGCATAGATTTTTATAAATTCACAAGTATTTTTAAACAAGAAACGTGGGTTATGGTGTTTGTTTGTGTCCTTAATTGTGTACTCGTGCGTTCAAAGACACCGTATAATTGTCATCAAGCTTTAACAAGGAAAGTTCATGTGCAGAGTGGTTCATAAGATTAACCTTCGTTAACTGAAACCCTCTATCCATTATCTGATGAAAGACTCCTCAAACAGACTCATACTGTCTATTCGTAAGTACTTGAACTGGTTTTCCACACCTAACCTAACTTATCAACCCTTTATTTAATCAAACGCCTGGGTCTGTAACGCAATAGCGTATCGATGGCGTCCCAGTAGGAGCACTAAACCGGGGTTTCCTCGTTTTTCTCCTACAACCCGCGAATTAATCCTCTAGAATTAGAATCAGATTATTCTTTGCTGTACTACAGAAACATAATTGTTGGTGGGTCAAGTTGGGGGCGGGTTGAAGGTTTTGAAGATACAATTACTTTACTTACTTACTAGTACCTAGGCGTAGCAATGACTTTGAATTACTTTGCAGTTATTTTATTTACCTATATCAAAGATCACTGTATCGCGCGCTATCATTGTCTAATTAATTTATTTATTTTTCCTATGCGTATGGTCCATCCCAAATCCCCATCTGCACATCAACTCGGCGTTCCTATCGCTCGCTGTAAAAATTGCTATAGTCTATCAAATATCTAAGAAACTTTTTTCATTTCAGGTCTTCGACAAATCAATACATGGACTGTTGAGTATATTTAGAGAGCAAGCCAGTATCTCACCCCAGAAGCAAAAATCAACATGGATCAAGATACAATAATCAGACGGCTGTTGGCATTCCATGCGCCCCAAGTGGCCCCAACCATACCTAACTATTCTTATTAAAGTGAAACTTATTTGCATTTGCAATGATTTTTTGCTAGAAAATAGAACCGTGTCGTCGTTTTTCTGGAATATGGTACTTTTATAGCTATAAATAAAACCCTAATTTTTCCACAACTTTTAATGGTAGGAGGCCGTAGCTGATATTAAAGCTCCAACTATATATTTGTAAGTTTTGTAACCTAAAATGTATTTTGTGGAGTCACTTGGTCTGCTTTTATCTGTGTCATATTATATTTTTTATTGGAATAAACAAATTTCGATAACTTCATTGCCTTTTCATGAATACTTCTAAGTAATATGAGAGCTACAACAGAAGTATCGACAAAATCATCCCTAGCATATCGATATCGATGAACTGACTGTCGACAACACTAAATGTGTCTATTTTTTGACACTTTGACAGCTCCACTATGGCCGGAGCGTTTGTAGGGTTTGAAACGCATCTGTTCTTTTTTAATTTGTGCTGTCACTCGAGTTCGAGTCGAGAGAGTGTCAAAACGACCATGCTAAGCATACTGTCTGACTTTTTTTATTTTATTTTAATATTGTGCTTGGTGTGTTGATGAAAAAGTTGTAAAAATGTACTAAATATTGTTATAACTCCTATTTTTCACATTGGACGGTATAAAATATTATAGCGTTAACTTTAAATCTAGCTATCATTTTATTTTACTCAAAAATGTTGCCTCGGATACTAAACAAAGTTAGAGAGAAACTTTTGTTTACGTTGACTATCTTACTATTTGTTGTTGGAACCATCTATTTGTATGTTATTTACTTGCAAGAGTATTATAAGAACGTACAGTGGTCGGAGCAGCGATGTGTTTCCGAGTTGACGTCCGTAAAATATCAGCTAAACGGTAATAAAATAACCTCTCAATTTGCCAGCACCTTGACAAAGTAAAATAAAGTAAATTTTCGATTTACTTTGACGAGGTTCCATCCTATTTATTGCGCGCGAATTATACATAACAATAACAAAAAAAAAATGCCTCTACAGAAAAGACCGAGATTTCTCAAATAACCAACTCAATTTTTTGTATTTATTTATAGTAAGCGGAACCTACTCGGTACTACTCCCTATTTTTTTCCCCGTTACAGTGATAACAGAGTACAAGAACCGGATTGACAAGCTGTTGACGGAGACGCAAAAGGCGCACGAGACTGACAAGGAGCGGTACAAAGAAACTATGGAGGGCTGCCTCGTCATCAAGCAGCAGTCTGCAATCTGCCAGGTAAACATTTATCTACAAAATATTTAAAAAAAAGGTTGGAAGAAATCGCTCTTAGCGATAAGAGCACCATTTGTACTTAGATTCTAAAATTCTTGAACTAATATGTAAAATGATTTCTTTTGTACAATGAAGAGTTTCTTTATTTACTACAAAATAGTCTCAAGGGGCCAATTTTGCAATATTGAACGATGAAAATCTTAGTCTCAGTCTGGTGGCAGATATTTTGGGTTGGCTTTAGACGCAAGACAGTGGATTTTAATTATAATATAATTAGTGGTTTCTAACCATTCATGTTGTTTTTACGTCTAGGAATCGAGAATAGAATTTATTACAATCCTAAAACGGTCCAAATATACCAAAGTGGACCAACAAACCAAAACTAGGCAGAAATAGGTCGCACCTTTACCAAAACTGACCCAGAGCACACCTTAACTCGAAAGTCTTGTCAAGTGGTTACTAGACCAGCAAACCTCTGTTGGATGCTTAGCAACGAGGTCAACCGTAAAGTCGTATCTACCTCGTAGCTTCCGTTGCGGAAGTGATGCGTGCTTGTATATGTTACCGGCCAAACCCGATTTAAATAAAAAGTACTAAGCTAGCATAAATAAGTAGAATCTGTATTACCTCTACTCAATTAGGGCTAGGCTAGACTAGTATTTCCGGTTTAAAGGACCTTTCGTAAACAAAAAGAGGTATGTCAGTATGTCGCCAACCAAACCTACTGACCTAACCTTGGTTAAAATCTTTTTCGACTATCTGTCACACTTTCAGGAATACCCTGTATGTTTAACACCCTGCATGTC
This sequence comes from Zelleria hepariella, assembly GCA_949319315.1. Taxonomy (NCBI): domain Eukaryota; kingdom Metazoa; phylum Arthropoda; class Insecta; order Lepidoptera; family Yponomeutidae; genus Zelleria; species Zelleria hepariella. The sequence continues at coordinate 11,492,942 of OX439379.1, forward strand.
GGTTTTTAGAACACGTATAGAAGTAAAAGGCTTGGTTCTGAGGATATTAAGGGGTTCGAAAATTTCGACATTTTTATACGACATTTTAGTTCGACATACCTAATCATTCGTCAATATCAGCTCGGGCTAGGCCATACTAGTTTATCCTGAAGCTTACATTTTCTTGCTAGGCCAGACTACATTGGCCTAGGCTAAACTGGTTTCTCTTTACGAGCTTCGGCTAGACTAGTTTGGGTGTCGGGTTTAAAAAACGGCCAAAAATGAACGATCCCTTATCTAAGATTCCAACAAAGAAAAAAAAAATTTAAAAGTTAAATACAAAAAAGGCCTCATAACTTCTACACGTCAAAAAATCGCTGAAAATACATGGGGGTGATTCGGGTACCCCTAGGGGTGCTCTATCTCTGGACTTCCGCTTAACACTATTTTTTGGGACACCCTGTATAACAACATGTTACACAATGTTATTGGAAGAGGGTGGTACCAAAATTTGCATTATCCTTTGTGGGCTGATTCACTAAGTGCCAATCAAATGTTTTTATTTATATTCCGTTAGAACATGTAATTTTACAAATAATAATAATAATATGTCATAAAAAGGGTAGACCTCATCTACCTGGGATACACAGAATTAGTCCAAAGGCACTGCTAAATAGTCACGCACGCGTGACGCACAGACGCGCCCAAAGGCCGCCGCCGTACGTTCGCGAGAAAATAGTGGCGCGTGACCCAGGCACTGTTCGAAGTGATACCTACCGCTCTATTGCGTCGTGTGAGTCGTGAGGCACTGAACAATAGTATAAAATAAGGCACCCGCCCGTGGAAAAACGACAGGCAGCCAATGCATTAAGGCATTTTTCAGAATTTATTGTTGATGCAGTCAACATCCCTAATAAATCCTAATATAATCCGTGCGGAGTCAGAATGGGATAATACCTTTCGGAACTGAATCGAAAATGACAGTTCTCGAGTAGCGTCAGTAAAAAAAATGTTATTTCTACGTTCTATCTTATGGTTATAAAATTGGAAATACACAATTTTTTTTAATGGTTGTAATCTAAAAGGATTCAATGTTATTGCTTTAATTAAATAAAACGTGATAAAACTCGAGCAGACACCCACGCGCACAGAAAACACAAGCAAGTTTCGACGCGAGTTTGCCATAGACAACTAGAGTTTGCCGAAATGCTGAGTTTGCCGAAATGCTGACGCTACAGGACCGCGAACTTCTCAGTTCCAAAAGGTATTATCCCATTCTGATCCCGCACGGATTATAAAATTCTCTTTGCGCCACCTAACCTTGTTGTGGCGTCCGTCGCGCCATCTGACTAAGCTAATGTGAGCTGAGATTACTTCAGTGGTTTGAAAGTCTCGTGACACTCTTCATTTGTTGGCCGACCGGCAGATGGCGCTGCGAGTTCTTAATATCATAAGCAGGGCATTTTACAAAATTACGATGATATGGCGGCTGGATGGCTGCCTTGATTTTTTCTCCTTCAACATGGATATGTTACTGGAGTAACCAGCCTTTTTTGAAAAGTCTAAAGTTTTTTCAAAGGCAAATGCATCCTCTAGGATTGGAGGTGAGGGTCTAGGTATAAATAAATGGTAAAAAATACTTTATTCTCATAAGGCCCGGTTTCTGAGTTGAGAATTCTACTAAGCACATACTTACGTATCACTCTGTCACGCTCTTTTGTGAGAAATCTGCAGAGACAGGACGATACTTGCCCATTTGCTTAACAAAATTCTCAACTCAGAAACCGGGCCTAACTCGCCTCTACGTGCGTGACGCTCCGACTGACAATACTCAATTTATCGTCGAAAGAACATTAATACATTATACAAACGTCGGATTGTTCAAGCAGACTCGGAGAACTTCTTCCGCGTCGCTCGTTCAATTAGGCAATTAAGTTATCTAGATAATTAATATCAAAGCCTGTCCCAATAAGTAAAACAAACAACACAGGCGAGTTGGCAGAGCCGTCTTAGTCAGACTTACTTAGTTAGCTCTCTGGTGGCAGCTGTGAGCAAACTCTGTGAGCCTGCGGAAGTTTTCCGCCTGAGACCAGACTCTTGAGTCCGGTTTTCCATAAGCACAATAACAAGCTTAATAAACTGTTAAGGCCCAGTAGGACGCACAACTATGTAGCACCGCCAATGAAAAAAAAAACGTCTTATTTTTGGATGCGTTTTTTGAATCAGTTATTGCCATAAGTGGCCACTTTTGTTGATAAATGATTCCATTAGTAGGTTCTAGGATCTGGAATCCAAACCTTAGGTCCTAAAAATAGTTAAGCCTCGCGTTGAGGCTTTGCAGGAGAGTTTGTAGCAAAAAACGCATCCAAAAAGAAGATAATATGATATTTTTTTTCATTGGTGGCGCTAGTTGTGGCTACTTTATTATTAAATTGACATTACAACCACTGTTACAGATCTTGCAAATCACGAATGCGACTGAGCGTGCTTTGTGTGGGGACACAATATGGAATAGAAAGTATCGATGCTGTACTCATGAGTAGTATCGAAAAAAAAGTATCGTACTCATAAAAGTATCGAGACAAAAGTATTCATACTTCAAGTATCGAGTACTTTTCCTAAGGCCGTCAGGACGTCAATATCAGTCAGTAAAGTAATGTCAGTTTAGCTAGAATATGAAAAAAATGTACATACATTTTATACAATAACAAAAAAAAACAATTGTAAATCCACAAATAGTTCATTTATTTCTGCATGTATACGAACACACAAAACTAAGGCTAAGTCGCATTCGTGACTTGCAAGATCTGGCTTGTTTTGCGTTATACAGGGTGTCCCAAAAGTCAACGATAAGCCGAAACGAGACGATATGACAGATGGTAGTCGTCATCAGAAAAATAAACCTGTTCGCTTCGTTCAGAAATTATAAGCATTTCTTTGAAAATGTTGAAAATGGTCACCCTAGACTAGACCACATTCATTCAATATGTGGTCTAGGGTGACCATTCAATATGTGGTCTAGGACATTCTGTATACAACTGAGTATTCTCGTCCTCAGAGCCAGTTTGAGGACCTGCAGGCGATCTGCAAGCAGACCAAGGAGAGCCTGAGCCAGGCCACCAAGGAGCTGGACAAGCTGAAGACACACAGGTGATTGGCGGCATCGGACGAGGAGTCCCTTAGTCGTAGTCGGTCCATGGGGTGAGTAAGTCATACCGTAAATTCATCAATAAGTATCAGAAATTGGTATAAGAGGCCGCCGTTATCAGCCCCTCTACCCTTGACGCATTTTTCCAATACGGCCGCACTATGGCGCAATTTACAAATTTTAATATTTTACAAATTAAAACGCATTTTGTGTTTTTATTGAATAAAACTGCCTTACCTTTGAATACACATTACAAAGTATTTAAAATCAAAGCATTACTATGCGAATTCAAAGAGAAAATATTTTTTAAACTTTTTCAATTTGATCGCAATAGCGTCAAGGGTAACCCCTCAGTACCACTCTTAGGCGTTCTTGCACCACTTTCTTAAATGTGGTTTAAACAGCATTGAACTAAAATCTTCATACAAAAGTCGATTTAAATGGCGAATTAAGTGGCATTTAAGAAGTGGTGCAAGACGGCCTAAGGCGCGTAAGACCAATCACAGTTTAAACCAAAAAGGCTAGTTTAAACTCTATCTGTCGATTAATTTTCATACAAAATGCGAGGTTTAATCTATGGTCCGAGTTTAAACTTTGATTGATCTTACCGGCCTGAGGGTGGTATTACAGAACGCTCCTTAGAGTTAAACATGGTTTAGTAGCACTGTCGATAAAACAGTGCGTGTTTTGATTTGAATGTCCGTACTAACCAACCAAGTCAACTTGGTTTGGATGCGTCTGCCTAGGTGCCACGTGCCTAGTTGGTTTGGTCGGGTAGTACAGCGACAGGGTAGGGACATTCAAATCAAAATATGCACTGTTTTATCATCGACACTACTAAACGATGTTTAAAGTCCGAAGAGTTTAAACTGTTATCTAGGAGCGTGCCACCCAAACTCCCGGTTTCTGGTTTGAGAAATTCACTAAGCGAGTGCTTAAATATCGTTCTGCCCCTGCGGATTTCTCACAAAAGAACGTGACAGAACAATAGTTAAGTGCTTAGTAGAATTTTCAATTCAGAAACCGGGCCTAAATCCCCCCATTGACGATGCGTCCAACACTTCAAATAGCGTGGTAGCATTCCAAAATACGCTCGTCAATGTGGAAAACGACATCCATTATTTATGGTGCAAGCGTCTATTGGACGTCGACCGCCAGTACGCCTTCCATTTGGACGTATCGTGAATGGCTAGCTTTACCCTCACTTTCTGAAAGAGAGGTCAAATGTAACAGGCGATTTATTTAAATTTAATTCAAAATAGCGGCACGTGATTGGCTGAAATAAGTTTGACATGAGGTTAATATGATGCTGTTACATATGATAGCTCTTCCAGGCTCCTAAAACTATTTATCTTGCCATAATAATAATATTATTTATTTGTCAGTTGTATGGGATTGTCGCTAGCCCCTCTACCCTTGACGCATTTTTTTCCAATATGGCGCATTTTACAAAATTCTTTATTACACAAATTAAGACGCATTTTATATTTTTATGGTACACATTGATACACATAACAAAGTATATAAAATCAAAGCATGACTGCGAATTCGAAGATAAATTTATTTAAAAACTTTGTCAATATGAACGCAATAGCGTCAAGGGTAACCCCTCAGGTTTGTTTCTAGAACAGGTAGGTATAGTCGGCCACAGTCACACATGGCAGCTCTTACCGCGCCCGGAATAAGGGCGCCAATCGAACGAAAAGGGGGTAAACTAGCGTGTGGCCGACTGTACCTACTAGATTTAAGACATTTTGCCCGATGTTGATGAATGATGGATGATATGGGCCCGATATGGGCGCATTGGCAGCTTTGAATTTTACCTATGACTTTTAGAAAACATTTTTAACATCATCAATGTAAAAAGTCTAAATAGGTACCTACACTTAAGTTTGATTATGCGGTCTTATCAATTAATCTGAACTGTATAAATGTTTTTCTAGCAACTTTCTTCTTCTAACTTCTAGCAGAATCAGGTACGCGACATAAAAAATGTCGACCTCCACTTTTTAAAGTCTTTACGCAATTCCTAAGGACAACATAAAAAAGAGACTATAAAAAACACTTCGCGAATATTAATTTTGAAGTTCGGTATTTAGAAATTTTGACAAATTAATCATTCGGTAACGTGAACTTTCGGCGTTTATACTTCGAGTTTAAATGACAAGATGCATTGAAATGTCTATAATATTTTTTAAATGAATAAAACCTTTGTTTTCACATACAATATCCAATTTATTCATCGTGAATTAAACTAGACCACTTTGTAAGTACCTATATTTTGTTGTATATTTATAGTTAATATTTTGTATATTTATATTTAATTGGCATAAGATAAGGAAAATAACTTTTATTAACGTAACTTGCCTCTAAAGAAACAATAAAATAATAGACTGATATTGAAATTGTGATTAGGTAGTTTATAATTTTGGGTCTTTAGATCCAAGTAATTTCTGTAAATTTTGTGTCGTTTTTATCTAATTTAATGTATTTAATTAACGAAAACCTAATAAAACGAAAAATCTAATTTGAATCTTGACAATCTTTTTTATTTTTATTTTCCAACATTTATAAATTTTTAGATTTATTAGTAGGTATACCTAGGTATACCTACTAATATAATCTAAAATATTCTGAAAAGAAAGGAAGGCTACAGTACCAGTACACAGTACCTACCAAGATTAGAGATCTCGTTTGAGCGATTCCACTCTACAATATTGGACATTAGCAATTTTTTTTAAGCTTTCTCTCAATTCTGCTCATTTATTTCGTAATGCATCTTAAATACCTAAAAAAAGATCCCTCAAAATGTATGTACAAATAGAAAGAACTCAAAATATTAAGAACTAGCTTTTGCCCGCGACTTCGTCCGCGTGGACTTAGTTTTTTTCCCAAAGACGTTCAAGCTTCTCTTCTACAATTGTTTGGGATCTTTTACTAGGTAAATCGACAAAGGTCTGGAAACTAAAAAATCAAATGTGGTCCCTCAGAGGGCATGCACGTGCGAAAATAGCCCATAGTACTCAAGGATAACTTAGCTGGGAAGCTAAAATTCTTTCACTAATGGGAATTAGTGAAATATTTTTTTAAATCGGAGAGTTGTTAATGAGATTACATAGGTACTCATACATACATATTTACAAACTTTTCGTTTTGTTAATATTAGTGTAGATAACCCGATATTTCACCTAAATGTAGGAATACGAGTACGTAGGCTTAGTAGGAGTGGTTGAAGCTCCTATTCTAAGCACTCTCTAATTTGTATTGTGGTATCAATTGAAACTCCTGATATTCTTGGTACTTCCCTAATTTATTACCGGTAGAAACAAAGGTGTATCTGTATTGTAACGAGCTATATGCTACGGTAGCAAGTAAAAACGCAAGTAAATTAAGCTAAGTGACAAACCAGCCTACCAACATCCCTGGCTCTCAGTGGGGCATGAGTGTGCAGAAAGAAACCGTGGGCAAACAGCGTTGAAAAAACCCCTGGAAAGCCGTGTAAAAAGTTAATTCCTAACGGAAGTTAGTTAATCTGTCGACGCTTGCCTCCAGCTCGCTAGGCGGGGTCATAGCCTTTTTTAGGCAGTGGATAAGCAAACACAGTATCACACATTCGCCTGTGTCAACACAGCGCTTCCGAGGCGATTAGTCGTGACAAATGTGCGGAGGGTGCCTTTCAACTAGCCGCCCCACTGAGTACCCGGGGAGGTACTCAGTGGGGGTTAAGGGTTTTCCTTTCAGGCTAGATTAGAGGACCGGAACCTCCTGAAAAGCGAATGTTTTGGTGTGTTGCTGGGTTTCTGTGCCTACGAATTAGGTTTCTGCAGTGCAGCGTCAGGTTGGCCACTTGACCCGGACGCCTGTCCATCCAAAGTTGTCTGGAAGAGATCGCTTTTAGCGATATGACCACCATTTGTACTTTTATTAAGAAGTTTATTTCTGTAAAATACTTTCTGGTGTAGATGAAGAGTTACTTACTTCTAGTGTGAGAGAGTGTGAGTGATTGAAATTATTTCTACAGGCGTTCAGTTGCAACTGAACATTACATCATTTAATTTGTCATTACGTAGATGCATCAGCTGTGGAGGCCTAGGGGTAGAACATTGGGCTCGGAAGCGAGAGACCTAGGTTCGATTCGGGAATCATGCCTGCGCCGGTAGGTCTACCTACTTTGTTTCTTTTCAAAGTTACGTACATTCGTTAATTTTAAATAGCAAAAAACCACTCGCTAACGTTGAAGGAAAACATCGTTTCCGCGGATTAGTTGGCTCCAGATGAAGGTATTGATTGTCTTTCTTGTAGGCCGACTAAGCTGTCAGGTTGGTAGTAGAGGTGTTGGGGGCAAGCCTACTCCATCTAAAACAGTGGTCTCTTCACCCATCTAGTGTGAGTGAAGGTGCCACTGGACGCTATATAAACCATCTCATTATGTAGATGCAACGGCCTACCTAAGTTTTGGTTTAGGTAGATGAAGAAAGAGATAATTTACGAGTAAAAAACCACAATCACGACTTTCCTTTCAACATCTACCATCTTAGAACCATGAAGAGTAAAATTGGACTGGACCACCTTGAAAACAGCCATGAGAGTCGAACTTAGACTTGCCCTGCGTTTTTATCATAAATAGGGATCGAATGGTTCGAAGAAGTCGCCCCCCTACTTCAGGAACTGCTGGAGTGTTGCAACGTGTGAAAAATCTCCTACTAGACGCAAAATAGAGATGGCGAGTTGCGGAAAGCACCCATTTTACCATACCATAACACCAAAGGATGAAAAGGGTAGGCACTGCTGTTTATTAGGCTGGCAGGTTTTGATGAGTTTCCAAGTTTCTGCAACCAAAGTTAAATTAGCTGCTGCAAAATGCACAAAAAAAGAACCCTTACCGCAACTCATCGATGTCGTACTGTTTCGTCTGTTCCGTCCTCCGTCGCCATTATTTATTTGTCACGCGAAAATGTTGGTAGTTGGCAGGTGACAAAAATCAATAGAAACTGTTACCCCAAGGCACAGCAGCAGCGCGGAGGGGTAACTTTTACAAAGAACGATAAAAGGTTACACTTAGGGGTGGTCGCGAGTACCTACTTGGATAATAATATTTCCATGGACGTGCTTATATCTACCTACGCGCTGTCATGGCTTTTCAGATAAAATAAATCGACAGTTGTGCGAGACAATGGGTATAGGGTGAGTGTGCCGGGAGGAGGCCAGGCGGCGCCGCCCCGCCGGCTAGGGCTCCGCCCCGCGCGCGTGTGACAGGGACGGGGCTGCGGGCGGGCGCGCGCGCGAGCGGGACAGCACGCGCAGGGGCTGAGCCTCACCCACGCGCCGGCTCGGCCGCACCCGGGCGCGCTCATTCGCCTCTCGCTCGACGTCCGCTATGTAAACGGCCCTTGTTGTGAATCCAAACAAAATCAGTCAGTCGTCGTTTTGTTGCCTCGGCGGCAGTGTGTGTGTCGCGGAGCATGCGGGCGTGAGCCGAGCACCATGCACGCGCTGTTCGGCGAGCAGAGTCCGTACGCGTACCGCGGCGGCGCCTCCGCCTCGTACTCCGGCGGCATGCCGCCCTATGCCTACGAGCAGTACCGCTACGGGTACGGCTCGCCCTACCTGCACCCGCACCAGCAGCACGTGGGCGCGCCCAAGGACATGGTGAAGCCGCCCTACTCGTACATCGCGCTCATCGCCATGGCCATCCAGAACGCGCCCGACCGCCGCATCACGCTCAACGGCATCTATCAGTTCATCATGGAGCGCTTCCCCTACTACCGCGAGAACAAGCAGGGCTGGCAGAACTCCATCCGGCACAACCTCTCGCTCAACGAGTGCTTCGTGAAGGTGGCGCGCGACGACAAGAAGCCCGGCAAGGGCAGCTACTGGACGCTGGACCCCGACTCGTACAACATGTTCGACAACGGCTCGTACCTGCGCCGGCGGCGGCGCTTCAAGAAGAAGGACGCGCTCAAGGAGAAGGAAGAGGCGCTGAAGCGGCAGCACCAGCTGCAGCACGCGCAGGAGTCGCTGGCGGCGGCCGAGGCGCTGCGCGACGACAAGGACGTCAAGCCGCGTCTGCTGGAGTGCCGGCCCAAGCGCGAGCCCGGCGCGCAGGACTGCGCTCGCTACGACAAGCCCGAGCTCGAGGAGTACGCGGAGCGGCTGCCGCCCGCCGCCGTCTATTGCTCGCCGCAGCCCTACCTGGCAGACGAGTTCCGCGCCGCGTCGGGCTGGTACGCGGCGCCCGAGCAGCCCGCCCCCGATCAGCTGCCGCCCGCCTTCCGCGACTTCTTCGAGCCGCCCAGCTGCCAGCTGGCGGGCTTCCGCGGCGGCTCGCCGGCGCCCGACGCCTTCCGCTCGTCGCCGCCGCACCACCACTACCGCGCGCCCGCGCCGTCCTACTACCACCACCAGGCTTGCGTGGCCGCCGCGCCCGCGCCCGCACACAAGTCCTACTGAGACTCTGCCCTCACTCAGGTAAGCGAGCAACCATGTCTTCACTTGTTCTGTTCTCTGCGATGGTTAGTAGCTGGCGACTGCTTGCGAGTGTGCGTTGCGAAGTGCCGCCGGGAGGGCGGCGGCGCCGGCGCCGCTGTTCCGGCGGGTATGGCAAGTCACTTGGTTGTGGTTGCAGGAATCGTTATCTTTCGGCGCCGCACGGAATTAGCCGCGCGTCGACTCCAGCGCGGTTAAATATAGCGCGCTAGCCGGCGGCGTGTTTACACGGCGGCCGACCCTGCTGCCTCCCGCTCCGTCCACACCTACCGGTACGTTGTCTTGCACCATCACCACACCACTCTTGCGTTTTCACCAGCCGTAACCATGGTAGCCCGCTTGTGGATCTTAGGTCGAATACGACATAGGCAGGATGCGTCTTCTATCGATACCGGGAACAGTGTTTTTACTACACCTGTTTTTGCGTCTCCAAACATCTTTACATCTTATCCTGTTGGTTTGTTTCAAAATACCAATTAACTATTCAATTCGCACATTGTTGCAAAAGCGTGAACGGAAACTCGCACCCCGTGGGGCCAGGCTGACCATCTGGTGACCACTTGGGCCACCGATGCGTCGAGCTTTGTCTAAACAATTCCGTTTTGTTTGAAATACCGGAATATTTTTAAAATCACGTACAACGCAACATGTGTCGGGCAATCCGATATTTAGTTTAGGCCCTGTAGACACATTGGGTAGGGTTTCCTTCACAAATTGAACAAAAACTCTTCTAGGATGCTGTGAAGCTTTGCCGGAGAAACCCATGGTCCCGTAGCTCGTGTCTCTTTTCCCCGCAGATAGAAATTACCTACAGTAAATTTTATTTCAAAATTGTTTAGAAATGAAGCTGACCTAGATTAGATAACTCTTTATTGTACACCAAATTACATTGTTTCTTTTAAACTAATTAGAACGTATACAATAATAATTGGCGGTCTTATCGAAATGTTATTCTGTACATTATCTAAAACTCTCTTTAAATCTGGGGTCCGAGTTTGGTTCCAGGTTTATGTCTAAAAAATTGCAAAAAATATTGGCGTTGATCGATTTGGGCCCACGAGGCAGGGATTGAAAAAAATCCTTCTTCAAAAAATAGATAATCTTGTCAAAAAGGTCAATAGAAAAACGCAAATGCGCAGTAAACCTGCCAAAAGTCCGTCAATGAGACAAAAATTTGTAAAAAGGCATCGATAAGCCGCGGAAATCCCATAAAACTTCCGGATTTCGGTGGGAGCAGCCACGGGCAACCATTGCTTTGCTTATCTTTTTCGGTTACTTACTTATAATTTAAAAATATTTCGAAGCACTCTAATATTGCGAGTTGATTTTAAAAGTATGGTAAGTAGTTACATAAAGTATTGTATAGTAAGGTAATTTTACGATTTGGTTTACATTAGCACCTCTGAAGAAAAAAAAAACTGATTTCAGTTTCCATTATTCTAAACAACAACACAACAATAATTTATAATTCGGCTGATTATTAGATTTTCTCGAACTACTAGTTTATTGGGCAGTACCACTGGTTTGTCGACCAGAAAAGCAAATCAGCTTAATTATGTTTGTTTTTCTGATGTTTAGAATAATGAAAATAATACAATTTTATTGTCGTGAAACGAAAATTGCTGAACAAAAGCTCTCAGTTTAGGTAAAAAATTAAAAACTGAAAAAATTTGGCTTTCGCCGCGTTCTTGTTTTTTTTTAAAGATTTTTTATTATTGTCGTAGGTGTGACCGGAAAATATGGAGAAAGCGGGAGGCGACAAGCAGGAGATTCGCAAAGGAGGAAAGCGGGGAAAATATGTGTTCAGTATCTTTTGAACTGCAAACATACCTAAAATAATCGTGTTGTAAAAAGTGGGCTAGTAATATTTATAAGTATAAATGACATTTCCTATACTTCACAGTAGTGACGTTTGTTAGTGCATCGCATGGACATTTTAATTGATGACAATTTGTGTTAAGATATTACAAAACAATACAACAGAATGAATTCGTAAAGAATTATGAAAAGAAAGGAATTTTGTAGATAATATTTAAAATACTATAAGTAGGTACATATTTATAAACTAAGTTTATTTTTCTCTGTAGTAGGTACATAATCGTATTCGATCGCCATATATATTTAGTGAAATAGATACCTACACATTTTTTTACATTTTGATTGTTTACTTATTTTCAGTATAAGTATACATCTATAAATAATAAATGTCAGTTCCTTATAGTGTATTTCAAAGGATCTCTTTGTTTTAACGTCACAGTGATTTTATGCACTTGGTTTTCTGTGTTTGCAGTGTCCAGTTTTTTGTACGCACAGAATTAAATTATGCTGCACTACTAATACTTACAATCTTACAATAACCTTATTATATATTATGCCTCTAAATTAAAAGCATTTGCGGTTGCGTAATGCAAATTTTAGTTTATAAACCCACTGATTATTGTCATTGCAGTCACACATAATTAATATACCATAACTATAAAAAAACATGTATTTATTAACATTTTAAGGTCATTCAAATAATGGTGTAAACTCACCCCGGTAGGTGCAAAGTAACCACCTCTTACCGGTACTGTAATAATAACTAACATTTGCATTATGCAACCGCAAATGCCCCGTCTTACGGTAACAATAATATTTACAGGGGAACACTGACTACATAAAGTAACTTAGCTTAAAAACCATACATTTGTAAAATAATTAAGTGAAATTGTGTTCAAACTACTGCTTTGACCACAAAGCTTACCTTTTCGTTTAAATCAATTGCGTGGAAGTTCTTTAATATTATGCCATTCCAATTAGATAGAACTTTTATTTAATTTAATAATCCGCCAAAATGTAGACTGCATTTAAACGGGCTTATTTGGGGCTTATAGTTTTAAATTAGTCATCCAAATCAGCAACTAAAACAAAAAAAACAATAGTTTTTTAATACCATACCTTTTATCAATGGTGCCAGTTTTAATCGCTTCTGTTTATTATTTATTTGACATTTAAGTAAGAGGCACCGTGCTATAGTGGGTAAAGTTGAATAGGTATAACCTTAATAATCTGTATTATTATTCTAATATTCGTCTTAGAAGCCTTAATGTAGACAAAATAGCTTATTGTTCAACAAACAAAGAAAACCCATTGTTTTTCAGCACACTTAAAATATTTTTGCAATGTTTCAATAATAGAACATATTTTTGATCCAATTATCCTAAGCAACAAATAATTGTCAAATTATTAAAAAAATATTACTTTTTTAGCTACATAATTTTCCATATTATACATTTAAATTAAGAAACAATTAGTTTGCGAGATTTTTTTATATTTAAACCTATCTGCCAGTAAAATCAGTGGTTTATAAACTTAATGATTATTGTTTTTTTCCATTCTCCTATGCCTACTTAATGTATTTATCTCTAAATTAAGATTCTTTGAAGGTGAACAAATTTAGTATATTGACTTTGTGATAATTACCCGTAAATGTGTGTACATAAATATATTTAAAAATAAATAAATGTTTATTTGTATTTATCACAGTGTCGAGTATTTAATTTATATTTTCTCCCACATAATCCGCGTTATCCAGATAGGTAATGTTTTATGGATTGTTGGGCGCCCATATTTTACCATGAGACCGAGAGATGTTGTTTGTTACATCTGACAGTGTCAAAAATTGTTTCCATCAAAAATTTTGCAACATTCTTTCCGCGAGATCCCGAGAAAATCTATACTTATAATAAAACTCTAGCGAAGTCAATTCTGTACATTGAATATTTTTAGAAAAAAACTAGCAGGGGTTACTAAGTAAACTATACTGAATACAAAAATGGAAAAAAATCGGTCTATGTCTGTCTGTCTGTCTGTCTGTCTGTCTGTCTGTGTGTTACCTCATCACGCGAATACCGCTGAATAGTTTTCAGTCAAATTTAGGACTGTGATAAGTCCTGGTTCTGGGCACAATCTAGGCTATCCAATGTTCAGAATACATTGCGGGTTGCAATTTAACTTCATTTTTTGTAAGAAATATTCATAATTTTGATATAGCTTCTTGAGAAGATATGTTAATAACGTGATACTAAACACATTTCCGAAAAAAAAAAACTGGAAAAAAAAATCCGTCTTGGAACCTCATTATCTCGGAAACCGTTGATTTCCTAGGCATAGTTTCTTGGGCAAAAATGTTCGTTATGATGAGGACTATACAGGGTGTTAAAAGACCGCCAACAGACCCGAAAGCCACTAGACACCAAAACAAAGTACTTTTTCGATAAATTATTGTTGGGAAATGATTTTGGTTTTTTAGGTTATAATTTTGAAAAATATTTTTTCACGCAATGGACGTGTAACGCACAAAAGTCATATTGCGCAAGCGTAGGTATCAGATTATGTTACTTAAGCTTGAAGTGCCGATGTTTAGAATACATTGCGGGTTGCAACTTTAACGTCGTTTTTTTGTAAGAAATATTCATAATTTTGATATGGCTTCTTGAAAATTTATGTTAAGAATCCCCTGAAGCTCTGCAGCCCTCTCGCTCGCACTTTTCAACATTTTAATTTATTGTAAGAGAATGATTCAACTTTGGACGATAAAATATAGTTGCAGACATAGATAATAAAGCTATCGACATGTAGACATTCTTTAAATTTCACATTTATAGTTTAAAAAATAAATATTACTGAACTACTACTTTTAACCGAAGTTCTGTGATATTTTTTTATTAGTAGGAATATGAAATCAAAAGTGTGTCCACATGTCGATAGCTTTAATATCTATGTCTGCAACTATATTTTATCGTCCAAAGTTTAATCATTCTCTTACAATCAATTAAAATGTTGAAAAGTGCGAGAGAGAGGGCTGCAGAGCTTCAGAGGATTCTTAAGAACTAGACACTGAATAAATTTCTGCAAAAAAAAAGTTTTGAAAAATCCGACTTTGAACCTCATTATATCGGAAACCGTTGATTTCCCAGGCATAGTTCCTTGGGCAAAAATGTTCCTTATGATAAGGACAATACGTGGTTTCCCGCTTTGTTGGCGGTCTTTTAACACCCTGTATGTGGTCTCCCACTTTGTTGGCGGTCTTTTAACACCGCTCGGTATTCAATACAAGCACTCGCCGCAAACAATAATTTTGCATTCTTGCATAACAAATAACTATTGTTTACCGTTGAGCTGGATAGACAGAGTTATTAGTCGTATGCTTTACTTGCTGGCTTAGCATGAGAATGAGTAAGACCTTATCTATGGGCTTATAACTTTATCTATCCCACTCTACGTCGAGGGAGATACATATAAACCCTTTTACTTCCTAAGCAATTTTTATGCTAAGCTTCCTGGTATCTTATCACGGGCGATACCTTAATGTAAACAATATATATGTATTATTAAATTTATAAATGTTTTGTTTAGATTAGGGTTTTTATTCTACTTTATTCTATTGCTTTCTTTTGAGCCCTGCTACCGCAAGTTTAGAAATAACAACTATTAAAATACTCCCGACATTTTAGCTTTGAATAAGCATATGTAATAAATAGCTGAACCAATTTTGACAAAACATAACTAAGAACATTCGCTAGAAAACCTGCTTTCAAATAAAAAATAAACCTAAAACTTCAAAATCGTTCACCCCTTTAAGAGCTACGGTGCCACAGACAGACACACCGTCATATACACTTATACAGACACACTCACAAATCTGTCAAACTTATAACACCCCTCTTTTTTGGTCGGGGGTTTGACTTTTCCTCCACAGTCGAATTTAAATTAAATGTCAAATGTGTAAAAACGCATACGAAGTCGCGGGCACAACTAGTAGTTAATAAATACCTAAAAGGATTAATAGTTCCAACCCTCAGCTAGTGATCGAGTCCATCTAAATGTATGTTTCTGTTGCAACGTGCAAAATAAACAATAAAATAAACAAACACACTTTTTTGCATAGCCTGAACTGAACCATGAAAAAAAATGGTCACATAGCGGAATGTAGGTATCTACGCAGTGATGGTTTCAGCTTAGCATATTTTAACTTCAGACTTGCAGTCAAAATTTTTATCCTTTTTCGTCTTAGGTACATTTTCGTTCGTAAATTAGCACGTATCGTAAAGTGTACAGGTATACCAAGGTCGACGTGCTGACAACTTTACAGTACAAGCCAAATAATTACAAAAAGGTAAGTATTTTTTAATACTTTAAACATAAATTGTTATTGAAAATACGGGGCCAATGTATAAATAGCTATTCCTCAGACACCCCAACCTCTAAATGTAATTTCCGATAACTTGTGTTCTACGACTGTTGTAAAACATTTTTTTTGCCCATTTTCTTTTTTGTTTTTGATATTTATTTGGCGAATTAGCGCAGCTTAACAAAAAGGAGCGGGAGAGGCTGGAAAGGTGGTAGAGAGCGGAGGGGCACTAAAGCGCGCCGCGCAAGCAGCACTGAAATGGAAAATTACAATAAGGTTCAGTAACGCTTGGAACAAAAGTTGTTGGAAGTCACATTTTAATGGACTAAAACCTGGAAACGTAAAATGAGTTTAAAACTTTTGAGGATCCTTAACTCTACACAGAACTCTACATTTTACGTGCATCACGGATCAAAGTGGATAAACGCGAATAAGTCACGTCAAAATTAGCGAAAACCCGTAGTATTTGCACAACAACCCATACATCATTCATTCATTTCACATCACCATTCGTGTTCCCACTTTCTCGGGCCACACAAAACGCAATTAGGCGGTTCCACGAACTAGCTGCGCCCGATCCGACACAGCTCGCGAGGCCATAACCCATCGAAATCCCTTCTTACCTCCCTCTCACACGTTTGGCTCTTAGAGGGAGATGCGAGGTCGCTATAATTAGTCGTCGGTGGTGGATCGAGCACCGCCTGTGAGCTGTCATTACTAAAATAGTCTGCAAGAAAGGGTAGGCGGACGAGTCCCATATGGGGCCCACCGTGCCATTGCCTCCCTGATCGGCGGTATTTTTTTAACTGCGTCCCACTGGATGCTTACAGTTGGTCAAGAGGAAGTGGAGTTTATCTTCGCGTTTCGTGTTTTTGCGCACTCGCTTTTTTAGGCTAAAGGCTGGCTTTGTTCCGAGATAAAGATCTAGCCATGTCGTTTATACTACTTAGTTTAGTATACACAAGTGCGATTATTACAATTTTTAAGTTCATTTCTGTTTTCGTAACGTTTTGGAAATACAACTTTTCTACGAGAAGTGCACCAACGGCACTACATCATGTGGCTAAATTAGTTCCGTACTCCCTATACAGGATGTTAAAAGACCGCCCACAATGCGGGAAACCACGGATTGTCCTCGTCATAAGGAACATTTTTGCCCAAGAAACTATGCCTGGGAAATCAACGGTTTCCGAGATAATGAGGTTCAAAGTCAGACTTTTCAAAATATTTTTTTGCATATATGTATTCAGTATCTAGTTCTTAACATACCTTCTCAAAAAGCCATATCAAAATTATGAATATTTCTTACAAAAAACGACGTTAAAATTGCAACCCGCAATGTGTGTAAACATCGGCACTTTAAGCTAAAGTAAGTAACATTAACTTATATCTACGCTTGCGCAATATGACTTCTGTGCGTTACACGTCCATTGCGTGATAAAATATTTATCAAAATTATAACCTAAAAAACCAAAATCATTTCCCAGCAATAATTTATCGATAAAGTACTTTGTTTTGGTGTCTAGTATGCGTGGCTTTCGGGTCTGTTGGCGGTCTTTTAACACGCTGTATAGGTAAGTAACTATACATGGCGTTTCAGAAAGGTCCCGTGACACTGAAAGGGATTGCTTAATTCATCAATACAAGCAACTTTTACTAGGAAGCCAAGTGCTCCATTCATTTGGTCATGTAGATATCGAATTTTAGTATGGAACAGCAGATTTTTTTCTTGATTTCTTATTTGGTTCGATATTAAATATTTCTTGTACCTATTGATGAGAGAAGCGATCTCCTTTAGTATCACAGGGCCTGTAACACCCTGTAGAGTATCTATGACGTTAAGTTTCTTTATAATTTGGCAGAGACCTTTTAGAAGGAATATCAAAGTCAAAGGTTCAATGAACAATAAAATATCGTTGTGTAGAGTCATACAACATAACTTCTAACAGGCGACTGTTGGATTAGCACGAGCTTGACGTGAGTCTTGGGATTGTTCTATGTGTAGGGGGTTTTTAATATCTACGCTCATATTATAAAGAGGAAAAGTTTGTAAGCATGTATGTACCTATGGGGGTAATCTCCAAAACTACTCATCCGTTTAAAAAAATACACTAATGGGAAGCTACGTTAACGCTGAGTGCTATAGGCTATTTTTTATTGTGATAGCGGGAAAAAAAAATGTCTGCGCGGACGAAGTCGCGGGCAAAAGCTAGTTTTAAATAAATCCACAAAACTTTGTCTCATAGTATACAGTCGTCCACAGTCTCAGATACCCCTTTTTGTTCGATTGGCGCCCTTATGCCGCGCGCGGTAAGAGCTGCCATGGGGTATCTGAGATTGTGGCCGACCGTACCTAACATTGCTGCTGCTGTGTACAGGCGCACACTAGCGCCGACAGTTCTGTAGGCGTCGATGATTATGTTTTGTGTATGATTGTATTTTCGTGGAACCTCAATCTGGTGACGTGGGAACGTAACTTTGTTACTAAAATTACGCGTTGTTTACTTTAGAGGCGGCACTATTTGTTTATTCGTCTAGAGCTTAATGATTTGAGTGTAAACTTCCACTTGGCCTCGGACTGGGCCCAACTGTTACGTCTCGGTGTGAAAATACCTTATCATCTTATCTACCAAAGCTGATAACAAAGATTTGAAAATAAACCCTTGATAGCTGTTGGATACAAGGGTAATAAAGGGTCCAGAAAATTGTCCCTCCCTAATTAATAATTAGGTATAACTATAGTAAAAAATTTTAATCGCGCGACATTTTAGCTTCAAATTAGCATATCTCATAAACGGCTGAACCGAATTCGATTAAAAATAATTGAACGAGCGAGCGAAGCGAGCGAAGTTCTCCGAGTCTACTTGAACAATCCGGCGTTTGTATGTATGTATGTATGTTTGTATGTATGAATGTTCGTTCGACGATAACTTGAGTAAATTTTATCGGATCGTCATGAAGTTTGGTAGGTGGGTGAATGAAGCAAAGATAATTTTTAGTGGCCAACTGTGGAAACTGTGGCCGACTGTACTTATGTATAGTGGTGTGACATACTGGGAGCAAAGGATAAAGTTTTGACAGCGAAGGAATGAAAGCTGTAAACTCTACATCAGACCAGAGTGTCGACTTTGCGGCCTCCGCCGCACTTGGTTGTATTTATTTGCTGATGCAAAGGTGGGGCCCACTCAGCGAAGCGTATTAGCTAATAGGGCTGCGCGCGCGTCGCCGCCGTGCCAAATTAGACCGCAGAACAAATATTTATTCAAGTTCCGATATAAACGCGCGGGCGATACTCGTCACAGCGAATTGCTTTCAGGAAAGACGATCACCGCCGGAGCGCTAGGCTGGCTGGAGGAAAATAGGGCTACAAATTAGTTCAGCCCACATCTCTCTGGGATATACGTTTTTGTTCGATTAACTCATTTATGCCGGGGGCAGCGAAGCGAAGTGTCCCTGACCATACCTATTGTATAATACCTAAACCTATCTACGTACCTACGTACCTACGTAACTGTCAAAACCAAATAGGGGATGAATTTTGAATAATCTTGCACTTGGTTGTGTAATTTCAATTATTCACATCTTGGCGTGGACCTATAAACCACATTCGTTTGTATTTCACTGTTCAAAACACAGTCGATCTATCTAACTGTAATCCGTGGCCGACCGAGATTGAGTCTGAAAATATTTACGAAAATAAAAATCGAAGAGAGCTGTTTTCTTTAAGTACATAAACCGCATCTAAAAGCGATAACACGGCGGTGCTTCTCGACGATTTACCGCCTTCCCTGATGCCTATATGTAGCACTTCCTGAAGGGCACAGAGGAACGGCGCTGGTTCTACATGTAGCAACTTTCTTGTAGTAAGTATTGCAGATGGAAACAAAGGAACTGTCCTGGCTCTACATCCCTAAACGTACGCTCACAGACAATCTAAATCGAACCTCAACATCATCATTAGCCCACCTCTGTCCACTGTTTGGCATAGGCTTTGCGCATTCATGTACCTTCTACCGACACAACGATGTCGTCCCGATCCCGACCATCGAGTAGATATGTTTTCGAAATCAAGCTTATGTAAGTTTGAAAAAAAAAACTAAATAACACAAGGGGGAGGGGTGGTGTAAATGGGATATCATGAGTATGATTTTGGACGTTGAACGTGCAAAACAAAAAGCGAAAAGTGGCGCAATTTTACGTTCTGACTTTTTGTTATCTTTATGCTTTATCAGTAACAACCTGGGGGTCACGACTTTGGCAAACCTCACCTTTGCCCAAAGGCACCTTTGACGAAAACGTTTTGACGAATCGCGACTTTGGCAAACCCCACGTTGGACCAAACGAGCCTTTGACAAAAAACGTATTTTGACGAATTGCACCCTTGACCATAGGCGGAAAACCCGTTTCTTGTTCTGGTAGGTAGTTGTTCAGTGGTGCAAAGTGATAGCGCCGCAATAACTCAGCGCGCGGATTATTTACTTACGCGTATGATGCATGGCCGCCCTCACATGCAACTCGTTTCGTGGCACTGCTCCTCTATAAAAGGCTGCGGATAAACAAAGGATTAGTTAACCGCCGGTAATGTAGCCATGTTCACTGGCAAGAGACGCGTCGGCTGAAGGAGAAAATCCTGGCTAAGAAACCAACGGGAGTGGACTGGGATCGCGAGTGCTGCCCAGCTATTTTGCCTCGCGAGAGACAAAGAGAGATATGCAGAGCTGACCGCCAACCTTCGCTGAGTCGGAGAAGCACCATAAGAAGAAGAAGAAGAATAATCTAGCCGGATTAGCTCCTCCCTGGTTATCGACCTTCAAGGAAGCGGTTTACAGATCTGAGGTTTAACCACTTTTCCGTGTGCTATCGGGAGAAAGAAACAGAAAAATATGCGGAGTTGACCGCCAACCGGCCTCTACAGCGTAGGGGGTCAATGGCGTCTCGATAGGTAATAGAAGGACCAAGGTTTTTCTCCTACGACCATCGATCTAATCCTCTAGAATTAGAATCAGAATATTCTGTTCTAGAAAAAAAGTAAATAGTAAAAAATCCATTCCTCTAAAAGATACACTAATAATAGATTCAAAACACTAAACGAATCGAAAAGTGCCCTAATTTCGTTTTGTAAACTTTCTACAGATATTTTCAAAAAAAAAAAAAAATTGCATTAAACTGGGAGTCTATCGAGGCACCATGCATTGCGTTATATACTAAGGCCCGGTTTCTGAGTTGAGAATTTTACTAAGCACATACTTACGTATCGCTCTGTCACGCTCATTTGTGAGAAATCTGCAGAGACAGGACGATACTTACCCATTTACTTAGCAAAATTCTCAACTCAGAAACCGGGCCTAAGGCCCCTGCGCTGAGTTGTAGAGGTGCACAAAGAAGAAGAAGAAACTACTAAGTCAAAATGATTAAGGGTGGTATTCTAGAACGCTACTTAAACTCAGTTCAAACTAGAACGTTCCTTGAACTCTGTTTAAACTCAGTTTAAGTAGAGTTTAGTAGTGTCGACTGTCGATAAAACAGTGCATGTTTTGATTTGAATATCCCTCCCTTCATATCAAAACATGCACTGTTTTATCGACAGTCTGAACTCTGTTTAAACTGAGTTTAAGTATCGTTCTAGAATCCCACCCTAAATACCCCCGAAATTTTAGCTTCAAATTACTTACGTATCGCTCTGTCACGCTCTTTTGTGAGAAATCTGCAGAGACAGGACGATACTTACCCATTTGCTTAGCAAAATTCTCAACTCAGAAACCGGGCCTAAGGCCCCTGCGCTGAGTTGTAGAGGTGCACAAAGAAGAAGAAGAAACTACTAAGTCAAAATGATTAAGGGTGGTATTCTAGAACGCTACTTAAACTCAGTTCAAACTAGAACGTTCCTTGAACTCTGTTTAAACTCAGTTTAAGTAGAGTTTAGTAGTGTCGACTGTCGATAAAACAGTGCATGTTTTGATTTGAATATCCCTCCCTTCATATCAAAACTTGCACTGTTTTATCGACAGTCTGAACTCTGTTTAAACTGAGTTTAAGTATCGTTCTAGAATACCACCCTAAATACCCCCGAAATTTTAGCTTCAAATTTGCGTATCTCATAAACGGCTGAACCGATTTCGATAAAACATAAATCTAAGAACAGTCGCTAGAAAATCGGCTTTTTATTAAAATAAAAAGCCGATTTTAAAAGCTAAGGTGCCACAGATAGATAGACAAACAGACACACACACACCCTCATAGAGATCAAACTTATAACACCCCTATTTTTGGGTCGGGGGTTAAAAACATGTCCAGTTTGCCTGAGGTTGAAGACCTCTCGAGCGAATTTTTTTACCAATAGGTACTTTTTACATGTTAAGATCAGTGGTTACCTACCTACTTATTATAAATTATGGTAGTGGAAGCTTTAGGAAGAGGGAGGTCTGTGTCTCCTTCGATGGTAAATGTATTAGAATACAGGACACTACCTGCTGTGATTATTAATTGTGATTATTTCCTTCGCCTAATTCCCTAATACATCGTCCGAATGTTAACTTTAGATATCTGTTTCGGTTAGGGTAGTGGTGCCCTTTGGACACCCCAAAACGTAGTCTTCAATAGGCTCAAACTATATCTACTATAGGAATAGTTACAGTCTGCAATTGTACTAAGCCGAAGTTGTGTGCTTATTTATAGTAGCGCCTCTACGAGCGCATCGGAATCAAAGCCAAGGTAAGAAGGAGTGTGTTCTCAAATAATATTTGGTTACAAAACATATTAGAGGCAGGTATCTATTATGTAACATCAACAAGATGTATTGAAACAATAAACAGAAGCTGGGTTCACTAGCCGAGAGAATGTTCAAGTAGTGTAGTGCCAAAACAATCATGCTCACTCGCCACTAACCACAATGAATTAGTGTTATGAATGAATTCGTGTAAACGAGTTTGCGGGTATTCGTTAACCTAGTCAGTCCCCGTAGCATGACTTTTATCGAGGCGGATTTATCCAACAAAATGGCGGTTTATCAGCATTTTTGACGTCTATAGTGGGTTATATATCGCTCTCGACGATATATAACCCACTATAGACGTCAAAAATGCTGATAAACCGCCATTTTGTTGGATAAATCCGCCTGTTATATATCGCTCTCGACGATATATAACCCACTATAGACGTCAAAAATGCTGATAAACCGCCATTTTGTTGGATAAATCCGCCTGGATAAAAGTCATGCTCCCCCCGCAGGAACCACGTGGTGTCTACCTAATCACTCGTAGACTTTACTTCCTGAGGCCCTAACATGGTGGTATACCCCGCGACAAGTGTTGGCTAATTTCTATCCTCTTGCTGCAGAGAAATTGTGTGGAGATGTAGAGAAAATGTATAAGTAGAAAAAAACTGCTGCCAGTTGTTTTGCGACCAAGATCGACAATTCAAAAGTGCATCAACTCGGGATGTGGTCATATAGCGATATATCATTTTTATCCTCCGACCAAAAAGAGGGGTGTTATAAGTTTGTAACGCTATGTGTGTGTGTGTCTGTCTGTCTGCCTATTTTACATCTTCAAACATCAAACAGAGTTTTTTATTGTAACATATTGATAGCCATTACTTTTGCGCCACTTTGTATGAGTACTGTAATGATGTAACCTCCGTTGGACTACTGGCTGATGATAATATTTGAATTAGGTAGGCTGTTTAAAATTATATGTTGGAAGGCTGTAAATAAGATTGTCAAGTGGAGACTGAGACGAGGCCCGCCTCTAGGTGCAGATCAAAGTGTATATTTTAACTAAATAATAAATAGGAATGTTGGAACAATTAGTTTAATTTGATAGGATATAGCTAGGGATAGCACACAAGTGCTACAGTACGTATGTACCTACATAATCGTTGACAGTAGATATTTATTTGCACAAGGTGTGTGAAATTGTCTTAAAAATGTGCTCTATTTTGCCTCTACCTACTTGTGAAGCAGTAACTTTATGATGAAAAGAAGTACTAAACACTGAGACACCGCGTGAGCACGACCTGTGTTGAAGACCTATCGAATAACTTGAATCTCTACAATTTGTTACTTCAAAACCATAAAATTTACATTTTCACAAGTATAGGTAGGTACAGTCGGCGACACGCTGGGATACCCCCTTTTGTTCGATTGGCGCCCTTATGCCTCGCGCGGTAAGGGCTGCCGTGGGCTATCTGGGACTGTGGCCGACCGTACCCATTGGCGTCGTAACCGGACTTTCTCTAATAAGTTGGGCTTCTCGAGCCACATCGCTCATTGCCGTAGAAGTTTGCTTACAATTCCTGAGGTCGCCGTCATCGGATCACGATCCTCCTGATGATCAGGAGGACATCATCATCATCACCTAGGTCATGTTGGTTTTGGTCGAGTCTTTCGATTAATTTTAACAGGATTCCCCGAATCGTTCACCAAAACCATAATGATGGCTGACTTCTTCGATGCTTGTGTTTAGGTTCGATCGAGTCTGGTTCAAGTACACTGAATGCCTATGACCATATCAGCCGTATGTCCCCACCTGCCCACGCGATATCAAAAAGGCAAAAAATAAAACCCTGTAAATAACATCTTCCACAAAATAATATAACAGAAGAAGTTGGGGACAGAAAGCTCGCCTTGAAGTAGTCCTCTTCCTCCTTAAAGAACTACAAAAAAATAAAGATACCCCCGACATTTTAGCTTTAAATTAGCATATCTCATACATAAACGACTGACCCGATTTTGGTAAAAACATATCTAAGAACACTCGCTAGAAAACAGGCCTTCAAATAAATAAAAACCGCATCCAAATCGGTTCACCCGTTTAAGAGCTACGGTGCCTACGGTGCCACAGAAAGACAGACACAAACGCATAGCGTTGAAACTTAAAACCTCTTTATTTGGGTCGGGGTTTAAAAATAGACAAATTTTTAAAGTTATTTTAACTTTTTAATATTACAAATTTTACGCGCATCAAGACCTATGTGCGCGTTTATTCTATATAAAAAAAACACTCATGCGTCCACATTGCAACGATCATTGCACATCTTTTTTTAAAACCTACCTAATAATGGGAATAGAAACACGGCTCTACCAGATATAATACGGGAGCTGAAAAACGTACGAGTAGTTGGTCCGTAAAACGCAGATAAAATATGGAATGAAAAACCCATGGTGCTGAGAATACCCACTTTGTAAGTTATTCTGTCCTTCCACGATGAGTTGCATCTATGCCGTCGAGATTCCCTCTCGAAGTTTTCTTTAAGCCTTGACCAGACGATAGCATGCCTCGCTCACCCGCCTCTTACGGCTTGAACTTGGTATATTTCTCAACTAAGTAATTTCACGACGAAGTATCTACAATGACGAAGTCGTCATTATTTCAGGGGTTAACAGTATTAGCAGCCCTGGCCTGCAGACGAAGTATTAAGGGTTAGGCAGTACGGCATCAGTACAAAAGGGTTATAAAACTATGTGCCTCTCACTCTTTGGTTTGACGTAGAGTAGGATAGTAGATAGGTAGTTATAAACCCATGGACACGCTCTAACCCAGCCTTATGCTACGCTTGCTTGGTGTTATGTTTAGTTCGGTGCCTGTCTAGACGGTGTTTGTTCCGCTATAGACTGATTGGTAGATCTGGGGGCACGGCAGTGCCCCCGCCAGGTCGAGCGCGAAGCAAACACTGCCGTACCATCCTTTACTGGAACCATTTCGCCGCATTTTCAGGCCCCTATTTGAGAACCTCTGGATAAGACCAGAACGCAGAAATTTTCGTCATCTAGTAAGCTATAATCACATACTTAAAATCCAAAATTTCAAGTCTGTAGGTCATTTAGTTCCGAAGTTAAGCGAAAGCAAAGTTTCGCATTTATGACACACACTCACTCACTCACTCATGATCATCATAATAGAACTAGTACTTCCCATAAACTCAGAGAGCTGAAATTTGGTAGAGAGTTAGGGTTTAATGGCCACATAAAGGGAAAACTATAAAAACTAGGATAATCGAAGATCTGGAGTACCTGGTGACCCTGATTAGAAAACACAAGAGCCCTAATAGAACTAGTACTTCCCATAAACTCAGAGAGCTGAAATTTGGTAGAAAGTTAGGGTTTAATGGGCACATAAAGGGAAAACTATAAAAACTAGGATAATCGAAGATCTGGAGTACCTGGTGACCCTGATTAGAAAACACAAGAGCCCTAATAGAACTAGTACTTCCCATAAACTCAGAGAGCTGAAATTTGGTACAGAGTTAGGGTTTAATGGCCACATAAAGGGAAAACTATAAAAACTAGGATAATCGAAGATCTGGAGTACCTGGTGACCCTGATTAGAAAACACAAGAGCCCTAATAGAACTAGTATTTCCCATAAACTCAGAGAGCTGAAATTTGGTACAGAGTTAGGGTTTAATGGCCACATAAAGGGAAAACTATAAAAACTAGGATAATCGAAGATCTGGAGTACCTGATGACCCTGATTAGAAAACACAAGAGCCCTAATAGAACTAGTATTTCCCATAAACTCAGAGAGCTGAAATTTGGTACAGAGTTAGGGTTTAATGGCCACATAAAGGGAAAACTATAAAAACTAGGATAATCGAAGATCTGGAGTACCTGATGACCCTGATTAGAAAACACAAGAGCCCAACCAAACTATTATAGATCGACATACATACAAACGCCGGATTGTTCCAGCAGACTCGGAGGACTTCGCTCGCTCGTTCAGTAAGAAATAGTCGGACGATTAACTTTATTCTACTCTAACATTACACAAATTTAAAAACTGTGTCAAATAAGAAAATCTAATAAAATTAATCAATATGCCCTCGTTTCTACAAAAAGAAGTGAAATCCCACCAAAAACATTCTGTAAAAACTAGCCAGGTCTCGATGGATCTGCTTGTTTGTTTCTAAAAAAGTAATGAAATCTAGACAAAGTCGTGCCAAGTCTAAGGTTCCTTACTGCGATTTCTTTATTATTATAGTTAATGTTGTGAGACTTGGCTGTTGAAGGGTACACAAGGGTACAAAAACAGGTGCTCCATGACACCATTGCACCAATCTGTCGCCAGAACCGCTTGTGTACCCTTCAACGGCCAAGTCTCACAACATTAACTATAATAATAAAGAAATCGCAGTAAGGAACCTTAGACTTGGCACGACTTTGTCTAGATTTCATTACTTTTTTAGAAACAAACAAGCAGATCCATCGAGACCTGGCTAGTTTTTACAGAATGTTTTTGGTGGGATAAGTATATTCAGCTTGCCAATTCCCCTTGTGAGCGCATTAAAACATTTCAGAACGAACGTACCTAATAGGTACAGTCGGCCACAGTCTCAGATACCCCTTTTTGTTCGATTGGCGCCCTTAAGCCGCGCGCGATAAGAGCTGCCATGGGGTATCTGAGATTGTGGCCGACCATACCTATCAGTTGATCATAATAAGATAGAGTTGCTAACTCGTTAGTATCGAGGCTAGAGGCGTCACCGTCGGTCACGGCTTTAAATAATAAAAGTTTCTTGATATCATCAATTTATCGGTCAGCCTCTTGAAGCCACTCGAAGCCCACGGAGGCTGTGGCGGAGTTGCGATGCGGGTGGTGCCTGTCAACTTGTGTCATGGTTGTGTCAACAGAATAGTTGCTAAGCTTTTTAGCTGAATAAATTTTCAAAATTAGTAGCAATACCTACCAGTCGCTAGCTGTGAAGGATAACATTGTGAGTAAACCTGAGCGTCTGAGGCATGATATCTACCTACCCTCGAAGTGAAAATCGTTAGCTCTTTGCCCGTTAGTGGGATATATTCACGATATTTGTATGTATTTAACTGTACACCCAAATCCATCTCAAATTGCTGCCTATGTCTACAATGGGGTAAGTATCTAACTCTTTCTTCAACTTTTTGTGAAAAGAATACAATTTAGGCTGATATTTTTATAGGCACGGAAAGGTCCTGCCGTTGATTCATTGGAATTTAAATGTGGGACACAGCAACCACTTGAAACTTTTTTCTCTCGGAATGCACCGCTGAATAGCCATCGTATATGGTATGGATAAGTAAGTACCATCAGCAAATGCTTCGCTGGATAACTTTTTGAACTCTTTCCCTTGCATTTAGAATCGTTTCTAGCCCCGCCCATTATTTTGCTTACCGATACCTAGGGGTAAAAGGGTCCTTTCTTGTGAAAGCAATTTTTACGACTTTTAAGAGTACCATTGTTTCGGTGACTAAAAAAATATTGTTGTGCTTGGTGGACAAAACCAGGCGAATCCAAGATACTCGTAGCCACTGTGCTGCAAAGAAAAAGTAGTCCA
The DNA here is from genome assembly GCA_949319315.1 of Zelleria hepariella. NCBI lineage: Eukaryota > Metazoa > Arthropoda > Insecta > Lepidoptera > Yponomeutidae > Zelleria > Zelleria hepariella. The sequence continues at coordinate 11,521,032 of OX439379.1, forward strand.
CCGAAACTTTTGGTGATAGTACCTAGGTACTACCTTCGATGATGCGTCCAGTGGCTCAATTGGCTCATACAAACCAATATTAGGTATTAGTTTCACGTAACACAGTAAAACACGAACAGACTGTCACTTACTGTTCACTTACCTACTTTTCTTAACATCGAGATAGCCGACTAGTTTCGACCTCGTCCGGAAGAGTCACGGAGGAGCGACGATGCCCGCCCGAGCAGTCCTTTAATTAGGTATTTTGATTACAAATGAATGGACGGAGCTTGATCGTGCCTATGGGCGCGATTACCTAACACTGGCGATCGTGTACGGCGCCTTCAAGAATTTACGAGTTTCAAATTAAATTGAGGCTATTTACACTACCGTCGCCGCCGTCATCCCCATCAATCGTCATCTGTACGTGTCGAACAAGTAGTCATCGGGGCCTCGAGAGCTGTGTGCAGTTGGGATTGAGAGGTGACTCGGCAAACTTATCACACGCTCGAGAGCCACTTCAGCGGAGACGTATTTTATTCCGATTTTCGATTCAATTTAAGAACTTTTATTTGGTTGTGAGACTCTCGTGCTTACAGTGTACATTGTACAACAACCGACCTTGAATTTCAGTGAGGCGTAGATCTGGGTGCCTATTTTGTAAAAAAAAAACGCACCGTTGCTAGTCCTCAAAACCAGTTTATTTGCGGGAAAATAAAGATTTTTTTGTTTATAAGATAGTTACCCCATAAAAATGGTGAAAATCTGATGAAGAACTTCGGAGATGGAGAACGGAACTCCTCAAAGGACAATTTAAAGTGTAGGTACCTAGGTTGAGATCAGAGATTTCACGCCTGTCAAATTTCGCTTTTTCTGAAGATATTATTAAGGCGCGGTGAATAGCCCGCGCGCCAAGAAAAATGCACAAAATCGAGTCCTGTATCAAATACACAAAACAAATCGAAAATTTTCAATAACCCCCTAGAATTAGTTGAGACCTATCTAACACAGCCAGTTTTTTGTTGAGATTCGTAAAGGTTTTGAAGATATTGTTGATGAAAAAAAATAGGCGGCGTACTTTTTTTCAAACAAAAGATCTTGCAATCTTTTATGGATATCAACACAAAACTAGCTGTTTTAGATAGGTCTCATCCAATTGTAGGGTTTTGATCTGTGAACATTTTCGATTTTTTTAGTGTATTTGATACAGGAATCGATTTTGTGCATTTTTCTTTACCAAGCCCCGATTCACTATGCCCAGCGCCTTAATCTGTGTAAGCGAAATTTGACAGCCACAACCCGGTTCTTGTATGGCCAAGCCTATGAGCGCCATCTACCAAGGCTGTCAGTTGAAAACGTGCCATTTGGGCACCAAGACGCGAGCGAAATAAACTCAGTTATGAGTAAGTTTGTTCTCAATTTTTTTGTCACTTTAGCGTTTAAACGCATGAGGTGGGCCGTAGCCGCACGCGGCCCTATCTTTACCTCAACTGCACAGAAATTAGACTCCGGTTGACAAATAGGCGTAACACGGAAATAGACAGCGCTGACACTGGGCTCGACTCTGCTACTAGTTAGAGAGCTGGTGACCAATCGAGATATTTTTTCGTACAAGGCTAGGAGTTGGGAGGGTGATAGAGTAGACTTAGCTGAGTCTGGGAAAAATATTTTTTTGGCACGGTCGCGGTTGAAAGTTAGATTTTTTCGACTTTGAAAGTTTAAATGTATGGGTTCAGTATTTTTTTTTGGTCGTACAAAGCTAGAAACTTCTAGGTTAGTTGTTGAGACTCCGTTGAAAAAGAAAATATTTGTTTTTTTGGCCGAGCGTGGTTGAAAGTTTGATTTTTATAACCCAAAAATTCACACTTTCTAGGTTATAAAAAACAATATTTCTACCGCGTTTGGCTAGTAATAAATAGTGATTTCGTGATCAGCGGAGACTAAAAAGGCAGCCTAAAAACTCCCAGCCTTGTAGACAAAAAAGAAATGACTCAACCCATACATTTAAACTTTCAAAGTCGAAAAAATCTAACTTTCAACCGCGACCAGACCAAAAAAATATTTTTCCCAGACTCAGCAAAGTCTACTCTATCAGCCTACTAACTCCCAGCCTTGTACGAAAAAATATCTCGATTGGTCACCAGCTCTCCAACTATACACTTTTAGTGAAATGATAAAAAAACTAAACTACAATTATAATGGATTTGTCTTACAATTTTTTTAGGCAATTTCAGAACCACAGCCTGCGCGAATGGTTTTAGCTAAAAGGTACACATCGCTCATCGCGAGTACACAGTAAGGGGTGAACTAGTATTACTGTAGAGGTATTACATAAAGTCACTGCGAACTGGGGCCTTAGCCTATAACACAATGGCGTATCAATGGCGTCCAAGGATAAAACCGGGTTTTTTTCGTTGTTCTCCTACAACTAATCCTCTAGAATATTAGACTCATAATATTCTTTGCTGTACTACAAAAACATTAAAGGGACCAACACTGAACCGACAGCATTAATAAATCGTAATTGAAACCGACAACCGGGAGCCCATTTTGGCACCATTGCGTTACAGGCTAAGGGCCCTGTTTTATCCGTTCGCCGACAAGCCAGCGAGTCCAGTCACATAATAAACCCATGCTCATTTCTTATTACTAAAGTCAGTCCTCGGTTTACTTTAATGGTTTCACGTTCCATTTATCATGTTAGGAACTTAAAAATAGTGGGAGTTTTGTGTTGCATCGCCGGCGCATTGATTGATATTGTTAACATGGGACGTGACGGAACGTCTGCGTGCCTCTCCAGCCCATTTAATAAAAACTTGAACTTAGTAGTTCGCCCCGAACTGTGAATTCGCGATGTGTAACGTTTTGCTAACACCATTCGCGCAGGCGCGCGCGCATTGCATATAGATAAACTTTACAACCCCATATCGGCAACCCCTCGACTGATTTCGCTCATGTTCAAACTTAAAAAATATTTTAATTTTATTTACTCGCCTACCAAATAAACTCAATAACAGCTTGGTAACCAAGGCTCAAACGAGACCACTGTTAGGTACACTACTGTTTAAAGTGGCTATATTATAATCGCGGTTATTTTGTTGATCTTCTTCAACAAGTAAAACTGCTGGCGGCGGTCATAATTAAGAGCACCGACCTGAAGTTACGCGACATCGTGCCGTAGAATTACAGCCTTTATTCATAGGGCAGTACGAGCTGTTAATAGATGAACTCTACATTATGGCTGAGGGTAGGCAGCCGCCTGTTTATCTTACCCGTAAACATTTGGGCTACTGTTATTCCACACTTCGGTAATTTTAATGTTCGACTAAGCCCGTGGACAGTTCCGTTTAAATAACAACCACCTGCAATATTGACAATTGAGGCCTAAATAGGATTAATTACTAGGTTCTGTGGGAGGCCTGCTAATTTTAGTTTTAGCTTATTTTACTTTGCATTTTTTACCGATCTCAAAGTTTTAATGTTTGCTGTAACAACGGTGTGTAACAAACATAAAAAAATACGGTTCGAATTGTGATCATTTTTTGAAGTCGGGTAAAAATTAGCCTTTTCCGGCCTATTTAGCATAGCAATCCTAAACATATAAGGTGTCGGATTGAAAAAGTCCGTTTAGTTTAATATCGGTTTGGCCACCGCGGCGGCCGCGGCCGGCGGTCCGGCGTACTTACAAAAATACCAGCTTACGTGTAATTAAATTTAGATAAAGGTAGCGACACACGGAGATGTAGCGAGAAGCTGTATCAGGATAGCAGTCCGAACGACAGTCAGACAAAAGGTTGACCTCCGTACTTATAAACCGCAGCAGAAGCGCATTCGAAATAGAGACCTATTCGTTGTAAAGTCGCCCGTAACGCAACCTACCGCATAGCATGCTTGTAAGGATCCACGTGCTGACGACTGTACGTGGTTTAAACGTTGTGCATTACACCTACATAGTTTTTTTTTATGGCAAGCCAAAGTTCTGCCACTTCTTTTGAGCTTTTTCGTTCAGCTGTGTCATGTGTCTCATAGTTTTTTACCGGGCATCGAAACAAAGTAACCAAACCGTTTTTCGGCTCTCCTGTAAAATTTGTCAAATGGCTCTTGCTGTTTTAAAATTGCACAGCCGTAATGTTTAGAGTTTTAGACCTTTAATTTACTTAAAAACATAGTTGACTCTACCGCTTATTCTATTCTTATACCCCAGGGTCACACTTTTGGTTCAGCGTTTTGTTATAAGGTCCAAAACCACGATCATCCGCTGAATGGCCCCATCAAACATGTAGTCCTATTACCTAGACATCTCTGCGCCCAGTGAGCTTGCACCCTGACTCTCTTTATAGGTGGCTGCGGCGGGCCGCGTTTGTTTATCTCTACAAACGACCAAACGTGTTTTTACGCAATCTGGAAGTCGTAAATGTAGTGCAACTATATTAGCCTAGCCGTGGCAACTCGTTGGTCGCTGAAAGATCCTGGTAGGAGTCCCATAGGCATGCACTATACTATCTTACACCTTTATGGACATGGCATATTTTATTGTTCACCGATTGACATGTTTATTGTAACCGATGATAAGATTTTCCAACGTAAGTTAATTTTTCCGAATGCTGAAAAATATTGCCCGTTTAGACGCAACATCATGTGAGTGGATATAATTTGTGGCATTTTTTATTTAAGGGTTTTCAGATAATTTGATGTTCTCACATTACTTTAGAACACATTAGTAACAATTTTATAATCATGTAACAATAAAATTGTTACTAATGTGTTCTAAAGTAATGTGAGAACATCAAATTATCTGAAAACCCTTAAATAAAAAATGCCACGGGAATTGCATGATGCAGCTCTGTCGTAGATGTGTGCTTATTCTGTAAAAAAACGACATACCTAGTTGCTAGTCATCAAAACCGGTTTATTTGCCGAAAAATAGCTCTTATTGAAATAAACCTTTTAATTACACGTATTATTTGTCGAAAAAAATATTTTAATTTGTATATTCCCGCAAATAAGCCGTTTTTCAGAACTAATAACTGGATAGATCGCTATCCAAGTTAAAGTGAGCTGTATTCTTAACTATAGGGCTTAAAAGTTTTTAAGTAAACAGTACTTTGACCGAATGCTTCTAAGGCAGGGGTCGGCAACCTTTTGAGACTAAAGAGCCAAAAATCACAATTTACAAAATTTCCCATTTTTTAAAGAGCCAAAAAAATCGTTTAATTATTATAGAATTTAAAATTCTTCATATTTTAAAATACACATTGTTTAAAATTGTTTAAAATACACTTCACCGAATTTAACACTAGAATACACGCGTGGCCTACTATAGTAGACCAGAGTAACGTTTTTTGCAATAACTTTTTAGTTTAGTGCGCTACCGACTTGTGATTCCAGGAAAGCCTCGTTTGATAAATTTGTCACCTCATCCTGTTTCCCGGGCAACCCCTGCGTGCACGCAGTCTGAGTAATAGTTCTGGATCCCAAAATTGTCGACCAAAAAGTGGTGCAAGAGTTGCAACAATGGATATAATAATTATGTTGATATAAAAGTGCCATTTTTATTGTTTTTTCCAGGTTTTTCTTAGATATTTAGTAAATTGTTCCCCACTTGCATTTCTTAGAGAATTTATGTAAAAAATACGATTATAATATAAGCAGAATAAACAAGTTTTTCATTCCATTCATTGTTTTGTTTAAATAATAAGTGGTTGTCAATTTATTGATATTTTAAGATGGCCTAATAAATTAGGCCACGCGTGTAGGTACTCACGTAAAAAAGAGGCGCGTGTACTGCAGTGTTAAGTTTCTTGATAGAGGTTTCAGTTTTAAATAGGACAAACGTAAGCGCTGTTGTTGACCGTTGGGGATATGGTTGTGCAATAAATTTTATTTCATTTATTTGATTATGACCCTCGATATTTTTGCATATGGAACTGAAGAGCCGCAACTTTCATCAAAAGATCCGCATGCGGCTCGCGAGCCGCAGGTTGCCGACCCCTTTTCTAAGGACTCGGCTTATTGGAATTGGGAAACAACTGTGTGGCGTTGGAAAGTTAACCTTACTGCCTTACAATACAGATGTTCATAGTGGCAGCGAACAAAGGGAATCAATACCCCAAGTTTGTGGAGTGTTTTCTTTAGCACGGGGCATTTAATAAACTGTCAGTGGAGAGGTGGAATAGCCCGGGTCGAGGCCTTCCCCCCATCTGTCGCACGCAAGCGTCTCCGTGGAGGTTACCACTTTGGGCACCACGGCAGCATTATTTTCCTTCGGCCACGCTACCGACTCATGCGATGCATACCTAACTACCTAAAAAAATATTCATGGTACAATAATTGTGAATTTTTATTTTTTTTGCTGGCGAAGTCTCAAAAGACCTGCGCGATCTTCAGGTGGAAGATGAAAAAAAATGGCGGAAATGGCGCAGGACAGAGAAAGGCGTCTTTTCGTTGCGTAGGCCAAGACCGCCGGGTCACTGAGCAAGCGTAGTAGGTTGAGAGCTGGTGTGGTGACCCATCGAGATATTTTATCGTAAAAGGCTGGGAGTTGGTAGGCTGATAGAGTAGACTTCGCTGAGTCTGGGAAATATATTTATTGCCCCGGCCGCGGTTAAAAGTTAGATTGTTTCGACTTTGAAAGTGTAAATGTAAGGGTTCAGTATATTTTTTTATCGCACAAGGCTGGGAACTTCTAGGTTAGTTGGTGAGACTCCTTTGACAAAGAAAATAAATTTATTTTTGGCCGAGCGTGGTTGAAAGTTCGTTTTTTATAACCCAAAAATTCACACTTTCTAGGTTATGAAAGTTTTTATTGCGGTACAAATTTATGAAATTAAGTGTACTTTATTGTACTCTTTACCCCAAAATTTGTAAGCGTAGTGTTTGTGGTCGTGCTAGGAAGATGCTGTCACGACACGACCACACAAAATTTGAGCAATTTTAGAATGTTATATATATATATTTTTTTTTTATTATTAAATCAACTTTATTAAAAAATAATATTTACAAGTAAAAGATAATGGAGTACAAATTCATGAAATTAGACCTACGTCAAAATTTGTTATTTGTAGGTAAGGTACGGAAAAAACTCGGAGTTTCAGTTGTTTCCGTTCAATACTTGCGGACGCAGTGCGCATGCCTGAACGTTTTCCCTGGGAAAAGCCCGCATCAGGGATATACAAGTTGCCTATAGACAGCCTATACTTATGAATATTATGTATCCGTACGCAGCCAAATCGCAAAATAAATACGACAAAAAGCCGCAACGAGAAACCGTGATTGTTACTTTTCTTATTTTAGGTAGTATAGGTAGTAGATGAGGTAAAGTGACTCTACATGTTTGCTTAGCTTACGTATCATAATTTCGATTTCGAACCAATAAAGTTCAAAGATTGAGAAAGAACTAAGGACAATGTCAGTCCAAACTTTCAAGCGACGCAAGCCGGGCATAAGCTAAGCTACGTTATGAAAGCCACCTTCACGTAACAACCATCGAAAAAAACGGCACAAAACTGTTTAAGCGGACAGTTTCCGTCGGATATCTTAAATCTATTAAAGAGGAGTCAAGCCTGTCAGTGTTAACGAGCGAGGGCGTGCCGGGCCGCGCTGACCGCCGATTATCGCCGTCACCAGCCCACGTAGTCGTCAAGGAGCCCACACAGGTTTCAATGGGCCCCTGACAAAGGCCCGTCCATCGCCCACGAGATTCCTACTCAGTTTTGACAGCCCGTCATGTTTTTATTACCGCCCCGTCAACGATTTCACGCCCGGGACAGTCCAATTTGGCATAAAGAGCCCAACAATGGAGCGCACTTCTAATACCCTGCCCTGAGCCTCCGTGTTGTTGCAATTGGGGCACAATGGGGATTAACCTTTATTTGTTGAAATCGCTCCAGCCCAGGATTTTGTTTGTTCATCTGTGGCCGGGATGACAGTGTGCTGATGTCCTTTTGGAAGAAATGGCCCAATTTGTCTGTGTAAACAGTAGGTGGGCCGTTTTACCTTTCGTTATGCAGACAAATCCGCACAGACGTGGACTGTCAAAACCGGTTAATTTTCTGAAAAATACTAAGCTCTTTTTTGATATTTTGTTGGATATCAAAAATATATAATGTTGGATTTACGGTGCTTATTGTTTAAGAGAATACTTTTCTTTAGGGGTCGTAGATTACTAGTCTAGTAGGGTATAACCAGTGGCGTAGCTAGGTAACCAGGGGGCCAGGGGCGAAAAACAAACTGGGGCCTCAACTAAACTGTTTAGGTTTTATCAAGCCAAAATAGTAGAGGTAAATAAAAAAAAACTAAGTAAAGCATACTTTAACTGAAAATGTAAGTCTAAAACAGATAAATTAACCCTTGAATGTTTCCTTGAATAATAATTTCATCACTTTATTTGTTCTAAGTAAAAGAAACCCGAAAATTCACCGATTTTAGCTTCTTTATTGAATCGACATTGACATACCTGACCAAGATTTTTTTTACGAATTATAATATAATAATAATAATAATAAAATTTGTTTATTTTCATGCAAATTTGGATTACAAAATCAATTTCAAAATAACACTTACATAAAAACATTTCTGTTATAAGTTGTTAGGTAGATGTCGGTTAAATGAGTCGAACTTCTAGCCCCCTAAACTAGGTAGAAACCTGTATCTTAGGGGATAGTGTTCCAAGTAGTATGACATTACATGAGTAGGTGCGTGTGCAAGTGACATTTACAATATTTAAATAATTTGAATTAGAATTCAATATTTTGAATTAAAATTAAACAAACAAAAAAAAAGAAAAAATTATAACAATAGTAAAGGTGCATTACATTACAAACCTGAAATGTTGCAAATATCATTAACAATAGTATTCATTAATTAATAGACAAATAATTTGGTACAAGTTTAAGTTAGATTATTAAGAATTATTACACGATTTTGGTAAAAAGGCTCTCGGTTTTATCGTAGTCCATAAACTGCAGCCATTTTGACAGCTTAATTTTTATCTCACGTAAAGTCGACGTATAGATGGAGATATCTTTGTCTATTTTATTGTATAGATATGAACTTAGAGCTAAAAATTGACGACTGGCAAATGCGGTGTTACAATGGACTGTAGGTAGAGATGGGCGGCGTGGAAAGTTTCCGCCGGAAACTTTCCGGAAAGTTTCCAAAATGGGAAGATATCCGGGAAGATTCCCAAAATGGGTATTTATGTGGGTAGAAACGTTTTTCATTGCAGTTATTGAACAAAATGAATCCTTTTACAGTTGTGTGCACTTATAAACAATAGACTGCCAATAATTTTTACAATTCTTGTGCAAAACAGGCGTACTTTCGATTTTATGTGATGATTTCTTTAACTTCGCCGAAAATCGGAATTAAAATACGAATTCTTCACGAATTCTTCATGAATTCTTCAATAATTCATAATCACAAGACTTATTACATCAAAATTATTTGAATTGCTACTAACTAGAACATAAATTATACAAGGTGGCAACATGGAACTCTTTTTTTTGGGCTGATTCTCGAAGTGCCGTCCAAACAAAAACATTTTTACATTCCATTGGAGTCTTCGATCAAGGATAAAACTAGATACAACATAGAACTCTGAAATGTGTCTGGAAAAATAGATGTCCATTTCGATCGATTACTGGCCAGCAACGGTTATGTACTCCAATGGAATGTAAAAATGTTTTTGTTTGGACGGCACTTTGAGAATCAGCCCAAAAAAAAATATTCCATGTTGCCACCTTGTATAATTTATGTTCTAGTTAGTAGCAATTCAAATAATTTTGATGTAATGAGTCTTGTGATTATGAATTATTGAAGAATTCATGAAGAATTCGTGAAGAATTCGTATTTTAATTCCGATTTTCGGCGAAGTTAAAGAAATCATCACATAAAATCGAAAGTACGCCTGTTTTGCACAAGAATTGTAAAAAATATTGGCAGTCTATTGTTTATAAGTGCACACAACTGTAAAAGGATTCATTTTGTTCAATAACTGCAATGAAAAACGTTTCTACCCACATAAATACCCATTTTGGGAATCTTCCCGGAAACTTTCCGCGTTTCTTCCCAAAATGGGTTGATTCCCGGGAAGAATCCCATCTCTAACTGTAGGGCATTTTGGTATGGCTTGGCGTCTTTGTAATTTGAATTCATATGGGCTGAAATGCGCGCGCAGCGCGCCCGAAACGTTGTACAGAAAGTTGTTGTACAGAAATAAACATGGGTCCTAGGGGGCCCCCTGAGCTTGGTGGCCCTGGGACATTGCCCCTCCTTGCCCCTATGTAGCTACGCCAGTGGGTATAACCCGTGTCAATAGAGAAACGATATATAAATGGCGGACACTCTCGCGCCCTCTCGCACGTAACGTTAGCATTTTAGGCTTGATTAGTCACCTACGCTGGGCCAAAACACGTTCGCCTCTTAGTGTTTTTAAATGTTTGCCGAGTTATTTCATTATTGTAGTTTACGTTAAGTGTTGTTATTTGTTAAGGTTTGTATTATTTACTACGTTTCAATACTTTTGATCTTATTTTCATAAAAAAAGGTTGTTTAATCACAAACCCTACGTAAAAACAATTACCTAAACAATAAAGAAAGCATCGTAAAACAATATTTTCTAACCAAAAATGTAAGAAAGTTTTAGGTATGAACCGAAATCGTATTTTCGTAACCTCTTTTCCCGATCTTACCACAGGTACCTACCCGCAGCCATTTTCATATCGTTTCTCTATTGAATGCTCTAACTCTGGGCTTGACACTCGGTATAGTCAGCACAAAAATGTAACCCATACCCACATACACTCCAACCCAGCCTTATGCTACGCTTGCTGGACTCATTTTATTCAAATCAGCCCGTTAGCTGTTTACACTACCACCCATTCGTAAGCGAATGAAGTAAAATAAAATTGAGCTATATTATCTCTACTCTACATGGGTACTCTTCTACCAATGTCTTTCTCGGTAGTTGGCTAAACAACTTTTGCCGGCTCACTCGGAAGCCCTAAACCACGGCGCTAATCCGCTGGCTCAGCATCTCGACGGGTTTATCCTGAGCAATGTGTAAACGATTTTCACGAGCCCACCAAAATAAAAGTGTGGCCGACTGGTGGCTATGAAACCAGCGAGCTTACCTATGGTTTACATCCCTATACACTACAGTACCGTTGAGGTATATGACAAGTGGTAACTTGCTACATATCCCAAACAGTTCACCATCTGAAAATATTTGTTGGAAAGTAAGGCCTGCCGCGAAGCCACGCAGCCTGGCTGCGTAGCTTGGCTGAGGCGGCGGCGGCCAGAATATTTGAGCGGCCAGTTATACCAGCCAACTGACTTATAGAAAGACATTTTGTCATCTGACCGCTTGATAAGTGCGGGCTCAGGGCCCATATGTTTTACTGACCACCGGTGGCTGCGCAGCCAGGCTGCCTGGTGCCCGGTAGGCCTAAAGTTGAATAAAACATTGTTAAATGACATTGTCAAACTACACCAAGTCAGGTTCAATGATGCCGTGTCAGTTGACTTTGCCATTTTCTGTTCGCTGTCAGACCTGTGTAAAGGCAAGTACCTATTGCCTGCAAGTCCAAGTCAGGTTCGATTGGTGATCCAGGCCTAAATTATGATTATTAATGCGGTTGCGACAATTGGCGGCGATTGGAGTTGATATAACAATAGGACAGTGCCTCTGTATAGTTATGAACTCTTTTCTGAGCGTGCCGTCTCCTATCGGAGTTATCTCGTCTTTGGAAGCCGCTAAACGATACAATGAGCGGGAACCTACTTTGATGGAACCATTCGTGCAGGTTTTGTAGCCAGGATATCTTGGATCTCCAGGTCTCCTGCTGCCCGGTATCTCTTGCCCTGTATAATAAGACAGTTTATAGGTGGCTGTACTATTTGTTACGCAATTTGTGGCTGAAATAATCTAGCTTCATCTTTTGGATGGCCTTAAGGATCTCTACTTTCTTCGTCATTATCTGCAAAACTGTGGTTATGATTCGGACAGTGCCTCTGTGATGTATGTTTAGTTGTGGCTTGGTGCCGGCGCCGGCGCGGCACGTGTTACTGTTGTTGCAGTGTCGTCGCGCCTCATTGCTGATTTATAACTTGCTCCGTGCTCCGACGTTGTGGTCTAGGTGACAATCCGACGCGTCATGGAACATGTTACAAAATCTCTGCAAAATGAGTACACAGAATTAAACTAGAATGTTCGCCCCATTCGAGTATTCGTACGAGCATACGCACTAAGATAATAAGTTACTCTGAATTTTTAAAACTTTTTTTCTGTCAGTATCGTGAAAATTGCCTTCCTAGTCCAAACAATCTGTCTAGCAGCTACCACGAGTGCGAATATTGCCCGCTTATGGGACGTGTGTAGGCGACCTCTTACTTTTTAACTCTGTAACAATTAGTTCCCTAGTTTTGCGATCGTTAACGTACCTTAGCGCAGCATAGAGGAGATTGTTTCAGCCCAGTTTGAGGGAGTTAACTCTCTCAGAAGCGGCAGCGGATCGCTCGTCGCTTGTGCCTTGCTCGCGCGCAAAGCAAACAGACAGTACACAACTAAGTTTAACCGCGGCTTAGCAGCGCTCCTCACTACAAGTGATCAATTTTATTAAAGCCACACATTATGTGGCGGACAGAAAGACAAACGCAGCGTGGTTATGCTGATAAAGTAAGTACCTACTTACTGTTTGCCACAAATCCTATCCTATTACTTTAAACGAGCTAATCTTGTATATTTCTATATATATATATTTGAACGGTGGATCTCGAAAACGGCTCTAACGATTTGGATGAAATTTGGAATGTAGATAACTTAGACATAAAAAAAACACATAGCCTATATATCATCACGCTGGTTTACTTAGGGGCAAAGCAAACCAACAAATATCAACATAAATTGGCTATTTGTACTAAAGTGAATGACAAAACCATTTACCGGAGACCCTGTCATCACGTAGCGTTGAGCTTTTGACTTTACTTAATCCAACAAAACTGAGTTTCGGTGAGTTTTGACCTGCCAAAAAGTCAGCAAGTAAGTTTTAAAATAAAACGTTGAACAACAGTTATAAAGTTGTTTCAAAATCGCTGTCATCCAGTGATGCCACCTTAGGGTAATTTACCCTAGATTTAGAGTAAAAAATATCCGACAGGGTAATTTTTAGGGTAAAAAGTTTCTTCGGGTATTTTTTAGGGTAATTTATTTACTTGGGGTATTTTTTGGAGTATTTCTTGTAAGTTTACAGTTGAAGCATTCTGCTGTCAAAGAATTATAATCTCTCACTTTGGTGTATCCGAACGCAATCGGAGTTTCGTGAACGCATCCGTTTGTCTCGCCCCGCCCCACCCCGTCCGCCGTCGTATTTTCCTTGGTCAGCATAAAGCGTATGATATAAATATATTTCACAAATCCTGTGTGAAGTTTACTCCGACAAAAGCTATGTTGGATAAATTCAATAACAGTATTTACGATAAAAAAGATAATGATGCTGATGCAGCGGAAGAAACTTTTATTGTTGTGTGCCAATAAAAAAAATAATTTTTTATTGATGTTTTATTTTTATAAAAATGTCACAAATAGTCGCATTCTTTACTGCAACGGAATCCCCGGTGTGCGACAATGCGGTTTTTAATTTTGCAAAAATCGTGTTATGAAACTGTGTTACCGCATGCGGATTTCATCGCAGACTTTTTATTTAGGGTATTTTTTATTTATTTAACAGAATCTAGAGTAAATTGAGATCAAGCATAGGGTAAAGAGAAAATTTGACCTGGCAACACTGCTGTCATCGGAACCTGTCACAATAATGTAATCAACAAACGCATGAGCCAAGAAAATCTTTAATTTATTGAAACCTTAGCAAGATAACTTAGTTTTAGTTATACTTAATTACCAACAGTCTGAAAGAACCAATGACTCCATCCATACTTGAAGACAGCATCTATCAAGCTTTATAAAATTACCGGGTGACGAGATGGAACTTCGTTTGGCGCATTTGATTGATAATGCATGGAAGGATGGTCAATAGCAATAAAGCGGCAACCGTCAACACGAAAAGAAGATGAAGCAGAAAAGGATACAAGGCACCAGAAATCCGGGAAAACTATAGATACGATGGCCTGAATAAATAAAGTTCACTGTGTGCACTGTTTGTTTACCTTCCTTTCGTGTTACCTTAAATTCAAACTGAGTGCTATCATATACCTTTATAATACTTACTATACCTAAGTTAACATTCATAGTCCCTCATACGTTTTGTCCATAAAATAAGATGGGTTTATACGAAATTCTTCAAACCATTCCAATACAGCTTTGACATTGTTGTGACTTTAGAATGTCAAGTCAAGACGCCCCATAGATTATTATTTTATTTCAATGAGATACTTTCTAGGCCACGTTCTTTCGATATCTTATAGATGGCGGTAAAAGAACAGTGTAAAGAGTCTACTGATAGCATAGATATAATATTTTTTTTTATAGGCAAGGATATGAACAGATCGAGCCAATAAGGTTTACACAAAAAAGTTTACAATGTAAGCCACTGTATTGGCGTTGAAAGCCCAGTTGGACCACAGAGGGAAAAAAGGTTGGACTAGCCATTGTTAAAAACAAAAAATATACTTCTGCTTACACAGAGTTATAAGGTCACCAAAGGCCAGCTGCGCACAGCAGACGGGGGGTTGGGGGGGCGGAGCCCCCCCCTTAAAAACAAAGAATATACTTCTGCTCACACAGAGTTATAAGGTCACAAGAGGCCAGCTGCGCACAGCAGACGGGGGGTTGGGGGGACGGAGCCCCCCCCCCCCCCCTTAAAAACAAAGAATATACTTCTGCTCACACAGAGTTATAAGGTCACCAGAGGCCAGCTGCGCACAGCAGACGGGGGGTTGGGGGGGCGGAGCCCCCCCCTAAAAAACAAAAATATATACTTCTGCTTACACAGAGTTATAAGGTCACCAGAGGCCAGCTGCGCACAGCAGACGGGGGGTGGGGGGGCGGAACCCCCCCCTAAATATACTTCTGCTTACACAGAGTTATAAGGTCACCAAAGACCAGCTGCGCACAGCAGACGGGGGGTTGGGGGGGCAGAGCCCCCCCCCTAAAAAACAAAAAATATACTTCTGGTTACACAGAGTTATAAGGTCACCAAAGGCCAGCTGCGCACAGCAGACGGGGGGTTGGAGCGCCCCCCTAATAAACATAAAATATACTCCTGCTTACACAGAGTTATAAGGTCACCAAAGGCCAGCTGCGCACAGCAGACGGGGGGTTGGGGGGGCAGAGCCCCCCCCCTAATATTTATTGATACTCGTTATTGAGTTATTGATTCTCGTAGTTTCATTCAAACGCTGTTATGCAAAAAAATATTAAGGGCGCCATCTCTTAGCATTCGAGCGAAGCTCGGTCGCCCAGGTACTAATAATGCTAATAGAGCATACTAGCTACCTAGAGCAAAAGTATTAATTACACAATCAAACTATCTGCCGATTCTGCCGGTTTCTGAGTTGAGAAATTCGCTAAGCAAATGGGTAAGTATCGTCCTGTCTCTGCAGATTTCTCACAAAAGAGCGCGACAGAGCGATACGTAAGTATGTGCTTAGTAAAATTCTCAACTCAGAAACCGGGCCTAAGTAATCTTTATTTATAACAATCACGAAGTTCTTTATGTTTTACGTAATATACGAAATATGGCTCGGTCTCTAAGCCCGTTTTATCGAGGCTACAAAAATGTTCATGCAGAAAAACCGAACTACCAGATTTGATCTCAATGTTGCTGATAGAAATGTTCAAGGCCTTTGTTGTTCGTAAAAAATGTAGAGTAGCTCAGCTCGTACTTCTGACATTTAATGTTGTCTTCAAGTGCCTACTTATGCAAGTTGAAGCTAGAGCATGATGTACCTATGTGGTATAATTTATGTATCCATGTGGGTACCTACTTACTTAGCTATATGTCTAGAGTTTCAAATGTGCCTTGTGATATGGAACTATCTGACTGACGAAAATAATTGAACGAGCGAGCGAAGCGAGCGAAGTTCTCCGAGTCTACTTGAACAATCTGGCGTTTGTATGTTTGTATGTATGGATGTTTGTATGTATTTATGTATGTATGAATGTTCGTTCGACGATAACTTGAGTAAATTTAGTCGGATCGTCATGAAATTTGGTAGGCGGGTAAATGACGTAAAGATAATTTTTAAGTTCGAACATGAGCCAAATCGGTCGAGGGGTTGCTGAGATATGGGGTCGCAAGTTCATAGTTCAGGGCGAACCACTAGTAATAAGCCTGATCTGACATTTTGGCCAGCGTCGCACGCACCCTAGCTCGTTACACACTAGCGGAGCCGAATGCGGGTTTTTCTGAATGTGTATGAAATACTACACAACACACACAAGTAGGTGGCGACGCGATGCGTCAGAACTATCGATATATCTATATTTATGTAAAAACTGACAACCGCCTTCGGCTCCACCACGAAGCCGGCGATTAGGACCAAATTCTTTGAATAACGAGCGTGGTCTCAAATGTGCGGTCCCCTCCGGTCCGTAAGGACTGAATCTCAAAACGCCCTGATTTCATTATGACTAAAGTTCAATTTGCCTTTGTCTCATAATGCCTGAAATTCAATATGGCTTTACACTATAATGACTGAATTGCAAATTGTCTCCTGAATGTGGTACAGTTAAGGAAGGGAAAGCGAACAGAATCTAAAGTGCGTCACGTCCTGTCTAAAATACTTAGGCCCGGTTTCTGAGTTGAGAAATTCGCTAAGCAAATGGGTAAGTATCGTCCTGTCTCTGTAGATTTCTCACAAAAGAGCGCGACAGAGCGATACGTAAGTATTTGCTTAGTAAAATTCTCAACTCAGAAACCGGGCCTTAGTGATATATTCATCAAGGTGGGGGCATTATTACTTGTTATAGTGACTCTAGGGCGGGGCACAACAAAATGGCAATTTCAGCAAAACCAGTTTATTAAGACCCGCGGCGTCTCTTTCCACTTGCCTTATCCCCATTGTCGCAAGGCTGAGGGAGGGCAGCTTCTGGGGCTAAGTTAAACTGGCTTGTTCGACAAAGGAGGGGGGTGGCTCCACCCTCCGCTTATGGATGGTGCCGCTGAGGTCTCGATCGTTGAAAGGTAGGCCGGGGTGTTTCCTTTGCGAGTAATACAAAATGTGAACATTTAAACACGAGGCAACAAACGAAAACTGGAACTTTTATATCTTTTGCACATAGTTCCATTTAGAACTACTATCAGCAAGTTTGCTCAAACTACAAACATCGTCAAGAAGTGTCAATAAAAATATTTTTTTGAAACCACATCTTCTCTGAAGTATGACCTCCATCCATTCATCCACCTACCAAACAAAAATAAGCATCAAAATCCATTATAATTGGTGCAGTAATTAAAGCCACACAGTAACACCAACATACAAAAACCTACGCTTCGAATTTAACCTCACGATTTTTTAAAGTCGGTTCAAAATAGCGCCATATTGTCTTTCAAGCCTAAAGCCATGTATTGTGCTAAAGCTCTTGCACTACTTACAAATCTCCTACTCGTCCCGTAGTAGTCAGTCACCATTCGGAATGCTGTTTTAGTTGGAGTATAGCTTACCATCTTCTGAATCCAACAGTAGAAATAAGCTATACCTATAGTAAAGTTCCCCCTTTTTTACAATTTCTTATGATGACCAAGTAAGCTTAGAAACTTTATATTACTCATACATGGCACTTGCGGGATCTTGGGACCTCTTGCTTGAGATGCCGTTTTATACACAGAAGTTCTACCCATACAATACAACCACCGCTTTCTATCTCGAAAGAGCTGGCAAACTAACACACTGGACCCAAACATCAACCTAAAGGCATTAGAGGTACCCGGCCCTACAGAGTCTGAGGCTCTAACACGAGTTTCGTCCGGCGGACCTACGGCACCGGCAAAACAGATTTGGACATAGTGAAACTTGCTTTGCCGAGCCATAGTTCTGCCGGATCCAACTCGTGGTAGAGTCTCTGCACAAAGATAAAGAGTTATTCATAAAGCGTAGATACCAAATCATATCATTCGCATCCTTTGTAGCACTTGTAGCACCTCTACGAAGTTTCGTAGCCGCTACGAGGTTGGCGTAGCGGTTTCGTAGAAGCATCTTTTTATCTGCGCATCACCTGAAATGAGTCATGTTTTTGCACATGACACTCGTGTACACCAACTAGGTTATTTTTTGCTTCGTCTTTGTTGTGGGTCTATGTTACATTCTAGGAAAAAAAAAACAAATTTTCTGTTCGTGAGACATATGAACACTTAGGTACTGAGAAGTACTTCTATCATAGTTATTGTGCGACATGGGGGTAAGCACCCAACAGCTGCGGACGGCTTAGACTCTACGCCTAATTTCGGTCTGTAGGCTCACACTAAACACAACATACTCTCAGACATATCCCTACTGTAAACAAGCCGCCCTACAACGAAAACATTGCTTATGGGAAACCACCTTAACAACAATTTGTCCCTTAAAACAATACGTCATAAAGTCTTATTTCCCCTGCAGTAATGTCCAACGTTGTATTATTTTACTTTTCACACAATTTGTTTTAGAACTTTTGTTTGTGCTGATTAATTGAGCCGAAGCGTTTTTGTTTTCTGTCCTATTTGTATGTTTGTTCGTTTGCTCGTTGTTTGTTGCTAAATAATAATTATGTATCTGCGTGATAGCTAGACATTGTCGGACTTATACGATATCCATTGACTAAAACTTAGTGGGACGTTGTGAAAAAAAAGTGGAATTTTCCCAAAGAATACACAAAGGGAAAAACTCTGGAACTTTTTACAAATAAAACGGTAGAACAGACATAAGGCTAATTTGGGTAGTCCAAGAAGTGCTTGTAACCCGGGCCTTTCAGTTACGCGTACTTTTTGGGACACCCTATACGTTTCCATCAGCCACACTATCTCAAGTTAACTTTACAATCAACGAGTCTCTCAAATCGCTTTTTGAAAGTTCATCGACGCTCTCGCTAACCACAAGTCTGCAAGGCTCTTAATGAGATTTCCGGACGTAACAGCGAAATGCTTTCCGGAGTTTTAGAAGCAACAGAGCCCGCGGGCCGGATTATCGATACCGCCGGCGATCCGCCGCAGATCCCAATGAGCCGCAGCACTAACACTTATAAAATTGTTTACGGACTGTGATAATGGCGAGCGTTTCAACTTTGATACTGCGTAGTCGGACGGTTTTTAGGGTTCTGTACCAAAGGGTAATACGGTTATTACTAAGACTCCGCCGTCCGTCTGTCTGTCTGTCTGTCTGTCTGTCTGTCCGTCTGTCACCAAGCTGTATCTCATGAACCGTGATAGTGAGACAGTTCAATTTTTCACAGATGATGTATTTCTATTGCCGCTATAACAACCAATACAAATAAACAGAATAAAATAAATATTTAAGTAGGCTCCCATACAACAAACTTGATTTTTTGTTGTTTTTATAGATAAATAGCTTTTCGCCCGCGATTTCGTCCGCGGTGACTAAGATAAAAGGTTGCAGCTCTATTTTTCCCCCATCAATTTCAACCCAATCGGTCAAGCCGTTAAGTAGTTGACATGCCGTCAGCAGCGCCACCTACCGGGTCCAATTGTATTTTAAATCATCCCGGAAATCATCGAAATACCCATATAAAATTTCAACCCAATCGGTTCGGCCGTTTAGAAGTTATATGAAAAAGATAAGTACGGAAGGATAATTCTTACTACCCGTTGTCCTATTACCCGCTTTCCCGTAGGAATTAAACATTTTCCCGCGGTAAAAAGTAGCCTATGTTCATCAGGAATAATGTCGGCTTCTAACGGTAATTTTTTTTTAAATCGGTCCAGTAGTTTCAGAGCCTATTTAATACAAACAAACAAACAATCAAATCTTTCCTCTTTATAATATTAGTGTAGATGGTACGGAACCCTTCATGCGCGATTCCGACTCGCACTTAACCGGTTTTTTTCATAAGTTATCTTTTGTAGAAGAAGAAAAGCCATTGCGTAGAAACTACAGGAAGTGGACGGATGTGGCCAGCTTTGCAGCCAGTAGCGTAGCTAGGTAACCAGGGGCAAAAAACAATCTGGGGCCCTAACTAAACTGTTTAGGTTTTATCGAGTCAAAATATAGTAGTTAGAGAGCTGGTGACCAATCGAGATATTTTTTCGTACAAGGCTAGGAGTTGGTAGGCTGATAGAGTAGACTTCGCTGAGTCTGGGAAAAATATTTTTTTGGCACGGTCGCGGTTGAAAGTTAGATTTTTTCGACTTTGAAAGTTTAAATGTATGGGTTCAGTATATTTTTTTTGTCGTACAAGGCTAGAAACTTCTAGGTTAGTTGTTGAGACTCCGTTGAACAAGAAAATATTTGTTTTTTTGGCCGAGCGTGGTTGAAAGTTTGATTTTTATAACCCAAAAATTCACACTTTCTAGGTTATAAAAAACAATATTTCTACCGCGTTTGGCTAGTAATAAATAGTGATTTCGTGATCAGCGGAGACTAAAAAGGCAGCCAAAAAACTCCCAGCCTTGTAGACAAAAAAGAAATGACTCAACCCATACATTTAAACTTTCAAAGTCGAAAAAATCTAACTTTCAACCGCGACCGGACCAAAAAAATATTTTTCCCAGACTCAGCGAAGTCTACTCTATCAGCCTACTAACTCCCAGCCTTGTACGAAAAAATATCTCGATTGGTCACCAGCTCTCCAACTATAAATCCAACTACAGAGCGTAAGGACGTCCAAATACAAGGTGTTACAAAAGATGCTAACTCTTTTTACAGGGTAATAGCACCCGGTGATAGGGATCACAACCTAAATATTTTTTTAGCTCTGTGACGTTCCGTTGATTTTTAAATTAATAAAATGTGAACGCTGTGGCAAGAGAAAAGTATTTTTTAAATATTGTTTTCATTGACTTTCACAATGTTTTAACTACTCAAAGCTATGCAAATGCACCTAAACCCACAAACAAATTTTTAAATTTGAGCTAATACCAAAAACAAAAAAGTTATGAAAAAAATTCAATTTTGAGGTTATAAAATAAAAAATGTTTTTTTCAACTTTTTTTTACAGAATTGACATCTTATTGACCAGTAGGTTACACCCTGTAAAAAGAGTTAGGATGTTTTGTAACACGTTGTATATTTTTTTAAATTTCTAGCACGTTGGGCTATCCTGGGAGAATAGTTGAATAAGGTTTCGTGTCAGGGTCCGAGGGGGCCCCCTGGGCTTGCGGGCCGCGTGACATTTTCCCGCTTTGTCCCTATGTAGCTACGCCACTGGTTGAAGCCAACATTTATTTCACTTGGCAAGAAATATATATACAAGACTGTGGAGAACCACCTTCCAACCTCCATTATTAACTTGGACTTGGATTGAAAATGGTGATGTGAGGCATACAAATACAAAGGAAATTGACATATCCATTTTTATCTCCGTTTTAGGTGATTGTTTTCGTGATATCGGATTTATTGATCAACAGCCCTCTCACATATGACCGAAACTCTACCATGTAGACTTGGAGCACCATAAAATGGAGAAACGGGCACAATATTTGTAATACTTACTGTGTTGTGGTTATTTTGTGTCGTAACGGCAAATTGCCGCAAATGTGTCCTCGTCAATTGGGCGCGGAAGGAAGTGAAATGGCGCGTGGAGAGACACCTTTGACGATCTTTTTTCATCTCGACCAACGGCTCAATTAATCTGCTTCTTTGATGTTTATGGAGACGAGGTGGCGACCCTCGATTAGGTGAATTTCGTTCGGAAGTTAAGCTCTCTGGATCGGAGTGAGGTATTGTTGAGTAGCTAGCTACCTATATTATTCTAGCAATTCTGCACGGACAACCGGCCATTCGATTATAAGTACTTAACTTAATGGGTCATTCTTTAAACATTTGATTTTGGCGGTCACACGAGTGTTGCTGCTATTGTAAGAGCTAAATATAAAAGATTATAAAGATTTTTCACTAGCACAGGTTAGTGCTTTAGAAAATACAAAAAGTGACTAAATACGGAAGAAAAAAAATGGAAAAATATTATGTCTCATGAAAAAGTCATTGCAATATGTTAAACCGTCGCATAGACTACGATAAAAGTTAAAATTTTCAAACTTGCTGTTAGAGCGCGTATTTTACGCCTACCAAGCAAATACCCCATCGCCACTCCACCGCTTCGGAGTCGCGGAGTCCTGCCCTACGGAGCGCTGCAGCTGGCCGCTTTGGCCGCGGGGAACTGAATTCAATTACACCGGGAACCACTTTGTGGGTAACTTGATGGGTACAGAGTACCTAAGCCCGCTAGGTGTGGGGTGAGATTATTGTTATCGTTGAGGCGTCCTCACGGTAAGGGCTAGCACACGTAATCGCGAGGACGTAGTTCGATCCCCGATGGCGCCTTGTCTGCATGACTTTTTTTGACTTTATGAAGCCCGCATACGTGTTTTCGTTAACCCTCTACCCAAAAAGACCGCTATGTGTGTGTCTGTCTGTGGCACCGTAGCTCTTAAACGGGTGAAACTATTTGGATGCGGCGTTTTATTTATTTGAAAGCAGGGTTTCTAGCGAGTGTTTTACCAAAATCGGTTCAGCCGTTTATGAGATATGATAATTTGAAGCTAAAATGTCATACATTTTGTTATTTAAGTTTTTGTCATTTAATTTCTTTTTTTTGTGCAAAACTGCAAAAGTGCCAGTCAGCGCTGTCATTTTGACACCATTCATCCGGCGCGTAGGGCCAGTTTTTTGCACCGTCCCGGCCAATTTCGGCGAGAGGCGTTCATTCATGTCGTTTGCTGCGTAAACATAGACCTTTGTCAGCCCGGCCAGTGCTGATTGATATTATTGTAGGTGTCTTCGATGTTTTCTTTGGGAGAGCCGGTTAAGTAGTTAATTTCTGACGGGACAAAGTCTGGCGAGAATGGCCAGTCACAAAGTTTGGACGGTTCCGATTACAATGGCTTAAAATGAATTAAAACACGTACCTCGGCTAAGTACTGTACGAACGTAGAAGAAGCTAAGTACCTACTTAGTTAACTTTGAAATTGTAATCCAAACCTTCCTTGAAAACCTGCGTTATAATTTACGATTAGAACGTGATTATGGCTCTATTTTGCTGGCTCTATGGCTATTATTTTCACTTGTTTCGCACGGACAACGCAACAATACGTATATTTAGGAATTAGGCGGCGCCCTTCCTTCACCGCATTATGGGTGAGAACAAAGCACTTGTCCAGGAGTCTTTCAAAAGCTAATTAATATTCTATTCCAATATTGCAGTAGCAGCTCATCCCCGGCGCTCTCACCGATACGCTCTCAATGTAACAGTTCGCCAAAGCTGTTTAAAATATGCTGATCCGGGGCTGTTGCGAATTGCCGAGAGCTTCTTTCAAAGGGGTTGGCCGCTGAGCTGCGCTGCGACTCGCCCCAATGTGTACTGGGACCGGGACGAGTGGAGCGGCGCTTTAGAGACTCTCGTAGAGAGCCGGAATGGCAACGTCGATAGAACGATTTTATTGTGTTTTATTTTTATTTCCCATAGTTTTAAAAACAAAATGTGCAGTATGTATTACAATTGTGTTTGGCATTTTGTTTTCTATTGGAATACTTAAAGGTCCATTACAGATACTACAGGGTGCACTCTAAGTCGATAGCGAAACTTTAAGTAGGCTGTCTACTGATCAATACAAACAACTTGTACTAGGTGGCGAAAAAAATGGAACGAAAAAAATATCAGCTGTTCCATACAAAAGGTCAACTTAGTACTGCGCCAAATGTATGAAGCAGCTGATATTTTTTTCGCTTCATTTCTTTCGCCACCTAGTACAAGTTGTTTGTATTGATCAATAGACATCCTGTTTAAAGTTTCGCTATCGACTTAGAGTGTACCCTGTAGATACTAGATAGAGCGTAAGTACATAATGTTTAAACTCAATAAATACGACGACGTCAGCTCTTTTTCATTACATTGACACTACCATAACTGTTAAATAAAATCTCATCTAAGTTTAAATCTGCTAGTTAAAACAAACCATCAAAAGCAAACCGACTTGTCCAAGTGAGCCAAGTTTACCTTGGGACGAGTTTTAGAGCAGCGCCCGCGGCGGGCTGTCTGGGGCTGATAAGGCCGCGCGGCTCATCCGCCGCCGCCGGCGCCGGCACCGCCACAATGCCGCAACCAACCTGCAAAGCCCAGCTTTGTCTGCACGGACGCAAACTGCGTTATTACCTCTTTGTCACCCGTTATCGGTGGGGTTGCGCAAGGACTCATTTGAATTCAATTTACTGCGGTCGTGTTAGTAAAATTGTCATTTAAAATTGTCTGGGGGAGTGAGCACAGCAGGGTAGGGACCTTTTGGTTGAAAGCTTATGGTATGTTAGTAGTATAATCAAGTGCCTATGTATGATCACGAGCACAAAATATCAGAGAGTTAACAGATAGTCTCCAAACTCGGTTTTTATAAGAGAGACTACTAAAACATTACAATTCATATTATTTAGGTGTCAGCCCGTCTACAACATTTGAGAGCCTGAAATAAATTCAGTTGGCACTGAGCCCATAGTTGTGCCTACAGAATGGATATCTGTGGTTGCTGGATATAGCTGTAGGTATCAAAAGATTGCGAACTGGTTGACCTTATTTTCTAAAGGTACGTACCTACCTACTTAACTTAAGAATCCCCTTCAGCTCTGCAGCCCTCTCGCTCGCACTTTTCAACATTTTAATTTATTGTAAGAGAATGATTCAACTTTGGGCGATGAAATATAGTTGCAGACACAGATAATTAAGCTATCGACATATGGACTAACTTTTGATTTTATATTCCTAGTAATAAAAAAACTATCGCGGAACTTCGTTTAAAACTTGTAGTTCCGTGATATTTTTTTTATTACTAGGAATATGAAATTAAAAGTTAGTCCACATGTCGATAGCTTAATTATCTGTGTCTGCAACTATATTGCATCGCCCAAAGTTGAATCATTCTCTTACAATGAATTAAAATGTTGAAAAGTGCGAGCGAGAGGGCTGCAGAGCTGAAGGGGATTCTTAAGTCATTTTCATAGGTACAGCGCATCGAGTTAGAGAGTTTAAATAGGTACTTTAATACTATACTTTTTACAGGAGTGAGACTAAACAAGTAATTTTCTTCCTACCATCCAAGTGTCTCACGAAACATCTCAAGCCATCCTCGTCCCGATCTGTCTCGATTCGCCGCAGCCCGGATGCGTTTGCCAAAATAATGCGAAAAGGAAGTCTATAGCCCGGGAGAGCTCGTCAATCCGTCGGCGCTGGGTCCGGAGATGAAACGGGCTGGACGTCACGACGGGCCTTGATGACAGCTGACTCAATATCGCACCGGCCAGGGAAGTTACGAAATTAATTAATAGCCGTTTATCTCGAAATTAGCAGCAAGGACAGAGTAGTAGAGTCAAACGATTTGGTCGGCATTGCCACCCAGGCACTAGCCGTAGACTCACCTTTTAATTTGCCTACGTTTGCCATAGAGACATTACATTCGATGAACGTTTTGATATAAGCATTGAGAAACGCCACGTCTTAAGACTGCCATACGAGCTGCAAAATGAATGGCCGAGTATGAGTGTGTAAGTACCTACGTATGCAGAACCAGCGAACGCATTATTCTCTAGGTACATTGTAGGTACGGTCGGCCACAGTCACAGATACCCCATGGCAGCTCTTACCGCGTGAAGTGCCAATCGAACAAAAAGGGGTATCCTAGCGTGTGGCCGACTGTACAAATTGATCAGTCAGTGTTGGGGTGTAACCGTGTCACCCGCGCAAACTTGATGAATATTCAACAATTAATGAGTCATTCATCCTGAAATTGGGGACTGGGCTGCGAAATTCAGATAACATTGACATTTCCTAGATGGTAGGTAATCGTAGGTATGAGGTAGTGGTCTGGTCACCCCTGGTGTCAGGGTTTTTAGGCCGCCCAAAGGGTCTCTGACATGGCCTAACGATTATTATTAATCAGAACCAACGGTTACACGATTTCCTGGATGATAATAATATAAGGCTTAAAACTATTTATTTACCTACACTAGGTAAGTATCAATCCCAAATACACTATCATATTAATCATCGTATCAATAAAAAATACGTAGCTAAGCATAAATCTACTCCCTCTTCCACGACCAGCAATTGGAAGATCGATTGTAATCTAGAGATTCAACAAAACACCCGGGGAAGATAATAGAGATGGATCGATTCGGTGCAAATCGAGAACGAAATTGGTTATCCAGTGAAATAAACAAAAAAATAATGTAGGTAAGACCACCAGTAAAAAGACTATAACAAAATAGTTACTCGATTGTCAGTAAATTAAATTAAATCGGGTGCATAAAAATGTTAGAAGACGTAATGTTTAAAAAAATGCTACTGATCTATAGCCCCTCTATACCACAATAACTTTGTAAGTATGCTAAACAATTTTGGGTTTTATTCCGGCTCTACGAAGGTCGGTCGATGTTTGGCAAGGGTTCTTTGTTAGTTTTTGCGGATTATAGTGATCGCTATTGTGTGCGAAGCCGCAGGGAAGTAGCAAGTCGATGGCTGTTATTCGCGTTCAGTTGGAAAGGTAACGACTTCAAAACTATTTATCGAAATATCGAAGATACATTTTATTAGATCCGTTCTTTCATTGCCTTTGCCTAACATGCCTGAACTCGAAAAATTAAGGTTCTTCTAAAACTAATGCTTCTCGTTTTATCCTTTACATTAGATACTTAGGTATCATATTATCCACCTGACTCGCAAATAAGAAGAACAGGGACGTATCTGCCGATCTTGAGTGTCAGATGGTTAATGTCATGCATGAAGAAACTAATGCATTATACTTACCTACTCTACTTCATGACATATATGATGTATCTACGCAGTGCTCTTGCGGGAGCAAACTACCCTTATTTCATATCGACTTCACCATCCAAACAGTCCAGAATACATCACTTTCTGGCTTGAAGATAACGCTGCCGATGCCACACATGCGGCGGGCGCGGCTCACGCGGCTACACAAACCAACCTGACATGCGAACTTTTGTTGCTATTTTTTTTTACAGTTATTGACAATTAAAGCCGTAAAGATTTGGCTTCCCTTTTTTGTGTTCTTTGCAGTTTCGTTGTCGTTTTTCAAATTGCGATTTAGATTTTTTGTCTAAAGGTTGTGTGTGCAGGAATTTTGCCAAGTATAAAAAATGTGTGAGGGGAGATTTTGGTATAACTGGGACCAGACGACTTTTACGAGCAAGTTGCATATTTCAAAACTGAGTTAAAAAGTTATTTTATGTACCTAAATACTTAGGTGCAGTCAGCCACACGCTAGGATACCCCTTTTTGTTCGATTGGCGCCCTTATGCCGCGATAAGAGCTGCCAAGGGGGGTATCCTAGACTGTGGCCGACCGTACCTGCTCTGTTTATTTGTATGTAAAATGGTTTCCTACCTCAACACAACACACATCATCTACCTTTTGCTTACCCAATGCCGCGGTAAGAAAACATATCTACCAATATTTACCTAAAAGCGAACTTAACCAATGGATAACTAAAGGGTTTTAAAAACTATTTGGATAGTAACCTACATCTTTAAATTGGTGGAACCGAACAAACTTGAAAAACTGCCAAGCGCTAGATTGACTCATAAAAAATGTTCGCTAAGAAGGTATCTACCTATACTAGGTATGCAGACACATTGATAGTGCCGAGGTATCTCGGTGTGCCAGACAAGTTCGGGACGCAACGCCTAGTGCACACTGAATCCCCTAATGCATGGCAAGGTAGGTAGGTATAAGTACTGTCTCCAAATTTTTTTCTTACTCCTTAGTAGGTCTTAACTAAAGTTCATAAATTCGCGCTCATGAGGTCTCTCGTCATCCATTGATCCGCAAGTGATGGACTCCCTAGGTTGATTATTATAGAGCCAGCCAGCATTATTACCTACCCGTTTGCATCTATGGTTTGACTTCTTTGCGGAATCCTAAAAAGTAAACTTTACATTCAAACCGGGAATAAATAGGCCGCGCGTTTGCCGAGGGTAGGCTGTCGGTATTTAAAGAGCAATTAGGCGGTGGTGAGAGCAAATATTGGTCCTCCCTGTCAGCCCCTCTCCCACTGCTCACGGCGTGAAGGCCGCACTGTTTGCTCGCACGCCCTCCGACCGCCCAAAGCCATCGTCGATGACATTTTCGGCTTTATTTAACAGAGGGTAGGTAGCTAGTGTTTGGATTGGCTTCAGCCCGCCAGCTAGTTAATCTACCCAAACTTTTAGGGATCGTTTTAAGCATCAATATTGAACCACTACCTAGCCTTACCTACTTACGGAGCAAAAGCTGAAATCTCAAAATATAATTATAGGCGAAACAAATTAAATTAATAAAAGGCGTTTTGTGAAAGCTGGATATCATTTGAATACCTTCATTTGGTCCTAAATGCATGTAATCCGAGTTTGCACCGTCCCAGGAGGTGAGCTCAACTTTTGGGGGCCAAAAACCGTGAAAGGGTCTAGCAGGCTAAGGGAACAAGATTGGCCCACGAAAGCGATCTGGCTGATTTTTATGGTGGTGCACCGGTTTAAGCCAAGGTTACTGTGTGCCAAAAATCAGCCCTCGATCTTCTTTTGTTTTAGAGATATTTGACATAATACCAAATCTTCAAGGTATTTTTTAAACTAGATATTTTAGGTAATCCACGCAAGCTAGAATAACCAAATAAAATCACGATGAATGAGGATAAAATAAACTATTAAATGCATATTTTTACGGAGGGCCCTACTATTAAACTCCAATCAAAAAACATGAAGCAAGAAGCTGTTACAATCGGCGTCAGATGTGAATACTGATGACTTGTGTCAGGACGACGAAGACGACGATGCAGAAGACCCTGGCAACCAGTGTCTTGTATGCAGCGAGTTCGGGCGAGATAATGAAATGTGGTTTCGGTGCACTTCTTGTGGGCTTTGGGCTCATTCAGATCGCACTGGGTGGGACTCAGCCTGCAATTAAGTGTGCGATTTGTGTTGACCACCATTGTCAACATACTGATCACCATTGCCAACCTGAGTGGACAATGGTGATCAAACCTACTTTTTTAAAATATAATTATAGTTCTTAAGTATTAAACCAAAGTGATTCAAGGTGATCTCAGTTAATAGTCAAATAACTAAAGTGTATAATAGGGCTTAAGCAATAAATATTTAACTCATAGTTTTGGTTTTATTTCAATCTCCCCAACTGTTGTTTCCTTATAATCCGACGTCCCAGTAAGGAGAACGAAGAAAAATATGGGGAATCTGAAAGTTCTTTTTATATAGGGCTTTTTGTATGAAATCATTGGAGATCTCTACATTTTATTGTTGATGTGAGAAGTTAAATCCCACTCGTCTATCTCACAACATCGTGGTAGGATCAACGCGGAATGCCCTCGCTCCATTCCACGATCATGTAAAATTTTATATAAAATTCATTCGGAGATTGCCGGACATTTCGTCCTACATTGATTATTTGTTTTTTCATCGCTTTTATGCGTTGCTGGCCACCGGGACCGGGGATCGACACTGGATCCCATGATTGACTTATCAACGGTGTGTATATTCTGTAAAAGATTTTCTGCAGATTGTAGGCAATATCGTCAGTAGATACATAACTGGGACTGGCTGACTCGTCTGATTTCTTGACCCCTATAAAATGATCACTGCATATTAAATCACTTGGTTTTGATCCATGATCCATGAAATTGAAATTATGTTAGTGAAATGTATTCTATAAGAATTATATCAAATACAAGATTTAAATAAGGTTACGTTACTTACTTTATCCTTGTCGGCAGATATTCATTTCTTGCATTGTTCAATTTTCCAACTAGCTCTTGCGAATCGATAAAACTTGCATTTACTATTTCTGCCAGTATTTTGCAATTTATAAACCCAACAACTGATGTCTGTGTGTGACCCATTTTTGTCGGCGGAATAATGGTAACCAAGTCTATCTAAACATTAAAAATTTTGAGATATAAGGTAAATGTCCCCTGATTCGGAATGTTAAGGCTCTGGCAACTTTAAGGATTTATATGTTTTTTTCTAAATTAGGTATCACTTTGAAACCTTCGTTGTGATGAAGATTGGTCTTTTGCAAGTAATTTAAAGCATTAATCATATAGTTTTAGCAAGTACTTATTTTAATATGAATTTTCTTACAGACCTCGGATTTGAACCCTGTTTCGGTATAGTAATTTCGCTCTGCTCCTAAGCTCGTGAATTCCTGTCTCCTATTTCGTTATAGTTATTGATCTGTTTGTTTAACAGTTGTTAGGTACCTAGCAGGAATAATAATGAATAAAGACATAAAAAGCAGTAAGTAACTTTTTTAAATTAAACATTTTAATTTTTAAGAAATCATTAAAAAAAACAGAAATAAAAATGTCACTTTCTATACTTACATAAATAAATCAACATTATCGATATACTTATACATTTTTTTAATGCCAATAAGGGAGGTATCTCCAAAGAATCGTCACCAATAAAAAAAAACTGAAATTGAATGAAAACGATTTTTTTTTCATTGCTTATGGAAATGCTGATAATACAGCAAATTTTAAATTATAAAATATATGTTTTAATACTCACTAAAATTTTAAAAAAGTTCTATTAACAGATATCTCGTTTTTTATATTTTTATGAAATAAATTCTCTTTTTAATGACTAAATTAACATAATACTTATGGGAAATTTTGTTATTATATTTATTATTTAAAAATAATGTACTTAAATTTACTGTTTTTCTCAAACATACATAATTTTTATAATTGTTTATGTAGATAGCCACAGTATTAAAAAAATATTATATGTTGTTTTCAGTATTTTTTTCTAAGATATAATTATATGATCCCGTTTGACACCCTTCGTGTTGGTACGGAACCTTAAAAGCAGAAATTTCATGCATTTTGGGTTTATGAATCCTGTCTTAGGTCGGGATCCTTGGCCTTAAGAAAATGTATCGCCTTCAGTAAAATTGGCCTTGTATAATCCGAATTTAACTAATACATAAGCTTGATACTAATAGTTTTAATTGTGTATAAGTTTTTCATAGGCCTGAAACTAATAATTTTCTTCTCATTTTCCGATCCAATCTTAACTCAAAACTACATTAATTACTCACAAAACAGCGGACATTGTAAGAAAAACGGTGTTCCTTATTTCGTTATACTAGTTTTGAGATAACCCCTCACTTAATCTTGGAAATTCTTATTACATAATGGTAATAAACTATTCAGTACCCTATGTTTACCGAATATAACCAAAACAAAAGGCAATTAATCGAAAAACGAGCAAAATTATGACGCTGATCCATCTGCGTAAATCGTTTAAAATTGCCAACTCGGCCTCTTTCAAACTCGTTTTGTAAGACTTGTGTTGACAAAAAGGTATACCGAATCAGGCTCAAAAGTAACTTAAATAAGTACCTTGTCTGATGTTCAAACCATTTTTCAAATATGTTGACTAATATAGAAATAAACAAACATTTAAAAAGTCTCTGAAATTCCCCTAGTTCGTAAGTGTAACGAAATAAGGGACAAGGAAAAAATATGATGTCCGCTATTTCGTGAGTCAATAAATTGCGTTTTTAAGCAATTCTATGCTTACAAATAACTCTTAACGTATATCAAATGAATCGTTATGAATCACAGAATAGCGATATCAAAAGTTTTATTCAAAAATACTTACCTTTGTCTTGCTACAAGCTTATGAGTGTCACCACCGATCCTTACGCTACCAAGAAGCGCGATGTATGGCGCGCACGTCTCGCACCGCTGTTTGTGCCTAACTGAGTGTTGTAAGCATCGTATCTTACACAGTTTAAGCATAAAAATAAGGTATGTTGGTTTTTTAGATAGGTAAAAGTATATAGATTTTTTAGGAAACTATAATGCTATTAAAAATTATGTCAATTGCTTATTATCGCGCCGGAAACAAAAACTCACGAAATCGTGTACTATCACGAAATAACGTACGTTTACCTTAACAATGACAGCGCTAACCCTATTGTTACTTTTGGCCACCATGAGCGCTGCGATTGATTTTATTAAGTACCCCCACATACTTCGCACACAGCGAATAGGTGTTAGGTAGAGAGGGTGAGAGGCAGAAGGGCAGGGGCTGCCATCTAGCACGCATACCAATAACTCCTAGGACCTAGGACCGTGATGAGGAGAGATCCTTTGTATTTGGTCACAATCCTCAGAATTGCGTTGTCCACACCGGACGGTCCTGCCATCGCGCGCGGCAGGACCGAAATCCATACATTTAGCTCTTGCGCTGGATGGTTCGGTGTGGCTTAGAAGGTCGCAAGCTGGACGCGACCCACCACGACCGGCGCGATCAAGTTAGTGTGCTTTTGGGCCAAGTGTAACACAAGAAGAAATCGCAAGCTAAGTAAGCCGCGGCAAAGACGCATGCTACGTAGGTTCTTATTTTTTGTGTCCGGTGACTCTACATATTGGTTGGGTGGGGTGGGTATGATAGTTACTCTTTTACTCGATGGTCCGTCCCAGATGTGGCACACCCGTACCTCGCCCGCCGCCATTGTTGCCCGAAGCACGAACGGACGCAAAACAAACAGAGAGTCCGATCTGTGTCTAGCTAGATACAGGCTGAACTGTCATTTACTTATAGGTTAGATACGGTGGTTTAGGCGAAGCAAATTAAACTCAAAAAAAGCGTTTTGAAGAATTAATTTCCAGAAAGCTGGATATCATTTTAATACATTCATTTGGTCCTCAATGCGTGTAATCCGAGTTTGCACCATCCCAGGAGGTGAGCTCAACTTTTGGGGGCCAAAAAACCGCGAAAGGCTATATCAGGCTAAGGGAACAAGATTGGCCCACGAAAGCGATCTGGCTGATTTTTATGGTGGTGCACCGGTTTAAGCCAAGGTTACTGTGTGCCAAAAATCAGCCCTCGATCTTCTTTTGTTTTAGAGATATTTGACATAATACCAAATTATCAAGGTATTTTTTTAACTAATATTTTAGGTAATCTACGCAAGCTAGAATAACCAAATAAAATCACGATGAATGAGGATAAAATAAACTATTAAATGCATATTTTAACGGAGGGCCCTACTATTAAACTTCAATAAAAAAAAACTGATATAGCCTTTCGCGGTTTTTTGGCCCCCAAAAGTTGAGCTCACTGGGACGGTGCAAATTCGGATTACACGCATTTAGGACCAATTGAAGGTATTAAAATGATATCCAGCTTTCTGGAAATTAATTCCTGTTTTTTTTTATTTGACTGGCCTAGTTAGATATAATAGAATATCGTTTTTGTTTGAAACTACAAAGACCTTGCTAACCAAAATGTTTTACATTTTATATTGAAGATAGGTACCTGTTATCGATATCTTAAGGCCCGCTCTGTTCCTTGCTCGCACCAGACACAGAACTGTCTCTCTCCGCTATTGTCTTTAGTGATTTTAGCCGAGTGACTAAAATGGTAACTTCCAAAACCCGAACACAGCGGCTGGCGGAATGCGGCTGGTGACTAAAATCTACCGAGTAATGCTCAGTCGCAGGCGATTACAGTACCTACCTACTTACCTACATTTTATAGTCGACATTCGATTTTGGTAGACCGTGTAAATGCGGTGGCGATTCGATTTTCACATGCATTACCTAGAGGTAGTGACTACCTAGCCGTGCTGCGAAAATCGACCCATGCAAACACAACACCCCATAACTATCTAAGTACATGGATACGATGTCGCTATCCCACTCTTTTGATATACGTAGAGCAATCTCGATATAGCCGCTCTGGCTAGCCAAGCCACCCTTTTGCCAGGGTAGAGGATACGGTCGTCTTTCCGTATCACTCTGTTTCGTCATCTAGAAACGAAAAAAAAAACGACCCGTCCACACTGCACCGCGTCCATATGGCTTGGAATAACAAATTCTTAACCTAAAGTAAACTGCTGAGTAAATAACAATATAGCTGTTGTATAATTTATAATTGGCTATTATTTCCGTCCGTTTTTGTAGAGTCGGAGAATATCTCCATTTGGGTACCTATCGTTGCTAGTCTCTAGGATCGCCGATTTCGTACAACAGAAATAAAGATTGAAAACAAAACTGAATCTTAGTACCGATTCGTACCAAATAAATACGAGTAGGTACCTAAGTAGAAGGTCTCTTGATACCTACCTGAATTACTTATCCTAGAAAGTGGCCGACCGTATGGTACTCACTAGGTAGGTTCCTACCAACCGTTTCCTGGTGTAGATTCTAGAAATTAGGTCAGCGCCTCTATTCTCTAAGAAATCCACTCAATCTTTGAGCGTCAAAACCCTCGCGAAAATAGCCCTTATTGAAATGAACAATCTTTTTTTTGACATTTATAAACGGTTATTTTTACGGTGGATATTTTAGATAATACCGGGGCAGGACACAGGTATAGGCCTTGTCAAAATTAGAGGATGGACTTCAAAACTAGCGTAGTGTTTTGAAATAAATCCTATTTTTTTCCTTTGCGTAGGTATGCTCTAGGTACATAGGTAAGTAACATATCGGCAATGCATTGGTGCGGAAGGTGCCTACCAAATAAAACGGTTCTAAGTAGATACTCTACATAATCGTGGTTTGAGGCACTCCCACGCCATCACATCCTACCTACATTTAATAAGCCTTCAGCTCTAACAGAGCCCCAATTAAAAAGTTAATATTGTGCTTATAATTTCCCATAGCACCGAGCTACGCTCTCCGCAGAGTCGAGGTAAGGGCAGGGCCGGCGACAGGGGTACAAAAGGAACAGCTGTACAACGACAGAGGGCCCCGTCATCCCCCTTGCTGTAGGTACCTCTTACTGTTATAGGTATCTAGGTACAGTCGGCCAGTCTAGGATACCCCATGGTAGCTCTTACAGCGCGCGGCATAAGTGCGCCAATCGAACAGAAAGGGGTATCCCAGCGTGTGGCCGACTGTACCAAAGATGCAATAAATGAAAAGGTAATTCTTTCACCTAATTTCTGCAAATACAAGGTGATACAAAAGGTCCAAACTCTTTTTACAGAGTAATTTAACACCCGTTGATAGGGATATGGCATCCCGAATTTATTTTATAATGATTACGCCTTTAACGTACTTATAACGTCGTAGAATTCTGGGCGAAAACAATCAACAACGTCATCGTTGTGCCAAAAGCTTGGGCTTTAAGACTACAGGGCCTCACGATTGCCGCAGGCCTGGGCAACGGACAGGAGGGGGGCTTGTGGGAATCAGAGTACAGACAGGGCCTCATGGCTGCCGCTGGCCCTGGCTAGGGGTGTACCGGGAGTTCGGGGGTCGGACGGGGTGCTTGCGTGCGCCAGGCGTGGCGGCCGCGCCCTCCGCAACCCGTCTCCCTCTTGCCAGCCAGTATCGACCCGTGACGATGGTATAACGGGCAGGGCATTAAAGCTGCAAACAAGCACAGGTACTTATGTAATGTACCTAGGTACATATTGTAAGTAGGTAAGTACAATAAGGTAAGGTAGGTAGGACTAAATATTGAATGTTGCAAGTCGGT
This sequence comes from Zelleria hepariella, assembly GCA_949319315.1. Taxonomy (NCBI): domain Eukaryota; kingdom Metazoa; phylum Arthropoda; class Insecta; order Lepidoptera; family Yponomeutidae; genus Zelleria; species Zelleria hepariella. The sequence continues at coordinate 11,556,615 of OX439379.1, forward strand.
AAACATAGAGTGGTTCTTACTTACACCCATTAGTAGGTACTAGACCAGGTACCTACTAAATTAGCTGCAGATTTTGTGCTATAACTAAATAATACAGGGTGTTTCAGAAAGGTCCGAAGGAGATATCATAACTCATCAATACAAGTAACTTTAAGTAAGTAGTACGAGGGCAAGTGTAAAATCTTGAAAAAAAAACTGCTGCTCCATAGCACCTATACATTTGGTGCAGTAGGTATCGAATCTTAGTATGGATAGAACAGCTGATATTATTCAGGAGTTTTCCTAAATAATATCAGCCCCGTATAAACCTACGCCCAATACATAGGTACTCTATCAGATTAATCCATATCGACGACCCTAGCGACATCTGGTAGCAAAGGAACCCAAAATACTTGAATAAAAAAACTTTAATGGCTAGATACTTAGGTACTAATTAATCATGTGTGACATTCGGGACGTAGGCTACCCCAAGCTGTAACATCGTAAATTAAAACTGAAAAAACCTCTCAACGACTTCCCTAATGTTTTTTGTCCAAGGTTTACTTCGTTTTTTTTTCAGTGTTCGTCAGACTGCGTGTCGCCGACACCGGATGTCTCCGAGAGACCATTTCGTTTGATTTTAATAGTCCCTTGTTTTGTTTCGGATCAACAGCTTTCGACTGCCAAGTTCTGGATTCATAAAATGGTTTATATCAGGATTTTGTCAAAGCGATGGTGAAAACCAAAAATTTTTCAAGCCCGATCGAAACGCGGAGATCAGGCATGTGGCCGAATGTTTAAGATTTGACATTTAGGTATTTAAGTAAGTAAGTACGATGGCTGTTTTTCCAGTCCGCTGGGTTTGCCAGAATAATAGGTACCTAAGTACGGTCGGCCACAATCTCAGATACCCCATGGCAGCTCTTATCGCGCGCGGCATAAGGGAGCCAATCGAACAAAAAGGGGTATCTGAGACTGTGGCCGACTGTACCTACTCGGCATTTTTGGGAAAAAACTATCTATGTTTATAATAATAAAACACGATCAGATACGGAACATTTATTTTATTATTGACGATCGTCGGGAACAAAGGGTCGTGGGCGCTACGCGGCCTGGCCGACCCTGCAAATTCGGCTTACGGCTTCGTCATACGAAGTCCTTCTTGTCTTTCCCAAAATGACCAACAATTCGGAAGGCAAAGTTTTTGGTTCGAAAGTCCGTTATTGGCTTAATCTTATCTTTAGCCAATATTGAGAAACTAATTTCAATATTTTTTATATTGGTTCAGTAGTTTGGATTTTACAACGTTTCAAAGATACGGTTTTATGACGTCACGTGACGGTCTGCATACTGTTGGCGGTCATAGGAACAAAACATTTTAGCGCATAAAAACAAAACTACTGGACCAAAATAAAAAATATTTAAATTAGTTTCTCAATATTGTCTATAAGATAAGAATAAGCCAATAACGGACTTACGAACAAAAAACTTTGCCTTCCGAATTGGATAAATAAATAGACACTTAGTTTTAACTTTAATAAAATGTCCAGTAAGGTCAGCGACACGCTGAAATAGGTAGGAACCCGATTTGGCTCTTACCGCGCAAGTGCACAAGTGCACAAGTGCGTCAATCAAACGAAAATGTGTATATTAGCATGTCCTTAATCGTAGATATTAATCGTACTACCTATTTGCAATAGTTGTCCCGAGTGCAATAAACACAAGGTTTTAACAATACAAGGTGTTACAAAATATGCTAACTCTTTTTACAGGGTCATGGCACCTGACGATAGGGATCACAACCAAAATATTTTTTTAGCACTATGACGTTCCGTTGATTTTTAAATAATTAAAATGTAAGCGCTGTGACGGGAGAAATGTATTTTTTAAATACTGTTTCCATAGACTTTCACTATGTTTTAACAGCCTGAAGCTATTAAAATACAGCTAAGCAAACAAGCATATTTTTTTATTGGAGCTAAATGCAAAAACAAAAAAGTTTTGAAAATTTAACAATTTTGAGGTTATAAAAAAAAGTTATGTTTTTCAACTTTTTTTTGCAGATTTGTCATTATGTTGACCAGCAGGTTACACCCTGTAAAAAGAGTTAGTATGTTTTGTAACACGTTGTATAACAACGTTATGCCGCTGTAGATTCTGTCAGCGGCGGTGGAAAATAAATTACTAACCTATGCAAAAAAACATGTTGAGCTCTTTATTCACATAAGTTAATAAAATAATAATTAAAAATTTCCTACTTACCCATAATTGTTTCATACATATATAAATTTTACTAATATCTTCATATTGATAATGTAACAAATTATAAACATCATGTATAAGGAATTTAGATACCTACACTGCAAGATTTTACAATACAAAATGGCTTTGAATTTTTTAAATGAACATTACAAAGAATTTGAAATCAATTCAATTAAAGAATGATCTTTCTAATAATTTACCTACTAATATTAGCACGAAACATACAGGATGGATTTTTGAGGGCAGTGGTAGGGCAGCTTACGGGGCAGTAAGGGCAGGTACACACGACAGCACATCAGACTGTACACTTTTGTTGTAAAGTCGCCCGTAACGCAACCGAGTAGAGTGCTAGCGTGTAAAGGTCTACGTGCTGTCGTGTGTACCTTAACCGTTATAGTTACAGGAAAACGTTCCTAAAGTCTAATTTTTTATTCAGGAGAGTAAACTGACGTTTACGGTGTGAACAGTCTCTGGTGAAAATAAAATAGTGTGGTTACAAAAAGATTGACATGAATCGAATGGCGAAATCGATATAAAAAATGTAGATGTAGTAATACTTTTATAGGCCGATTGATGATAACTTTCTAAAAGCGAATTATATGAAATGAACTACAAATGCATTAATTAGTTATAAGTAAGTCGTGTTTTGGTCCAGTTTTTTGAGCAGATTTAAATCGTTCATTCTCTTTGTATTCTTTTAAAACTCTGTAGACAGAGGCTGGCATCAAGATCCGTTGCGTATAGTTTAAAAGATCTAAGCATAGGAACATACAGAAACGGGAAGCTTTTTTTGGGACTGAGCTGAATCACACAACGAACGGAATGCATCACTATTACAATAAATATGGCAACATTATTTTGCAAAGTGACAATTAGCATCTGTCAGTTTCCTCTCCTGAATGAAAAATTAGACTTTTTAGGAAACCATCACAACTTTTTGAGATACTTAGTGATCTAACAAAAACTTCCCCTCGTACAAAATGTATGTGAGATTTTTTTTGCGATTTCTAACATTTCTAGTAGCTACTCAAAATTCAGTTGGCTCGATAGAGTCTTTTGATCCCTACACGAAATAAGATCGATGGCATAAACAAAAAAATTTTTTTTTTTTTAACAATATCTTTTTATCGGCAATGTTTTCGCGATTTTTGTCATTTCTAGTACTTAAACCTCAGATGGCTCCAAGTCTTTTGATACCTACATGAAATAAGACCGATTGGCATTAAAAAAAAGTTACATTAGCATTAGCATTTTTTCACTGACAATTTTTTTTCCAAAATCTGTTAATGGTCTCCTTGGATCATTTTCCTGTAACTATAACTATTATTGTAAGTACCTGCCTCGTGCCTTTACTGTCCTGTCTCAAAAATCCACCCCGTACAAATTAAAATGGCAAATAGGGCGCCATCTCTTAAAATTATTGTAAGTACTCCTATATTTTAGTTTGGGTTGAAGCCGTTTTTTCACACCCGTTTTGTCCCACACACACACACACACTATAGGCCACTGAGATCGATAAGAACCAATATAGAAAAAGAACATGGACCGATTGATTCAGAAGAAATAAAAACGTTTATTTACTCTCCACAACATAAGTGAATGGTAGGTAAATTTTAAAACTTCGTTGTATTTCTTCTCGGTCTTCAAATAATAAAATTTAAAAAAAGGTATATTTTACCCAGAGACTACGCAACAAAACAAAGTTAATTAATATTTATCTTTTACATTTTTGATGTGGAATTTAACGAGTTTTACTACCAGGGGCCTTAGCCTGTAACTTCTGTATGCTTCAATTATGATTTAGTAATGCTGTCGGTCATTTTAATGTTTTTGTAGTACAGCAAAGAATATTCTGATTCCAATTCTAGAGGATTAGTACTCTGGTTGTGGGAGAAAAAGGAGGAAATCCCGGTTTTCTCCTTCTGCTGAGACGCAATCGACAAACCATTGCGTTACAACTTACAGGCTAAAGCCCCAGATGGCGCGACAATCGTCACTGTTTTAACAGCGCCATCTAAATGGAAAGACGGATACCTGGTAGTCCTCCCAAATACCTACCTACCTACTCGAGTTACCGTCGAACATTTATCTACATACAGGGTGTTGTTTTTGTTAGTGACACCCGACTCAGAGACGATAGTTTTAGTAAAGCTTTTTACATTTATTTTCCAACTTTTTTTTAAATCACAAATTACATCGTTTAATTTGTTCTACAACGTGTTACAAAAGATCCTAACTTTTTTTGCAGGGTATAACCTAGTGGCCAACAGGATGAAATTTGTATATTTTTTTTATTATTATTATTTCACCCATTGTGTGCATAGATGCATTTGCGTAGTTTTAAGTTGATAAATCATTGTGATAATCAATGAAAACCATATTAAAAAAATACTTTTCTCCCGTCACAGCGCTTAAATTTTATTAATTAGACACCCCCGGCCTTCTCAAAGCGCGCGCGCGATGTGGCGCCCAATATTGCGAGTACGGCCGCAAGCAATATTTATAATAGCAAGGAAGGCCACACACAATTGAATGATTTTAGGGTATTTTTCATTGAATAGGTTTTTTTTTGCTTTATTATCGTGTAAATAACCACCCCTGAGTCTGGTGTCACTTTACAAAACAACACCTCGTATACAGGGTGTTAAAAGACCGTCAACAAAACGGGAAACCACGAAACGAAACGAAACTTCCTGTATACAAGGTGTTAAAAGACCGCCAACAAAGCGGGAAACCACGTATTGTCCTTATCATAATGAACATTTTTGCCCAAGGAACTATGCCTGGGAAATCAACGGTTTCCGAGATAATGAGGTTCAAAGTCAGACTTCTTCTTCTCCAAGAACGATCAGAGCTAGTGAAGCTGGAGAAAAAAACGTAGCTAGATACTTACTTAGTATTAGATAGTAATAAGTATCTGTTTTATATACTTTTTTACTTTTGATAATACCTATTTTGACGTTCAATGTAAATAATTTATTTATGGCATATTGAATAAAACATTTTTTGACTTTGACTTTACAATACTTTTTTTTTTTTGAGAAATGTATTCAGTATCTAAAATTATGAATATTTCTTACAAAAAACTACGTTAAGATTGCAACCCGCAATGTATTCTAAACATCGGCGCATCAAGCTTAAGTAACATAAACTTATACCTACGCTTGCGCAATATGACTTTTATGCGTTATACGTCCATTGCGTGATAAAATATTGTTCAAAATTGTAACCTAAAAACCAAAATCATTTCCCAGCAATAATTAATCGAAAAAGTACTTTGTTTTGGTGTCTAGTATGCGTGGCTTTCGGGTCTGTTGGCGGTCTTTAAACACCCTGTATATTTTTACTATCTGCCTATCGTAGAGGCGATCTAAACAAAGAACTGGTGTTACCAGGGCCCTTAGCCTGTAACACAATGGTGCCAAAATGGGCTGTCAGGTGACGACTTCAATTACGATTTGCTAACGCTGTCTGTCCTTTTAATGTTTTTGTAGTACAGCAAAGAATATTTTGATTCTAATTCTAGAGGATTAGTTCTCTGGTTGTAGGAGAAAAACGAGGAGAGCCCGGTTTTGTCCTTCTGCCGGGACGCCATTGACCCGCCATTGCGTTACAGGCTAAGGGCCCTGAAACTAATTCCCACAATGAGAGGGATTTTTTTTTTTATTTCCTTGATTGTCCCTTTATGACATACTATAAGTCTAAAAAAATTTAAGCATGCAAAAAAAATATTGACAAAATTAAATTACATAGAAAATTATGAAAGTATGGTATAAAATGTTAAGCATCTCACGCAGAAAAATGTACAAAATTATTAAAATTCAATCTGAGGCCCTTGTATACGTTTTTTGTTGTTCTGAAAACGTGTTTTTTTTGTAAGTGATATATCAGCGGCAGCGCGCTACTTCCTGGTTGATATTAAGGATCAGCACGGTACCTCCTGTTGCCATATGTAGTGATCTCTATCCAGCACAATATACAATTTCTGAGACTTAAGTTTAGAATTGGCACGCGGTGACTTGCCAGATGGGCCCAATCTGATTTCGATTGGCATATTTTCTGGCACCCAAGGGCCATGGCAGGCGACGGTAAGTAGAAAGCCTCAAGATGCCAATCACCAATCACCCTAATGTATTTGCGGTCGACGCTCACTCAAAGGGGCTTCTTTGATTTTTCGCAATAACTTTTACAAAAACGTTGAATTCAAGGGGCGTCTAAACGGGCAATATTTTTCGACAATATGTGGCTGAAATACAATGGCCGGTAACATTGACAGCAATACCTGTCATCCTACGCAATATTGCAGATTGCGGTTATGGCCCGGCCTTAATGGGCACGCATATTTGGTATGGCCGACGCATTTTCGAAGGTTATAATATCGTTGTTTCAGCCAATCTCTATTGTTGTGGCATAGTGGATCCTTTTCTAAGCGACATGAAGTTCGTCGCGTAGTTGATATAGGTGCAAGGGAGTACGTGGGTGCGAGCTTGATACAGTATCAGATACGTATCGAATACGTTACAACAGCGATTTTTTTTGCTTCGATTTTTTGACCACGATTCCTACTTCATGAAGTCTGTGAAGTGAGCTGCCAGAGCGGGTCCGCGCAAGTACAGTAAAGGAATTTTTTTTTTCTTTTGTATTCCGTAACCTGGCAATCTGTTTGCAACAATGGGCCATTCACTTGTCGTTTAAATATCTATCTGAGAAAATGCATCCAGTGAGCCTTTCTCATATCCTGCTGGCGAATCTATTTTTCAGGGTGGGGATGCTGTGTCTCCTCAATCGTGTGAATTGCACACTTCCTGTGCCTTCAAGTTCAGCCGCGAGTTCGTTTACATGTTTCGATAGTCTCATTTGGTATTTATCGCTATATTTAGCAGTAAAGGCAATGAATGAATGAATTTTACTCCGAAACACCGAACCCCGAACGAACTTTACTAAGAAGAACTCTATTCCGAAAAGGGAATAAATGCCCCATACACGACCTTGGTATTTTTACTTTAGCGTGCTTCGTAGTAAAGTTCGTCCGGAGTTCCGTGTTTCGAAGTACGTAAAACTCATTCGCGGTAGCGACATTCGCAGTTGCGTGCTTTCGCAGTTGCTTTATTTACAATAATGTTCTTCGGAATGCAGTTACGGACTCCCCGCTGGAGTGCACCCAAAATTTGTTCACTCCAGCGGGCGACGCGACGCTACTTAATTATGACTAGCTTCACAGACTTCATAAAGTTTGTTTTGGACTATAGTAAAAGTCGTGCCAGTGCTTACTAAAGTTTAAATCAGTTTGTTTTCCTAGGTGTGTTGTATTGTATATTACAGTGGTTTTATGAATGGTATCTCTAGTTGCGGTCCTTCGGGTGTCATTCGTCGCGCGGTGGCTGCTCCGGCGGCGGCCGCGCGTAGCCGGGGTTTGCCGACGTCAGCATCTGCAGCGCCACCTTGAGACAATGATTCAACGCTTGAAAACCTTAAGCAAAACTAAAACTCACCACCAATAGCAAAGAACAAAATTTTACTAGAGTCCTGCAAAGTTTGCAGTGGTACATGTTACATTAACTTTGCAGTGGAGCATCCGAAATAGTAATTTCCGTACGTTGCAGTGGTACAGGTTACAAGTTCTACAAGTGGTACATGTTACGTCAGTTATTGTCTGTTACAATTTTGTTTTGTGGAATACACTGAAAATATGGTGAAAACATACAAAATCCACGTACGGAAATTACTATTTCGGATGTTCCACTGCAAAGTTAGCTTTGCACGACTCTATCCATTCTTTGTCCATCCTTCCAGGAAAGAAGGTAGTGGAGGCATCCACGAGCCACTCGCAGAGTACGAAGCGCAAGCCGAGGCGGCAAGACCTACCGCACATAGGTCCTGGCACTCGGTCTCGATCGTTTGCTGGACAGTGTGCCATTTTTATGACCGGAGCCGTCGATAAAAGTTTTAATTTGAATTTGATATATATGTACCAATTTGAATTTGATATATATGTACCTAGTGTTATTTTTCTTGTGACGGCCGGGAGTGGATGACTCAGGGGCTGACTGAAAATCAGTGTTGTAGGCTTACATAGGTAACCTACAACAAGTGCTGAGTCAGTTCCTATTTTTAGCTGCGGAGATGTTCCGACAGTTATGTCGCTTGTACATAGTTTGTAAGTAATTGTGTGTCCATTATCCTGTCTTATTTTTTTTATCATTGTACTTATTTCCGTGGCTATTAATAAACGTCTTTCTATCTATCTATCTTCTATCATCAGTGGTAGCCTGGTGGCCGGGGTAGCCTGTCCATATGTCTGGAAGTTATATCGGTTGATGGTGGTTGATGACATGTAGCTAGTACAGCAGTATTACCTCTATCAGTGGTAGCCTGGTGGCCGGGGTGCCCTCTCCATATGTCTGGTAGTTATATCGGTTGATGGTGGTTGATGACATGTAGCTAGTACAGCAGTCTTACCTCTATCAGTGGTAGCCTGGTGGCAGGGGTAGCCTGTCCATATGTCTGGTAGTTATATCGGTTGATGGTGGTTGATGACATGTAGCTAGTACAGCAGTCTTACCTCTATCAGTGGTAGCCTGGTGGCAGGGGTAGCCTGTCCATATGTCTGGTAGTTATATCGGTTGATGGTGGTTGATGACATGTAGCTAGTACAGCAGTCTTACCTCTATCAGTGGTAGCCTGGTGGCAGGGGTAGCCTGCCCATAAGTTTGGTAGTTATATCGGTTGATGGTGGTTGATGACATGTAGCTAGTACAGCAGTCTTACCTCTATCAGTGGTACCCTGGTGGCAGGGGTAGCCTGTCCATATGTCTGGTAGTTATATCGGTAAATGGTGGTTGATGACATGTAGCTAGTACAGCAGTCTTACCTCTATCAGTGGTAGCCTGGTGGCAGGGGTAGCCTGTCTATATGTCTGGTAGTTATATCGGTTGATGGTGGTTGATGACATGTAGCTAGTACAGCAGTCTTACCTCTATCAGTGGTAGCCTGGTGGCAGGGGTAGCCTGTCTATATGTCTGGTAGTTATATCGGTTGATGGTGGTTGATGACATGTAGCTAGTACAGCAGTCTTACCTCTATCAGTGGTAGCCTGGTGGCAGGGGTAGCCTGTCTATATGTCTGGTAGTTATATCGGTTGATGGTGGTTGATGACATGTAGCTAGTACAGCAGTCTTACCTCTATCAGTGGTAGCCTGGTGGCAGGGGTAGCCTGTCCATAAGTCTGGTAGTTATATCGGTTGATGGTGGTTGATGACATGTAGCTAGTACAGCAATCTTACCTCTATCAGTGGTAGCCTGGTGGCAGGGGTAGCCTGTCCATATGTCTGGTAGTTATATCGGTTGATCGTGGCCGCCGGCGGACGCGGGTCGGTCGCGCGTTTGGTCGGCACCTCTGGAACCGCCTGCCGAAAGGAAACGAACAATACATTGTAACTTAGGCCCCTCTATGTCAGATGGTTTAATTAAAGACTTCGAGCACAGCTGGCACAAAAAGAGAGGCAAAAGGGCAAACTAAAACCGTCTGAAACCTTCGGGCTGAATCCGGCGTTTGGAATGTTTGTTCATACATACAAACTTGCAGAAATCAGGGGTGTGACTCACGTTGTTGGCGACCAGCGAAGACATGGACCGGATGACGCAGAAGTGCCGGTGCAGCTCGTCGGGCAGCTGCGCGTACATGCGCCGGCGCAGCGCCGCGTTCTGGCACTGCACCTGGAGACCAAACAACGAACGAACAGACTTACTACAATGCTACGGCCGCACACATCGCGCTAACCCGAATATTCGCGTTACACACACATCGCGGTGCGTAGCTTCCGCCTCCGAGCTTCGTTTAAGGCTGGAAAATAGCAGCGTAGCGGGAAATTCAAAATTTTCACAGTTTTTTACATATTGGGCAGTGCCACTGCTTCGTAGACCAGAACACATAATTGGCTGAATTATTGTTGTTCTGTTGTTTACAATAATGAAAAGAATACCGTTTTATTGCCGCGAACGAAAAATCGCTGAACATAAATTGCTCAATTTAGCTACAAAATGTAAAAAACTGAAAATTTTGAATTTCCTGCCACATTGCTATCGTCCACCCTTAAAGCGGAACTCGGCCTTTCGCCTCAAAAAGCTCAAGCTAAAACTATGTTCCTCTTCTTCTTGTAGTGCCGTCTCCTATCGGAGGTTGGCAATCATCTTGGCTATTTCTTCCTTTGAGGCTGCCAAACGGAACAAGGAGCTCGTGGATTGTTGGTACCAATGGCGTAAATACTCAAGCCATGATATCTTTATCTAGGTTAGCTCAAACTAAAACTAAGTTTACCCGGTAGGTCTCCCTGGTGGTGTATTTGTGGGCGAGCTCGGTGCATGTGCTAACGAACCACTGTTGCACCTTGGGCTCGTTCCACTTTGACCACGAGATGTTGCAGTAGAAGTTGGTCAGATCGGTCAGGGTCTTCTTGGTTCTGAAAACAAACAGTACAGTACGGTAAAAACGTGAAATAGTTGAGCCAGGTTAAACCTAGACAGGCAGGGTGTCCTAACCTGGACCTCAACGCAGTTGTGTCTCTATTTGGTCTTAATAGGGTCAGCGTTGTATAGGAAAACGAGGAAAAAGCGTTGTGTCCTAACAACTGTGAACCTATCTGTGACCTATCGAAACACGACTGCGTTACAGACGTAAGGGCCTTGGGGTGTGCTGATCAACGTTCTGGGAATTTTGGTACACCGATGCCAAAAATTTAGTTTCCGAATAGAATGACGTGTTGAGTGGCGATCTCATCCGATTTTTTGAGAAATTTTGTGTCCACGAAGAATTTTAGGCGGATCATATGAAAGGCTGGGCTTCCTCAGCATATTTTTATTGAAACGGAGGTAGCCGGAAAGCAGTGGTTGCGTCTGGCACAGGAACGTGAGCGGTGGCGTGAGCATGAAGAGGTCCTTACTTAGCAGTGGGTGTCAACAGGCTGATGATGATGAGTCAAAGCTGTAGTACTCACGAGTTGGTGGCCAGTTCGACGAAGAGCGGATGCGTTGCTAAGGCATCGCTCATCCAGTAGTTACAAGGGCGCAGCATCTGATGGCACACCGGTGATAATGATGATGATGATGATGATGATGAGCCGCAGCTGTAGTACTCACGAGGTGGTGGCCAGTTCGTTGAAGAGCGGATGCGTTGCTAAGGCATCGCTCATCCAGTAGTTACAAGCGCGCAGCATCTGATGGCACACCGGTGATAATGTTGATGATGATGATGATGATGAGCCGCAGCTGTAGTACTCACGAGGTGGTGGCCAGTTCGTTGAAGAGCGGATGCGTTGCTAAGGCATCGCTCATCCAGTAGTTACAAGCGCGCAGCATCTGATGGCACACCGGTGATAATGATGATGATGATGATGATGATGAGCCGCAGCTGTAGTACTCACGAGGTGGTGGCCAGTTCGTTGAAGAGCGGATGCGTTGCTAAGGCGTCGTTCATCCGGTAGTTACAAGCGCGCAGCATTTGATGGCACACCGTTGGGAAGTCTATGAGGGCTTCTTCTAAAAGGGCCGTCGCTTCCTCGATATCCTCTGCGGGCAAGAAGACGGTTTGGGTATTTGGGCTACCGTTTTAGTGCTCACTAGTTGGCGCCACTGTCGAGTAAGGCCATAAAGCTTATAGCTCAAAGTTAGATATTTCTTAAAGATAGTGCGTTAAAAACCTTACATTAATATCATATTAAATACGTACTCTCTATCACTATCTCAATCTCCAAGACTATTTCAATCTCTATGTCTGACACTTTCTCAATCACAAATGCTATCTCTATTAGAATCTCTATCGCTACCTCAAAACAAATCCCAACCGTTATCTCTAACGATATTTGTATCTCAAACACTCTGTCGCTAGCTCAATCTAAATCGTAATCGCTATTTCAATCGCCATCACTATCTCAATTTCTCAGGGCCGAGCCAAACTAACCTTTATTGTTGTTCCTCGCGTGGAACACGGCGAGCGCGTGAGAGAAGCGCAGATTGTGCATATAGCGGCCGCCGCGTGTCTCGTCCCACAGCCGCATCGCCAACATGAGCCACACTCTCTGTATGTGTGTCTCTGGGCCGAGCCAAACTAACCTTTATTGTTGTTCCTCGCGTGGAACACGGCGAGCGCGTGAGAGAAGCGCAGATTGTGCATATAGCGGCCGCCGCGTGTCTCGTCCCACAGCCGCATCGCCAACATGAGCCACACTCTCTGTATGTGTGTCTCTGGGCCGAGCCAAACTAACCTTTATTGTTGTTCCTCGCGTGGAACACGGCGAGAGCGTGAGAGAAGCGCAGATTGTGCATATAGCGGCCGCCGCGTGTCTCGTCCCACAGCCGCATCGCCAACATGAGCCACACTCTCTGTATGTGTGTCTCTGGGCCGAGCCAAACTAACCTTTATTGTTGTTCCTCGCGTGGAACACGGCGAGAGCGTGAGAGAAGCGCAGATTGTGCATATAGCGGCCGTGGCGCGTCTCGTCCCACAGCCGCATCGCCAACATGAGCCACACTCTCTGTCTGTGTGTCTCTGGGCCGAGCCAAACTAACCTTTATTGTTGTTCCTCGCGTGGAACACGGCGAGCGCGTGAGAGAAGCGCAGATTGTGTATATAGCGGCCGCGGCGCGTCTCGTCCCACAGCCGCATCGCCAACATGAGCCACACTCTCTGTATGTGTGTCTCTGGGCCGAGCCAAACTAACCTTTATTGTTGTTCCTCGCGTGGAACACGGCGAGAGCGTGAGAGAAGCGCAGATTGTGCATATAGCGGCCGCCGCGTATCTCGTCCCACAGCCGCATCGCCAACATGAGCCACACTCTCTGTATGTGTGTCTCTGGGCCGAGCCAAACTAACCTTTATTGTTGTTCCTCGCGTGGAACACGGCGAGAGCGTGAGAGAAGCGCAGATTGTGCATATAGCGGCCGTGGCGCGTCTCGTCCCACAGCCGCATCGCCAACATGAGCCACACTCTCTGTCTGTGTGTCTCTGGGCCGAGCCAAACTAACCTTTATTGTTGTTCCTCGCGTGGAACACGGCGAGCGCGTGAGAGAAGCGCAGATTGTGTATATAGCGGCCGCGGCGCGTCTCGTCCCACAGCCGCATCGCCAACATGAGCCACACTCTCTGTATGTGTGTCTCTGGGCCGAGCCAAACTAACCTTTATTGTTGTTCCTCGCGTGGAACACGGCGAGAGCGTGAGAGAAGCGCAGATTGTGCATATAGCGGCCGTGGCGCGTCTCGTCCCACAGCCGCATCGCCAACATGAGCCACACTCTCTGTCTGTGTGTCTCTGGGCCGAGCCAAACTAACCTTTATTGTTGTTCCTCGCGTGGAACACGGCGAGCGCGTGAGAGAAGCGCAGATTGTGTATATAGCGGCCGCGGCGCGTCTCGTCCCACAGCCGCATCGCCAACATGAGCCACACTCTCTGTCTGTGTGTCTCTGGGCCGAGCCAAACTAACCTTTATTGTTGTTCCTCGCGTGGAACACGGCGAGAGCGTGAGAGAAGCGCAGATTGTGCATATAGCGGCCGTGGCGCGTCTCGTCCCACAGCCGCATCGCCAACATGAGCCACACTCTCTGTCTGTGTGTCTCTGGGCCGAGCCAAACTAACCTTTATTGTTGTTCCTCGCGTGGAACACGGCGAGCGCGTGAGAGAAGCGCAGATTGTGTATATAGCGGCCGCGGCGCGTCTCGTCCCACAGCCGCATCGCCAACATGAGCCACACTCTCTGTCTGTGTGTCTCTGGGCCGAGCCAAACTAACCTTTATTGTTGTTCCTCGCGTGGAACACGGCGAGAGCGTGAGAGAAGCGCAGATTGTGCATATAGCGGCCGTGGCGCGTCTCGTCCCACAGCCGCATCGCCAACATGAGCCACACTCTCTGTCTGTGTGTCTCTGGGCCGAGCCAAACTAACCTTTATTGTTGTTCCTCGCGTGGAACACGGCGAGCGCGTGAGAGAAGCGCAGATTGTGTATATAGCGGCCGCGGCGCGTCTCGTCCCACAGCCGCATCGCCAACATGAGCCACACTCTCTGTCTGTGTGTCTCTGGGCCGAGCCAAACTAACCTTTATTGTTGTTCCTCGCGTGGAACACGGCGAGAGCGTGAGAGAAGCGCAGATTGTGCATATAGCGGCCGCCGCGCATCTCGTCCCACAGCCGCACCGCCTCAATCAACCACTCGTGCTCGTAGGCCCTCAACGCCAGGGTATCGATGACCAAGATCACCGCCAGCGGGTCCGAAGGGTCCAGGTTCAACAGCATCTTGGCCAGCTCCAGGGCGGTCCGGTGGCACGCCTTGTTGGTGAGGAGGTAGATCTGCTTCAGGATTGCGATGTGGAAGATGCGGTTCTCGAGGACGTTGTACTCGAGGCGGACGGTCGACTGGAAGGCACGACATTATTCCTTTTTAACCCCCGACCAAAAAGAGAAGTGTTATGTTTGATCGCTATGTGCATCTGTCGGTCTGTGTGTGTGTGTGTGTGTGTGTGTCAGTCTGTGTGTGAGCGTCTCTGTGTGTTTGTGTGTGTGTCTATCTGTCTGTGGCACCGTAGCTCTTAAACGGGTGTAACTTTTTATTTGAAACCAGGTTTTCTAGCGTTTGTTGATATTATGTTTTATCAAAATCGGTTCAGCCGTTTATGAGATATGCTAATTTGTAGCTAAAATGTGGGGGTAAATTTTTTCTTGTAGATATATGTTACGTTTGTAAGACAAGAATCTCTATCAAATTTTTATTCATACATGACAGCAACATCGAACGCGGTCAGTCTATGGATGGGTGATCGCTAGTGGTAATAATATCTGAGCGTTTCCGTGCTCCGTAACACATGAAACCGTTTGCCGGCCCTTTGGGCGGCCTTAAAACTCGGGCACCAGGGATAATTATTATGAAACTCTTGAAGAAAGGACGGAGAATTGGTGCATATTGGTTGCGGAGACCCAGCCGGCCCGAAGATCATGAAGCGACCCAAGGAAGATCTATTTTTAATTCGCCACCAAGAATGAATCAATGGGTACAAAATATGGTAAAACAGGTGTTTCAATTATGTTAATGCTTCTGCAATCTCAATATTAGGTTTAGTTTCTTACATCGGTCGGCTGGAAGGACGGATGCGCGACGTACTGCAAGTAAGCGATCGCCATTTTAACGAACTCGATCGCGTTGGTGTTGTCTTCTCTCATGAAGCACAGGTCGGCATACTGTGGACACAACGATCAGAATCATAATAGGAAAACGGTAAATTAAGGTGTTACATCTAGGGTCTGAAGTGATACAATTTCATAACCTGTATTGGCAGCTTTAAAAACCAAGATGGCTGTCGGAGGAGTTACTCAGGGGCCTTAGCCTGTAACACAATGGCGTATCAATGGCGTCCCAGGTAGAAGGACAAAACCGGGATTTTTTCGTTATTCTCCTACAACCATTAGAATTAGACTCATAATATTCTTTGCTGTACTACAAAAACATTAAAAGGACCGACACTGGACCGACAGCATTAATAAATCGTAATTAAAACCGTCAACCGGGAGCGCATTTTGGCACCATTGTGTTACAGGCTAAGGCCCCAGGTCGGTACTAGCCTAGTAACTGAGTAATGCCTGCTAGGGGAGCACAATGTCACGATAAAAGTTTTATCCCATCTTGCTTTATTTCACCGCGTGAAGCGAAATGCCGCTACCCGATAGTGGAATATTTTTTAAATCTTAATGTTGTGTCCTACCTGGAAAAAGTTTGGTTTCTTTATCAAGCGTGTCCACATATTTGGACTAACTAACTCCACAATTAAATGGAATTAAACATTAAAGTGTGAAATTGTCAATCAGTGCCTCGACGTGGTGACTCCCTGTTTCGCTGTTTAGGATAACTTTTAGAACTGTTTTACTTGCACTTTAGAATCGTATTATCCTTTACTTTGCTCACTCATAGGGAAGAAGAAAATGGAACTTTCTTGTGAAAGCAAATTTTATGGTTTTTATTGGTACCATAACATTCTTTAGGCGACTAAAACGTCTATAGTTGTACTTGTTAAAAGCATGCAAAGTCAAGGTAGAAAAAGGACCCCTACGGTGGTTGACCACAAAATATACCTCTATTAGACCCTCGTCCGCTGCGCGTCGTGGAACATCTCTATCTCCTACGCGGGATGTATGACGTCGCCGACGTCGCGCAGCCGCTGGTACATACCTCTATGAGCGCTTCGACGTGATGCGTCCGCTGCGCGTCGTGGAACATCTCTATCTCCTACGACGGATGCATGACGTCGCCGACGTCGCGCAGCCGCTGGTACATACCTCTATGAGCGCCTCGACGTGATGCGTCCGCTGCGCGTCGTGGAACATCTCTATCTCCTACGAGGGATGCATGACGTCGCCGACGTCGCGCAGCCGCTGGTACATACCTCTATGAGCGCCTCGACGTGATGCGTACGCTGCGCGTCGTAGAACATCTCTATCTCCTACGAGGGATGCATGACGTCGCCGGCGTCGCGCAGCCGCTGGTACATACCTCTATGAGCGCCTCGACGTGATGCGTACGCTGCGCGTCGTAGAACATCTCTATCTCCTACGAGGGATGCATGACGTCGCCGGCGTCGCGCAGCCGCTGGTACATACCTCTATGAGCGCCTCGACGTGATGCGTCCGCTGCGCGTCGTGGAACATCTCTATCTCCTGCGCGGGATGCAAGACGTCGCCGACGTCGCGCCGCCGCAACCGCAACCGCTGGTACTCCGGTGCGTGGTCCAACGTAAAGTATGCGACGCCGTCGCGCCGGCTTACCGACATGCTGAGGCCTGCACGGAAGACAGAGGCTTCATTAGGACGGGATTCTTGCCAATCAAACTCAATATTTGTTCCGAAACGGGTCGAATCGCGGTTATATGTCGTGACAACGGCCACTGCAACGCAGCCGAAACAAAAGGTAATTAATAATAATTGACCTACAACATTTTTAAATACCCAGAATTCGACCCATTTCGAACCAATTTATGAACACATTATACATAAAAAAAAAATGTATTATTATTATTATCTAGTATTCATCAGCGTGGAAAACAACAGGGGAGGCCTTTGCCCAACAATGGGACAACCGTGACAAACTAAAAAAAAAATCTACCTAAAATTGTTTGTCCAGCTTCACTAGCTACAGCTCGTTTGCTTGGAAAAGAAACGCCAATCAAAAGACGAAGCCTAAGTTTTTTTTATAATCCTGTCACAAAACTCACAAATTATCAGGTATTTATATTTTTGCTGAGTAATCCTCCTTTTTGCTTCATCAAGTCGGGTAAAAATGGGCTCCCATTTTGACGGCTTAAATTACGATTTATTAATGTTGTTGGTCCTTTTAATGTGTTTGGACTCGTAGTACAATAAACAACATTCTGATTATAATTCTAGAGAATTAGTTCGCTGGTAAAAACGAAGAAACCCCGGTTTTGTCCTTCTACTGGGACGCGATCGACACTCCATTGCGTTACAGAGTTTGTTGTGTGTGTCCAGTTTACTCACCGGCTGGCCTGAATATGTCCTTATACCCCTCCATTGGCACCACAAGGAATTTCTTCTGCAGCCGTCGTACTAATTCGGATTTGCGGTTGCGTCTGGAAATAGTCAACAAGTCAGCAAACCAATAGAGTGCAGCAAATCAATAGAAGCAACATCCAAATGCACACGAGAATATAGAATAGAATAGAATCTCACGGAATGCCTAACCTCTGATTTAACAAATAAATCAACCCATGGAGAGATGGTGAAGATGGGCATCTGGTTAGGCGGGAGGACTGACGGTGGACTAGGGTAGTCTCCCCAGTCCATTGCTAGTCGGGTCAATTTTCTAGACGCCTTTTTGATGTCCTCACCCTACCTACAGGACTTCCGATCAGTTCTACTAGTTCTAGGCCAGAATAGAAAAGAACTGCAGTGTGCTTATTCTGTAAAAAAAAACCGCACCTCAAGACCGGGCTATTTGCGGGAAAATTTAAATCAAATTATTTTTTCGACAAATTGAAAGATTTTATCTAAACTCATGTCGTAAGATTCAAATTATGATCTTAAAAGTTGACACATAAGACTGAGTATTATTTCACAGATAACTGTAAAAATTAAAAAAATATATTACGATACAAGTTTTGTATGAGAATTTTTGCCAACCTGTATCGTAATAGTATATTTCATTACAAGTGTGGAAAGGCTGTCATTGCAACGAGTTCCGACAAATGGCTACCCGAGCCGAGGCGCAGCCGAAGGCGAGGGTTGACAGTCGGAACAAGTTGCAATGACGGTTCCGCACGTGTACTGAACGACTATTTTTAATACAGTTGCGAAAAAATTAAGCAATTTAATAAAATAATAAAAACACAATAAACTCAACTAACTTGACATTTTTGACTTTTCCGGTAAAATGTTCTCCGAAGCATTTTGTGCAATTATACTGAGTTCCGGTGGTGTTAATTTAAAAAAAACTAGGGTCGAAATTACTCATTTTGTGCAAAAAACAACTAAACTCGCGAAGAAAATTTCTGAAAAATCAAAATGGCGCCAACCATAGAATATAAGCAGAGTTTTTTTTTTCTTCACCCATTCTGGTAGGCAAAGGCAACTATGCCCATACAGCCAAGTCTTCAGTAGAAGTTTTTTATTGATATGAAATGAAAATGAAATTTAATGAGATGAAATGAAATGAAACCTAACCAAACTCATTCAATCAAATCATTAAATCTGATATTGAAACAAATTAGTAGCTTCTTTTTAGAAATATACTTGCACAAATATATTTGCATGAATCATAAAAACTTTTTTAGTAAAAACTTCATGGTTGGTTTTACTTTTTAATAGACATTATTTTGACAGTTGGGAAAGAGAACGCACGAGTGCGGGAAAGGTAAAAAAAAGCACGCGTGTGTAATAGCCCACATCCCGAACGCTATACGTCCCTGCAATACGCCACTTTTTGAGCAACTGTATTAAAAAATAACTTCTTTTGTTATTACGATACACTTCCGGTGTAAATTCTCCTTGCTGATACACTTCCGGTTAAAATTCTCCTTGCAGTAAACTATTCTGTGAATCGAACACAGGCTGTACGTAAGTACGACTTCTTTGCCTCTATCTATACCAAATGGTACAAATAAAAAAAAAGCGTCCGCATTCTTTTTATTTTTTTTTGTGACATTTGTGTTTATTTTGGATTTGTTTTGCCGCCATTATTAGTTAACATTTTTTTCTATGCGTTTCCGTGAAAATTAAACTAAAAAAATGGAAAATGATAAATGAGTGAAGATAAAGTAGTGTATGCAACTGCATATAAGACGATAATTAGAATACTCGTGTGATACTATTATCATACTCGGCTTCGCCTCGTATGATAAACCCACACTCGTGTTCTAAGAATCTCTCTTATATGACAGTTGCATAAACTACTAGTTTATTTCGAACGATTTACCCGCAAATAAACCGGATTTGAGGAATAGAAACTGCGCGGATTTTTTTTTACAGAAAACTGGACTAACTTCTGAGTCTCGGCGTCGCCGGGTCCGAACATGCGGCGCATCTCGTTCTCGGCATTGAGGTGGCGCAGCTCGACGCGCAGGCAGGGGCGCGTGTCCACCGAGGGGTCGGCGAGAGCCCGCGCCGCCGCCGCCGCCGCCGCCGCCGCCGCCGCCGCCGGCGTGCCCAGCAGCTGGTTCACCTCCAGCACCGAGCGGTCTACCTCGTCCAGCGACTGGAGGAAGGGGTACGAGGTCTCAGCGAAGTTGCGAAGGATATACAGGGTGGATTTATGAGACGGGGCAGTAAGGGCAAGTACCCTAACCTTTATAGTTACAGCAAAACGTTCTTAGGAGACCTTCACATTTGTCATTATGCACATTTGTCATTATGTTGACCAGCAGGTTACACCCTGTGAAAAGAGTTAGTATCTTTTGTAACACGTTGTATATGAAATAGGATCGACTGGCATAAAAAAAAATTTTTTTAGTATTTTACTATTTTTTTCCCTGACCGTATTTTTTTTCCAAAATCTGTAAATGCAGTTCATAATATCTCAAAAAGTTATGGAAGGTCTCCTAAGGACGTTTTCCTGTAACTATAACGGGTAAGGTACCTTACTGCTCCGTCTCAAAAATCCACCATGTATAACATAGGGCTTTAAAGTAAATTTTACGTCTGAAATTACTAAAAAGGTCTACGTCTATCTGGAGGTAAACGTCCGAGTTATCAACAAAGTTGCAATAGCAAATTAATTTCATCATCAATCAATGCTTTTACTTCTGTTACAGAAGATTTATGCAGCATCTCTGTAGCATTTTTTATTGTTTGCATTTCAAGATTTTTTCAAGATTCAAATGTAAAATATGCCATAAAACAATTATTTACATTGAACGTCAAAATATTATCTAAAGTAAAAAATGTATATAAATCAGATAGGTACTTATTACTACGAGTATCTAATACTAAGTAACTAGCTACTTTTTTTTCTCCAGCTTCACTAGCTCTGATAGTTCTTGTAGAAGAAGCATGGTAAAGAAACTCCAAGGATCTCGTGCTTAAAAACATAATACATTTTGTAATGCAGGTTTTTGTTAATTTTGTATTATTATCAATGTATGTATACAGGGGCTGGTTACCTCAGGGCAGGGCGCGCTCGCGCACTGCAACTTCTTCTTCTTTTTCTTTTTCTTCTTGGTTTTCTTCCTGACGCCGAGGGCTGTCTCGGTGTCTTCCTCCGAAGCCTTCGCGGCCTGTTCCGCCGAGCTGTCTTGCGAGGCCGAATCAGAGTCCAAGACGAGCTGGTGGGGGCAAACGGGCCTAGGTTAACTACTTTGAAAAGTTTAACTCAAGCATTGAACGAGCGAGCGAAGCGAGAGAAGCTCTCAGAGTCTACTGGAACAATCCGTATGTTTGTATGAATGTTTGTTCGACATCAAATTCGGTAGGCGGGAAAATTAAATTGAAAGAATTTCAAAGTTCGAACATGAGCCAAATCTCATAAGCTTGTAAAGTATACATATACAGGGTATTGTTTTGGTCAGTGATACCTGACTCAGGGACGACAGTATGAGTAACGCTTGAAACTAAAAATAAGTTTTTTTCCTACAAATTTTTTGATGGTTAAAATACCTTGTTCAAGTTTTTCTATAATAACCGCGACGTACGGACACCCCCACTTTCTCAAAGCGCGCGCGAGATGTGGCGCCCGGCTCGCCGCAAGCGTTAGTATAAAAGTAATAGTCTTAGCAGCTATGAAAAAAAAGCTGCATTTTATGATGAAAGCAAGCCGCTTTGCACAGTGATAGAAGGGACAAAAATAAGCGATTTGACCCGCAGCAGCACAAGTTTCATCCCTTAGACACAGAGAGGGCGCCACTTCTAAAAATAAACTTTGAAAATTTCTAACAGCCTAACGGGTGAACCAATTTCAATGGTTAATATCTTAATCGAAAGAAAATCACTTATTGTACAAACAAAAAAATAAGATTTAAAAAACATACTATGATGGCTGCCGTAAATCCTACGTTTTCTAATTTTTATTTTTTTATTTGTCAATTTTTATTGAATTATGCAAAAAACTTGTATCAAAAGGGTATATTTTTTGTAATTCATATCGTTACTAATATAATAATAAATTTAATAAAAAAAATTGCATGCCAATATCATTAGTAGTTTAGGAAATATTTAGGTTTACATGTGCTGGAAAAGCGGGGTATTGCCCTCGCGTCATAGTAACTAAGTAGAGAATAAAACTTATTTTTGTGATGGAATCTAGCCATTTTGCACAGTGATACTGGAGACTAAAATAAGCAATTTTACCCGCAGCAGCAACATTTTTATCCCTTAGGAACACAGATGGCGCCACTTATTTAACAAAACTTCGAAATTTTGTATAAAATAAACGGCTCAACCGATTTTCATGATTTAAAAGCCCGATGGTTGGTTTTTATACCATAATACATATAAAATATAAATAAGTCAAAAAAGTGTTGGAAATAAAAATAATAAAAAATATTTTGTAAAATAAAAGTGTTTTCATTGATTATGTTGAATCTTGTATTTATTCTTTCTAGTTTTTGACAAATACTTACACATCATTTCTCGTTTGCCTTGTCACAGATGTGTACAACAACGTTAATGCCTAACAGTTCACGAGTTTCCTTATTTTATTCGGTCTACGTAAATTTTTACTCGCTTATTCTGAGTAAACTGTATTCAGTGGATTCAATGTTACTACATAAACTCGTGAACTGTTAGGCATTAACTGTTAGAACTGGCTGTTCTATAAAGAGGTAAACCTAAATGTTATCTATAGGTTGACTTGACTTGTCACTTGTCTCGTGTCGTTTGCCATGTCTAGCAAATAATATCTACAATAAAATCTCTGCTGATTATCCGAATCCTTTCACTGGTCGCCCATAACCCAATAGGTTATGGGCCCAGGACGTTATTAAGGCGCGAGTAGATATTTATTTCAAATTGTTCGACATAAAATCACGGAAATAAAATTTCGACGTGATTTGTATGGAACAATGGCCGGCAGCAGCGGAGCCTTATCGGGCCCTATTGAAAAACTAAAGGGCATCCAGGACTACCACAATTGGAAATTCACCATGAGAATGATCCTCATTCATGAGGATTTATGGGAGTTTGTGGCATCTAAGGATTTAAAGGAAAAGGATGAGAAGAAGGACTTGAAGGCGTTGGCAAAGATTTGTTTGTCTGTACACACCTCAGCATATCCCCTCGTCAGGAATGCGAAGACCGCATTCGAAGCCTGGAACAACTTAAGGCAGGCATTTGAGGATAAGGGCCTGTGCAGAAGGTTGAGCCTGTTAAGAAGTCTCTTCGGCGTGAAGCTGTGCGAGTTCGAGAGCATGGACAAATACTTATCCAGAATCTCGGAGACAGTCCAACAGCTGGAAGACATTGGAGCACCATTGGAGGAGGACTTTGTCGCTGTAGTAATGTTAAGTGGGTTGCCCCAAGACTATGATCCTTTGATAATGACCCTTGAGAACAACAGCATGAAGCTATCAAGTGAAACCGTCAAAGCAAAGTTACTGCAGGAGTACCAGCGTCGCGAGGACAGCTGTGACGCAGTAACGGCTCTGGTTGCTAAGAAGAGTTTCAAGTGCTTCAAGTGTAATAAGAGCGGTCATTTGATGAAGAACTGTCCGCTGGGATCAAAGATCAAGAGTGAGTCGAGCAAAGCCAAGAAGGCTGGGACATCCGAAGGGCTGCTGACAGCTCTGTCCGTCGTCGTAGGCGGAGATGTCTGGTGCGTCGATTCAGGAGCAACGAACCATATGTGTAGCAACAAAAGTGCGTTCAGTGACTTTACTCCTATTACGCCAATTCAGGTGAATGTGGCTAATGGTGAAAAACTGTCTGCTGTAGGTATAGGTAGCGTGAAAGTGAGGTTGCGAGATTGCGTTAGGTCAATAAACGGGGTTTATTTCGTACCGAATCTTGCTGCAAACCTTTTGTCGGTAAGCGCTATGACCCAAAAAGGTTTTACAGTTGTATTCAACTCAAAGGACTGTAAAATTATTTATGGTAGTGATGTCATAGCAACCGCGACTTTGACACAAAATGTCTATCAACTTGACATAAAGCCTATGAAATGTAATGCTGTGTGTGAAAAAACCATGGAAATGCGTGGGAAAAGTATTTTAGTCCCACAGGTACACGAATGTGTGTCGCAGAGCTCGACAGCGGCGAGGTCGATGGAGGTATCGACTACCACTGGAGCAAGTACAGGTGTTGGTAAGGTTTCACGAGAAACCTGGCATCGGCGGCTGGCACATTTGAATGCGAGGAGCATGTACGTCTTGAAAGCAGGTATGGTCACAGGCATTGATTATGATAATGATGAATATCAGTCGTGTGAAGCGTGTGTGTTGGGTAAACAGACTAGAACTCCCTTCCCAAAGGTTTCACAAAGTAGATCGAATGAGGTTCTTGGCCTGGTTCATTCGGATCTGTGCGGTCCTATGCCGCAGCCTTCGTTTGGTGGATCAAAATATTTTTTGACCTTTACCGACGATTACTCTCGCAGGACTTTTGTTTATTTTCTCAAGTCTAAGAGTGAGGTCTTAGAGTGTTTTAAGAAATTCAAGGCACTGGTAGAAAATCAGACAAACAAAAGTATAAAAATTCTGAGGAGCGACAACGGCGGTGAATACATTAATTTTAAATTTCAGGCGTTCCTGGAGGAGCATGGAATCATCCATCAGACTACAATTCCATACTCACCAGCTCAGAATGGGGTAAGCGAGAGAGCGAATCGGACAATCGTAGAGAAGGCGAGATGCATGCTGCAGGACGCGGGGCTCGATAACCGTTTCTGGGCAGAAGCGGTACAGACTGCAGTATACATAAAGAATAGAATTCCAACGAAAGCAGTGATGGGTTCAACGCCTGAAGAGAAATGGTCTGGCAAAAAGGTGGATATCAGCCATTTCAGGATCTTCGGCTGCTTGGCCTATGCTATGGCACAGAAAGGGAAGAAACTCGATCCTAAGTGCAGGAAGTACATATTTGTTGGTTATTGTGAAGAGAGCAAGGGTTATAGACTTATAAATCCTGAACGGCCGAATACGGTAACAACGGCCAGAGATGTTACGTTTTTTGAGAATAAATTTACTTCAAAAACTGAACATGAAGAAGTTGTGTCGAAGTACACGATAACGAAACCGTCGATAATCGCATTGAATACTGACAGTTCAGTATTAGTTGAGCAATCTGTGGAACAGAACCCTGAGTCAGAGCAAATTATAGAGCATGATGTTTCTGTTGTGCCAAGAAGGCAGAGGAGAAAGCAGAAGATCATAATAATTGACAGTGATAGGGAAGATGATGCTGACAACTGGCGAGACGCGTTGAATGAAGAGTTAGCCAAAAACTTGGTTGGTTCGAAAGAGGGGCAGAAACCCAAGAAGTCGAAACGGGTATGCCATGCAAACCGATGGCTACGCTGATGGAAGTTGGATAAAAACTGACTGCAGGTGATTAGAAGTCTGAAAATTGTGAGTACAGAAATCTACTTAACTGTCTCATGTGCATCGCTGTGTGCTGGTGCATGTTTGGTGACCAGACATCGCCCGTGCGGTAAGTCATTTATGTCAATTTAATGAGTCTTATTCCGATTCCCATTGGAAGCCGCTGCTATGTTTTCTCAAAAGTAGGTACCATTGATTATTGGCTTACTTATGAGAAAAAGGGTGGTCTTTAGGTAGTTGGTAGTTGGTTACGTTGACGCTGATTTTATAAAATTGGTAATTCAGTGGTCAGTTGTAAAAGTTAAAACGGCTGCTTTGTCCAGAACAGGGGCAGAGTACATGGTTTCTCAGACGCATGCAAAGAAGGCTTATTTATTCAAACTTTCTTTGAGGAATGTGTATGTTTAGAATGTGTTGTTACCTTACAGTACGAAACACATTGATATTTAAGTAGCATCATTTTATCTGGGACATAGTGCATAGTATTTGATTGTCTGATGAAATGATTGCTGATATGCTCACAAAACGGTTGGTACGTGAAAAGTTTTTAGTTGATGAGTGAGTTTTTAGTTTGAATATACTCATAACAGGGGCTCAACTAAAGTTTTACTTTTTACGTGTCAAGTTTTTTTTTGGAAACGTTTGTTATGTTTTGATGAGTGTATGGTCCTTTGATAAATAACTGTATTTTGTTATTTATTATTTAAACCAATGTAACGTTTTGGTTTAGGGGCAGGTTGGATAAATAGCTGTATTTTGTTATTTATTATTTTAAACCAGTGTAACATTTTGGTTTAAGGGCAGCTGTTAGAACTGGCTGTTCTATAAAGAGGTAAACCTAAATGTTATCTATAGGTTGACTTGACTTGTCACTTGTCTCGTGTCGTTTGCCATGTCTAGCAAATAATATCTACAATAAAATCTCTGCTGATTATCCAAATCCTTTCACTGGTCGCCCATAACCCAATATTAACGTTGTTGTACACATCTGTGACAAGGCAAACGAGAAATGATGTGTAAGTATCTGTCAAAAACTACAAAGAATAAATACGTGATTCATTATCCTCAATGAAAACACTTTTATTTTACAAATTTTTTTTTATTATTTTTATTTCCAATACTTTTTTGACTTATTTATATTTTATATGTATTATGGTATAAAAACCAATCATTGGGCGTTTAAATCATGAAAATCGATAGAGCCGTTTACTTTATACAAAACTTTGAAGTTTGGTCAAATAAGTGGCGCCATCTGTGTCCCTAAGGGATGAAAATATTGCTGTTGCGGGTAAAATTGCTTATTTTAGTCTCCACTATCACTGTGCAAAATGGCTAGCTTTCATCACAAATAGAAGTTTTTTCTCTACATAGTTACTATGACGTGAGGGCAATGCCCCGCTTTTTCAGCACATGTAAACCTAAATATTTCCTAAACTACTAATGATATTGGCATGCAGTTTTTTTTATTAAATTCATTATTAAATGAGTGACAATATGAATTATAAAAAATATACCCTCTTCATACAATTTCTTTGCATAATTGAGTAAAAACTGACAAATAAAAATAAAAAAATTACAAAACGTTGGATTTAGGGCAGCCATTATAGTTTTTATTTTAATTTTATTTTTTAAGTTGTACAATAAGTGTTTTTCTTTCGATTAAGAAATTAATCATTGAAATCGGTTCACCCGTTAGGCTGTTAGAATTTTTCAAAGTTATTTTTAGAAGTGGCGCCCTCTCTGTTTCTAAGGGATGAAACTTGTGCTGCTGCGGGTCAAATCGCTTATTTTTGTCCCTTCTATCACTGTGCAAAGCGGCTTGCTTTCATCATAAAAAGCAGCGTTTCGGTAAAAAATGGCCGTAGCTGCTATAGCTATAAGGGAGGCCACAAATTAACGTTTTTTGGGTGTTCCGTAAGCGCAAGGCAGTGGCGGGTTGATGAAAGAAATAATTCGCTAATGCGTGGCATTGAACGGCAATTTCGCTGGGGCGCAATATTTAGTTAGAAACGTCGGTTTTTTTTTTTTTTTCGACATCATAATGTTGCAACTTCTGTGTTATTTGAGACTTATAAAAGCAAAGGCAGCAATATCCACACCAATTGGTAGGGATGTTGCTGCCTTTGCTTTTATGTCTCATTTGTTCTGTGACTCGACAATGCAGTTTGCAGAACAGAAATCGCAAGCTAAATATGGACGCAAGCAATAGCCGCGCATGCGCGCGCCGGTTCACCTGTTGCGTCGTGTTTATTTTCGGACGCTCAAGCCTCAGGCAGGAGCCAGACAATGTGTCAATAGCCAGGTCAACCCAGACGATTCAGCGTGCTCTGATTGCATGCAAAATCCATAGATTATGCTCCTGCCGCATCGTTGTTAGTTGATGTGGACACGGCTAATATAACTACTTTATTTAAACTACCACCTACTTTATTTAAACTACCACCAATGTTCTAGCTTAAAATTTCCATATATCTCACAAACAGCTTAACCGATTTTGATAAAATATATATAAGAAGACTCGCTAAAACACCTGCTTTCAAATATAAAGAACTTCATCCGAATGGGTTCACTCCTTTAGGAGCTATGGTGCCATAGACAGATACACACACATATGGGGGTCAAACTTATAACACCCCTCTTTTTGGGTCGTGGGTTAATTTTTTTAATTAAAAATCAACTAAAAAAAATTGCGGCAGCTCTGCACTTTTATCTTAGGTACTTTTGATTTTGAGAGAATTTTGGTTACAATTTACAGTCTAGTGAACAGTAACATAAGGTAGCAAATAATTTAACTCATTGATAGCATTTAATAAGTCAACATAGGGCCATATTAGTCTATAAAGTAAAGATTTTTAAAAATTCGCCGAGCACGACAATTTTGCGACATAATTCAGATATAACAGATTCAGCACCTGCATTGGAACCCAATGACGTTTAGGCTTAATGCGAGTTAGCTGTACTGCGTAATAGCTATACACCGCGTAAAGGATTGAAAAGCGTTACCTTCCTACATTATTGCACTACATAAATCAAGATTGCTTCAGTATTCAGTATCAGTATGTCCACAAAGTTCCAATCCTCGCCAATGAAAGATACATTTTAACAAATATTCAAAACAATTCTGCAGGGTCTAGTTACAAAGGACTCACTCCACTGAATGACTTCCCAGCTTGGTACACCGGCTCGTCATCCGAGTCATCGTCCACGGCTGGCAGGGTGGTCCCTCCGAACATCTTACGCATGTTACGTGACGACATTACCTGATAAAGAAAACAAACAATTATTAAGATTTCTGAACATGATAAAATAAAGTGGTAAGTAGGAAAAGGTAGAAACAGCCAAACTAATTGCCAATCTCCAATAGGAGACAGCATTACAAGAAGTAGCCAACTTGACTTACCATATCGAACTTGACGATACAGCAGCCAGAGTTTTCCAGTGATGCTGTTTCTATTCTCTGACTCCTTACCTCACTGGAGGATTGCGTATCTAGACTGGTTTCTAGATACGCAGGTAGTCGAGCTTTCGAAAAATAACTCGCTTACGTGGTAACGACATCGCTAGAAAACTCTGGTCCTAACGTCTTAACCTGGCAAACGCACTTTGATAAAGGCCCGTGAAAGATGCCTGCTTACTAAGTTATTAAATAGGATCAATAAATAAGTTGGCTGAACCCGGGATCTGTTGTGCTTGGGCGGCGTGCGTGGATGCAACAGCTATACCTGTAGACGCTAGGTCGGAGCAATGCAGTTTCCGCGCACTACAAATACGAGCTTACAGCGTGACTTACTTACGGACGGTGTGGGGACCTCCTATTGGCGGCCCGGGCGTGGACAGATTGCTTTATTGATTTATGTGCAGCGTGATGCGCTGGATGTACATCAAATTGCAATTATTAATCAGCTGGATCTTTACGCACACAAAACATGCATGTCTGTGATGCATGCCACTTGTCACTTTTCAACAATGTTCATTTCATGCGTTTTTTTATTTTGACAGCTGAGATCTGAGAATGTTGCCATGGAAGTCAGAAAAATTGCCCTAAAAAGGTGAACAAAATGTTTTACGCCGTCGCGCCGGGTATTTTTGTTTCCCCGATTCCATGGCAGAGGAAGAAGCCAAAGCCCCAACAAAGCCAAAACCGTGTGATGTGTCTTCGTGTGGTTGTTGGGTTGTTGTGTGTTTATACATAGGTGTTCTGTGGTCAATGTCAAGTGTCAACCGAGGGACCAAGCCAAGGGTTGTCTTGTAATGTAATCTGTGGGGTTGTCAACGAAACTCCAAATAACAAACAAAGTTCTAACCATGGGTTATTTTATTTACTGTACTTAAAAATACATGGTTATCTCGCCAAACCGTTAGTGAAATTTATATCAGCAAAAGAAATTCCGTATCCAACTCAAAATGAGGACTGTTCCAAAGTGGGTAAACAAAATTCACGAAGCTGACAAAGTAGAACTCTCGAGGTAAATTATTGCAATATTTTTTGACTTTCTGTTTCTGTTACATGTGAAAATTAACTTAATTTTAGCCGGCTTAGCCTATAAGTTTAGGTACCTATCTGCAGGTTCAACAATGTTATAATCCGTGCGGAATCAGAATGGGATAATACCTTTTGGAACTGAATCGAAAATGAGCTTCTCAGTTCCAAAAGGTATTATCCCATTCTGATCCCGCACGGATTATATCAAGCATTAACAATAACAAGCTGCTGGATTCCTCATAATGTTTTATAATAATTTTCCAATCAAAGAAGTTTGCTTTTACAAAATTAAATATTTTGGTAATTAACTTTGAAAATTAACTATACTTAGGCTGGTATTAATAGTCCTCTGAGATCACCTACTTGAGATCGGTCTCAAGTAGGTGAACTCAGAAAACAAAAATCACCGACTTGAGACATTGGCTTATTAATAAACCTATCTTAGGCGCGAACTTGAGTCCTCGATTTGAGTAAAGAATGAACTATTTGAACGAATGATACCATTTAAAGTTCAAAATGTGGTCAAAAAGCTTAAACCCAACTCAAAAGTACTAGGCGCCCATACATTATAAAGAGACTATTCGAAAAGGCACAACCTGAGTTTGGCCTCCTTTTGGTCCATAAAATTGTCCATGGTCCGGTGTTATTCAGTTGTCCACTTGTCATTTCTATAATAGTCCAGGATTCCACAAACATAAAAGTGATGTTACAAGATATAACACGAACTCTACTCCAAATAGGTACTCGATTATAATAACTAGTGTTTCACCCCGAACTGTGAACTCAGGATGACTAACTTTTTGCTAACCCCATATCCACTCTTCGTCCGATTTGGATTTGGATGTTAGAATTTTAAAATTCTTTTAATTCCATTAAGCCGCCTTTATATTTTTATGACGACACAATCATTCATACATACAAACATACAAACATACTTCGATCGCTCGTTCAATATGACGACACAATTTTGTAGCGGCACCCTGGTCTAGACAAAAAGGAGCAGATCTGACTCGCTTCAGCCATTTTTATTCAGCATTGTTATTCGTTACTTTGGCAACAGAGAGCTTGATCTTGAGTGAGTAACTCAGCATATTAATAAAGCAGCGCTTACTTGAGACCGATCTCAAGTCCTCGACTTGAGTCAAGAATGAACTAATTCAACGACTTGAGTAAAGAATGTACTAGGCTACCATACATTAGAAAGAGGCTAGCCACAACCTCAGTTTGACCTTCAAAGAGGTTCGTAAGGTGAACAACTTTTTTCACTGTTTTCAGAACTGTCGAATAAAAGAAAAAACTTTTTCTATTGTCAAACATCAGTCAAACTACGAAAATAATTATTATAAAAATGTCTCGTAAATTCTTGTGATTTTCAGTATATTGAACGTTTTAGTCGGTTATGGATAATAAGTGGCGCCAGAGAGGTTATTTTCAATATTTTGGCCGAAAAATATCATGCCGGAAACTTCCAACAGAGAGCTTCAGTTCATTCGAGCTTCCGTTATTCGAGCTTCCGTTTTTCGAGCTTCAGTACCTAGCGGACCCAGTTGGATGACCTCTACAAACGAGTTGCTGACAAGACAGGTATTTATTCACTATAATTGTATAAAATATACATAGTTCACGATACAAGTTACAGATATCGTCTAGTTTACGATATAAGTTACAGATATCGTCAGTTAGGTCTTTAAAATACCCCATCATCAACGTTTTTTGCGCATTTAATATAACTTTAGAGGTTATGTTTACGTAGAGAAAGTAGTAATTAGCCAAGCGAATTTATAATAAATTATAGAGCGACCGCAAACCTAACGTTTGATCGCTGCGCACATCATTCTACTACATTAATGTTTTATTTTGATTACAGGAAAATCAGAAAGTACCTACTGTCCGACGCATAATCGACGAAGTTAGGGCGTTATGATAGGAGGGATAAAAACCAAGGCAATTTTAAAACACCAGCTTTGGTCCCGAAACCTGAAATAATGTGTGGAGAATGAACACATAAAATGAGGGGAAGAATACTCGACTCAGCGCAAATTCATGTCAGGTGTGGAAATTTTAGATGATGATTAGGAAACAATATTGTATTAATAAATATGTTACAACTCTCCCAGGCTTGTTTATTTTCCAATTAGAAAAAAATATTGATAATTATGTAACATTAATTAAGGTCTTCCCTATTCAGATTTATCTTCAAGTATCAACTTAATTTACTAAATACCTACTACTCCTCTGAATGATACCACACCCTCTAGTTTTCCCTACTATATTCGCTTTATATTTTATGCATGCCTAGTAACCTCCATGGTCCAACTGGGCTTTGAAAAAACTAGGTACGAGTAAAGAGGTTTGAATTGTATGTTGTGCTGCCATCTACATGATAAGTATCATACTACATGAAGCTTTCTGTCACCAATCGCCATATAAGAGATTCCGGATGTTTATGCACGCCTAATACCTTCAGACCATTGACATGACGTCATTCACGTTACAGCACTCAAATTCTATTGTACACACGACAGCATGTCAAAGTGTACACTTTTGTTGTAAAGTCGCCCGTAACGTAAGCGAGTAGAGTGCTAGCGTGTAAAGGTCGACGTGTTGTCGTGTGTACGTGCGTTTCACGAAATAATTCCCTTGGATTGTACAAAAATAGTCCCTATTACATCGTAATAAGAGTTTCGTCAAGGGAACTCTTTCGTGAAACGCAATAGAGCCCGGATTTTCAGTAAGGAAACTTTCTGCCTTTTTATTAGTGTGTGGTGTAGTTTCTTACAAGATTATGGGAGCCTGCAAATAGTAGTTTTTCTTTGAAATTAAACTTAATTTTGACAACACTTCAGTATTTGGCCAAGTACAAGCTCGTAGCTTCTGATTCTACCATGCCTTTATAGGTAGTATTTGAGTTTTAGATGGTGACGCGGTGGTGGCATAATGGGTAGAACAATGGACTCGGAATCGACGGATCCTGGTTCG
Source organism: Zelleria hepariella (assembly GCA_949319315.1). Lineage (NCBI taxonomy): Eukaryota > Metazoa > Arthropoda > Insecta > Lepidoptera > Yponomeutidae > Zelleria > Zelleria hepariella. The sequence continues at coordinate 11,589,327 of OX439379.1, forward strand.
AGTCCCGATGAGGGCATGTACCCTACCCATGACATTAATTTATTTCAAAGTCGCATACATACCACTCCCCGACTGTGAAGGAAAACATCATGAGGAAACCGGAGCGTCTGAGGCTATATACCAAACTAAACTCAAACTTAGTTCCAGCTTATTTTTTTAAACCTCAGCTCTTCGGAGTTCTTTCTTGGTAATATGACTGTGGGGCTCTGAACTGCTGGAGTTTTGCAGCTCGAAGAACTCGGGCTGGTAGAAACACTTTTCTGGCTAGTCATAGCGATGTGGTAGAGGTGCCGGTCGAATGACGACGACAAATTATTTCACACCACAAGGTCCCTTTCCACGTAACTTCCGATGTCGACTATGGTCCTAAGTATATTGTTAAGCTGCAACTTCTTGCGGTAGGTTCGCTTTGGATGCGCGCTGACTAAACATCATTTTTGTATATTAATTATCAAATTATCACATATTAATTATTCTTGCTTTGCGTAGTCGGGTAATGAAAAACACGAACTTGAGTCGGCTATCGCCTGCACTTGGAAATGACAGTCGCAAGTCTGGTCTCAAGTAGGTGAACTCACGTAAGATTGTGACTATTAATAAGCCAGCGACTCCGGTCTCAAGTAAGTGATCTTACAGCTTCTTAACATTTTATGCATGCCTAGTACTCTAAACCACGTTGTATTGAAATTGAGACGTCACGGACTGTCAAAAGATGAATGACTCACTCAATTCCGATCTCAAGTCGGCTCTATTAATATGGCGTCGACTCAAGTAAGTCGACTCACTCAAGCAAGTCGGCTAATGTCAATGTCAATCTCAAGATCGTGTCTATTAATAAGCAGACAGCTACTCAAGTTTGACATTACCCAAGGCTTGACATTTACCTCCTTGAGATCGATCTCAAGTAGGTGAACTCAGACGACTATTAATACCACCCTTAGGTACATCATAATTACATATAATAGCCATTACATGGCACTACCAGTAATCAAACCTAGAGCTTCTTGATTGGGAGTCCACCATTCTACCCACTGTGCTTCCACTCACATTCCCTCAACAACTAACAGCTTTTCAGTAATGAGGATGTTCTTTTTCCAGTGTCCACACAATGTGCTTCAGTCCGGACGGCACCCAGCTGGTCATCGGTGCCGGGGAGAAGGTGATGGTCTACGACCCTCGGGATGGAGCCCTGGTGCAGCTACTGCAGGCTCATAAAGGCACAGTCAACTCCGTAGTGTACTGCGGTGATGGCAAGAAGTTTGCCAGTGGCAGCGCTGACAAAAACGTCATTATTTGGACGTCCAAAATGGAAGGGGTCTTGAAATATTCGTAAGTCAAATAGTGTCTGCTCAAACATTACTCAAATTTTAGTACTTTTAGGCCCGGTTTCTGAGTTGAGAATTTCACTAAGCACAATGTGGGTCAATGTGGGTAAATGTAAACGGATATAAAGAAAAAATTACCGTGTTTACAAAAGCCATCCAACCTTAATGGTATAGTCAAATGTCCGCCATTTTAAAAAAATCGCATATTTCCGGCTAACGTTAAAACATGTCTTAATCGACAGAGAAAGCAATCATAAAAATTAACTATTCTTTGTAAAAAATACGAAAGTGATATACTTTGGGAAATATAAGGGTTTAAACATTTGTTTGAGCATAAAACAACTTGGTTGTAAGAAAACTCTTTGCGCATGTAAAATAGATCAACAATTTAATGTTAAAGCTGCGTTTTAACAGTAAAATTACTTATAACGAGAGTACCGTCCAAGTAAGACAAGGCTTCTGATCTGCCGGCCTTTTATTTAATTTCCATCCAAGGCAATTTTGACGATTAGAGCTCCATCCTAGTTGATGTTTTTGCGCCCATAGACAAAATATCAGAAGAACCGACCAATCAGAAGCCCCGGCCCTCTTGGGCGGTGCTCGTCAATCTCGTCATAGAGTAAATTGTACTCTTCGTTTTATTGTAATTTGACTGTGAAAACGCGGCTTTAGTGTACAACAAAAGAGTTTCCAAAATGTGCGTAGGTTTTATTTCTTAGGGTCGCATTTTTCTCAAGTTTCATGTTTTCTTACAATCATTAATAGTACATTACTGTAATGGGTGCGTTTCTGGCGCGCTTTTGATGGCCGACAGAGCGCAGTGTAGCGCAGCTCAAGGCCATTACAGCGTGGTCAGCATTGCAGCCCTTGATGGACAAGCTTTATAGCGCGGACAGCAAGGGCTGCAATGATGACCAAGCTTGAGGGCCGAGAGCGTAGCTAAGCTAAGCTCGAGGCCATCATAGCGTGGCCAGCAGCGCGACCAAGGCGTGTATAGTGCTTAACTCAAACAAAGCGAGTAATTGATGAAGACCTAGGACCTAGGTCCTAAGTTCTAGGTCCTAGGTCATAGGTGCTAGGTCCTGGGTCGTAGGTGCTAGGTGCTAGGTCCTAGGTGCTAGGTCCTAGGTGCTAGGTCCTACGTCCTAGTTCCTATATTATCTTTATCTTTATCTTTATCTTTATCTTTATCTTTATCTTTATATTTATCTTTATCTTTATCTTTATCGTTATATTTATCTTTATCTTTATCTTTATCTTTATCTTTATCTTTATCTTTATCTTTATCTTTATCTTTATCTTTATCTTTATCTTTATCTTTATCTTTATCTTTATCTTTTTCTTTATCTTTATATTTATCTTTATCTTTATCTTTATCTTTATCTTTATATTTATCTTTATCTTTATCTTTATCTTTATCTTATATCCTAGGTCCTAAGTCCTAAGTCTTATGTCCTAGATCCTAAGTTCTAAGTCCTAGGTCCTAGGTCCTAGGTCCTAGGTACTAGGTCCTAGATCCTAAATTCTAAGTCCTAGGTCCTAGGCCCTAGGTCCTGGGTCCTAGTCCTAAGTTCTATGTCGCAAGTACCAGGTCCTAGGTCCTAGGTCCTAAGTCCTAAGTTCTAAGTCCTAAGTCCTAAGCCCTAAGTCCTAAGTCCTAAGTCCTAAGTCCTAAGTCCTAAGTCCTAAATCCTATGTCCTAGGTCCTAGGTCCTAGGCCCTTGGTCTTACGTCTCAAGTTCTAAGTCCTAAGTCCTAAGCCGCAAGTCGCAAGTCACAAGATGTATAAATCATCTCATTACGTAGATGTAAGGGCTGTCTGTCAGTAGGGGCAATTTTCATCACTGGCCTTTTTGGTCTGATGACCTTCTGCTATCCCGCCCGTGCAGGGACAAACTTAAAAAAAAAAAGAAAAATCCCTGGCCTTTTAATAATCTAAACCAAATACATATTGCAGCTTTATTCGCTGCTACGGGCCTATGCACACATGCTTTACCTTCAATATGTGTTGTGTCGTCGTTTTTTTTTTCGTTGAGGTTTTGTGTTCCAAGACTTTTCTTTTATCAACATGGCGGTCTGTAGTTTAGCTCTAGGCAAAACTGAATTTTGAAACCACTAAATCTCCGTAAGTATATCGTTTCAGACATTTTTCCTAAGAATGTTTTCATCTTATTTTTTTTTTCTATTAAGATACGTTTCGTCGCAAGCTGGAAGATTTTATTTAAAAACAAAATCTCCGACCCCATAGGAAAATGTCGGACTGAAAACTTCAATCTCCATATAAAAGCGGATCTTAATACTCTAATATCTTCATAACGATATCGTTTTAGACATTTTTCCTAAGAATGTTTTCGTTTTATATTTTGTTCCTCAGTCTAATAAGCTAGGTTTAGTTACAAGCTGAGAAAACGTGATTTTTTTAAAATGGCGGCGGTGTCACTATGTAACTTGCCATACAAAATGTTGGAAGCTCTTTTTACAATAAATTGTAAATTTACTGTACTACAGGTTTTTTTTAAGGTCTATAGAGTTAATAGATAACCAAGTCAGAGATGGAAATCAAATATAAACAAGTAAATGCTTTATTTAATTTTTTATTATAAGTTTAAATTTGCCCCAGTAAACTTTTTTAAATATCCTCATTTTGGGGAAATTGTAAACACAATATTCTGACTGACCTAACATCTCACAATCTTTATATCTTATATAAGAGGTAAAAGGAAACAAACTAAAATGTCCGTAATACCTCCTGTGGTACATAATATCAGGAGTAAATGTGTTTTTGATGTCTGACAATGACACTTCAAAATTGCCGCCATAAACCATAGACAAGAGTTGCATTTCGATATACGCAAAATTGTTTAAGAGCAAAATTGACGTAGTTATCGGGCGTGTCTCCATTCACCTCTGTTTACATTTACCCACATTGACTATACTTCATTAGAAGTACCTGAAACTTGTTCCGCACCAATTCGAAAAAGATAAGGTGCGACAAGGATCTTTTTGGCCCGTGACCTTAATCGAAAATAACAGTAGCGTAGAACAACTATTTCTACTCCTCTCGCGCAAATACCATGCTCTGAGCTTTGGCTCTTTTGCATCACTGTGGCTCAGACCCACTCAAAGGCTCTAAGGCCCGGTTTCTGAGTTGAGATTTTTACTAAGCAAATACTTAAGTATCGCTATGTCGCGCTCTTTTGTGAGAAATCGGCAGAGACAGGACGATACTTAACCATTTGCTTAGCAAAATTCTCAACTCAGAAACCGGGCCTTACTAAATTTGTTCCTAGAGATCATATAAAAGTTAGGGGCTGTACATTTTTCTGGCTGTGTTAGTATCAATGACATTCTAGACAAATAGAATTTTATTGGTTAGTATGGTAATAGCTTTTACTCAAGTTTTACTTTTATCCCAGTAAAAATATTTTTGAATGTATCTGGTACATTATCTGGTATGTTAAATCGGTAGTTCTGATTGTGTGCTGACTTGTTTATGATGTTGGCCCAATGAATAATCCAAGTTTGTGACCTCGAGACATTTACAATTATTATACTGGTTGCATCTAATTTTATTTTTTTTTACTTTCAGGCACAGCGAAGCAATCCAATGCCTCGCATACAACCCAGTGACATTCCACCTCGCCTCGTGCGCCCTGACAGACTTCGCGTTCTGGTCTGCGGAGGTGAAGGCCGTGCAGAAGTACCGCGTCTCCGGTCGCATCACCAGCTGCGCCTGGTCTGCCAACGGACAGCACTTGGCCGTGGGGATGGCCAACGGGACCGTCTCCATCCGGGACAAGGTTGGCGCTAACTGGTGGCTTCTTAGCATCACTAACCACACCAAACTAAATCCCATAGAATCCGCATTATGTATAAAATCCACCGAACTAAATCCCATAGAATCCGCATTACGTATAAAATCACAACAAAAACTTGTCCTTACAGAAACAAATGATATCAGCAATAGAACAATACGAAACATCATTTCAACCATACGTCTAATATTCGAATGTCAACCTTATTGCATTAGTGTACAGTTTGATTTTAATTGCAAAGACTACGAGGAAATAAGCTCCCAAAGAGGATTGGGACATCTAATTTTCAAGACACATTTCGGAGTTCTATGCACTATCTTGTTTTATTCTTGATCGAAGATAAAATCACAATAAAAACTTGTAGTTCAGTCAGTATAGTAGTTGTAGAGTGCGTGGGCGGGAACCTAAGCAATTTCTTCAGAAACCTATTCAGGGTGCTTAGGGAGAAAACATACTAAAAGTCCTGACGTCTAGGAGGTGAGCCGAGGGAGGGGGGGGGGGGGGGTGACAAAGGTCTCAATTTTAGGTTTTTTGCCTATATCTCTAAAATGGTGCATTGTAGCGAAAAATGGTCTAAGATGAAATGAAAGCTTATTAAATTCTCTATAACTTTGATTCTATACAGTTTTTCCATATTTCCATCCGTTTTCGAACTACAAGCTCTGGAAAAGTAAAAATTTCAAAAATAGCCTTTTTTTTAAATATTCGTTTCTCATTCCAATTCTGTGGATATTTTTTTATTCTCTTAGGTCGTGAGGATCCTGGCAAATGTTCTTTTTTTCTGGTATCTTCTTTCTCGCCCTCCTCAGTGGTGAGTGGATCTTGCTGAGAGGGCTCTAAATCATCTTCATCGTCATCCTCATCGATTTCCTTGCTAGAAAACACGCCGTTGAAGTATTTTTCTTGGCGATGAAGTGCAGAAGTACATTTTAGCATTGCTTTCCAGCATCCACATTTGCCACTGCTTCTATCCTTGGAGCAGCGACAAAATATTGTTTTCAGTCTTCTTCTTAGCGTATCGATGGCAAAACCGATACTTAAATCTAAACTGTTTTGCCCCAGAATTTGGCAACCTGAATTGCGTCGTCACTAGCCGTCATGAGGTCCTCCTGTGTGCAGTTGTTGGGGACTTGGGGCACGCAGGGCATGATGCAAGGCAATTGTTTTAGTAAAAACTCAGACGCTGGTAAATCTTCTGTTGTTATTGGCGCCAAGTTATCAGGCTTAACATTTGCTACTGACCTCATGAATCACTGGAAGCGGTACTGATTGAGGGAGGTCAGTTTTGCTGGTGCCCTATACCATTTCAGGAAGCACACCTTCCCAGCTTCTGCAATATCATTATGACTGGAGTTGGGGTTGTAAAAGATCTCTCCAGCCACCTGAGAGCGCAGCTAAATATCATTCTTGGCGCACATACCACCAAGTGCAGCAGTGGCTCGGGAATGAGCTGCCCCCTCAAGAATGGGGACAGACAAATGAAAGTGATATCTATTGGGTTATAGGCAACCAGTGAAAGGATTCAGATAATCAGCAGAAATTTTATTGTTCGTAGATATTATTTGCGTTTAGAAATGGCAAACGACACGAGACAAGTGACAAGACAAGCTAACCTATAGGTAACATTTAGGTTTACCTCTTTATAAAACAGCCAGCCAGTTCTAACAATATCTTGGCGCCAATAACAACAGAAGATTTACCAGCGCCCGAGGTTTTACTAAGGATTAAAGCAGTGGCAAATGTGGATGCTGTAAAGCAATGCTGAAATGTTCTTCTGCGTGCCTTCATTGCCAAGGAAAATACTTCAACGGCGTGTCTTCTAGCAAGGAAGTCGATGAGAATGACGATGAAGATGATTTAGAGCCCTCTTAGCAAGATCCACTTACAACTGAGGAGGGCGAGGAAGAATATACCACAGAAAACGAACATTTGCCAGGACCCTCACGACCTAAGAAGATAAAAGTATACCCACAGAATTTGAATTAGAAACGAATATTAAAAAAAATTGCTTTTTTTGAAATTTTTATTTTTTCAGAGCGTGTAGTTCGAAAACGGATGGGAATATGGATAGAATCAAAGATATAGAGAATTTTATAAGCTTTCATTTCATCTTAGAACATTTTTCGCTACAATGCACCGTTTTAGAGATATTGGCAAAAAACCTAAAATTGAGACCTTTGTCACCCCCCCCTCCCTCCGGCTCACCTCCTAGACGTCAGGACTTTTAGTATGTTTTCTCCCTAAGCACCCCGAATAGGTTTCTGAAGAAATCCCTTAGGTTCCCGCTCACGCACTCTATACCCTCCTTTGAGGCGTTCCCTGACTGAACTATTGTCCCCACAGAAACAAATGATATCAGCAATAGAACAATACGAAACATCATTTCGACCATACGTCTAATATTCAAATGTCAACCTTATTGCATTAGTGTACAGTTTTACTTTAATTGTATAGACTACGAGCAAATAAGCTCCCAAAGGCAGTTTGGACATCTATTTTTCCAGACACATTTCAGAGTTCTATGTTGTATCTAGTTTTATCCTTGATTGAAGACTGGCCACCTTGAGCTTTCTCCATGTCATAAATAAAGTCGGGATAAAGTCTATTCAATGGATTGAGAGAGAGTTCTCAATATTGTTTTCATGCCTTTCATGCCAGCCCTTCTGTTAAACTTAGGCAATAACTCGATCAAGGTACAGCATATAAAGGTTTACATCTTTGTTGCAACAATGTGCCTTTGAAATAGATTGTGATAGGATTGTGATTAACTTCGACAAGCCCTATAGAGGCGCTCTAGAGCTTTTAAGCTTTGCATTTTTAGATTATCCCTACGCGACGGTGTTTGAATAGAGGATTCCCGCACGTCTAAACTGGAAAGCTAAAAATACAGGACACCCACAAATATTTCTTTTAGACACGATTATAAGGTTTGGTAGAGCAATGGCACAGTATGCCAGTTCAGGAAGTAGGGTGGCGGAAAGAGCACAATTTTCACAGTTTTTTCAATTTTGTAGCTATTTTTGTTTATCGATTTTTGTTTTGGGGCAATAAAACAGTATATTATTTTAGTTACTGAGCAAATTATATCTCGAAATGTAAAGAACTTCTTAGCAAATAGTGGACTGTATTTATTGGTTCGCTGAAAAAAGTTACCTAATAAGTACGTAAATCGCTTTCGTGACGAAGCCGCGTCGCCCCAATAACACTGATGAAAGAGCTGCACTAACCTTAACTTTCCTGAACCGGAGACGCTCACGGGTGCAGCGCAACTGGTGGTGTTGATGATCTTCCTTTCGTTGGGCCGGGCGAACTTTCACGGGTGTTTGTTTGGTTCAGTCTTTCAATGGGTTTTCACATAGATAAAATTATTATAGTTAGTTCGTTTTAGAAAACATAAAATTATTGCGCACACAAAATCACATATTTTCATGAAGGACGAAAAATCAAGAGACAATTTTCATCTGTCACTTTCGGTCGCCGCCTCGCCCGACCGGCCAGCACGCGCACGGCGCGCACCTTCATGGAGACGCTCCAAGGAGGTCGGTCTCGGCGTGCAGTCCCGTACCAATATCATTAGAGCGACACGACTTATTGAACACCCCCCACCGAAAGCGACTTGACGCTTTCCCATCACTAAAGAAGTATTGTAAGAAAAAGCGCATGCATAAAAAAATAAAATAAAAATTTTGACCGTACATCGTCATTAAAGAAAATTAAATGTTAATTTACTATAATACATTCTTCCTAATGAACAAATGGTAAAATGCTTAACTTATTCGTAGGCCTCTGAAAGATCTGTCTTTTAGATCGTAACGTCACCTTCCGGACAATGCCGTCTGGCCCTGGGTGAACGTTTTCGATAATGGCAAGAGGCCAGTTGGATGAAGTCACTTGGTCATCTTTAACTAAAACTAAATCTCCTACTTTTAAGTTAGACGGTGAAACGAACCATTTTGCTCTTTGTTGCAGAGTATTTAAATAGTCTTGGCTCCATTTCTTCCAAAACAGTTGTGAGCAACTTTGCAGATATTGCCAACGTGACAAATGACCTATCGGAACGTCCTTAAGGTTGTATTCTGGTACAGCAGTCAAACTCTTACCTACGAGGAAATGACCCGGAGTCAAGACATTGAAATCATTAGGGTTGTCGCTAGCAGGCAATGCACATAATGGACGCGAGTTCATTATGGCTTCAATTTTGCAGAATATAGTGGAGAGCTCTTCAAACGTTAAAGACTTTTCTCCAACAGCACGCACAAGATGGTACTTGGCCGACTTGACGCCAGCCTCCCATAGCCCGCCCATGTGTGGAGCACTGGGTGGGTTAAATTTCCATGTGATCAATCGCTGAGCGCAACCGTCCAAGATATCATGTTGGTTATGCTTATCTGACAGAAACTTTTGCACTTCTGCTAGATGTTTGCTAGAAGCGACAAAATTTGTGCCGCAGTCGGAGTAGAGACACGCGCATAGACCTCGCCGTGATACGAATCTATCTAAAGTGGCCAGAAAGCAATCAGCTGATAAGGATGATAAGACCTCTAGATGAACCGCTTTTGTAGAAAAGCATACGAAGATTGCCAGATATGTATGCCTTACTTATCTTTGCGTTACGACGAACGCTTTCTTTTATGTAAAATGGTCCGCCCAGATCTACGCCAACGTGTTCGAATACTTTATTCGGCAACAAACGCGTCGATGGTAAAGGACCACGGGCACATTAGTATGAAGTCTGGGCCCACTGACAGTTGACACTTGATGAAATTTTTTACATTGTCCGACCTCAATAAACTTCATGTCAAATGAAAGCTCTTGAAGAGTACTTCAATTTATTCTACGGCAGCTTAGTCAAAATCGAGCGCGAAAATGGTGTTTTGGGCACATTTGTCCCATTTTATGACGATTGTCCGACCTCAATAAACTTCATGTCAAATGAAAGCTCTTGAAGATTACTTCAATTTATTCTATAGCAGCTTAGTCGAAATCGAGCGCGAAAGTGGTGTTTTGGGCATATTTGTCCCATTTTATGAAGATTGTCCGACCTCAATAAACTTCATGTCAAATGAAAGCTCTTGAAGAGTACTTCAATTTATTCTATGGCAGCTTTGTCAAAATCGAGCGCGAAAATGGTGTTTTGGGCATATTTGTCCCATTTTATGAAGATTGTCCGACCTCAATAAACTTCATGTCAAATGAAAGATCTTGAAGAGTACTTCAATTTATTCTATGGCAGCTTAGTCGAAATCGAGCGCGAAAGTGGTGTTTTGGGGATGGGCATATTGGGCCCACTGACAGTTGACATTTTACATTGTCCGACCTCAATAAACTATATGTCAAATGAAAGCTCTTGAAGAGTACTTTAATTTATTCTTTGATAGCTTAGTTAAAATCGTGCGCGAAAATGGTGTTTTGGGCATATTTGTCCCATTTTATGAAGATTGTCCGACCTCAATAAAACTCATGTCAAATGAAAGCTCTTGAATAATACTTTAATTTATTCTATGGCAGCTTAATCGAAATCAAGCGCGAAAGTGGACAATCTTCATAAAATGGGACAAATATGCCCAAAAAAACATTTTCGCGCTCGATTTTGATTAAGCTGCCAAAGAATAAATTAAAGTACTCTTCAAGAGCTTTCATTTGACATAAATTTTATTGAGGTCGGACAATGAAAAATGTCAACTGTCAGTGGGCCCAATATGCCCATCCCCAAAACACCACTTTCGCGCTCGATTTCGACTAAGCTGCCATAGAATAAATTGAAGTACTATTCAAGAGCTTTCATTCGACATGAGTTTTATTGAGGTCGGACAATCTCCATAAAATGGGACAAATATGCCCAAAACACCATTTTCGCGCTCGATTTTGACTAAGCTGCCTTAGAATAAACTGATGTACTTTTCAAGAGCTTTCATTTGACATGAGTTTTATTGAGGTCGGACAATGTAAAATCTCAACTGTCAGTGGGCCCAATATGCCCATCCCCAAAACACCACTTTCGCGCTCGATTTCGACTAAGCTGCCATAGAATAAATTAAAGTACTCTTCAAGAGCTTTCATTTGACATGAGTTTTATTGAGGTCGGACAATCTTCGTAAAATGGGACAAATATGCCCAAAACACCATTTTCGCGCTCGATTTTGACTAAGCTGCCTTAGAATAAATTAAAGTACTCTTCAAGAGCTTTCATTTGACATGAGTTTTATTGAGGTCGGACAATGTAAAATGTCAACTGTCAGTGGGCCCAATATGCCCATCCCCAAAACACCTCTTTCGCGCTCGATTTCGACTAAGCCGCGATAGAATAAATTAAAGTACTCTTCAAGAGCTTTCATTTGACATGAGTTTTATTGAGGTCGGACAATCTTCTTAAAATGGGACAAATATGCCCAAAACACCATTTTCGCGCTCGATTTTGACTAAGCTGCCTTAGAATAAACTGATGTACTCTTCAAGAGCTTTCATTTGGCATGAGTTTTATTGAGGTCGGACAATGTAAAATGTCAACTGTCAGTGGGCCCAATATGCCCATCCCCAAAACACCACTTTCGCGCGCGATTTCGACTAAACTGCCATAGAATAAATTAAAGTACTCTTCAAGAGCTTTCATTTGACATGAGTTTTATTGAGGTCGGACAATCTTCATAAAATGGGACAAATATGCCCAAAACACCATTTTCGCGCTTGATTTTGACTAAGCTGCCATAGAATAAATTGATGTACTCTTCAAGAGCTTTCATTTGACATGAGTTTTATTGAGGTCGGACAATCTTCATAAAATGTGATAAATATGCCCAAAACACCATTTTCGCGCTCGTTTTTGACTAAGCTGTCATATAATAAATTAAAGTACTCTTCAAGGGCTTTCATTTGACATCAAGTTTATTGAGGTCGGACAATGTAAATTTTTTCATCAAGTGTCAACTGTCAGTGGGCCCAATGTGCCCATGGTCCTTTCCCATTTCAGGCTGAAGCAGCACGGGCTTGCATTTGTAACACGTCCTACACTTTGACAGAATCGACCGAATAATGCTACGAGCCGATAGTATCCAGTAATTCTGATTCAAAATATTTTGTAGGGTCCGTGGTCCAGAGTGCAAATATTTCTTATGGAAATATTCAATCATGAGTTTTGTCAACCTACTACGTTTCGGTAACAACAGCGGATGTTTAGCGTTGTACGGTAACTCTGAGTGAGTAATACGACCCCCCACCCTGAGAAAACCTTGGCTATCGAGAAACGGTGATAATTTCCTTAACGAAGGAATGTATTTTGTCCCTTTCGACAAAGCATTTATTTCTTCACCAAAGTAGGCTTTCTGTGCTACTTTGATCAAGCAATCATGTGCTTGATTCAGCTCGTCAGTGGTTAGCACTTCACGGTTTTCAACAGAAGCTTTAGATCTCCGAAACAATCTTAAAATTCGTGCTATCGATCTTTGCATTTTCGAGTAGGACGAAAACTGATTACATATCCTTTCGAAAAAATCAACTTTACTCTCTTGAGCATCTGTCTGTTGAGTGAGAAGACTGAAAGAATTTGTGTTTGCTTTCAACTCAGGTATGTCAGCATCTGTTCTATTGAAAAACGTGGAGACAGGCCAGGTATGAGCGGGATCATACAACCAAGCAGGGCCTTCAAACCATTGTGAACTGAGTTCAAGGAACTGTGTTGGAGACGCTCCACGCGAAGCAACGTCCGCCATATTATTCTCGCTACTAACGTGGCGCCATGCACTAAGCGGAATCGCTTCTACAATCGCAGCAACACGGTTGCTGACGAATGTTTTTAGCTTGTAAGCGTCAGTTTGAATCCAAGCCAGGACAATTGTAGAGTCGGTTAGCGCAGTAACGCGTGTTATTTTAACTCGAGAGAGAATGTCATGCAAATACTTGATTTGTTTGCTCAACAGCGAAGCTGCCATAAGCTCCAACCTTGGGATTGTCACTGGTTTAACGGGAGCTACTTTCGACTTTGCGATAAGCAGTCTACACTTCACTTCATCTCCACTGCGTGAAATGGCATAGACCGCTGAAGCGTAACCACGGGAAGATGCGTCGCAAAAGCCTACTAATTCGCATTCTGACCGTCCCGAAAATAAAGCATGCCGTTCGATCTGTATCTTAGATAACAGCGGTAGCTCAGCTATAAAGGCTAGCCATTGCTCGCAGACTTCTTTGGGCAGTTGTTCATCCCAACCGATACCCAATTTCCAGAGGTCCTGAAAAATGCACTTCGCTATAAAAGTGCATGGCGAAATATAACCCACGGGATCATAGATCGTAGCTAATATCTTTAGAACGGACCTTTTGGTAGTAACGACATCCTGTCTATTCACGGAAAAGCTGAATGCGTCAACCAACGGAGACCATTGCAAGCCTAATAGCTTTATAGAAACATCGTTTCTATCCTTCTCAAATGAGATGGTGCTTTCGCGGTGCTCCACGGGAACACGCTCAAGTAGATCGGGACTATTACTAGCCCACTTCTTCAGCGTTAAGCAACCACTTTCCATCAAACTTATGAGCTCGTCTTGCAATTCGCAAGCTTGTGAGAACGTCTCACATGACCATAGGACGTCATCCATATAGATTCCTTCTCTTACGACCTGAGCTGCTGAAGGGAAACGTTCGCCTTCATCACTCGCCAGCTGATGCAAGGTACGAATCGCCAGAAAAGAAGAACTACGAAGACCGTATGTAATAGTCTTTAGTTCGAAAACTTTCACGGGTTCATCAGTAGATGACCTGTACAAGATGTGCTGGTATTTACGGTCACTATCACGTACTAAAATAGCGCGGTACATTTTGCAAATATCGCTCGCAAAACAGTACTGAAACAGCCTAAAATTGATTATTATTGCACCTATATCACGGCATAGGTTAGGCCCTGTTAACTGAATGTCGTTGAGAGAGACGTTGGTACTTGTTTTTGCCGAGGCATTAAAAACTACGCGCAAAGGTGTCGAAGAACTGCTTGGTCTAAGAACCTCGTGATGAGGTATCAAGTATTCACTGGGCTCACTACCAGTATACAGTTCCATGTGACCGAGACTTTCGAACTCTACCATGAAACCGTCATACGCCTGCTGTAGTTCTGGAGCACGTGCGAGTTTTCGTTCAGTGGCCAGCAAACGACGCTCTGCGGCGGCGCGCGAATCGCCCAGCGGCGCACGGTCGGAAGCCAGCGGTAGAGGCACCACGTAGCGCCCGTTCACGTCGCGACGATGTTCCTTGGCGTAAATACTCTCAGCTAACTCATCGAGTGGGCTAAGTACGGATTTGCACGGCAATTCCTCTACTTCCCAGAAATCTCGCAGGATCTTGTCTAGAGCTTGTTCTTGACAGATTGACAAGTGAAAATTGTGTGAATTTGACTGATTGTTGTGATACAACTTACCACTAACGATAAAGCCAAATATCGTCTCAATAACATTCGGTATGTCGGGTTTAATGTTTATCGGTTTGTCCCTAATCAAATCAGATGCAATGTCATTTCCTAAAAGAATATCAACCGGCAGACTCTCATGAAACAAGGGGTCAGCCAAATCAAAGCGTTGATATTCTTCCACCACGTTAGGCGGAAATGAAATGTTAGGCATTTCCGACGATACTTTTGCTACCACTACCATATCAACCGAGAAAGTCGGAACGTCCGAGTTACAAGGTTTTATTTCACAAGTGACCATACCAAAGTTTTGTACCACTTCACCGCCGAGCCCGGACACTGTGAACGGACATTTATTACGGCGTAGACCCAAACGTTGAGCACACTGTGAAGTGATGAAAGAGCTCTGAGCTCCAGAATCGAGAACAGCACGGCAGTTCTGACTCTGACCTGCGACATCATCAATGCTAATACGCGCTGTCCCTAGCACTACGCCATAGTTTGAATTTTCATTCACGGAATGAAGATTCTCTTTGACAGCAGCGGTCACCGAATCCACGGGATTACACGGTTTCCCTACTAGGGGCGCGGACGCTTGCGCCGGCACGGCCGACACACACACGTTCGCGTCACGATGCAGCAAGTAATGATGAGGCAAAGAGCACACACCACATGTCATATTACTTTTGCAACTTGATGAACTATGACCTGTTTTTAAGCAATTGTTGCAGAGGTTCAAAGTGTTGACACGGTCAACTCTGTCCTGAACCAACAGTTTACGAAACTGTTCGCATCGATAAATCATGTGATTTTGTTTGCAATGAGCGCAATTAAATTTTGATTCATTGTGAGATTGACTGTCGTCACGGGACGTAGCCAAACTCACTTTCGGCAAAGCCTGTGGCGCGCGAAGATGCTTGTTGTTATTATTATTAAACGGATTAGTTTTACTACTCTGTTGCATGACTTTGGGAGTAAAACTCGTTTGTGGCTTTGTCTTGCTTTGATTGCTAGACCAGGAGGTAGCTGCTGGAAACGTGTGCTCGAGCACTTTGATTTGTTTGTTAACAAATTGAATGAGTTCCGTAAAAGTCGGCAGCTCGTTTCCCACTCGACTTTCCTCAAACAATTTTCGCGTGTGGCTATCAAGACCACGAAGAGCAATGTGACAGAACAAGTAGTCATCTAAATTATCTATTTCCAATGCGTGAATCGCTTTCAGAGAATGATCGAACGTCTCAATAAACGAAGTTAAGCCCGCCATACTATCTTTAGTCAAAGGTGTGAAACTCAGCATTTTATCTAAATACCTGCCAGTCAATGCCCTCTTATCTTGGTATTTGTCTACTAAACTTTGCCAAACTACGGCATAATTTCGGGCAGTGATTGGAAGGCTCTTAACCATGTTGAGTGCTGAACCTTTCACGCAAGACAGCAAGTAATGAAACTTATCTATGTCATCGAAGTTTCTGTTATGAACCAATGACAAAAAAGTGTCATAGAACGTGGTCCAATTCTCTATCTCGCCATCGAATTGAAACAGTGTTAGTTTAGGTAACGCAGGCCTGACCGAATCATCACGAGACCTACTCTGCCGTCGTAATTGAAAACACAGTAACTCGACAAAAGTCGTTTTGAGAAAAACGCGGTTAAAGTTTTGTTGTTAAATTTTGTTATTATGAACAAACCAATCAACAAGTATTGCTGTTTTTATTTTTTTATGTTGATAAATAATTAAAACTTTAATTCGGCATCAAAATATCTCAAATATTATAGTTGTATAATTAATTAAATTAGATAATGTGTTTTAAACTAGGATAATTAATTTAAACAATATCATATTTTTAAGCTAAAACACAGTAATTGATTGGTTACTGTGTTTTAAGCAAGTTTTACTCATTACTGTGTTTTAACCATGTAAAGATGATAGTAATATGGAAATTGCAACACAGTAACTTTACACATACTGTGTTTAAGCTTAATACAAGAAGCATTTGTGACTTAAATCAAATCCTAGTAAGTGAAGATGCTGGTTTTAAAGCTAATTTATAGTAAGATTCTCATAAGTGCAATTATAGTATCTGAATATACTGTGTTCTAAGCTTGTGTTTGTAAATTTTTTTATTACTTAATACTAGGGCGATTTTAGTCTTAACAATGAAATCGCCTTAGTTTTGCTGAAAATATATATAATAAAACATTAAAACGTCATCATGTCAATTAAATGTTATTTATTAAATCTTTCTTCTAAATCAACAAGGTTCAGTGTCTAAAACTAAGGTGTAAAATGAAAATATAAGATCAAATTATTCTCAAAAAACAAACAAATCATCAAATAACGAAAAAAATCCCTGAATTTCGAATGCAAGCCATGCTATGATGCCATGCATGATATTAAGCCTACCTGTAATGATTTTTGCCCGAATAAACTAAAATAAATTAAAATCTATTAAAATAAAATTTCTTCCAACTCCAGTTTTTTGACTTTGATCGCGAATTACTTGAATAAAAATCCCATAAAGTGACAAGTTTTTTATACCATTCTAAGCACTAAGGCTTTGAAAAAGTTATAAAGTTAAAAAAAAGTCCTTCACACCTCTACTAAATTTTTTCTCCATACAAAGTATTTACTAACTATTTTAGTGATGATTTCGCAAGAACAACATTTTTGAACTTAAGATCATAATTGCAGTAATTTTTAGGAGTCCATAGCTAACTATTATTTTTTCGGTAATAGATACATTATCTGAGACCCTAAAGAATAAAAAATATCTCTGAAACGTCAAAAGAATAAAAAGTTACAAAATAAATCCAATGCCAGGTATTATTTTTTTCAAAAAAAAACTTAAAATCCTCATAACTTCTAAACGACAACAAATGGCTCAACATACGAGTACAAGGGGGTGATTCAGGTAGTCCTTGGTGTCAGCTATCTTTCTTTTCTAGATTTTCTCGCTTGACGTCTATGTTTGGGCCACCCTGTATAGGTAATATCCTAAAGAACCCAAGTGCAACCGACCTACCTTCGTGAGAGATTCTCGTTTCTTTCCCCACGTGAGAGACTACAGAAAACGTGTGATACCAGACCTTTACAGAACCTTACAAGTTCCACGTTGGAACCGAATTCTAATCGAACTCTTTCACAGTGAGTGCTGCTCAACTGTGGAACTCTCTTCCAAAGCCGATCAGAGACGTCCCTCCGTAGCGTGGTTTAAAGTCAAACTCAAAGAGCACTTCCTTTCAATATAATATCTTAGCGTATGTTTATGTATTGTAAGTCATAACCCGCAAGTAACTTTATTATTTTGTATGGCATTAGTCTATCAAATTATACATCTAGTTTTTTCTTTAGTGAAAGTATTCGGATATACGTATACTATCATGTACTTGTATGTTATCAATTACTGTATTATTTATGTCTTGTTTTGTTTATGTACCTACTTTATTGGCCGTCAAAACAATATTTCACAATTTATTTGACTGGCTGGAAGAAATTTCTATTGAGTACGTAATTTCTCACCTTTGTTAGTTAAGTTTTTATTTTGTCAAATAATGATATTTAATATGTCTATGAAGTGTAAAGTATACTAAAGTAGGTATCCATCGTTTTTTAAACGGAAAGCGTATAGACATAGATTAAAATCTATAAAAACGACTGATAACAAAATAAACGAAATCGGATAATATTAAGGGGTAGCAAAACAGTTTTTTCGTTTTCTTCGTTTGCATGAGCGTGACCGTGGCAGAGCGTGCTGTTCACAATCCTATGAAGACGTTTTAAAGTTTCATTTTATATAATTCATATCGGACCATTATGTATAAGTAAAGTAAATATTGCTGCCTTAAATATTGATCGTGCCGTGGTGTGGCGATGGCGCGGTGCTCCCGCTTCAGTTGTCAACAACATACCGCTCCTTCTGTATCCCCTTACCCAAAATGTAGTTTATAACACAGTAAGTTCAAACTATATTAAGCTTATAACACAGTAAGTACGTAGTTACTGTGTAATAGCCAAGTTTCTTCGAAAAAAAATCTAAACCTGTAGGCACTTAAAACACAGTAATTGAGATACTGTGATTTAGTCATGTTTTCATAAATAAACTTTTATCAATATTTTAGAATAAAACACAGTATCTGAAGATGCCGTGTTCAAACCAAGCAAACATATTTCTTAAATCCTTATATCCTTTAAGTAAGATCACAGTAAGTAGTAAGTTACTGTGTTATAACCTAAAAAACTATCAATACTGTGTTCTTCCTTAAAAATATCTTGATTTTTCTAAAGATACTGTGTTTTCACCTAAGTTATCTCGGGAACTATCCATCGTACAGACAAACCGAAATTTTTCCCAGATAGTACTCGGGCTCCTGATTTTAAAGAACCAAAAAAAGTATGAACACAGTAACTGAAGTTACTGTGTTTTCAATTACGACGGCAGTACTCTCGATCGGCGGTTGCCGCTCCATCTTCTCGCAATTCAGTGCTACACGCTTGCATGCAAAGTACAAATCATCGAAGCTGCCTAGCGCGCTCGTCGACGGTTTACTCTCTGCACTCAACCGCAGTTCCAGGGTAACAATATCCATCACTATCCTCTCAAAATCACATCGTGCGTCATCAAGTTCTGAATACTGCACCAGAAACCTTTGAACTGAGTCTAAACTGTTTAAAGTAACTGTCTTGGACGATTCATAAGCCTTTTGCAATTTTGAAAATAAATATTCTTTTTTCAATGTTAATTTATTTAATTCCAACAATAATTCGTTATCGCCGCCTTCTTGACCCATTTTGTCGTCACGGACGCTAAAATGTTTGTGCCGAAAAAAATTTGAAATATGCGAAAACCTTGTGAAAACTTTAGTAAATACGATTTACTATGCTTTAAACTGCGTACTTTAGTAACTTTAAAAACAACGATCCGTCTCGAAGGACCAAAAAATGAGCAAATTATATCTCGAAATGTAAAGAACTTCTTAGCAAATAGTGGACTGTATTTATTGGTTCGCTGAAAAAAGTTACCTAATAAGTACGTAAATCGCTTTCGTGACGAAGCCGCGTCGCCCCAATAACACTGATGAAAGAGCTGCACTAACCTTAACTTTCCTGAACCGGAGACGCTCACGGGTGCAGCGCAACTGGTGGTGTTGATGATCTTCCTTTCGTTGGGCCGGGCGAACTTTCACGGGTGTTTGTTTGGTTCAGTCTTTCAATGGGTTTTCACATAGATAAAATTATTATAGTTAGTTCGTTTTAGAAAACATAAAATTATTGCGCACACAAAATCACATATTTTCATGAAGGACGAAAAATCAAGAGACAATTTTCATCTGTCACTTTCGGTCGCCGCCTCGCCCGACCGGCCAGCACGCGCACGGCGCGCACCTTCATGGAGACGCTCCAAGGAGGTCGGTCTCGGCGTGCAGTCCCGTACCAATATCATTAGAGCGACACGACTTATTGAACAGTTACCTACCTATTCTAAAATAATATCATTCTGCTGATTACGAAATTTGCTCGAACTCATCGCTTTTTGGGCAGTACCCCTTGGTTGTTCGACCAGAAAAACAAATCAGCTTAATAATTTGTCATTCTATTTTTATATTAATGAAAAAAATAGTTATTTGTTATGCAAGAATGCAAAATTATTGTTTACGGCGAGTGCTTGTATTGAAAACCGAGCTAGCGAAGGTTTCTAAAATTGAGCCACGAGCGTAGCGAGTGGTTCAAAAAAAGAAACCTGAGCGTAGCGAGGTATTCAGAAGCACGAGACGCAAATAATATTGCATTCGTGCGAAACACAAAACTTTTCATCTCACAGAAGCGAGGAAATGATTTTGTTAGCCAAGCGGGAAAAACTCTATAGACAACTACTTACAGGCGAAACAGGTGAGTCAAATAAGTTCCTTTTAAAAGCAAATTTTACTGTAGTCACGGCTGCCGCACTAAAATTTTGAGCTTCGTTGGTATTAAAACCATTCGTTTTATTAATAATTTCCTGAAGTTTACTTATCCAGACACAAAAATAATGTAAATAAAAGAATGTTTTTTTTTCCGGGTGCATTCTGAACTTTTACCTTATAAATTAAAAAATTATAGGAGATAAAAAATGAAATTAGTAATATCGTTTGAAAAAATGTATTTAACAAACCAAAACATAATTATTTATTTGATAAAACAGAAGCGAAGCATTTTTTTTAATTTACTGGTATAATAATAAATATAGTGTACAAAATATTGAAAAAACCTGAAAGAAGAAACCGCGTTTCTGAATGTTCTATTCCGTGACTTTACCTTTTTAAAAGATCCTTATGCCCCATTTACATTCACAGTTTTGTATAGAGAATGGGCACGAACAATCACTTTCGCTGAAGTACGCGTGTAAACGAACTATGAATGAGGTTTTATTTTCCGTCGGGATCTGGCATCTACTTAAACGGCCAGTGTTTTTTTCTTTTTCAACACCATAGGGCGCGGGAAAGACTTTCCCGGCGCCGCGTTCAAATTTCGAAGCGCACTAAAATGCAGATAGTTTAAATCCGGCCTTTACACGATCGTAAGTTACTAGTAACAGCAAACTTTCCGAGCGTGGGAGATGAAAAAAATATTACCGTCTTGAAACAAAAATTGCTGAACAAAAATATCTCAGTTTAGCTACAAAACTGAAAATGTATACTTTCCCACCACAGTTCTTTCATTGACACTTAAATAATAAATAAATAATAATAAAAAAAACATTTTATTTTGATCACTAGGATCATAATGGGCGAGTTATATGCTTACACAAAAAAAATACAAAAATAGGAAGCAGTAAAAAATTATTAAAGATAACAAAACCAATTTTATAACACGGACAAGACTTTTAGCCAGTGCCTTAGAAAAAAGGACACAGGGTCTTCAGAGATGACACTCAGGATGCTGTTGCTGCTAGCCTCCTCTATGTTGAGTAAGGAGATGCACTTTTTTCGGATTATGGTGTCAAAGCTATCCGTGCGCGCCTCTGCAAACATGCCTGATGCACTACAGAAGGGGGGCAGCTTCAACAGCACCCTGAATGCATTATTGTATTGGACACGCACAGCATCTAGCGTCACTTTAGTATATCTCACCCAAAGGTTCCAAATTTACGTTTGTACGATTTCGCAGTCAGGCGACGAGGTGCAGCGCATCGCGCGCCAGTCGGCGGTGTGGGCGGTCGCCTTCTCCGGTCACACACTCCTGGTTACAGACTGGGGCGAAACACTCTCCTTCTACAACGTACAGGGGCAGCAGATACTGAAGGACCGGAGTATCGGTGAGATTGTTGTTTTTCTTTACAGGAAAGTATGTAATCGTATGATGTAGTGGCTACCCCCGGTGTCAGAGTTTTTAGGCCGCCCAAAGGCATGGCATGGCTTAACGATTTTTATTAATCAACAACAACCGGGACCAACGGCTTAACATTCCTTCCGAAGCACGGAAGGGCGTTTCTTCATAAATTTGACGCTTTCATTACAGTTTTTTTTTTATGGCTTTTAAGATCTTTGAGCCAGCCACGCCTTCATGTTCATAGTCTTCTGAAGTGACAGATAAAATGACACATGGCAACACTCATCCCGTGGCATAGGATATATTAGTCAATTTTAGTTCATTTTGGTCTACTGAATAAGATAGATATAATTAATGACATATTGGATTCAGCGCTCATCCTTGACATTTCTCTTCTTCAGGTATAACTCCGCTCTCAATAGCGCTGCTGGGCGAGCTGGTGCTGGTGGGCGGCGTGGGCGGCTGGGCGGTGCTCACGGCCGAGGGCGTGGCCGTGGTCACCACGCCACACGAGTGGGTCTGGGCAGTGGCGCCATCGCCCAAACACAACACTATGGTGAGAGTACAGATCTTTAGATCTAAGTCTTGCTAAAATATATAAAAAAATAGTTGGCAGCGGTGGGATTCGAACCCACGCCTCCGAAGAGACTGGTGCCTTAAACCAGCGCCTTAGACCGCTCGGCCACGCTACTCCGTGACGATGACAGGGAATTATCACATCCGTATCTCTGGCAAGGTGCGCGTGATAAAACTTTTATTAGCATACCTACCCACGTTTTGTAGAGTTCACCTCTACATAGTTTAAAACAAGGCTCTGTTGCTACCAGTGTTTGTAATTCTACAGATTCAACCACTTTTCATTAAGGTTCAACTAAATTAGCGTGGCAGGAAATCCCAAATTTTTATGCATATTTTTATATTATTTGCATATTTTTATGCAGCAATTTTTGTTTGACGACAGTAAAAATGTATTATTTTAATTATTCTAACCAACAGAACGACCATAATTATGCTGATTTGTTCTATTGCTAAAAAAACCAGTGGTATTGCCCAAAAAGTAGTAAAGTAAAAAAAAATTATCTTAAAACAACACAGTATAAGTTCAAAAGCTTAGCCGAAAAAAATATCAGCTAAGTGTTCCATACTAAAATTCGATAACTACTGCACCAAATGTATGGAAAAGCCGATATTTTTTTCGAGTTCTCACACTTAGACCCATAGTAAAAGTTGCTTGTATTGTCAAACGAATATTTATACATACTCTCGCTTCGCTCGCTCGTTCAATAATAGAGGCCTGGGGCCTTAGCCTGTAACACAATGGCTTATCAATGGCGTCCCAGGTAGAAGGACAAAACCGGGTTTTTTTCGTAGTTCTCCTACAACCAGCGAACTAATCCTCTAGAATTAGACTCAGAATATACTTTGCTGTACTACAAAAACATTAAAAGGACCGACACTGGGCCGACAGCATTAATAAATCGTAATTGAACCGTCAACCGGGAGCCCATTTTGGCACCATTGCGTTACAGGCTAAGAGCCCTGGTGTTTATTGGGTTGCAGGCCGTCGGGTGCCAGGACGGCACACTGTGGTGCTATCAGACCGCGTTCAGCACGGTGCACGGTCTGTACCGCGAGCGGTACGCCTACCGCGAGAACATGAGTGACGTCATCATACAGCACCTCACCACGGGCTCCAAGGTCCGCATCAAGTGCCACGACCGCGTGCTCAAGATCGCCATCTACAAGCACCGGCTGGCGGTGAGTGGACACCGGTTTTTAAGGGTAGACGATAGCAACGCGGCGGGAAATTCAAAATTTTCACAGTTTTTTACATTTTGTAGCTAAACTGAGCTATTTTTGTTCAGCGATTTTTCGTTCGCGGAAATAACAAAGTATTCTTTTCATTATTGTAAACAACAGAACAACAATAATTCAGCCGATTATGTGTTCTGGTCTACGACAAGTTTTTTGGGCAGTACCACTGCTTCGTAGACCAGAACACATAATTCGCTGAATTATTGTTGTTCTGTTGTTTACAATAATGAAAAGAATACGGTTTTATTCTCGCGAACGAAAAATCGCTGAACAAAAATAGTTCAGTTTAGCTACAAAATGTAAAAGTCTGTGAAAATTTTGCATTTTCCGCCACCTTGCTATCGTCTACCCTTAAGGCGAAACGCGGGTAGCCGCTGCTGCAAAATTTATTGAAATAAGAATAAATAATAAATTAATTAGTTAATAAAATTTATTTAAATAATTTAAATAAGAAAACATAGGGACATGGCAGAGGTACATATAAATTGAATGACATAAACATATTTTTTCTAAAATAATTATCCAGGGAGGAAACAGGTCTCCCTTTTTGTATGGAGCAGCGGCTACCCGCGTTTCCTCTTGAGGTTCAATGAAAGCGGTGTGCAAATTTCTACATATTTTAGGGTTCCGTACCTGAAAAGGGTAAAACGGAAGCATTAGGTATAGGACAGTGAATGATAGGATCACTTTGTCTTTGTTGAAATTTATATCAAAATACTCAGCTCTGCAATCTCTTGGATATGTGAATAAATAACAGATTAAAAAAACTAAAAAAACACGCTTTTATAGCTAACCGAACTAAAAAGTAGAAATTAATTTTTAATTACAAAGAGTTTAAAATTATAATAAAAATTTAAGTTATTAACAGAATAATACAATTCAGAGTAAAAAGCGTTGGGTGCTTGATATATTAAATGTTACAATCATTCTATTGGAAACTATCTATGAGAGGCACCCCACGCTTTTTTTTACTCTGAATTGTAGTATTCTGTTAATAACTTAATTTTTTATTATAATTTTAAACTCTTTGTAATTAAACATTATTTTCTACTTTTTAGTTCGGTTAGCTATAAAAGCGTGTTTTTTTAGTTTTTTTTAACTGTTATTTATTTTACTCAAAAAAGCTCGTAATGTGGTCATTAATTCGACAACCTTCTTTGAGCAAAGGAGGACTTGCGGGCTACTTTGATTAGGCGCCAGAAAAGTTGTATGGAATTTCATTAATGTCGTGTTTTGCGGCCAGAAAAACTGTATGAAAATCCATTAATGTCGAGTTTTGTTTCATAAATAGAACTCAAAAGTCAGGCACAAAAAGTATTTATTTAGAATTTGGCTGTTTGGGTCCTGGCAGTCTACAAATTGCATAGAAAAAAAAAGCGCGGCCATATTGTTTTCGCCGCTTCGCGCGTTGTTCGAAGTGATTTTTTCTGTGCGTGCTGTTTTTGTTGTAAATAAAAGTGAACTCTTCAAGCAACGAATCCTCCGATTCAATGTGTTTAACAACGCCGAACATAAAAAGGAAGCGAAATAAGATATTTAAAGGTACCTATTGCCACCGAAGTCAAAGGAAAAATACAAGTTTATCTACGAAAAGTTTGCTGAATGAAAAATCAACAGAAAGTAAACTAAGACAAAAGGTAAGCTGGTTCTATTTAAATTACTCGCATTCTTTGAGTAAAGCACTATACAAGCCTTGGTCTGCAATGAGTGCGCTTCTGGCCACGCTATGATGGCCTCGAGCTAGCTTCTCGGCCCTCAAGCTTGGTCATCTTTGCAGCCCTTGCTGTCCGCGCTATAAAGGCCTCGACCTTCGGTCTCGGCCTTCATTCCAGCTTGTCCATCAAGGGCTGCAATGCTGACCACGCTGTGAAGGCCTTGAGCTGCGCTCTGTCGGCCATCAAAAGCGCGCCAGAAACGCACCCATTAAAGACCGCGGCAGTAATGTACTATTTAATTTTTTAGTTTCATTTATCATTTTTTTGTAAATTTCTGACCTTTCTAGAACTCAAACCTCAGTTGGCTCCTTTGAGTCTTTTGATCCCTACATGAAAGAGAAACGATTGGCATAAAAAAATTTTTTTTGGTATTTTAGCATTTTTTTTCTGACCGTAATTTTTTTTCCAAAATCTGTGAATGCAGTTCATAATATGTCAAAAAGTTATGAAATGTCTCATAAGAAAGTTTTCCTGTAACTATAACGGTTAAGGTACCTGCCCTTACTGCCCCGTCTCAAAAATCCACCCTGTATAATGGCACTAAAGGGGTATAATGGGAAACTGTTATTAAATTATTGCATTGTCATTGGTCCTTGATACGTATGCAAAGTTTCAAATTAATCAGACTTCTGGAAATCGGTAAAAATTATGCTCAAAGATTCCGTTACATACATACATACATACATACATACATACATACAGGCCAAGCTTATAAAAGCGTGTTAAAAAAAACAAGCTTCTAAGTTAACGGGTGCAGAGCGGAACATTATTTTTTGTATTTTCTAAAGCACTAACCCGTGCTAGGGAACTTTATAAAGATTTTTATAAGGTTAAAGAATTCGCTCGGGACAGGATTTGAAAATTATTGAAAATATTGTCGAGTTGCATCGAAAATGCAATGCGCGACGGGTGAAGACGAAGCCCACTATGACAAAGCAGATGAAGGGCCGGAGGTCGAAATATACGAAGTTTTTTCCCATTTTTATTCCAACGACCAATTTTATTCCTGCCAGGTGCAACTTCCCGAGCGAGTGGTGGTCTACGAGCAGGGCGACGTCGACGGGATGCTATACAGGGTGAAGGAGAAACTTCAGCAGCGCAGCGAGTGTTCGCTGCTGATCGCTACCAGCGACGACCTGCTGCTGTGTCAGGTACACAGGGTGCACTACAGGGTGAACGAGAAGCTGCGCATGTAAATAAAAAGGCAAATCCATGCAGACAGATATAATTTCAGTGTACAATTATGTACGGCTTCAATACATTTGTGAAAATACATTTTGTATGGGAATCGAATCGAATAAACCCACCTTAACGCCACGATTTGTCCGAATATAGGCCGTGAAAACCCGGCTTTATTGTGGGATAGATAGAATACTCCTTATTCCACCAAAAAACAAACGTAAAAACTTCTAAAAGCAATTTCTTCCAAGGTCTGCAATGCTGATCGCGCTGTTGCCTTGCTGTTGGCCTTGCGCTGCGCTGTCGGCCATCTACAGCGCGCCAGCAAAGCACCCATTACAGACCGCGGCAGTAATGTACTATTACTACTAAAAAAGTTAGATGTAGCCTGTACAATTCACCACGCGTGCTCAATGCGGGTTGGCGATTTTTGCGTTGAGGGTATGCCTCATACGCTCAGGTTTCATGTGGTGATTAAGCTCGAACTCTCTCTCTGAGAGAAGGCCTTTGCCCAGCTAGTGGGACATGTACAATTGTACAGGCTACATCTTACTATTACTACTACGTGTAATAAATTGATTTGTTCCAGGACACGAAGCTAATGACGATCGGGCGGCGAGTGCCGAGGACCTGGACCGTGCCCTCGCCCATACGCTACGTCAAGGTCACCACGCTACACTTTGAGGAGGTCCTTCTACTGGGCCTGATGAATGGACAGGTCAGTGCCAACACCAGCTGATGATGCCCAGCATGTGGTCCGTACCCTCGCCCATGCGCTCCAAAACGCGGATCGCACGTCGCGAATTCTTGGCGAACTCGCTGCGCGTTTGCTTCTCCCGCAATTCGCTAGTGTGATAAGGCTCTTTTTTCACTTTCTATAATAATATGCCGTAATAGCTTAAACCTTACATTTGGTCTGATATTAATTCACTGATGGTTATGGTTTAAACCAAGGCCGCTCAACCTTTTTAACAGTTGGGCCAAACTGTGGATTCAGACGTTTACGATGAGCCACTGACGATACCTATTTCAGTTACTCACAGGCCATGTGAAATGGAGCGAAATTCAAAACTTACTTGCGTGGGCCATTTAAAATTCTTTCGCTGGCCACAGTGTGGCCCGCGGGCCTAGGGTTGAGCACCCTTGGTTTAAACCAGTGGTTCTTAACCTTTTAGTGTTGAGGGACCATTTGACAAACTGTCTTGCCACGGACCACCAACTACTGTTTGGGGGTAATAAATGTAAATTAAAAGGGATTGTTTTATCTATAACTAAACACGGATACAATAATAATTCTATTATTCAAAGTTAAGCGTATTTTGTAAATTTACTGACTTTATTACCTACCCTTTTTTATAATAGAGATTTGATTGGTTGTCAATAGGACAAAAACGCGCGAAGCGCGCCCGAAATTTCACTTAATTACGAGCTTATTTATTTCTGAAATATTGCCTACTTATAAACTATTATTTATTTTAAACTAGTCTGTAACTCAATGGATCTCAGTTATCTGAATAAATAAAGATATTATATTAGTACTTATGCCTTCCAAACTAAATGGCTAAGAACTTTTTCGGATGGCTTCGCGGACCACTTCGGGTGCCTCCCCGGATCACCAGCGGTCCGCGGACCATAGGTTAAGAACCACTGGTTTAAACCATTCCTTTTGGTGTAAACTGTTATCGATGTAATCTGGGAGTTGTCTCCACCGATCCCAAGATCAGTGGAAACATAAATATTATCTGCCTAACATGTGTTTCCGTGGTCCCCGTCAGATCTGGCAGGTGGAGCCTCGTGGCGGTGGCGCCCACGTCCTGATGCAGTCGGCGGGCGGCGTGCGATGCCTCGACGTGAGCGCGTCGCGCAGCCGCATCGCCGTCGTCGACGACACGTCGGCCTGCCGCGTGTACTCGCTACCGCAGGGCGATCTACTCTACACGGTATGTACCAGCCGCAACCCTACCGCACCCGCATCGCCGTCGTCGACGACACGTCGGGCGACCTACTCTACACGATATGTCCCATTGTATCTACCTAACGGCTGCTCGGGCTATGTTGCCAGATCCCCTGGCTGGTAATCTGCCAACTATATCCCCCGACCCCGACCCAAAATAAGTTTACAGTGACAGTTAAGTTATGAAAGGCCTTTTTTTAATGTTACTTGTTTATTAGATAATAACTAAATTAAAACTATATATAAATATACAAAATAAAATAAAACGAATATTACGGGTAACCTCAACTCCATACAAAAGGAGAGACATGTTTCCTCCCTGGATAATTGTTTTAGAAAAAATATGTTTATGCCATTAAATCTATATATTTACCTCTGCCATGTCCCTATGTTTTCCTTTTTTTATTATTTTAATTAGTTAAATAAATTTTATTAAAATAATTAAAATAATTAAAAAAAGGAAAACATAGGGACATGGCAGAGGTACATATAAATTGAATGGCATAAACATATTTTTTCTAAAATAATTATCCAGGGAGGAAACAGGTCTCCCTTTTTGTATTTTTTGTATGGAGCAGCCGGCTACCACTAAACATAATATGTACAAGCAAAAGACCTGCCCCAGGTCGCTGTCCCGCGGCAGTGAGTCCAGAACGCTGACGCAAATTATTTCTGCCTTTTTAGTGCGTATTTACTTGAAGGTGGTTTTGATATAATATGTTTTAATTTAAATTTTGAATTTAGACCTCTGTTTCACAGGAAGAGAACGTGACTTCGGTATCTTGGAACTCGTGGTGCGACGAGCTGGTCTGCCTGTCAGGAGCCGGGGTGCTGTCCATCAAGGCTGGTCCCTTCCCTCCCACCGCCCAGCCCCTCCTGGGCTCCGTCGTCGGCTTCCAGGTGCGTGAAGTGACCTCCCAAGTGCTGGTGTGTCTCTCAGGGGGCGTGGTCTTCTCCATCGTGAAGAAACCTGAGCGCCTGAGGCATCAACGCAAAAATTGCCAATCCGAAGTGGGCACGCGTGTCAGCAGTGCGAATTGGCAACTAGCCCGAACTCTCTCTCTAATAGAAAGCTTTTTCCCAGCTAGTTGTACATGTACGTTATACAGTTGTACAGACTTCTTACATCTTTTTTAATTAGCTGAGTCGAGTGTGGACTAACGAGGTTTCAAAACACATCATCTCGTCTCCGTTTTGGTAGATTATGGCAGTGTTTTTCAACCTTTTTCATGACGCGACCCCCAAAAACTCTCCTAAAGAAGCTTCGCGATCCTCTAAAGCAGCTTCGCGACCTAGCTTGGTAGCTTGGCGACTCCTTGGGTCGCGACCCACCGGTTGAAAACACTATCCAGTGTGTACACACGACAGCACATCAGACTGTACACCTTTGTTGTAAAGTCGCCCGTAACGTAACCGAGTAGAGTGCTAGCGTGTAAGGGTCGACGTGCTGTCGTGTGTACAAGTACACCAGCGCCCTTACTGTCTGGTGGCCGAAATAAGTACTTAATTGGTTTCCCAAACCAGACCTACTACCGACGTGTTAGTTCGGCCCTTTGTCACTAGATGGCTGATCGATATAGATTCGATATGGCGCTGATGTCGATATCATATTGTTCTAAGATTACCAATCTGTTTTTAAACTTTATTTTCCAATACACTGCCGAAGAAAGACGTATATTTTACCGCCTCTATTATTTTCCCTTGCAATCCACCACCCTGCCTGCAATCCTGCACCTTTTCAATGGGATTGAATCACAGGATTTAAGACGACGTACGTCTCACAACTAGCGCCGCCAATGGAAAAAAAATCATATCTTTTTTTGGATGCGTTTTTAGCAAAAAACGCTCCTGCGATTTCTCAACGCGAGGCTTAACTATTTTTAAGACCTAAGGTTTGGATTCCAGATCCTAGAACTTAAGAATGCAATCGATTCTCGCCAAAAGTGGCCACTTTTGGCGAGAATCGATTGCATTCGTAGGAAATCTAATCCTGGAATCCAAACCTTAGGTCCTAAAAATAGTTAAGCCTCGCGTTGAGAAATCGCAGGAGCGTTTTTTGCTAAAAACGCATCCAAAAAAAAGATATTTTTTTTTTCCATTGGCGGCGCTAGTTGTGAGACGTACGTCGTCTTAATCATTAGAGTGTTTCGCAGGGCGGGCGCGTGTTTTGCCTCCAGTCAAACTCGATGCAGACGATCAGCGTGCCGCTCTCGCACGCCGTCCATCAGTACGTGCAGCATAAGATGTTCGCGTAAGTGATACCACTACTTTACTTGTTCCTACAGTCAACACAACAGCACGTTAATCTTTACATTTTCGTTGCATAGTCGACGTGACTGTAAAGAGTGCACGCGTGTAAGGGTCGACTGTATCTATTACTTCTTCATTTAGAATTGTGAAGAAATTTGAGAGCCGATAGGGTCCTAAAAATACACCGAACTAAATTCCATAGAATCCGCATTAGGTATAAAATCACAATAAAAACTTGTCCCCACGGAAACAAATGATATCAGCAATATAACAATACAAAACATCATTTCGACCATACGTCTAATATTCGAATGTCATCCTTATTGCATTAGTGTACAGTTTTACTTTAGTTGCATAGAGTACGAGCAAATAAGCTCCCAAAGGCAATTTGGGCATCTATTTTTCCAGACACATTTCAGAGTTCTATGTTGTATCTAGTTTTATCCTTGATTGAAGTAAAAATATGAATTTATTTCGAAGTTTACATACCGCTAAAAATGCTTTTGATTCCGTAACGCCATAAATCCCTCCTCTGCTATACAAGACTCGGCCTAGTCCACCCGTCGCGTCGCGAAGCCGGTATTTTTCTTAAATACTAACTTGCTACATGGGCTATTTGCTTTCTGTCACAAAAATAAATTGCAACCATCATGTCTCTTCAAAGTTTACCGCTGATTAGAACTCAAATTACCTTCTCAAACACCTTGCCGCTACCGCACCTTTTATGATCTTATTTTTAGGCTGCCTCCCCGACTAAGCAAAGGTGGTAAGCTCCGCATATTTTTCTTTGTTTCTAGCTCGGCAGCACTCGCGATTCTGTTCCCTTACTTGATAACTGCTTAGTTTCCCCCTGAAGCTTCCCATCTTGTTTCCAGCGACGCATACGCCGTAGCGTGCCTCGGCGTTACTAGCGCGGACTGGGAGCGGCTCGGCCACGCCGCCCTCGAAGAATTAGCGCTGGAAGTAGCGCGTAAAGCGTTCCAGCGCGGCGAGAACATTGCCGTGCTCACGCTGATTGACCAGCTACAGGTGAGGGAGGGTTTGTGCAGCAACTAGCGCTGGAAGTGCCGCGCAAAGCGTTCCAGTGGAGTTAGAACATTGCCCAGCTCAAGCTAATTGACCAGCTACAGGTGAGGGTGCGTTGGTGGAGCAACTAGCGCTACGTGATATTTAATCCGCTAAAAAGAACTTGACACTGCAACGTTCGCGCCTTCGATTCACGGCGATATTTGTAAAGATTTTTTGCCAAGCCATCTTGCTTTACTTCGTAAATAAACCTGGCGCTACACGATAGCTATAAAAGGCTGCTGGGGCTGAAGCGGGCATCACCGCCCACCACTTGCGGTTAAGGCACAATAGGACGAACAACTAGCGCCGCCAATGAAAAAAAAAAATCATCTTCTTATCGAAAAGAAAAGAAATCAAAAAGAAGATGTTTTTTTTTCATTGGCGGCGCTAGTTGGCCTTAACTAAACCGCCGTTTCTCTTTCAGGAGAGGCTAGACCAAGGCGAGAACAAAACCCTGATCCTCGGAGAGGTGCTGGCGTACCGCGGACGGTACGCGGAGGCTGCGCGTGCGTTCCGCTCGCTCGGGCGCGACGACCGCGCGTTGGATCTCTACGTCGATCTGAGGATGTTCAACAAGGCGCAGGTGAGAGACTATGGATGCGGCGTGAATTTGAAGTTGTTCGACAACGAACGATGGTAGGCTTTTCGAGCGTAACTTATACCTACACTTTTTAATTACTTAGTATTGTACGGTGCAACCGCACATTTTCGCTCAGTTCGCTAACGGAACCCGAACACACAGCGCGCTCTCAATAGCATATATTCACTTCTATTTAGTTAAGACCTTGTAACGAAAACGACCCCGTCACGGGGTTGCTGTTGTCCGTAACTGGTTGCTAGGGGTTGTATTGCTGTAATCACTTAATAAAAGTCCTTGTTTTAATTTAACACGATATATTAAATTAAAAGGTTGCTACAAGGTCTTAACTAAATAGAAGTGAATATATGCTATTGAGAGCGCGCTGTGTGTTCGGGTTCCGTTAGCGAACCGAGCGAAAATGTGCGGTTGCACCGTACAAGTATAAAACTTGATTCTTTTAGCAAACCTATTAGCACACAGACCATTTTCAACAATATACAGGATTGCTTTTTTTTCTAAAGCACTAACTTCTACAGGGGAATTTTTAAATAGCCTTTTTCCTAATACACGTCAAATTAAAAAAAAAATGTGATTTCAAACGACTTTTGTTT
The DNA here is from genome assembly GCA_949319315.1 of Zelleria hepariella. Lineage (NCBI taxonomy): Eukaryota > Metazoa > Arthropoda > Insecta > Lepidoptera > Yponomeutidae > Zelleria > Zelleria hepariella. The sequence continues at coordinate 11,622,333 of OX439379.1, forward strand.
TACGACTTTTTGAAAAGCTCAATACTATCTGTTTATTGAACGTTTCTCATTCCTTAAAAGTGTGCATTTTTACCATTTCAGCACTGCCTGCGCGGCGCGCTTTCATACCGTGCTCAAAACGAAATATCGGGTGCACAAAACATTATTCTTATAGTGCTAACCTGTGTCCAAATAAAAATAACAAAAAAGTTTATTGTAAAATAAGGTAACATTTTGTGTCCTGGCTCCCAAACTAGGATATCCTCTGTGCCATGGGTAGTAATTTTCTTACAATAATGAGGACTGACGTTTTATAAATTGACCAGGAGCTAGTTGCGGACGGCGAGGGTACGGCCGCGCTGGCTCGCCGACGAGCCGAGTGGGCGCGTCACGTGAACGAGCCGCGAGCCGCCGCAGAGATGTACCTGGCCGCGGGCGACCTGCCGCGCGCGGCCCAGCTGCTGGCCAAGAGCGGGCGAGCTGACATGTGAGTCACAATAAGGGCCTGCGCAGACGACGCACAGTGGCGGACAAAAAGTGCGCGGCGCGCTCTTATCATTACAGTAATAAGGTTGCCTTTGTCTGCGTTTACCACCAGGCGAGACGAGGACAAAGTGCAACCTTATTACTGTAGTAACAAGAGCGCGCCGCGGATTTATTGTCCGCTACTGTGCGTCGTCTGCGCAGGCTCTAACTCTTACATTCTGTGAAATTTTCAACTGGCAACCTATTACGGTTCCAAATATGCAGCCCTATAAACCGTTGATTTACACGAAAAAAAATAAACGCTTTTTCAATACGCTTTGAATTTCACAGAAAAAGTCACAAAATTATGCTTAAAATTACTCTAAAACTTAGTGTTCAACTACAGCTGCGTGGCGTAAGATGCACAAGTTTTACAATATTTTTCAATATTTGTTCAGCTATTTTAGTTTCACGACAATAAAATTGTAATTGTTTTCATTATTCTAAACGACAAACTAACTGATTATGAGGTTTGCTCAAACCACTAGTTTTTTGGGCAGTCCCTGCTCCCACTTGTTTTTCAAGCAAACAAACATATCAGCTTCAAGGTAGGACAGACGAAATGTCGGACAGACTTAGAGACGGATAGACGGACAGACAGCGTAGCCACACTACCTATCAATGGGGTCCAGTTTGGCACGCTAAGTAACCCTAAGAATTAAAGACCTGTTTCTTCGACAGGTTGGTGGAGCTGGCCCGCAAGCTGGACAAGGGCTCCAGCGAGTCACTCCGCCACGTGGCCGAGGCATTAGTCACGGCCGGCGAGCCCGCCCAGGCCGCAGACGTCTACCAGCGGCTAGGTCAGTGTTTCTGTGCGAAAAAAGCTGCCTTTTTTATAACACATTTTACGCACAAACAAAATTCTATGTAGTGTAGGTATAAAAATGACTTAAATATTTCATTCGAACTCGCTTCCATTTCAACGATATCCTAACCCTTGCCGGTCTATTCAGGCGACTTCTCGCAAGTGGCGCGGCTTGCCGTGGCGGCTGGCGAATGGACCAGGGCCTTCAGAATGGCTCAGGAGCATCCAGAGTGTCGCCGCGACGTGTATCTGCCCTACGCACACAAGATGGCCCAAGAGAGCAAGTTCGTCGAGGCGCAGAAGGGTGAGTAAATAGCCCAGGTCCTTCAGAATTGACCAGGCCCTTAAGGATGGACCAGGTCCTTCAGAATTGACCAGGCCTCTCAGGATGAACCAGGTCCTTCAGAATTGACCAGACCCTTCAGAATGGACTAGGTCCTTCAGTATTGACCAGGCCCTTCAGAATGGCTCAGGAGCATCTGGAATGTCGCCGCGACGTGTATCTGCCCTTCGCGCAGAAGATGACCCAAGAGAGCGAGTTCGTCGAGGCGCAGAGAAGGGTAAGTGAATGGACCAGGCATTTCAGTATGGCTCAGGAGCATCCGGAGTGTTGCCGCGCTGCCTTACGTACAGAAGATGGCCCAAGAGAGCAAGTTCGTCGAGGCGCAGAAGGGTGAGTGAATGGACCAGGCCCTTCAAAATGGCTCAGGAGCATCAGGGATGTCGTCGCGACGTTTATCTGCCCTAAGCGCAATAGATGGCCCAAGAGAGCAAGTTCGTCGAGGCGCAGATGGGTGAGTGAATGGACCAGACCCTTCAGAATGGGCCATGCCCTTCAGAATGGCCTTCAATGTGCAGTGCCTGCCGTCCTTCTGTAAATGATCCAGAGCATTCGGAAAGAGCTTGCATTATTTTACGTATTCTCTATGCACGGAATGTTCTCTGAACGCACTACTTAGCAGCAGAATAAACAAGTTCATCCACTCGTGGTCGCGTTGGTGTTTCTGCATGTAATACCCAAGTGCTTGGGGCAAACATAAAACATGATATTAGCTCCAACTTGGCTAAGTTTCCTATGTTTTTCCTCCAGCGTACCACATGGCTGGATCTCGCGGCGCGGCGCAGCGGGTCCTCACGATGCTGGTGGGCGGCGCTGTGGCCGAGGAACGCTGCGCAGACGCAGGCTACCTGCACTACCTGCTGGCTGCGCAGTGTCTGGACGAGGCACAGGGGCCCGGGTAAGATACAGGGTACTCCATACAGGGTGACGCAGGCTACCTGCACTACCTGCTGGCTGCGCAGTGTCTGGACGAGGCACAGGGGCCCGGGTGAGACACAGGGTACTCCATACAGGGTGACGCAGGCTACCTGCACTACCTGCTGGCTGCGCAGTGTCTGGACGAGGCACAGGGGCCCGGGTGAGACACAGGGTACTCCATACAGGGTGACGCAGGCTACCTGCACTACCTGCTGGCTGCGCAGTGTCTGGACGAGGCACAGGGGCCCGGGTGAGACACAGGGTACTCCATACAGGGTGACGCAGGCTACCTGCACTACCTGCTGGCTGCGCAGTGTCTGGACGAGGCACAGGGGCCCGGGTGAGACACAGGGTACTCCATACAGGGTGACGCAGGCTACCTGCACTACCTGCTGGCTGCGCAGTGTCTGGACGAGGCACAGGGGCCCGGGTGAGACACAGGGTACTCCATACAGGGTGACGCAGGCTAACTGCACTACCTGCTGGCTGCGCAGTGTCTGGACGAGGCACAGGGGCCCGGGTGAGACACAGGGTACTCCATACAGGGTGACGCAGGCTACCTGCACTACCTGCTGGCTGCGCAGTGTCTGGACGAGGCACAGGGGCCCGGGTGAGACACAGGGTACTCCATACAGGGTGACGCAGGCTACCTGCACTACCTGCTGGCTGCGCAGTGTCTGGACCAGGTACTTGACAGGTCTTTGTATGAAGAATCCAGGCTTAAATCTTTATACATTTGGATATACGAGACTGTGTAAGTGACTTTGAGTGTCACCGAATACTTGCTGTCTAAGGTCCAAGGTTTTTCTTTAAAAAGAGTGCGGCAGAACCGCGGAAATTGACGGCGCGTACTTTCGATTCATCATCATTATCAGCCCACCTCTGCCCACCACTGGGTATAGGCCATTTCCCTCTCACGCCATCTCTCACCCATCCGCATCCATGGACCCTCGCCGACACAACGCTATCGTCCCATCATCGGGCTGCTGGTTTGCCCATCGACCGACGTTCAGTTCTTTGATACCCTGTTACTGCCCTGTTCTTCCCGCCTCGCCAGGTGTCCCGAACATTTCCACTTAAGACTTGAGATCCTAACACCTTACTTCAGTGGCGAATCCAGGATTTTGATTTGGGAGGGGTTTGAATGATGGTAGGTTTTATCAAGATAAAGTAAACACAAAAAGCATACTAATTTTTATATACGTTTGGTACTCTTTGTGCCCGCCCCGGCGGCGTTCTGGGATCGAGTTCTGCGTTCTGCCACCCTAATATTTTTCATGGAGGGACGCTTTTGGGGGGCTTGAGCCCTTTAGCTCTAAATCCGCTACTGCCTTACCCTTCTTCTTCTTTTACTTTTTATTAGAATTTATTTATTTCTCAGTGCGCGTGGCAATGCGCTGGCCCAGTACGGCGAGAACATGCGCCTGGCACGCGCGTACCACGCGTACGACGCCGTGGCGCGTTGCGTGCACGAGCCATTCTCGCTGAGTCAGCCCGACGCGCTGTTCAACGCGGCGCGGCTAGTCTTGGCCCTGCTCGCCGACCGACCGCCGCCGCCCGGCATCTCTATGTTGTATCCTTTTGACGTTACAACCGATTAGGCAACATACATTTTCATTTATACAATGTTAGTTTTAAGTAATGTTGGCGCACGCAAAAGGGTCCATCATTGCACTCAAGATCTCTTTATGTATAAAGTGTGGTATGGTTCTGTGAAGGAATTCGAATGTAAAGAACGAAATGCAAATTCAAATAAATTAAAGCGCGCTACACAATCCTCTTTGGTAGCTGAGACTCCATCTTTTATCTGTCCCGTTTATATTTATTCAAGATTTTTTTCACTTAGTTCTTAATCTAAAAACCATTTTTATTCTTAAACTTTCGCACTGTTCATTTTGCATTATGCAAACCGTTTCACGTACTTATATTTATGTCGGAATAGATGAGTTGTTTCGGTTCTCATTCGCAGACCTTAATAATGGATCGGAGACTGCCCCCGCGACGCCACAGCCAGTCTCTGACTACGCGCAAGCAACAACAATAATAACCCTGAACCCAAGTTCCCAGCTGTCTGTACCTGTGTCTAGCGAAGCAAGCGAAGGCGTTGAACGCGCTTGCGCTGGCGCGACAGATGTTGGACAAGATCCTCGGCCTTCAGATACCCGCCAAGTTTCAGGTATACCTACATTTTCACTCTGGGGCCTTAGTCTGTAACGCAATGATGCCAAAATGGGCTCCCGATTTACGGTTTCAATTACGATTTGTTAATGATGTCGATCCAGTGTCGGTCCTTTGAATGTTTTTGTAGTACAGCAAAGAATATTATGAGTCTAATTCTAGAGGATTACTTCGCTGGTTGTAGGAGAACAACGAAAAAAATTCCGGTTTTGTCCTTCTACCTGGGAAGCCATTGATACGCCATTGTGTTACAGGCTAAGGGCCCTGTAATCGTTAATCGACCATCGGGCTGCTGGTGGTCCATCGGGCATTCCAGCAGCCCGATGGTCGGACGACATCGTCGTTGCGGCGGACGGTCCATGGAAGCGGATGACTAGGGACCGTTGCACTTTCGTTGCAAAGTCGCCCGAAACGTAAGTGAATAGAGTGCACGCGTGTAAGCGTCTACGTGCTGTCTTGTGTACACACGTCTGCAGTTTTTCCAATAGGAATGAAATTAAATTTGAAATTAAATTTAATTTAATAATTTGTTTCATTTTACATGATACGTTTGTTGTGCGACAGGATATTCACTGTAGGCAAAAAACTTGTGTTGTGAGTGCACTTGCCTTCCTCCATTGATACATTGTTTTTTAGTATAGAAAATATGTGGGTGTCTTGACGCTTACAGCGTTTAGCGCTCTAGCAAAATAAAAGTTTACAAATCTAAGAATAATGATCAGTAATGTTATCTTGTGAAACCTAAACTCTTGTCTGCTATTGAGCCCATAACCGAATACCATCCCTCGCCCTCAGGAAAGCGTCGAGCTGCTGGTGCTGAAAACGCGGGGCGCGGGCGGCGCCGGCGACGCCCCCGACGACGTCGCGCTGCTCTGCTGGCGCTGTCGACGACACGCGCCGCCGCTGGCCGCGCTGCGCTGTCCGCACTGTCGACATAGCCTATCGCACGCGCTGCCCACACATGGTCTGTGACGCGTTTAAGAGGGTACCCCGTCCGCGCCGCGAATGAAAAAAAAATCATAGCTTCTTTTTTGATGCGTTTTTTCTAAGAAGTGAGAATCCGAATCCGAATAATTAACAATTTTTAGGATGTAAGGCCTAGATTCCAGGGCCCTTAGCCTGTAACACAATGGTGCCAAAATGGGCTGTCAGGTGACGACTTCAATTACGATTTGCTAACGCTGTCTGTCCTTTTAATGTTTTTGTAGTACAGCAAAGAATATTTTGATTCTAATTCTAGAGGATTAGTTCTCTGGTTGTAGGAGAAAAACGAGGAGAGCCCGGTTTTGTCCTTCTGCCGAGACGCCATTGACCCGCCATTGGGTTACAGGCAAAGGGCCCAGATCCTAGAACCTACGAATAAATCCCACCGCCGCGCCGCCCGCCAAAATCGGCCACTTTTCATCAAAAAAGAAGCTATGTTTTTTTTTATTGGCGGCGCTAGTGTACCGTGACCATCACCTTAAGGCTAGGCGCGCACTACGAAAAATATGCCGCACGTTTTTTCCCTCAAATCTGTAAACTGTGAAAATGAATGCGACTTTGCGCACATGCGGAAAAATCCGTTGTGGGTTTTCATTACGTGTGGAAAAATACGTAGCCGTAGGCGCCTAAGCGCGGAAGGCTTTCTTATGGCGCCATATAACAATAAACAAGAAACGCCTGTCTCACACACAAAGATAAAGCTGATTTTGAGATTTTAGGTTCTACGTTGTAATAAAACAAACCCAAAACAGCACATGAACGGGATTTTTGGCAGACAGCGCAACGCATCGATGATCGTTACCGTCTCGCTTTCTTATTTCAATCTTTAAGACGCCATACGTCTCACAACTAGCGCCGCCAATGGAAAAAAAATCATATCTATTTTGGATGCATTTTAGCAAAAAACGCTCCTGCGATTTCTCAACGCGAGGCTTAACTATTTTAAGGGCCTAAGGTTTGGATTCCAGGATTGGATTTCCCACGAATGCTCTCTGAATGAAGGATCTGGAATCCAAACCTTAGGTCCTAAAAATAGTTAAGCCTCGCGTTGAGAAATCGCAGGAGCGTTTTTTGGTAAAAACGTATCCCAAAAAAAGATATGATTTTTTATCCATTGGCGGCGCTAGTTGTGAGACGTATGGGCTACTCGACGCCGAGATGTAAAATTCGTCATCGAGGAGTCGATGTGTTGCTTATCAATCGTATCAATCGTCAACGTCAACTTATAAAAAGTCGTGCATAAAGTCGCATTCATGTTCCACTCACAGTAAAACAAATTGTAAACCCTCCCCTAACCGCGGCCCTCAGAAGTTCTGCCGCTGGTGCAATTCGAGCCAGAAGAAGGCATCGGCCCAGAGGAAGCTGCCGAGCTCATCTCGCGCACGCCTCTGCTGGAGGGAGAGCCTCTAGAGGGCGCTGCGGATGTGCTGAGGCTTGACGAAGACACGCGCGACCCCTTCCTCGACCGAGCAGACGAGGTAACAACCCCTTGTCTAGCACAGTTCGAACCGGAAGAAGGTATCGGCCCAGAGGACGCCTCTGCCAGAGCGAAAGCCTCTAGAGGACGCTGCGGATGAGGTAAAATAGGGTCCTCGTAGTAGGTTCTGATTGAAAGGCCGTGTTTAAAGGTCAAAGTACTATATTGGACTGTCTGGAGAAGAGCGCAACATACACTGTTAAGCTACTTATATCTATGCGAATGTGTGGGTGAGGTGCCACATACTACACCTCCCCCCTTTTTAATAAGAAAAAAAAAACAATTTTTTTTTTACAATTTTCTGACTGACTTGACAGTTGACGATGATTTTATACTACATATTTATTCAATTTTATAAAATTAAATTTTAAACAGCATTAGATTTTTACAATTTCTTGAACAAACTTCAACAGGTTACCTTTTATGATTTAACATATTTTTTTTTTTATTTTAGTCATCATTCCATTTTCAAAATCATTTCTTGAGATAGATTACATACCATTTAATTTGCTTTCTTTCCTTAATACCTATCTTTCTTTAATACCTATCTGGGGGCACGGCAGTGCCCCCGCCAGGTCGAGCGCGAAGCAAACACTGCCGTACCATCCTTTACTGGAACCATTTCGCCGCATTTTCAGGCCCCTATTTGAGAACCTCTGGATAAGACCAGAACGCAGAAATTTTCGTCGTCTAGTAAGCTATAATCACATACTTAAAATCCAAAATTTCAAGTCTGTAGGTCATTTAGTTCCGAAGTTAAGCGAAAGCAAAGTTTCGCATTTATGACACACACTCACTCACTCACTCATGATCATCATAATAGAACTAGTACTTCCCATAAACTCAGAGAGCTGAAATTTGGTACAGAGTTAGGGTTTAATGGCCACATAAAGGGAAAACTATAAAAACTAGGATAATCGAAGATCTGGAGCACCTGGTGACCCTGATTAGAAAACACAAGAGCCCTAATAGAACTAGTACTTCCCATAAACTCAGAGAGCTGAAATTTGGTACATAGTTAGGGTTTAATCGCCACATAAAGGGAAAACTATAAAAACTAGGATAATCGAAGATCTGGAGTACCTGGTGACCCTGATTAGAAAACACAAGAGCCCTAATAGAACTAGTACTTCCCATAAACTCAGAGAGCTGAAATTTGGTACAGACTTAGGGTTTAATGGCCATATAAAGGGAAAACTATAAAAACTAGGAAAATCGAAGATCTGGAGTACCTGGTGACCCTGATTATAAAACACAAGAGCCCAACCAAACTATTATAGAACGACATATACCGCCCTTACAAAAAATATTCAACTTGGTGGGCCGCTTCATTTGATGTCAAAAATCGAAGGTCTGAAGTATCTGATGAAGAACCCTCAGCTGCCCGGGAAGCACAACTTCAAGATAAACGTTTTATCCCACTATCGGTTAGCGGCATCTCGCTTTACGCGGTGAAATAAAGCAAGATGGCGATAGCCGATAAAGGGATAAAACTTTTATCGTGACATTGTGCTCCCCTAGCTGGTCTCAGCTGTATTATGGTAATGCCCCCTTCTACTATTGGTACATAAAAATATCGACTGTTATTGCAGAAATCCAGCGTAGTGGGACACATCTTCTAATTTAATCTAGCCTATAGCGTCCTACTGCTGGACGAATGCCCCCCCTTCTGCTTTTAATACGCATATAAATAAAATTAAAGGAAATCTCTGAATAAGACTAGACTGGCTTTTATACTTATACTTACAATTTAACAAAAACAAATAGTCGAACGATTAACTTTATTCTACTCGAACATTACTCAAATTAAAAAACGGTTTCCAATAAGAAAATGTAATGAAATAAATCAATATGCCCACGTTTCTACAAAAAGAAGTGAAATCCCACCAAAAACATTCTGTAAAAACTAGCCAGGTCTCGATGGAGCTGCTTGTTTATCTCTAAAAAGTAATGAAATCTAGACAAGGTCGTGCCAAGTCTAAGGTTCCTTACTGCGATTTCTTTATTATTATAGTTAATGTTGTGTGACTTGGCCGTTGAAGGGTACACAAGCGGTTCTGGCGTCAGATTGGTGTAATGGTGTCATGGAGCACCTGGTTTTGTACCCTTCATTACTTTTTAGAGATAAACAAGCAGCTCCATCGAGACCTGGCTAGTTTTTACAGAATGTTTTTGGTGGGATCATTCTTATTAGTATCTCACATTTTTATTTAGACTTTTGATGACATTAACAATTTAATTTCAATTACACAGTATTTTCATCATCATTTCATGTAAAACTTTACATACCATTCCTATCACGAAGTTATTAATGTATTAAGTACATTTGACTTTTAAATAAAACAGTATCGATTACAATGATGCTAAATTTTATCGATCATATCGTGGTATCGGTACATTTCTCTATCACAAACTCAAATATTCAATCATTCTACACTGGTTTTTAACCCGTATAGTAAGTACTCTGTAGTTCTCAGTTAATTACTCTGATTACTGACACAATAAACTCTGGGAAGTGAGACCTATCGTAACTCTTGGGTAATTAATCCATTTGTTACTCAAAAAACTCCTTAACCTTTGTGTCCTTTTTTTTTCTTCATTTCAATCATTCAAGTTTTTATTAAATTAATGCCATACTACGCCATGGAGTCATCTGCTCCAGGCTACAAAGTCACGCCTTACACTGAGGACACGGTAGTTCACACTATGATCAAGGACAATAACTGGGCTGCTTTTCAGCACCCTTAAACGATTTTATAGGATAGCTATACTATCAGGGCATGGTCACCCTATATCAAAGGCATATCAGGTCACTCCAAGTGCACCTGTACTAAACTAGAGTCGCTAATATTTTAAGACAACAGTCTCCAACTGTTTTCACGGAGGTCACGGTAGTTCGCACCATGATCAAACTTGAAGGATTAGCTCTCCCTACTTCCGAATCCTATAAATATGTACCGTACCCGTACCTAATTAATTCTTCATCAAATTCAAATCTTTCTTTACGTATACTGATTTCAATAAGTTTTAAAATATCTCTTAATTCATTATCAAATACAAACTTTTGATCATAAAACAACATACAATTCTATATTTAGACACTATACTTTTAACATTTCCATAGATCAAACTATACTGGCTGGTTACTTAGCGAATCATATTACATTACTTTTCTGCTAAATAAATTCAAAACTTGGACAAAGTACGTGCATCGAACGGTCTACATTTGCAATTCAGCATGTTACTCGTCACATGATATCTGCTTGCACGACCTACTTATATGGTAAGGTATTTTACTGCACTTCTGGGTACTTTTCCTAAGTTGGTTCTAATAATAAATTTCGTTTGGTACAGTCACATACAAAAATAGTAAACTTTCACACAAAAAAAATGTCGCAACTCTTGAAAATTTTTCAAATACTTATTCATCGTCACAAGACAGTGGATGTACTTACATTATTAAGTTTTTTTTTAAACATAATTTTACTGACATTATTAATTTACGAAAATACGATGGAATAATATTTAAAAATAACACTGACTAATTACTGGCACTTTTTTATCACTCTTCACTATCTGGTGCTGGTTCTCCCGGCGCCTGCCATCAGACCACATCATAGGCTTGAGTATATCTCCCGGCACCCTGCGCCTCCTCTTCTCAGGATAGTAAAAACAATTATGTGCTGCCGCTTTTTAAAGATTTTCTGGTTGTCTCTTCTCCATTTTATTTGTTGTATTTTATTTTCAATTTATTCTTCAAAATATCGCCATTTTAATTTCACTTCACTACTGTACTGTCTTTTTCGGTTTATTGTAATTAATTTCTGGATTATTTATTGAAGAACTAGCTGACCCGGTGAACTTCGTATCACCTGAAATAGTTTGACTCTCCGCGTCAAAAATAGCGATTCCAATACAAAATGACCAATTTTTATTTCTTCCGTTTTTCAGCTAATCCTTTAACTTTTCCCATATTTCTTTGCTTTTAAACTTACCCTGAACTATGGTGAACTAAACAAATCAGTAAATGTGCAAATCGGTCTAGCCGTTTCTTAGTTTTAGCGAGACTAATGCACGGCGATTCATTTTTATATACAAGGTGTTACAAAAGATGCTAACTCTTTTTACAGGGTCATGGTACCTGATGATAGGGATCACAACCAAAATATTTTTTTAGCTCTATCACGTTCCGTTGATTTTTAAATAATTAAAATGTAAGCGCTGTGACGGGAGAAAAGTATTTTTGAAATACTGTTTCCATAGACTTTAACTATGTTTTAACAGTCTGAAGCGATTAAAATACAGCTAAGCAAACAACCATATTTTTTTAATTTGAGCTAAATCCAAAAACAAAAAAGTTTTGAAAATTATACAATTTTGCGGTTATAAAAAAAAAGTTGTGTTTTTCAACATTTTTTTGCAGATTTGTCATTTTGTTGACCAGCAGGTTACACCCTGTAAAAAGAGTTAGTATCTTTTGTAACACGTTGTATATAGATATTAACTTTCATTTTTTTTTAAATTTATTACTATGCCTTCCGGCACTGCCTCACTCACTGGCAGGCCGGCCTGGCAGGGTCGCCATGAGGTAAAATAGGGTCCTCGTAGTAGGTTCTGATTGAAAGGCCGTGTTTAAAGGTCAAAGTACTATATTGGACTGTCTGGAGAAGAGCGCAACATACACTGTTAAGCTACTTATATCTATGCGAATGTGTGGGTGAGGTGCCACATACTACACGGATGTGCTGAGGCTTGACGAAGACACGCGCGACCCCTTCCTCGACCGAGCAGACGAGGTAACAACCCCTTGTCTAGCACGGTTCGAACCAGAAGAAGGTATCGGCCCAGAGGACGCCTCTGCCAGAGCGAAAGCCTCTAGAGGACGCTGCGGACGTGCTGAGGCGTGACAAAGACACGCGCGACACCTTTGCTACGATCATGCCGAATACATAGGTCGTAACATCATGAATGTCCACACGACACAACCGTCGAGAACGCCTTTGTGTACGCGCAAACAAGCAACAGCCGATGGATCAGCGCTGATTTTACAAATTTTGGAAAAGGGTTATAAGCAAATCCTTTATCTGTTTAGTTTGCCTGCTTCGATTTTATTTTGTTCTCTGTTTATCTGCAATCGGCCCTTGAACTATGACGAGCATCGGTTGTTCGTTCAATGTTTTGCAGTGTGCCCTCCATCGAGAACATTCCACTTGATGTTAACTTTCGAATAAGCCATTGAAATTTCATCATCATAACCCCACCTCTGCCCACTGTTGAGTATAGGCCTTTTCAAAATTTGCGACTTACTAATTTGAAATGTTGTCAATTATTGTAGTGTAACAAACCTTTCACCCACATTAACCCGTGATATTTCCCCCGCAGGGTGACGGCGATGGTGACGAGAGCGGCGTGGTGGTCCTATCGCGCGCAGCCCTCCTGCGGCTCAGTCCCACCGCCGTGGTGGTACTACGGCCGCCGCCGCCGCTGCCGCCGGCCTACTTCCGCAACATGCTGCCCGAGCTAGCCGTAACGCCCTGTCCACACTGTCTGCACGTGAGTATATCTACTTTTTGGTGGTACTATAACTCAGTCTCACTGCCGTGGTGGTACTACCCCGCCACTTCCGCAGCATGCTGCCCGAGCTAGCCGTTACGATCTGCCCGCACTGTTTGCATGTGATCTTAATAGATGTCTACTGGCACGCCCCTACATTTAGATTTTTCGAACGAATTCTCACTTACATGACCCTGAGAATAGGTTAGCCGCGGAAAAGACGACAAATTTTGTGTGCAAATATAATCAAAACTACGGTTGCAAACACGAAACTGTGCCTTAACGTCGACAGTTGTGCGTGTTTTATATACTCTGTTCCCTCATCGAAACTCTAGGAGCAACTCAAAGACTAACAAAGACTGATATCCCGCAGCTATTCTACATGGAGGATTACGAGATCCAGTCGGTGACGCGGGGCCACTGTCCGTTCTGCCGCCAGCCGCGCGACGCTGCGCCCGACGCTCCGCTCGACGCCTCCGCTCCCGCCTCACCCTCGAGCCATGGCTCACCCTGAAGTGCGCTAGTAGTTTTGGGATAGGTGCAAAAATATGGCACGTAGGTACTTACTATTTATTGTTGATATGTGATTTGTAAACTTTTCCGTCCTAAATATTCGCTTATATTCTATGCTCAGTTTTGAGTAAGTACATTGTTTACTATCAAATAGTATGTATTATTATAACTTGAATTATTGTTCTTAACATAAGTAATTAAGTATGTATTTATCATGGAACCATGACACCGGAACAAAATAGTTTTAAGTTGAACTGATCTCTTATGCATTTTTGTAAATAGCCAACATATTTTAATCGTTGACTCGACGCTTTGTCGAATTTTGTCAATCAATCTTATATCCAGAAAGTTCATTGGAACGATGGATTTGAATTCGTTTTTGAGATGTATTTTGGCTTCAGCCAAAATGTTGATAATTATTAACTTAGAGTAGTACAATGTGATAATACCACCGTCCCAACAATGTATTTGTTATAAATAAATCAGCATAGCATAATTACTAGAATATAAAAAAACTGTAAAAGTACAATAAATTAATTGCGATGATAAATTGCTTTTACTGAGGTTAGTTCTTATAGTATCGTATCCCCGCCTTCCTCGTCTTCCTGCCGACAAGTAGTAAGGTCGAGGTGCAACGCGGCGCACGCAACTGATTCCCTTTATTGTTCTTTAACCCCCGACCCCCAGCGCGATCCAGTTGGCACGTTTTTGGGAGCGCGATGTGTGACGCTTTCGACACGAGAGAAAAAGAACCCCTGACCAAAAATAGGAGTGTTATAATATGACCGCTATGTGTGTGTGTCTGTCTGTGTGTTTGTCTGTGGCACCGTAGCTCTTAAACGGTTGAACCGCTTTGGATTTTTATTTGAAAGCAAGTTTTCTAGCGAGTGTTCTTAAGTTATATCAAAATCGGTTCAGCCGGTTATGAAATAAAAGAGGGTTATATGTATAAATTCGGTTAAGATGAAATACGTCTGACAACTAGCGCCGCCAATGAAAAAAAAATCATATCTTTTTTTTTTGATGCGTTTTTAGCAAAAAACGCTCCTGCGATTTCTCAACGCGAGGCTTAACTATTTTTAGGACCTAAAATCACCAATCGTAAAAGCGTTTTTTTGCTAAAAACGCATCCAAAAAAAGTTAGGATTTTTTTTTCATTGGCGGCGCTAGTTGTGAGACGTATGGCGTCTTAAGGGTAGACGATAGCAAGGTGGCGGGAAATTCAAAATTTTCACAGACTTTTACATTTTGTAGCTAAACTGAACTATTTTTGTTCAGCGATTTTTCGTTCGCGAGAATAAAACCGTATTCTTTTCATTATTGTAAACAACAGAACAACAATAATTCAGCCGATTATGTGTTCTGGTCTACGAAGCAGTGGTACTGCCCAAAAAACTTGTCGTAGACCAGAATACATAATCGGCTGAATTATTGTTGTTCTGTTGTTTAAAATAATGAAAAGAATACGGTTTTATTCTCGCGAACGAAAAATCGCTGAACAAAAATTGCTCAGTTTAGCTACAAAATGTAAAAAACTGTGAAAATTTTGAATTTCCCGCCACGTTGCTATCGTCTACCCTTAAAAAGTATTTCTGCATTAAAAAACAGACCTCCACGAAGGCTCATTTGGGTATTCTGTTTCTCTTGTCACACGTCACAACTTTGACAATATTCTTCCAGCAAGGAAAGCCAATAATACAATTTCGAATCCTTTGGGAGTTTGGGAGCATTTCTCAGTACATAAAAGGTTCAGGTTCGCTGTGTCATCGTAAAGCGATGTATCGGAGGAACGCTACCTCGATATTCTGCATCATAGCGACAGAATTCTGCGAACGGCTCTCCTTTTGCGGATTACGCAGTAAGTGTGGCACAAGACAGCACGTCGAACCTTACACGCTAGCACTCTACTCAGTTATTTTACGGGCTACTTTACAACAAAACTGTACACTTTGACGTGCTATCGTGTGTACAATATTTCTTGCAAGTCTTTTTGACTTGCAAGAATGCATATTTACCTAAGTATGTTTGTAACAATAGCTCGATCGTTGACCGGAGCTACATTTGGTTATAGTAGTTGAGTTAATGAGACGAAATTTTTACATATTTATTACGAACATGGTCAAGGGGTGGCCGAGTTTTGTAAAGTAGGTATCATGCAAAAAGTATGACATTGCGAAGTCACAGTTAGGGGCGAACTACTAGTTATTATATTTTCCACAGAACATAGTGAAGAATCTAAGGCTACCATGGGGTGGCCACTAACTAAGGCGTTTGCATCTACGTATATGAGTTGATTTATACAGTGTCCAGTAGCACCTCCACTCACACTAGATGGCTGCAGTGCCTGGGACATTGTTTTAGATGAGTAGGCTTGCCCAGCACCTATACTATCCTGACTGCTTAGTCGGCCCAGCCCACAGAAAAGACAAGGTTCGATTCCCGGCGCAGGACATGTACCCTTACATGACTTTGTTTCTTTTTAAAGTTACGGAAGTTCATTATTGAAGTAGCAAAACCACTCGCTAATGGTGAAGGTGGCCACAATTTCACCCGATTACTTACTATTCCAGCCAGTGCCGGATTAAGACTACTTGATGCCCTAAGCAATCGACGCCTGTGGGCCCTCCTATACTAAACTTAGTTCGATCTTTAAAAAAAATACGTATTAAATACAACGAGATAAGCAGCTAGTCAATTTAAAACGCGCGGATTTTCAAACCACCTTACCTTTTATGTGTAAACATTTTTTTGGCGCTGTATCTAGTGCACCCCTTACTTGAAGCCTTAAGCAATTCGGTACGCAAAGTTTTTTGTTCGAAAGTCCGTTATTGGCTTAATCTTATCTTTAGACAATATTGAGAAACTAATATCAATATTTTTTATTTTGGTTCAGTAGTTTGGATTTTACAACGTTTCAAAGATACGGTTTTATGACCTTCACGTGACGGTCTGCATACTGTTGGCGGTCATAGGAACAAAACATTTTAGCGCATAAAAACAAAACTACTGGACCAAAATAAAAAAAATATTTAAATTAGTTTCTCAATATTGTCTAAAGATAAGTTTAAGCCAATAACGGACTTTCGAACAAAAAACTTTGCGTACCCAATTGCTTCCGGCACTGATTCCAGCGATTCTGTCTCTCTACCTGCGCAACGTCCTTTGTCTCCACGAGAACGCGGCCACGGTGGTGTATCATATCTTTATAATGACTTGCTACACCATGCCGCTGGTGGGCGCTATCCTGGCCGATAACTTCATTGGGCGGTACAAGTAAGTGCTTTTACGCACGAGCGATAGTGTGTCGGCGGCAGCTCGCGACCCTGGGGGCAAATTCTCGGGGATGTCACATTCGAGATTCTACGAAGAAAACCTTAGTAACAAGTCCCATTCGAGATTGCCAAGAATTAGGTCGTCGCTGGTCGGCGACTATAACTAAGTACGAGTCGTCGATTGTCGGCAACGGTCGCCGACCGTCGACGACCAGGGCCCTTAGCCTGTAACACAATGGTGCCAAAATGGGCTTCCGGTTGACGGTTTTAATTACGATTTATTGATGCTGTCGGTCCAGTGTCGGCCCTTTTAATGTTATTGTAGTACAGCAAAGAATATTAAGAGTCTAATCCTAGAGGATTAGTTCGCTGGTTGTAGGAGAGCAACGAAAAAATCCCGGTTTTGTCCTTCTTCCTAGGATGCCATTGAGACGCCATTGTGTTACAGGCTAAGGCCCCAGCGTCGCAAGGTGCCGCTGACACACTGTCGCTCGTGTGTAAGCGCACTAAGGCTTCCTTCACACTTTGACGAGTGTCGTTGCGGCGTGCGGCAGTTGCCAGCACGACATTTAGCTGGGAAGGATTGACACATGACCAACCGTGCTTCTACGCTCGGTTTCATAGAAATCCTTGCCGTGGTAAGAGTCGCACTGGCGTGACGCAAGCCACAAGATGAATCTTGAGCTCTACCAAACTAAATGGAAGAGGTATGTCGGTACCTAGATCCTAGGCTTATTTTATCGAAGTTTGTGCGGGCAGACGAAGCCTTTGGTCTTAGCCAGACTAAGTAAGTAGGTACCTACAAGTCCCTGCATACCTACCGTTATAAAAATATTTTCAAGAACACTTAGTTTTACTTTGTAAAGCACTAACCCGTGCTAAGGAAACAATTTAAAGATTAATTTTAACGTAAAAAAATCGCTCGGGCGGGACAGTCCAGAGTTTTCCAGAGTTGTCCTGTTTATTTTCCAGAGTTATATTATACTTCTCCATAATCTACTTCTTGGGAACGGTGTTTACCTGCCTGTCTGCAATACCACCGCTGATGTTGCCTCCTACGTGAGTCTGTTTTGTGTATTGATGATGGCAATAATCCGCCATATTAGGTACATTTCGGATACCATTATCATGGGTACGTATCAAATAAAATTACTTTTCAAAAATGTATAACACATGTAAGTAGCGTCAACATACAAAGTAAAACAAAAAATAACGAGTGTTCTGTTCTGGGTCCAAAATGACTTAGGTATTAAAAAGCTCAAAATAAAAATAGAAGTTAAAAACTAAAACCCCACTACCAAAAGGCTTAAAACAAGACCTGCTTATTCTTAAAATAGATAGTTAATCGTAGTCGGAGGACACCACATTTGCATTTGATAAACCGATGGCCTCCGAATACGATTAGTTATTATCTATGAGTTTATTTGAAGGGCAGGTCTTGTTTTAGTTTTTAACTTCTATTTTTTCTTACCCAAGTACCTTACATGCATTATCCGGTGAATGTTTTAGGGCCACGTCTATAGTCGGCCTAGTCCTGATTGCCACCGGCACCGGCGGGATAAAGCCTTGCGTGGCAGCCTTCGGCGGAGACCAAGTGAGAGCGACAAAACTTAAGTTTGTCTGTGGTAGGTACGGTAGCCGTTAGAGCTACGGTGCCACAGACATACATACAGTTACACAGAGACACACCCTCAAATACACGCCCTCGGATAGCGATGAAACCTATTTTTGGGTCGGGGCCGGGGGTAAAAAAGAAGCAATGATTTATTTCCTATGGTGGCGCTAGTTTGACCCCTGGGGCCTTAGCCTGTAACACAATGGCGTATCAATGGCGTCCCAGAAGGACAAAACCGGGATTTTGTTCGTTGTTCTCCTACAACCAGCGAACTAATCCTCTAGAATTAGACTCATAATATTCTTTGCTGTACTACAAAAACATTAAAAGGACCGACACTGGACCGACAGCATTTATAAATCGTAATTGAAACCGTCAACCGGGAGCCCATTTTGGCACCCCTTGCGTTACAGGCTAAGGGCCCTGATCGCGTAACGGTGACATTTCCACTTACAATTCTTCCAGTAAATTCGAATGACTGCCCATCTCATTTAACCCCCACTCCCCGCCAGTTCCACCTGCCGGCCGAGACGGCGCAGCTCCAGCGGTTCTTCTCGACGTTCTATTGCGTGGTGAACCTGGGTGGTCTACTGGGCATGACTGCGACGCCCGCCCTGCGGCGCGGCGTTATGTGCTTCGGGGATGATACATGCTACGCGCTGGGCTTCGGCTTCCCCGCGCTGTTGGTGGCCGTGTCCATTGGTGAGGACGCGACTGACCTGGGGTCCTATGACCCTGGGGGGTCTACTGCAAAAAACGGCGACGCCCGCCCTGCGCCGCGGAGTCATGTGCTTCGAGGTTGATACATGCTACGCGCTCGGCTTCGACTTCCCCGCGCTGTTGGTGGCCGTGTCTATTGGTGAAACCGCAACTGACCTGGGGTCATGAGACCCTGGGGGTCAACTGGGCATGGCTGCGACGCCCGCCCTTCGCCACGGCATCATTTGCTTCGGCGATGATACATGCTACGCACTCGGTTTCAGCTTCCCGCAACGATTTTTTAGGGTTCCGGAGGGAACATCAACAGTAAGGTTTTTTAATACTAGAAGTAAAAGATGAGGGTTTCAAAGTCCTGTGTGTTATTTCCAGTGATATTCTGGTGCGGCAAGCCTTCCTACAGGATCAAGGAGCCTCGCGACAACGTCACCCTCAAGTTCGTTGCCTGCATATGGGTAAGTGTGTAGGTATTCGCTCATAAATTATCCTTTAATTCGCTCATAAATTATCTATTGACCAGTTAATACGTACCTACTGTAATAGCTGGTAGGTTTACTGAATAAAAAACAAATAAAAAAATAGGTAAGTAAAATAGAGAGTTTTATTTTTATCAACATCATGCCGACTGTTGGGTATATGTGTCACCGGAAGATAACACGATATGCAAATTTATAAATTTCCTAGGAAATTTATAAACTTTCGTAGGATTCTAAACGGGAGATAAATTGTATTATTTTACGCCCACATTTTCGCAAATTGATAAACTTACCGAACTCAAGCGTAAAATAATAAGTAAGCAATAACCAAACGACGAAGTGGAATTTACCACAGACCTACTAAAGTTTTATAGTGGCCATGACTAAAATAGTGAAAAGTCGGATATTTTCAATTTTAATTTTCTTATAAGTAAATGTTATAAATAAAGTAAAAATATTTTTTCAACTTTTTTATTCAGAATTGACATCCTGTTGACCAGTAGGTTACACCCTGTAAAAAGAGTTAGGATCTGTTTCGTTCCGGTGACATATACAGGGCGTCCCACGGCTATGCCACATGGAGGGAAAGTACCTTAAATATTGTAGATGGAACATTTTACTGAAAGAAGACATTATTTTAATTTAAAAAACAATTTAAACTGCATTCATAGATATTAAAATAATTACATGGTTGAACCGGGAATCGAATCCGTTACACGAGAAAAAATATTACCCTGTAGTTTTATCATACCGATCGAAAGGCTTCATGATAAGGATTATTTTTTGCTAAATAACATAGTGTCAGAAATAAAAGGAAGACCATGAATTTTACCATTTACCTGGTAGTATGCAACAAATTGAGCCGTATCCTGAACCGAAAGACGCGTAAAATTTTGTCCATCGCAATGCGGCTGGCTGATTATAAAGAAATAATTCAAAAATGTGTTTAATTTTCATACTTTTAATCTTTTGTTACTGTGATTTTCATTGATAAATTGATTAATGTTGTATTTAAAATGTTAAAATTCATGGTCTTCCTTTTATTTCTGACATTATGTTATTCAACAAAAAATAATCCTTATGATGAAGCCTTTCGATCGGTATGATAAAACTACGGGGTAATAATTTTTCTTATGTAACGGGTTCGGTTCCCGGTTCAACCATGTAATTATTTCAATATCTATGAATGCAGTTTAAATTGTTTTTTAAATTAAAATAATGTCTTCTTTCAGTAAAATGTTCCATCTACAATATTCAAGGTACTTTCCCTCCATGTGGCATAGCCGTGGGACGCCCTGTATATGCCTTTTTCCCCTCGCGCCACCTACGGTCCCTCGCCATCCGCATCCATAGACCTTCTGTCGACACAACGATGATCATCACTTCACTACACTATAGTTTTAGTTTATAAATGATCTGTCCTAGATGCAAAAAGCAAAGTAAAGTTATCTTTGTTTACAATCCGACCTCTACGAACGATTTCCTTTTCCCTATGTAAGTAGATACGTGGCCCAAATACCGCCTCTTAAGAGCCCCCTTCAGGACCGTGGGAACTCAGTGACGGCCAAGCGCGTGAAACACTGTTTTCTATAGCCGTTTCACCCAGAGCGAGACGGGGCGCGGGAAAAGTGAGAGGCAATGCGGCTATATGAGTCTACGTGCGTTAACGTAATAGATCTATTTTCTCAAATTTTTTCGTATGTAGTTCCGCTGCCATTTCTACATTTTATTAGCTATATCAAAAATCTTTTTTTCTTAGAAGTACAATACATTACCTATTGATGTTCCCAAGGAAGTTCGACTCCAATAGACAGTGTAATAATGTAAGTAAATAACAGCTGAAAGTAACCCCTTTTTCGGCGAGAAAAACGCATCGCTTTAATTTCTTTCAGGCTATTTTTTTATTATAAAAAATATTTGCAAACTTCTGTATTGGTCATCTACTGATATAAACCAAGTTTCAGTAAAATCCAGCATGTAGTTTAGAAATTAAACCGGAACTACGTTTGTATGAGAAATCGCTGCTTCAGGGCGTTCATAAGTATGCAGCATGCTAATTCACTGAAACAGCAGAGCCTGAGCCAGCAGTAAAGACTCATTACCATCCCTTTGACCGCCTGTTGCTTACTAAACACAGGGAAGCGTGTTGACTTGCCTAAGCTTTTTAACGGGAAACCGGAACGCATAAAAAAATACGAATTAAAAACATTCATGACTAACATTCATGACTAACATTCATGACGATTTATTTTTACTCAAGTTATCGTCGAAAGTTTGTAACTTCTATATAATTGTTTTTCTAGTTTTATGATGAATACAATATAGTAGCTACAGCTACGTAGGTACCTACTTAAATAATGTTATTCAAGTATGATAGTTTATGTCATTGTCATTTTACTATGTAAGTAAGTAAGATTTGATATTCACAATAATAATTCAACTTTATATTACCTAATAACTAATTATTACGAAAGCTGTGTGAGCCTATAATTGGCATCCTTATCAGACCAAAAACCATGTACCTAATTATAATTTTAATCTTTATTAAGGATTCTGTTGGCTTTCCTAATTTAATAAATAAATAAATTAAAATAAATCTTAATCTTCTATACTTATAATAAAACTCTAGCGAAGTCAATTCTGTACATTGAATATTTTTAGAAAAAAACTATCAGGGGTTACTAAGTAAACTATTCTGAATACAAAAATGCAAAAAAATCGGTCTATGTCTGTCTGTCTGTCTGTCTGTCTGTCTGTCTGTCTGTCTGTCTGTCTGTCTGTCTGTCTGTCTGTCTGTCTGTGTGTTACCTCATCACGAGAATACCGCTGAACAGTTTTCAGTCAAATTTAGGACCGTGATAAGTCCTGGTTCTGGGAACAATCTAGGCTATCCGATGTTCAGAATACATTGCGGGTTGCAATTTTAACTTCGTTTTTTGTAAGAAATATTCATAATTTTGATTTAGCTTCTTGAGAAGATATGTTAATAACGTGATACAGAACACATTTCCGAAAAAAAAAATTGCATTTCTGGAAAAAAAAATCCGACTTGGAACCTCATTATCTCGGAAACCGTTGATTTCCTAGGCATAGTTCCTTGGGCAGAAATTATCGTTATGATGAGGACTATACAGGGTGTTAAAAGACCGCCAACAGACCCAAAAGCCACTAGACACCAAAACAAAGTACTTTTTCGATAAATTATTGTTGGGAAAATATTTTGGTTTTTTAGGTTATAATTTTGAAAAATATTTTTTACGCAATGGACGTGTAACGCACAGCAAGCGTAGGTATCAGATTATGTTACTTAAGCTTGAAGTGCCGATGTTTAGAATACAATGCGGGTTGCAACTTTAACGTCGTTTTTTGTAAGAAATATTCATAATTTTGATATGGCTTCTTGAAAAGGTATGTTAAGAATCCCCTGAAGATCTGCAGCCCTCTCGCTCGCACTTTTGAACATTTGAATTTATTGTAAGAGAATGATTCAACTTTGGACGATAAAATATAGTTGCAGCCATAGATAATAAAGCTATCGACATGTAGACATACTTTAAATTTCACATTTATAGTTTAAAAAATAAATTACTGAACTACTACTTTTAACCGAAGTTCAGTGATTTTTTTTTTTAATTAGTAGGTTTATGAAATCAAAAGTGTGTCCACTTGTCGATAGCTTTATTATCTATGTCTGCAACTATATTTTATCGTCCAAAGTTTAATCATTCTCTTACAATCAATTAAAATGTTGAAAAGTGCGAGCGAGAGGGCTGCAGAGCTTCAGGGGATACTTAAGAACTAGAATACATTTCTGCAAAAAAAAGTTTTGAAAAATCCGACTTTGAACCTCATTATCTCGGAAACCGTTGATTTCCCAGGCATAGTTCCTTGGGCAAAAATGTTCCTTTTGATGAGGAAAATACGTGGTTTCCCGCTTTGTTGGCGGTCTTTTAACAACCTGTATGTGGTCTCCCACTTTGTTGGCGGTCTTTTAACACCGCTCGGTATTCAATACAAGCACTCGCCGCAAACAATAATTTTGCATTCTTGCATAACAAATAACTATTGTTTACTGTTGAGCTGGATAGATAGAGTTATTAGCCGTATGCTTTGCTTGCTGGCTTAGCATGAGAATGAGTAAGACCTTATCTATGGGCTTATAACTTTATCTATCCCACTCTACGTCGAGGGAGATATATATTATAAACCCTTTTACTTCCTAATCAATTCTTATGCTAAGCTTCCTGGTATCTTATCACGGGCGATACCTTAATGTAAACAATACATATTTATTATTAAATTTATAAATGTATTGTTTAGATTAGGGTTTTTATTCTATTTTATTCTATTGCTTTCTTTTGAGCCCTGCTACCGCAAGTTAAGAAATAATAACTATTAAAATACCCCCGACATTTTAGCTTCGAATAAGCATATTTAATAAATTGCTGAACCAATTTTGACAAAACATAACTTAGAACATTCGCCAGAAAACCTGCTTTCAAATTTAAAAAAAAAACCTAAAGCTTCCAAATCGTTCACCCATTTAAGAGCTACGGTGCCACAGACAGACACACCCTCATAAACACTTATACAGACACACTCACAAAGCTGTCAAACTTATAACACCCCTCTTTTTTGGTCGGGGGTTAAAAAAACTTTCCTTTTGAGTTTTCCTCCACAGTCGAATTTAAATTAAATGTCAAATGTGTAAAAACGCATACGAAGTCGCGGGCACAACTAGTATAAATATAAACGCCGGATTGTTCAAGTAGACTCTGAGAACTTCGCTCGCTCGTTCAATTACTTAGGGTTATTGTTGGTGATTTCCCTTCCAGTACGCGTTGAAGAAGCATCTGAGTAGCGCCGACTCGCCGCCGGTAGAGCACTGGCTAGACCACTCCACGGAGCGCTTCGGCCGCAAGCTGGTGGCCGACATGAAAGTGGTGCTATCGATCCTCTACCTCTACCTGCCCGTGCCGATATTCTGGTCGCTCTTCGATCAACAGGTTTTTTTTTTCCATACATTTCCCCACAGTTTTTAAAACCGTGCCCTTTTTAGTCCTTTAATCTTAATATTTACCTACTACCCTATTTTTTATTATTATTTTTTTATTTTATTAAATTTACTATCATTTTACTTACAAACTTCTTAACTTACCTACTTAGAAATAAAACTATCCTTTACCGCCGGCTACGAAATACCGTTCGTGGCAAAATGCCCCCGGCGGCCAGTTGCCCCGGCGGCAAATTGCCCCTCCGCGGCAAAACGCCTCTCCGTGCCAAAATGCCCCCGGCGGCAGGGCGCCCCGGAGGCAGATCGGCGAATTACCTGCAGCCGGCGGCAATCCACAGCTTTTGGTGCCTTAACCTATAATGAGCAAATTAAATCATAATACATTATTAAATCTACTTAATTCTAATATTTTATTTCTATCAACAGGTTAGAAGTACCTGAAACTTATTCCGCACCAATTCGAAAAAGATAAGGCGCGTAGAACAACTATTTCTACTCCTCTCTGGCAAATACCATACTCTGAGCTTTAGCCCTTTTGCATCAATGTGGCTCAGACCCACTCAAAGGCACTAAGGCCCGGTTTCTGAATTGAGAATTTTACTAAGCAAATACTTTTGTATTGTTCTGTCTCTGCAGATGTCACACAAAAGAATGTGACAGAAAGATATTTAAGTATTTGATTAGTGTAATTCTCAATTCAGAAACCGGGCCTTAGGCTACCTTTGTATTCTTCTATAGCTTTATTCATTTAATGATAAAATTTAATGTTGTGTGGTTTGCATATGATGCAAATAAACTTTTTATCTATTTATCTATTTATCGTCGGCGGCTAGACAGAAAGTTTTAAAATATAGTCAGCTCATGAGCCACTATTTGTTCGTGCCTCTAGCTGTAGAGACTATGGGGGTATGGGGGGAGGAGGGGAGGGGTTTTGTCAGAGAAATTGGTCGGCGGAACCGGGGCTATGACTACCGTTCCGGGGCATACCTGGCGCAGAGGATTTCCATGGCGGTGCAGCGGGGGAATGCTGCTAGCGTCATGGGTACCTTTGTGTCGGGTGTGTTGCGGGGCGGTATATTTGGTTAATGTTGTTTTTGTTTTGAACTTTTTTTTGTATGTACTTGTGTGTGTTTATCTTTTTTTTAATGCCTTGCCCAATTTTTTGACGAAGCTTTGTGAATTTTTTGTATTTTATTATTGCATGTAACATTAATACCACAATAAACATTCAAAGTTTATCCTATTGCCGTACAAGGATGTTGGTTCGCTTGTAATGGACTCCTAAAGAATACCGCGGCCCGTCAATCATGTATCAATGAGCCTCAAGCAAGAGGGAAATAAATGATGTTCACTTAGCTATCAGGCTGAGGTAAAAGGTTTCACTCACCCGATATTATGAAAGGGTACCATATCTAAGGAGCTTTAGCAAACATAAATCATTATCAACGTTTTATAACAAAGTAAGTGAACATAAAACTTCCACGTGGTTCTATGAATATCTACACACGCCACCAACATTTAGCTCCAGTAGTAGGCAACTTTGTTCATCAGGGAAAGATTTAAGGTGAAAATCTAGGCATAACTAGCGCCGCTAATGGAAAAAAATCATAATATCTTCTTTTTGGGTGCGTTTTTTGCTAAAAACTCTTCATTAGGTTATCAACGCGAGGCTTAACAATTTTTGGGACCTGAGGTTTAGATTCCAGATCCTAGAACCTACGAATAAAATCTTTTATCGCCAAAAGTGGCCATAAAAGTGACCAAAGTTCAATTGCGACCCGCAGGGATCCCGGTGGACCTTCCAGGCCTCCCGCCTGCGCAGCGAGGTTTTCGGCCTAACGCTGACGCCGGACCAGCTCCAGGTATACTAACTCCTTGGCTCGACAAGGTCACGAAATAAATAGCTTAGTTAGAGAGACTGATGAGGGATGTCGCGGTCAAGGTAGCTAATTAGTTCTTAGATTTCTGAATCGAAAGTAGAAATAGTACATAATTATATTACTGCAAATTATTATTAGTCAATAGCATGTGGCACTGACTGTCAGACCACAATACAGATAAAGATAGTAAGTAATCATCGGTCCCCGCGACGGATAATAAGCCTACTCATGCTCTAACGTTGAGGGCTGTCGCGGCGCAGGCGGGCGGCAGGCGCGAGCGCACGGCCGCTTGTTGCTGCACTGACAAATACCCACGAAGTAAAATATAGCCACCCTCGTAAATTCGTTGTTTTTGTTAGTTTTTATGTTCCATCCCTGTCGCGCGCAGGTCCTGAACCCGGCCCTGGTGCTGGTACTGATCCCGCTGTGTCCGGGCGGCGCGTGCGCAGTGCTGCCCTCTGTACCACCCCTACACAAGATGTTCGTGGGCGGCGCGCTAGCCGCGTTAGCCTTCGTAGCCGCGGGCATCCTGCAGATCGGCATCGAAGTAAGCCTGTTAAAACCATCCAGCCACGGAAATAAACTTAATCCTTTTTTGATACTTTTAAAGGTTTTTATCCAAAGCGCCCAGCCGCCTGCCTGGTCTTCCTCAACACCCTTCCCTGAATTTTGGCGGCGCCATCGCTTTCCCCCAGCGTCGCGTTCCGCCTGCGTCGCGTTTTCATGGCGACGCCTTCTGTCTGCGCCGCTCAAATATTTACGAGAATATTTACAGTCTGAGAAAAGGTCAAGTAATCGAAAATTGACGGATACAAATCAAAAGAGAAAAAAAAAAATTTTATTTTACCATTCGTTTGCAAAGGAGAGAAAAAAAATTGTTTTTTCTCCACTGCAGATGCGCCACAGTTAGCCTCCTACGACGCTATGTTCTCCTAGTACATTTTCATAAAATATGTAGGGAAAAAAAGTATGTTTTTTTCTCTTCTACACCTGCAGTCAATGGGTAAAAAAAAAGTTTTTTTTTCTCTTTTTATTTGTATCGGTTAATTTCCGATTACTTGACCTTTTCTCAGACTGTACCTCGTAAATATTTGGGCGGCGCAGACAGAAGGCGTCACCATGAAAACGCGACGCAGGCGGAACGCGATGCAGGCGGAACGCGACGTTGGGGGAAAGCGATGGCGCCGCCAAAATTCCCTTCCCCGCGCCATGTACGCCAGTCTTCTGGCTTGATCTATCTCCCCTTTGGTTTGATCCATCTCTGTCCCTCAGCGCTCCACACTGCAGACGCCCAGCCGCCTGCACACCGGCCTGGTATTCCTCAACACCCTTCCCTGCGCCGTGGACGCCACAGTCCGTGGTGAGGGCATCGCACCCGTGGACCCTTTCGGCACGGCCCTGATGGCACCACTGGCGGCGAAAGACTTCGTGGTGCAGGTCCGGAGCCCGAGCAAGTGCGCCGGCCGCGTGCTCCAGGCCAGCGAGGTCACGCACGAGCTGAAGACTGTCGGTGGGATGGTGGGTTCATACGCTGGCCACACTGACAATTACGTTAAGGACAATACGTGCCACAAAAGAGAGACTTGGCCGCGCCTCCCGCACTCTTTCCGCCGCCCTCACTCAAACCGCTAAAGAACCAAACCACGTGGTGTGTCAAGTCTCATTTTTCAACTCCTTGGGTTCAACGTAATACGACGTGTTACAAAAGGAACTCACTCTTTTTGCAGGGTGCAACCTACAGGGTGCAATCGACTTCGATAGCGGAAATTTAAGTATAACCTGTGTCATTAAAGAAAACATTTAGGACGGAGTTAAAAACCAAGCGTTGTCTCACTTTGACTGTATTCATTAGAGTGAGAGGGCGAGTGTTTTGAAGTTCATCCTAAATGTTTTCTTTAATCACACGGGTTATATGTAGACTAGTACAAATTGAGTCTACCTAGTACAAATTGTTTGTAGTGATCAGTATTTGTAGCCTCATTGATTGCAAGGGCTTAGCAGGATACCGATTTGGCAGCAGTACCAATTCGCCGTTATAACGCCGAAAGTTCGATGGAATTAGCCATGCAGCTGTCATAGATAGCAGAATTGACGCCCTGGTCAAGCAGATGACATTACTGAATGCTGAAAATACAGAGAATGCGGCAGACTTTCTGGCTCGTGTGTAAAGAGGGCTCTATTCGTATACCTACGGAAATTATTGATATACAGGGTGGCCCAAACATAGACGTCAAGCGAGAAAATCTAGATAGCTGACACCGAGGGCTACCCGAATCCCCCCCATGTATGTTCAGCCATTTTTTGTCGTTAAGAAGTTATGAGGCTTTTAAGGTTTTTTTTTTAAAAATTACCTAGCATTCGATTTTATTTTTTAACTTTTTTTTCTTTTGTGTTTTCAGCAATTTTTTTTATTCTTTAGAGTCTCAGATAAATTATCTAACACCAAAAAAATAATGAAAAGTCCATAGCTCTATGGACTTTTAGAAGATACCGCAATTTTGATCCAAAGTCCAAAATTTTTTTGTCCCAATCGACCAAAATAAATTAAAATTGATTGAAATAAAATTTCTTCCAACTCCAGTTTTTCGACTTTGGTCGCAAATAAGTTGAATAAAAGTCCCATAAAGTGACAAGTTTTTTGTATTATTCTGAAGAATGAGGCTTTGAGAAAGTTTTTGAAATCAATAATGAGTCCTTCAGACCTCTACTTATTTTTTTCCCCATACTAACTATTTCAGTGATGTTTTCTCGAAAACAACATTTTTGGACTTTGGATCAAAATTGCGGTATCTTCTAAAAGTCCATAGAGCTATGGACTTTTCATTATTTTTTTGTTGATAGATAATTTATCTGAGACTCTAAAGAATAAAAAATATTGCAGAAAAGAAAAAAGAAAAAAAAGTTACAAAATAAAATCGAATGCTAGGTAATTTATTTCAAAAAAACCTTAAAAGCCTCATAACTTCTAAACGACAAAATATGGCTGAACATACATGGGGGTGATTCGGGTAGCCCTCGGTGTCAGCTATCTAGATTTTCTCGCTTGACGTCTATGTTTGGGCCACCCTGTATAGTTATCATTATTTGTTACTGTTGGACGTTAATTTACATTTTAAATTCTTCTTCTTCTTCAACCTATTGCCACCCAGAGAAGCCCAATACCGTAAAGAATGGAGTGCAATGGAAGAGAACCTACACGCAGCATTTTAAATTCGTGGAATGTAAAATATGTAATTTCATGCGCAACAGGAATAACAAAATTTTCAAATGTTTCTCCGTAACTGGGGCTCGGAGTAATAGTAGTCACCGCTAGCAACGTAGAACTAAAAGGTCGTGAGGATTTCATGCAACGGTTCATGCACGGTTACCGGCAAATAATACAGGGTGTTAAAAGACCGCCAACAAAGCGGGAAACCACGTATTGTCCTCATCATAATGAACATTTTTGCCCAAGGAACTATGCTTGGGAAATCAACGGTTTCCGAGATAATGGGGTTCAAAGTCAGAGTTTTCAAAACTTTCTTTTTCCATAAAATATTCAGTATCTAGTTTTAACATACCTTCTCAAGAAGCCATATCAAAATTATGAATATTTCTTACAAAAAACGACGTTAAACTTGCAAACCGCAATGTATTCTAAACATCGGCACTTTATACCTACGCTTGCGCAATATGACTTCTGTACGTCACACGTGTATTGCGTGATAAAATCTTTTTCAAAATTATAACCTAAAAAAGCAACATCATTTCCCAGCTATAATTTCTCGAAAAAGTACTTTATTTTGGTGTCTAGTATGTGTGGCTTTCGGGTCTGTTGGCGGACTATTAACACCCTGTATACATGTTTAACTAAACGTCCATCCGGCGGACGAAAACTAGGCGATTTTCCCATTGGTAAAATTAGCTGTAGGATAAAAATACCTAGTAACGATATAAAATGACTGTATAAAGTCCAATCAATTTTTAATATTAACTGCGTTGTTAATTTTGAATATTAACTGCGTTGTTAACTTAGGCATCCGTATGTTTATGATGGATTTCGGTGAAAATACAGAACGTAACTCGCTAACATGCTACATATTGTGTCCGACAGCAAACTGATCGCTATGAGACAGAAATAGCAAACGGATATTTAAACGAGCCCCGAACGCCCGCTAACGAAAGCTATTTTGGACGGTCATATTAAACACAATAAAACGCTAAAATCGCAAACTAACGGCTAGTTCTGTTTTTTTATTTTTGTTGTTAAGACCACTACCAGTAGCGTTTATCCAAGATTGCAGCTTCGAAAGACCTGTGCTAACTTTGCAGCACTCGAAAAACGGCAAGTCTCTGCAAACCGATTTATGACACATAGAAAAACAGTGTTATTTCACAACATGCAGAAACAACCCTCAAACAGACGAAAAAAAACGTCCAACTAAAAATACCAACGACATAAACCCTTTTTCCCGCGAAATTTTGAGAAATTGAAAAACGTGTCATTAATTTCGTTGCAAAATATGTAAACCAAGTTTCGTACAATTCAAACCAAAAATTTAAAAAAACCCAACCCTAACAACACTTTTTACCCAGTTACCCCTAAATGGGGCAAATTATGAAAATTTTAAAATACGTGTCTACTTTTTGTTATTTACAAGATTTACAGGAAAATTTAATTTTAATAGAAATAAATCTAACCCAATAAACAAATTCGTGTCTATTTGATTTTCTTGTAGAGTATTTATAACTACAGGGTGCACTCTAAGTCGATAGCGGAACTTTAAGTAGGCTGTCTACTGATCACTACAAACAACTTGTTCTGCATGGCGAAAAAAATGGAGCCAAAAAAATATCAGCTTGAAACAGCTACATTTGGTCCAGTACTGAGTCGACCTTTTGTATGGAAAAGCTGATATTTTTTACGCTCCATTTTTTTCGCCACCTGGTAAAAGTTGTTTGTAGTGATCAGAGACAGCCTACTTAAAGTTCCGCTATCGACTTAGAGTGCACCCTGTAGTAACAAAACAATAGGAGGCAATAAAATCCAAAAACTGAAATAAAGATATTGCGTACATACAAATTTCCCGGTTTTTCGAGTCTGGATAGAGTTAAGGCTGGATCATAGC
The DNA here is from genome assembly GCA_949319315.1 of Zelleria hepariella. Classification (NCBI taxonomy): domain Eukaryota; kingdom Metazoa; phylum Arthropoda; class Insecta; order Lepidoptera; family Yponomeutidae; genus Zelleria; species Zelleria hepariella. The sequence goes on from OX439379.1 coordinate 11,653,687, forward strand.
AGCGAGGCTGGAAATTCAAAATTTTTCGAAAATTCAAAGCCGATTATGTGTTCTGGTCTACGAAGCAGTGGCACTGCCCAAAAAACTTGTCGTAGACCAGAACACATAATCGGCTGAATTATTGTTGTTCTGTTGTTTACGTATAAAATAATGAAAATAATACTGTTTTATTGCCGCAAACGAAAAATCGCTGAACAAAAATAGCTCAGTTTAGCTACAAAATGTAAAAAAACTGTGAAAATTTTGAATTTCCCGCCTCGTTGCTATCGTCTACCCTAAGAACGTCCTAATTCGTATCGTAGCTTCGTAGCTGCGTAGCGCTCGTGGGCCAGAAGCGGGCGTAGCATTCGTAGCTGCGTAGCACTTGTCGTGCTAACGGCGGCTACGGCGTAGCAACTCAATGCACCAGGAGAATGCATATATCAGAAAAGCCTCGTTTATTTACTCCTCAAAGCCTACTTCTAATAATTGTACCTCCATACACAGTTCATGCCAATCGTGATTGGGCAGAACTCGGAAGACGTCCTTTCTCTCTACTACATGGATCCCAACGAGTTCACCAAGTCGCTGACGGGGAAGCCGAAGCTCAAGTAAGTACTCATTCAGACGAATGGTAAAGTAATAGCGCCTCCAATAAATTAAAAAATCACACCTTTTGGGTCCTAATCATAGTTAGAACTCGGATTTAAGAACTTGACGGTCCGGTTTTTAACCCCCGACACAAAAAGAGAGGTGTTATAAGTTTGACCGCTATGTGTGTGTGTGTGTGTGTGTCGAGCAGTGTTGCGTTTATGAAAACTCTTCCAGCAGGTAGGTACTCAGCACCGGCACCAATCTGAGGTCGGGGGACTTTTCGGTGACTTTGCATTTTACCTACGTTGGGACCTAAGGGTGGACGATAGCAACGTGGCGGGACGTATGTTGTTCTGTTGTTTACAATAATGAAAAGAATACTATGTTATTGCTGCGAACGAAAAATCGCTGAACAAAAATAGCTACAAAATGTAAAAAACTGTGAATTTTTTGAATTTCCCGCCACGTTGCTATCGTCCAAACTTAATATTATAATATTTTCATTGTCACTAAGTAGAAACTCTTATAAGGAAGAAACTCTTTTACGTGATGAAAGTTAGTAATATCCGAATTTCAGTAAACAAATAAACAATGACGAACGAAGCACAAGAACTAAGACGGAGTCCATTTCTGACGTATTTATTTTTTCACAAACTTTTTTTTTATTTGGCACGCGCGCATTTAATTTTTTTATATTGTTAGTTTGTTGTCCATACATCGTAGGTACGTAATTGATTTCTTTCAATGATGTCTGTGAACTCTTTTTAGTCATTTGAACTTTTACTTACAATATCCACATTCCAAATTCAAATCACTTTTAGTCCCTCCCGGATTAAAAACCCATTTTAGTCCCGGTTTGCGGGGAACGAACTAGGTCTTTTCAAATAGATGTGCTAAAAAACATTGTTGCCTTCAATACCTATTTTCCAGCAAAAAAAAAGGGTGATAGGCGTCAGTGAATTTTTAAGGCGCTGGGCATAGTGAATTAGCCCGCGCGCAAAGAAAGATGCACAAAATCGATTCCTGTATCAAATACACTAAAAAAAATCGAAAATTTTCACATATCAAACCCTAGAATTAGTTAAGACCTATCGAACATAGCCAGTTTTGTGTTGATATCCATAACAGATTGCAAGATATTTTGGTAAAAAAAAAGTGCGCCCCCTATATTTTTTTCAAGCAAAATATCTTCAAAACGTTTATGAATGTCAACACGAAACTGGCTGTTTTAGATAGGTCTCAACTAATTCTAGGGTTTGATATGTGAACATTTTCGATTTTATTAGTGTATTTGATACAGGAATCGATTTTGTGCATTTTTCGTTGCGCGCGGGCGATTCATTATGCACAAGCATAGCGTCCTGGATTGTGGCAAGTGGCAAACCGACGTATTTGTCTATTCCGCCGAGATGTAGGTACTCAGGCGTAAATTGTTATGTTTGCAGCTTGTTATTACCTACATGCAATCAACCGATATTGCTCAAAGCTTCCTTCCTCCCTTAGATACGGCATCCTGCCTTTGTATTGCATGTATCATCTCCTCTGACGTCACTTGCATGTGTTCGATGACATCCCAATCATAGTTAGATTGAACAAGATGCAGAGAATATTATCTCTGTATCTTGTAAAGTGATTACTGTAGTTAGTGTTGTAGTGTTGTGTGTTGTAGGAATTGTTAGTGTTGTTTTTGCAAACATCGTAATAAGGGATAATGACTGCATCAGCAAGCATTTTTTTTAACCCCCGGCTCAAAAAGAGGAATCGTAGCCCACTGTAGGCATATAAGCCGTGCCAATAGAGAAACGATATGAAAATGGCGGCGGGTACCTATGGTAAGGTCTGAAAAAGAGGTTACGAAAATACGATTTCGGTTCATACCTAAAACTTTCTTACATTTTTGGTTAGGAAATATTGTTTTACGATGCTTTCTTGATTGTTTTGGTAATTGTTCTACGTTGGGTTGTGACTAAACAACAATCTTTATGAAAATAAGATCAAAAATATTAAAACGTAGTAAATAATACAAACCTCAACAAATAACAAAACTTAACGTAAACTACAATATTGAAATAACTCGACAAACATTAAAAAATCAATAAGAGGCGAACGTATTTTGGCGTGTTTTATTAGCCAAGCGTAGGTGACTATAATCACGACTGCCTAAAATGACTTTGCTAACGTTACGTGTGAGTATAGACGGAGATATGATTAAAGCGAGAGGGCGCGAGAGTGTCCGCCATTTATATATCGTTTCTTTAATGGCACGGGTTATACTACCTCATCGCTTACCTACATCCTTACGTGGGGTTAATTTTTAAGAAAAAGTATATACTAAGCTGGAGGCTCCTACGGCGGGTTCTCTCACGGTGCCTTCCCTCACAGGGTGGTGTACATCGGCGACACGGGCCCAAACAAGAACCTGACAGTGACGGTCGAGACGGACAAGCGACTGAGCGATATCTACTACGTCTCTAACGCGCCTGTGGACAACATCGGGGAGTCAGCCTATATGAGCCTTCAGCCTGGCAGGTTAGTCTTAATCTTGTCTACTTAGGTTTGTCTTATCTTACTTAACTCCTAATTCGGAGACTTACTGATATTTTTTTTTTCAATTTGAAAACCTCGTCGAAATCACAAAAAAAAATAACCTTCTCTAAAACGTTTATTTCCTAAACAGAAGGCCAACTGTCTTCCGTAACTGTGATGGCAAGAACCAAGCTAGGTACACTCGTCCTCTTTATGTTTTCGTTTAGAAATAAGCGCCGATTCAACAGTGCATTTCTTTCAGGGCCGCCCTGTATAATTTGATGAAAGTCGGATTAGCTGTTTCAGGCATCGAACCTCTTAGCTTTTATGATACACGCACGGGAATATTGACGTCCATTTGCGTTTTCACTTCGATGTCAGGAAAATGTTGCCAACTTTCTCTACAGTATTGAAATATCATCGCAATTTATTATGAGCCTTGGAAATGGTAATCAAACTAATTAAACTAGTGGTTCGCCCCGACCTGTGAACTCACGACCCTATAGCTCGGCAACCCCTCGACCGATTTAGCTCATGTTTGACGTTAAAAACTAAATGTTTGTCTAGTTTACCCGCCTACTACATTTCATGACGATCCGATCAAAGGTACTCTAGTTATCGTCGAACATTCATACATAAAGATAAAGATAAAGATAAATTTATTTCTCATTCCACAAATTTTCTATAGTAAAGTTATAAATAGGGTAAAGCACACAGATGATACAAATTTGTGGAAGGACTGGAGCCTAAACTAGATCATACATACATACATACAAACATACACACATGCATACATACATACATTATACATACATGCATACATACATACATACACCCTAACACTACATACATACTACATACATACATACATCCTACATAGGTACACCCTAACATACATAGATACTACATACACACCTACGTACCTACTTACACCCTAAAATACATACAAACGCCGCCGGATTGTTCCAGTAGACTAGGAGAACTGCTCTCGCTTCGCTCGCTCGTTCAAATATGTCTGTATTGTATGTACTTATATTTAAAGCACTCAAAGGAAAGGCTTTGCTTTGTAAATTAATTTTACATTTTTCCGTTCCAACTGGATTGACAACAACTAATTTTTATTCACGAAGCTATTCGCAATAATATAATGCAATGCATTCCAGTTTCAGCTTTAGTTCAAATGAGCTTTTGGCTTTTGCGAAGTTGTACACCGTAATAAAATTGTTGCTTAAACTAGAGAGTTGCTCTTTGACAGCGTGTTTATACATGGTGACCATTTTTATTGGTCCAAAATTTCGTTTTTGGGCAATGGGCATCGTAACTGTTTGTTAGAAGAAACCTCTACCAAAGTTTTTTTTTATTTGTCTAATTAATTGTAGTCATAAAAACATCATGATCTAAAAACTATTTGATCTTATTCGATATCTACTTATTCGAACGATTTGAATAGCTTTAGATTTTCATCAAATCACTGGAAAAAGATGTACTAAGGAAATTAGTTCATGAGCTCAAAAAGTACCATGACATGTGTATAGTTTGGGCCCAATAGTTTCGTAGTTTCGGGGGGATGGTCAATTTTCGCGTATTTTCTTAAATAACTTAAAAAATATATATTTTCAAATTATAAAAAAAAAATCGTGATACTAAGAATGAGGTGGTTTATTTGATATATCACACGATATATTTTGCAAAACATTTTATTTTTATTTTCTAATACGGACATGTCACATAAATAGAGGAATTTTAATTATAATTATAATTCCTCTATTTATGTTACATGTCCGTATTTGGGTTACCGAATGAAATATGTGTACCTCAAGCGGTTCAGTAGTTTCGTAGCAAATTGGGTGTGACAGATGGACTGTGTGTGACCGAATTAAATAGGTTCACTAAAGTCACACACGCCACACACATTTATACACAGCACACCCTCACACACCCTCTGACTGATAAAATTAATATGTAGTAGGTAGGTACTTAAGATTTTATATAAATTATTATATTATAGGTTAAATTAGTTTTAAATTTAATTTAATTTCAAACACAATTATTTACCCGACTACGCGAAGCAAAAAGGAGGGTTATGATTTTAGCAGCGTATGTATGTATGTATGTATGTATGTATGTATGTATGTATGTATGTATGTATGTATGTATGTTTGTGTGTTCATCTGTTCCCTCGCAGAGCCTAAACTACTCGGCCGATTTCAACAAATGAGGTGTCGTTGGATTCGTCTTAATCACCCAGGTAACATAGGATAGTTTAATTTTGAAAAAAACCAAGATGGCGGCTGTTCTGCGCCCTAAAGTGTTGGACCTTAAAATAAAAATTATCGGATACCATCGTCATGGGTATCAAATGAAAGGGCTTTAAAAGACCTTTTCAAAAATGTATAACACATGTAGCGTCAACATAACAAATAGAACAAAAAATTCCAAAATGTGTTTTTTATTTGTCCTTCTTGGTTCTATTCTGGGTGATAGTCCAAATGACTTACTAAAAAGCCCAAAAAAAAATAGAAGTTAAAAACTAAAACCCGACTACTAAAAGGCTTAAAACAAGACCTGCTTATCCTTAAAATAGACTCATAGATAATTAATCGTAGTCGGAGGACACCACATTCGCATTTGATAAACCGATGGCCTCCGACTACGATTAATTTTCTATGAGTCTATTTTAAGGATAAGCAGGTCTTGTTTTAAGCCTTTTAGTAGTCGGGTTTTAGTTTTTAACTTCTATTTTTTATATTATATAATCCCTGTAACGTGACAAAATGTAGACCACTAAAAATGGGCCACCATGTATAAACAACGCTGTCAACAGACGCAACTCTCTAGTTTGAGCAACAATTTTATTGTTCAGTTGATAGTCAACACATTTAATATGGCCCGGTTTCTGAGTTGAGAATTTTACAAAGCACATACTTACGTAGACCACCACCGCTCTCTCCTGTCTTTCCTGTGGGCTAGGTCGACTAAGCTGTCAGGATGGTATAGGTGCTGGGCAAGCCTTACTCCATCTAAAACAATGTCCCAGGCACTGCATCGCCGAGTGGTCTCTTCACCCATCTGATGTGAGTGAAGGTGCCACTGGACTCTGTATAAATCATCTCATTACGTAGATGCAAAGGCCTTAGTTTCTTAGTTTTTTATACTTACGTATCGCTCTGTCACGCTCTTTTGCGAGAAATCTGCAGAGACAGGACGATACTTACCCATTTGATTAGCAAAATTCTTAACTCAGAAACCGGGCCTATGTTATATAAAGTTCTAAAAAGACATAGATAATAATAAATTATGCCGCCACCATGGAGAAACTCGCCAAAATATTTCTATGAATAATTAATTATGCCGCCACCAAGGAGAAACTCACCAAAAAAATTCTATGAATAATGAATTATGCCGACATCAAGGAGAAACTCACCAAAATATTTCTATTAATTTACAATTTACCATTTTTTTTCCAATACAATAAAATCTATCTCGAGAGATCACGAGGGGGAAACGGACCAGTGAGCAAAGGTCAGCTGACGTAACAGCTGACACCGAATCGATTCAATACACAAGCAAGCACTAACTAAACTGAGGCCATCTCACCTCACCACTTGGGCTATGAATGATAATAGTCGTAATTATGTCAAATACATCTAATTATGATGGCTTTAATCGCTTACCAACCTACTAGCTAGGCTAGCATGAGACTGGGTTAGGGATATCGAGGCACTAACACTTATACTCCGTGCAATTTTAGTGGTTTTAAAGCCGAAGGTATTTTGTTGCACTGGTGATTCTGAGCCAAATTACAAAATATCATTCCAAAACGCGCGAAAAAAAAAATCACTTCTCCATACAAATGGTGTCGATTGGCGATAGCCGTTTGTATTTGGAAGTGTTTTTTTTTTCGCTCGTTTTGAAGTAAAATTTTGGAATTTGACTCAGAATCACGAGTGCAACTAAATACCTTCGGCTTTAAAACCACTAAAATTCCACGGTGTATACCTCGATACAAGTCGATACGCTAGAAGTACATAGGCTCGATACAGCTATATCTTGGTGGGTTACAGTTTTTTTTAATGGTGTTACTAGATCCGTTATTTTTGAGTCTGTGGTTTACTACAAGTTTGCGTTTTTTTACAAGAGCAAAGCGCAAACGAGCAAAGTGCTCCTCTACACATTGTGCCAACATGGTCCAATAGAGGTGAACGCCAATGTGTACATGGGAGATTCGTTTATGTTGGCGGGCGATTTTCCATACTGGCGCGCATTGGTGATTATTGGTGATCACCAACATGGGCTTGGCCCAATGTGTAGAAGAGCCTTAACGGAGACGGGTAGGGCCGAACCGAGCGGAGACGAGCCGAGTGGAGAAGATCGGAGATGAGCGAATATGAGCCGAGTGGAGACGAGCCCATCGGAGCATCATCATCATTACCATCATCATCACCATGGTCATCTTCATTATCATCATCATCATGGTCATCATCATCATCATCACCATGGTCATCATCTACATCACATCATGGTCATCTTCATTATCATCAGGATCAACATCACCATGGTCATTACAATTATCATCATCACCATGGTCATCATCATCATCACACCATGTTCATCACAATAAAATTATCATCATCATCACCATCATCATACAAACGTATAAGTTTTTCGTGTCTTGTGAGTCTTGTATGTACCTACGGTACTTTAAAATCCAAAAGTAATTTCATACCTAACAAAACAATGAAAAGTAGTCAAAACATATCCCTCAATAGCCCTAACACCTTATAAACCCATCAGTCAAGGGGGGGTTTAGGCTATCGAGCCATATCTTCATTAAGCGTCATATTAAACCCACAAATGAGAAAAAAAAAACACTAACACCGAGCAAGATGGCGGATAACCTTATGTACAAGATACGCTGACAGCTATGTATCGACCTATATCGAGCAAACACAATGGCAACTCTATCGAGTTAACCTTCGCTCATGCTCGCACAAGTAGATATGACAAATTTAAAAAAAAAACTCCCGCGGTGTTAGCCTATACTATGTACTAGAAAAGGTGACAGTTCGTGGAAGATAAAGGGAGCTCTAAACCGTTTTCATGCTAGCCCAGCAGCACTGCTTGTAACCTGCCGTGCTTGCATGTTCATTTTGCGCCAGCGAGCCGTATACGTGCAACGTCTGCGCGGGCGCATGGGCTGGCTCTGCTCTAGCCGCACAGTGCTCGTACTTAGCGGTGGGCCGGCTATGTCCTCTAGCCGCAGTGTTAGTAGCAGTGGGCGCTCTCCTCTAGCCGCAGTGTTGGTTGGTATAATCCGTGCGGAATCAGAATGGGATAATACCTTTTGGAACTGAATCGAAAATGACAGTTCTCGAGTAGCGTCAGTAAAAAAAGTTTTAGTTCTACGTTCTATCATAGGGTTATGAAATTGGAAATACACAAAAATGTTTAATGTTTGTAATCTAAAAAGATTCAATGTTATTGCATTAATTGAATAAAACGTGATAAAACTCGAGCAGACACCCACGCGCACAGAAAACACAAGCAAGTTTCGACGCGAGTTTGCGATAGACAACTAGAGTTTGCCGAAATGCTGACGCTACAGGACCGCGAGCTTCTCAGTTCCAAAAGGTATTATCCCATTCTGATCCCGCACGGATTATAGCAGTGGGCCGGCTCTCCTCCAGCCCCAGTGTTGGTTGTAGGTTCACGTGGCGCGCTGCGAGCGCCGGCGACGCCGTCTCGGGCTCAGGCGTGGGAGTGCTACGCAGCGGCGGCGTGTACGTGCTCTGTTTGCGCGGGCGCATGGGCCGGTTGGACGCGGCGGCGCTGCACGCGCCCAATCCGCCCAACGAGCTGCGGCTGCTCTGGATAGTGCCCCAGTACCTGCTCGTGTCGCTCGCCGAGATCCTGTTCGCGGTCTCGGGACTGGAGTTCTCTTTCATGCAGGTGAGGGAGCATTATTTTCGATAGGCCTCCTGTAGTATGTATGTATCCCACCGCTTACGCCTGCAACTTTAGAGCATTTTCACACTAGTCACCGTCCGCTATGACAATAACATGCCGCGCGTCTGCCGCGCAGCTCTCTTTAGTATGGAAATCGGCATAATGTGAAGCCGCTCCTTACCAAGCGAAGCGATCCTATTCAATCGTGAGCGAAAATAATTTTATTGCTGTTCCAAATACCAGACTAATTAAAGAATACTCAATATCTTATTGAAAGAAAGAAAGAAAGAAAGAAAAGACATTTATTATTAACCAAAGCACACAGTAATACAGTTATTATGAGGTGATCAACTTACGAACTAGACAGAAACTCTGAATCAATATCATTGACACCTTACGGACCACCAGCCAGTAAATTACTGAGTAATTACTGAGTATAAGTAGTTACTTAATTGAAGATTATTTGCAACATAAATGTCCCGGAGGACGCCCTTAATTTGATAGGAATGTTTGTTTCCATTCTTATGCAGAAACTTTGGTATAGTCCAAGTATTTTTTGGAAAATTCGCTTGTATTTCAGCAAAAACTAATAAAACATTGTACAAATAAAAAAGAAATTACCGGACAGCAGAAAATTTCGCGTTACTGCAAATTCCATGTAACTCGAGTTACCTAGAGGTAGAAAGCAGTTGTGTACACTGGATTAGTTTCTCCGGTAAGTCAATAAGCCAACCAACTTTACAGCGCTCCAATGTTGCCGTGAAAATCGTAGACAGTTAACGGATTCGCTTGCTAGCCAGAAAGAGTGTTGAAAAGGCTGCATGCTCGCCCGAAGAACTGTTTCCACGAATTAAATACTAAACCGCTGAAGTATTTCTAAAGTTTTCTAAACTTATGGCACCACACAAGGCACCGGCACAACCGGACGCACAACTAGCGCAGCCAATGAAAAAAAATCATATCTTCTTTTTGGACGCTTTTTTTAGTAAAAAATGCATCCAAAAAGACGCGCGATGTGCATCTCGCGATTCGACCCGTTTCGAATACAATAACATATGATTTGTTTTTCATTGGCGGCGCTAGTCGTCCAGCGCCTCTATTATCTAAAAATTCCACTCAACCTCCGAGCGTCAAAACACTCGAAAATAGCCCTTATTGAAATGAACAATCTTTATTTCGACATTTAAAAACCGTTATTTTTACGGTGGATATTTTAGATAATACAGGGGCTGAGTCGTCCTATTGCGTCTTAAGCTTTTGTACGCGCAGCTTATTTCAGGTAACAACTTTTAACCCCCGACCGAAAAAGAGGGGTGTTATAAGTTTGACCGCTATGTGGGTTTGTGTCCGTCTGTGTGTTTGTCTGTCTATCTGTGTGTCCTTCTGTCGCACCGTCGTAGCTCTTAAACGGGTGAATCGTTTTGGAAGCGGTATTTTTTATTTGAAAGCACGTTTTCTAGCGAGTGTTTTTAGATATAATTTATTAAAATAGGTTCAGTCGTTTCTTGAGATATTATGCTTATTTAAAGCTAACATGTCGGGGGTATTTTTAATTTATTAGTTTGTTTCTTATTTTTATGGAAGCTGTGTACCTAAATAGTTTTCAAACTATGTGAACTATAAGACCATATCAGAGCGGGCCGATGCTTGCGAAGGAAAACACGCAATTGCATTCTTTCATCGTAAAATTAAAAGGAAAGGAAGGAGGAATTTCCTTCGTTGTATAATTTTATATTACGTGTTCGCCAGAAGTCTTAGGTAATCTAGGTATATAAATGGAGAGGAGAGTTTTCGAGAATGAAAGTAGCATGGTATGAAATCCTCAATATTCAGTTTTTTTGTAGCTAAACTGACCAAATTTTTGTTCTATCATTTTTGTTTCACGACAGTAGTGGTTATTTGTTATGCAAGAATTCAAAATTATTGTTTGCGGCGAGTGCTTGTATTGAAAACCGAGCTAGCGAAGGTTTCTAAAACTGAGCAAAGAGCGTAGCGAGTGGTTCAAAAAAAGAAACCTGAGCGTAGCGAGGTATTCAGAAGCACGAGACGCAAATAATATTGCATTCGTGCGAAACACAAAACTTTTCATCTCACAGAAGCGAGGAATAGTATACAGGGTGTTAAAAGACCGCCAACAGAGCCGAAAGGTACGCATACTAGACACCAAAACAAAGTACTTTTTCGATAAATTATTGCTGGGAAATAATTTTGGTTTTTTAGGTTATAATTTTGGAAAATATTTTATCGCGTAATGGAAGTGTAACGCAGACAATTCATATTGCGCAAGCGTTGGCATAAACTTAGGCTACTTACGCTCGAGGTGCCGATGTTTAGAATACATTGCGGGTTGCAATTTCAGCGTCGTTTTTTGTAAGAAATATTCAACATTTTGATATGATTCCTTGAGAAGAAATATTAAGGAATACTGAACACATTTCTGCAAAAAATTTTTTTGAAAAGTTCGACTTTGAACCTCATTATCTCGGAAACCGTTGATTTCCCAGGCATAGTTCCTTGGGCAAAAATTATCCTTATGATGAGGACAATACGTGGTTTCCCGCTTTGTTGGCGGTCTTTTAACACCCTGTATTTCATTACAAGTGTGGAAAGCTCCTCCATATCTCTGGCTTCGCTAATTTTATGGCGAACACCACGCTCCGTCGTCGTCCTGGTACGCCTCTATGCTCTACCACGCTTCACGCACACTGCGTTTCCAAAAGCGCTCCGACGACATCGCCATTTCTTCCATCGGCATACTTTTATAGTTTGATGTAAAAGTTTACCGCTTCGTCGTATTCCCGAATTTCTTCCATTTAATTTTCATCGTTTCCCAGTCTTGACTCCCTCGTAGTTTTTTGCGATTGGGATTTTTTCCGTACTGGTCGACATTTTGATTTTTAGTTTATAAAATCTTCCAAAAATGTTTTTGATGAAAATATACAGTGGAACAGGGGCTACGCCCTGGGCCCATAACCTGTTGGGTTAGAGGGGCGACGACAGAAAAAGATGGATGAGAATTTCAGCGATATATTGTAAAAGCGTATAAACTATGTTGACATGTTTGCGAGTGACACAAGCCTACCATCGATTGCAAGTAGGTTAGTTTACATTCCAACAGTTCCGACTGTTCCGACAACAGTTCGGCTGCGCCTCGGCTCGGGTAGCCATTTGTCGGAACTCTTTGCAATGACAGCCTTTCCACACTTGTAATGAAATATACTATTGTTAGCCATGCGGGAAAAACTCTATAGACTACTACTTACAGGCAAAACAGGTGAGTCAAATAAGTTCCTTTTAAAAGCATATTTTACTGTAGTTACGGCTGCCGCACTAAAGTTTTGAGCTTCGTTGGTATTAAAACCATTCGTTTTATTAATAATTTCCTGAAGTTTATTTATCCAGACACAAAAATAATGTAAATAAAAGAATGTTTTTTTTTTCCGGGCGCATTCTGAACTTTTACCATATAAATTAAAAATTTCTAGGAGATAAAAAATGAAATCAGTAATATCGTTTGAAAAAATGTATTTAACAAACCAAAACATAATTATCTATTTGTTAGAACAGAAGCGAAGCATTTTTTTCATTTACTGGTATTATAAAATAAATATAGTGTACAAAATATTGAAAAGACTATAAGAAGAAACCGCGCTTCTGAATGTTCTATTCCGTGACTTAACCTTTTTAAAAGATGCTTATGCCCCATTTACATTCACATTTTTGTATAGAGAATGGGCACGAACAATCACTTTCGCTAAAATACGCGTGTAAACGAACTATGAATGAGGCCCTTTTTTTCTATCGGGATTTGGCATCTACTTAAGATGAAATAGGTACGTCTCATAACTGGCGCCGCCAATGGAAAAAAAAAACATATATTTTTTTTGGATGCGTTTTTAGCAAAAAACGCACCTGCGATTTCTCAACGCGAGGCTTAATTATTTTTAGGGCCTAAGATTTGGATTTCAGATCCTGGAACTTAAGAATGCAATCGATTCTCGCCAAAAGTGGCCACTTTTGGCGAGAATCGATTGCATTCGTAGGAAATCCAATCCTGGAATCCAAACCATAGGTTCAAAAAATAGTTAAGCCTCGCGTTGAGAAATCGCAGGAGCGTTTTTTGCTAAAAACGGATACAAAAAAAGATATGTTTTTTTTCCATTGGCGGCGCTAGTTGTGAGACGTATGGCGTCTTAAACGGCCAGTGTTTTTTTCTTTTTCAACATTATAGGGCGCGGGAAAGACTTTCCCGGCGTCGCGTTCAAATTTCGAAGCGCACAAAAATGCAGATAGTTTAAATCCGGCCTTTACACGGTCGTAAGTTACTACGCAGGATTGTTCAAGTAGACTCGGAGAACTAACAGCAAACTTTCCGAGCGTGGGAGATGAAAAATAGTAGGTACCTATTGTTTTCTCAGCCATTGAATCTGTACGGCAATACAACGTGTTACAAAACCTCCAAACTCTTTTTACAGGGTGTAACCTACTGGTCAACAGGATGTCAACTCTGTAAAAAAAAGTTGAAAAAATCAATTTTTATTTTATAACCTCAAAATTGAAAAAAATTCATAACTTTTTTGTTCTTGGTATTAGCTCAAATTTAAAAATATGTTTGTTGGTTTAGGTGCATTTTCTTAAGTTTGAGTTGTTAAAACATTGTGAAAGTCAATGAAAACTATATTTAAAAAAAAACTTTTCTTCCGCCACAGCGTTCACACCTTCATCTTTTGTAATGTCACCTTGTATAATTACGCGGGAGTGAGAGGCGCGTATAAAAAACAGGCCAATGACCGAAATTGCCTCTGCTCGGGGCGCCCGGACTTGCAACTCACGAATGCGACTGGGCTATAGTTGTGTTTGTTCATATAGGTACATGCACTTTGCGATAGTGTGCGTGCTTTGTGTGGGGACACACACAATATCGAATAGAAAGTATCGAGACAAAAGTATTGATACTTCAAGCATCAAGTAGCGAAGACATTGGCCTTCGCTTTCTGTGTGTAATCTACAGGGTGCACTCTAAGTCGATAGCGGAACTTTATGTGGGCTATCTACTGATCAATACAAACAACTCGTACAAGGTGGCGAAAAAAATGGAGTGAAAAAAATATCAGCTGTTCCATACAAAAGGTCGACTCAGTACTGCGCCAAATGTATGAAACAGCTGATTTTTTTTCGCTCCATTTTTGTCGCCACCGAGTACAAGTTCGACCCGTTCGACCCGTTTCGAATACAATAATGTTTAAATATAGCGAATTTCTAAAAGTGAATATTACAAGTTGTTTATATTGATCAGTAGACAGCCTACTTAAAGTTCCGCTATCGACTTAGATGGAGTGCACCCTGTAGATGGATTAAGATGTAATGCAGATGATAACCGCCATTTGTTATCTTGAGGATTCACTCGCGCCAGACTTTTGAATGGTGCACGATTCGATAGAATAGGTAATTAAGTACTGTGTATTGAAATCATGAAGCCTCTTGTTAGTCTTAAGTATTTACTAGATTATTTGTTCCGAGCAGGCACCGAAGAGTATGAAGACTATAACGATAGCGTCCTGGTACGTCTCCGTCGCGGTCGGCAACCTGATCGTCATCCTGGTCGCGCAGACCAAGATCTTCGAGTCGAGGGTGAGGGCAAACACCACAAGCGCTCAGAGAAACGAGACGAAAATTTTCGAGCAGCGACCGCGCAGCGGCCGCACTGTCGCCGCTCTCTAGTGTCCACTTATGGCAAGAGTGAACTTTGTTTACAAGGTAGCAAAGTTCAAATTTCTCCCAAGCACCTAAGCGCGCGGGCGACCGCTTGCATTGTCTACCCGCTCTGTGAACGTAGCTCGCGTAAATATAGTTAATTTGCGATAATAAATATCACCGCACCGCGCTGTCGCCGCGTGACACCATTCGTATATAAACGCGCCCTACCTAACCCATTGGTTCAGTCATAACCTCATAACTCATAGGGGACTCCTTCGATCCATCCAGTAGTTCTCTCAATGCTGACGATCTTCGTCACTCCATCAATTGATGGTGGCGGCGTAGAGTAGAATTCTCCATTGAGATCTAGGGGTGTTAGGTACTCGCGTTGCGGATCAGCTGATGCAGTTGTTTTTTCGTATCTTTGGTCATAATATCCGTCCATCGATCTAGCATAACGGGTGGTCTGTTACGAGCTTTCCTACCTTCCGCCTTACCCGTCATAATCAGTTTTTTAAGCTATCGTCCAGTACGAGCTAAGTGTCCGAAGAATGTTAAATGATAGGGGAATTTGAGGACTAGCAACTGTGCGGTTTTTATTTACAAAATAAGTACACGGTGCGCGTTTCATACATAGTTTATTATGACAATTCGATGTATAATCCGTGCGGGATCAGAATGGGATAATACCTTTTGGAACTGAGAAGCTCGCGGTCCTGTAGCGTCAGCATTTCGGCAAACTCTAGTTGTCTATCGCAAACTCACGTCGAAACTTGCTTGTGTTTTCTGTGCGCGTGGGTGTCTGCTCGAGTTTTATCACGTTTTATTCAATTAATGCAATAACATTGAATCCTTTTAGATTACAACCATAATTAATTTTTTTTGTGTATTTCCATTTTTATAACCATAGGATAGAACGTAGAACTAACAATTTGTTTACTGACGCTACTCCAGAACTGTCATTTTCGATTCAGTTCCAAAAGGTATTATCCATTCTGATTCCGCACGGATTATGCATTGAGTAGCCGATTAGATATAAAAGAGGTTACAAATAAGGTTATTTGCTAACCTACTATATACTATCCGACTACCCAATGTAGGCAAATCGAATTTCCATTAAAAACTATTAATTGTAGATTTATGAAACTGGCACCTGGTCATGGTCATGCTTATATTGCACGTAGAGGCCGTGTTTGACGAAAACAACTTAAAACGGTGTAATTACTTCTTGGTATATTTAATGTGCAAATTACAGACTATTGAAATATTACAGAAAATACATAAAATAAAGGGGAACGAAAACTACAACGTCCGTTCACCCCGAAGACTATTGCTCAACAAAAACAAAATACGATCATGAAAATGACATCACTGAAAACTCCAGCCAGCTCGCCTCCTGGACCGCGCGCACCAACCTCTTTGGGCCTCTACATCACGCGTTAACAGGCCGTATAATAAAGGGCTTCATCTAACTCAGTGCTGGATTAACCCAGCGCGGGGCCTGTAGCAAATTCTATCAAGGGGCCCTTGGTTTCCTTTATTAGGCTATCAATTTATGTTACGAAATAATACAAAACTGTTACAAAAAACTTTCCGGGATTTAAACTCTATTTAAAATGTTCCATCCATTATCTATAAGGCCCCATGACGCGCGCGATTTCGTTTTTAGCAAAAAACGCATCCAAAAATAAGATATGTTTTTTTTTCATTGGCGGTGCTAGTTTTGCCTATATTATACAATTTAATACATCAATTTCTGAAACTGCAAATTCATGGTCCTTGTCGTTTGTACAAAAAATAAGCGTCCGAAATTATAGGATAGGAACTATCTAATTAGATTTTTTTTCCGGCAGAAAGCGCGCGGGGCCCCTAAATGTGCGGGGCCCGTAGCATTTGCTACTCCTGCTATACAGGGTGTTAAAAGACCGCCAACAGACCCGAAAGCCACGCATACTAGACACCAAAACAAAGTACTTTTTCGATAAATTATTGCTGGGAAATGATTTTGGTTTTTTAGGTTATAATTTTGAAAAATATTTTATCATGCAATGGACGTGTAACGTACAGAAGTCATATTGTGCAAGCGTAGGTATCAGTTTATGTTACTTAAGCTTGAAGTGCCAATGTTTTGAATACATTGCGGGTTGCAATTTTAACGTCGTTTTTCGCAAGAAATATGCATAATTTTGATATGGCTTTTTGAGAAGGTATGTTAAGAACTAGATTCTGAATGCATTTCTGCAAAAAATAGTTTTGAAAAGTCCGACTTTGAACCTCATTATCTCGGTAACCGTTGATTTCCCAGGCATAGTTCCTAGAGCAAAAATGTTCCTTATGATGAGGACAATACGTGGTTTCCCGCTTTGTTGGCAGTCTTTTAACACCCTGTATGGCTAATCCGGCACTGATCTAACTGTAAAATAATTGTGTTGCCAGGCGACAGAGTTCTTCGTGTACGCAGCTGTGCTGGGCGTGGCCATGCTGCTGTTCCTCCAGATGTCGCGAGGGTTCACGCCCAAAAGCCTGGACTGGGACGCCTCTTCCAATGAGAGCGACCCGCTCCTACATCAACGGCCGGTAACTAGCTTAGTGCAGTAATCAATCTTAGATCAATCACAGTGTAGGAGGAGCGGGTGATCATGCTCCTCACTATCAAAGGGTTTCCCGCCAAGCAGATGTTATGCTTGGGGACCGGCCGGGTCCAACTGAACATTGTTGGACGATCTATACAAGGTGTTACAAAACATCCTAACTCTTTTTACAGGGTGTAACCTAGTGGTCAACAGGATGTCAAATCTGTAAAAAAAAGTTGAAAATACAATTTTTATTTTTATAACCTCAAAATTGAAAAAAAAATATGATAACTTTTTTGTTTTTGGTATTAGCTCAAATTTTAAAATATGTTTGTGTGTGTAGGTGCATTTACATAGCTTTGAGTTGTTAAAACATTGTGAAAGTCAATAAAAATAATATTAAAAAATACTTTTCTCCCGCCACAGCGTTCATATTTTTTAATTTAAAAATCAACATCAAAAATATTTAGGTTGTGATCCATATCACCGGGTGCTATTACCCTGTAAAAAGAGTTACTTTTGTAACACCTTGTATATACTCAGCTACGAAAGATATTTTGCTGGCGCGATGCAGGATTGTAGCGAGTAGCGATTGACAGCTCGAGTATGTAGCAGTTTCCTGAGCGCCCGACAGGGGTCGCTACAACAGTTTAAACTTAAACCTCGCATTTTGTATGAAAATTAATCGATAGATAGGGTTTAAACTAGCCTTTTAGGTTTAAAACTATGATTGATCTTACGAGCCTTAGAAGCACACACAGCCTAAAATAGCCGTTCTTAATCGATTGGCAAAGTTAAGCATCAACGGCCGCGGTCAGTCCATGGATGGGTGACCGCTGGTGGCAATAATATCTAAGCGCTTCCGTGCTTCGGAAGGCACGTTAAACCGTTGGTCCCGGTTGTTGTTGATTAACAATCGTTAAGCAATGTCAGGGGCGTTCTAAAAACTCTGACACCAGCGGTAGCCACTACCTCATACGATAACCTATCTAACTGCCTTACGCCCGACTTTTCCAAGAGACATCAAGACCTGGGGGGTTACCCTTGACGCTATTGCGATCAAATTGAAAAAGTTTAAATATTAATTTCTGTTTAAATTCGCATAGTAATGCTTTGATTTTAAATACTTTGTAATGTTTATTCAAAGGCTGTTTTATTCAATAAAAACACAAAATGCGTCTTAATTTGTAAAATATAAAATTTTGTAAATTGCGCCATATTGCGGTCGTAGGTATTGGAAAAATGCGTCAAGGGGCTGTTTGTACTGTTAGACCCCAGATAATTATTATCGTGGATGCAAAATCTGTGCCAATGGTTCGGGCAAAGCAACGGCTCATTATTTCGTTGGGCGGCTTCAAAGGACGAGATAGCCAAACTGATCGCCAACCTCCGATAGGAGACGGCAGGCAAAGAAGAAGAAGAAGAAGATCAAATTATTGCAACAGACCAGACAATATGATAATTTCATGTCAAACTCATTTCAGCCAATCACGCGGCAGGCACAAGTTGGATGGCTGCACAATACAATTATTGCGTTTTACGCCATTACAGTCATATTGTGGTTACCTAGGTACGGTCGGCCACAGTCACAGATACCCCATGGCAGCTCTTACCGCGCGCGGCATAAGGGCGCATATCGAACAAAAAGGGGTATCCCAGCGTTTGGCCGACAGTACATTCGTGGACATATCAGCGTTACGGCAGTCATACGCCAGTGGACAATATTGCAAACCTTGAGATTTTATTGATTTTTCAGGAAATAACTAATAGTGCCGTCTCATATTTATTTATTTTGCTATTTTCTCTGAAATAACAATGTAGAAAAATCTTGCAGTATTTTTCTTTGAAGTTTAATCTTGAATGTTTTCTGTTCAGCTTCAATTTTGTTTTACTTGTGTCCATTCCGCATTTATCTTTGAAAAGCGAGATACGGGATCTCATGTAATTGCCGAGCCAAAGGAGGCCAAGCTACAATTTTTTCTTGACTGTGGTCGACTCAGCTCAACAGTTTGGCCTTTGACCTCATACATTGTTGGTTCAGTTAGTTCAGCAAGGTCCTGAACGAACGAACGTGTACCATTGACAATGACATTCCAACACAAATGGACAAACTGTTCCGTACAATAACAAAGTCGAAACATGGCACACGCTAATTTCACCCTATTATGCTTCGACTGACTTTTTATTTCTACATTGCTGCTGACACTTCAAGCCCTCAAAATGTATTGTGTCACCATCACCAAGCGGAAATGTAAATCAATCACGCAGTTTGAAGCTACGTAAGTTGATTTTTGAAGTTTATTGGAATAAAGATAGCAGTGGAGTAGCAATAGCCTATTTTAGTTTTTTGCTATGGGGAAAAAAAACTGTTAAATGTTGCGGATATTATTTTAAACATGAATATTCAAAACTATGAAAAATAGGCAGGTAAGTATAATTTGTAAATAGCTTTTTTCCTGAAACATGTCACTCCTAAATGGGATTTCCAACAAATGTTGTTCTACGACTTTTCGAATAGCTCGATAGCTTCTAGGAAAATAATAACAGCGAAGTTTAAAAAATCAGGTGATACAAATCTACTTATTTATGCAGCCCATAAATAAAGCCCACTGCTGGGCATAGGCCTCTTCCTTTTCACGCCTACCCCCTCGGTCTAATGCCAATCTCGTCCATTGTCCTCCCGCTGTTTTGACAATGTCATCGAGCTTTCAGTCTACACACCGACCCTCGACCCATTCTAGGTCACCATTCCGTGACGCCCTAGTCCACCGTTGGTACTCCCGCCTAGCCAGATATCTTCGACTTTGGTCTTCTGCCGAATGAAGAGGATGAAGTATTCGTGTATCAGCGTGGCGGAGCCTGGGGCCTGAGTCTGTAACGCATCGCTGCCAAAAAGGGCTCCCAGTTGACAGCATCAATTACGATTTATTCATGCTGTGTCGGTCCTTTTTTTTGTTGTAAGTACAGGAAATATTATTCCGATTCTAATTCTAGAGGATTAGTTCGCTGGTTGTAAGAGAAAAACGAGGAAACCCCTGTTTTATGTTTCTACTTATACTGGGACGCCATCGACACGCCATTGTGTTACAGATTTAAGCCCCTAGTAGTTTTTTTATATTATTTTAACTAAAGCCTATCCCATAATCTTACTCAGTAAACTGACAGGTCGAACTGTCATGTTAGTGAAAATGCCTGCCCCTTAAAAACTGACTAAGGATAGAGCAAGAACTGTGCGAAAAATTTTAGTCCTTAGAATTTTTACTTTACAAAAGGAGTCTCCATTGTTTTCTTTTCTGACTATCTTCTTGAAGCATAATTTTGTCTATCTCTTTCTGACCTGTGGGAGAGAAAGAAACAGGAACATTTGTTTCCAATCAATGGTTTTTATTGAAAATTTAATAGTTTCCTCTTAATATTTGTACCTTTTCTCCTGTTATCATATGTAAATAATATTAATTAACCGATGGTAGGTCACATCATCTTTATTTCGCATCGTCAAGGTGTTATTTCGGCACTTTTTGTACCACATTTTGGCATGTTGTCAGCTGCGAAGTCATCAAACGTCTAATGAAAATATTGTGCTTACACTGAATTTAAGCACAATTTCTCAGTTACGTTTTTCGAGCGCCTATGAGTTGTCCATTTGTATTAGAATGTCATTGACCATTGATCTTGTAATTCACTGGTTAAGACAATGACATGTAAACATGCAAATACTTCAATATTATAGACATTCTTGCAACTAAAAAATGTTTTCTTTTGTGCAATAAAGAGTTACTTACTTACTTACTTAAAAACGTCAATATAAAATAATAAATACAGGGTGTATTTTTGAGACGGGGCAGTAAGGGCAGGTACCTTAACCGTTATAGTTACAGGAAAACGTTTTTAGGAGACCTTCCATAACTTTTTGAGATATTATGAACTGCATTCACAGATTTTGGAAAAAAATTACGGTCAGCGAAAAAAATGCTAAAATACAAAAAAAAAATTGATGCCAATCGATCTTCTTGCATGTAGAGATCAAAATACTTTGAGGAACAAACTAAGGTTTGAGTACTAGAATCGTCAGAAATTTACAAAAACTTTTCCCATACATTTTCTATGGAGAAAAAAAACTTTTTTTTTATAATGCCATTCGATCCTCTTTCATGTAGGGATCAAAAGACTATTTGGAGACAACTGAGGTATTCTTCTTCTTCTTCTTGGCGTGCCTCTCCACTAATGGAGGTTGGCTGTCAGCTCTTCATATTCTTTTCTATTTCTCGCCAAGCGAAACAGTTGTTCAACGCTGGCTATCTCCGTCCATTCCCTGATGTTTCTGAGCCACGACTTTCTTCTTCTACCAGGACGCCGCTTCCCCTCAATCTTGCCCATCATGATCTGAGGTATAAGAACTGAGGTATAAGTGCTAGAAATTACAGAAATCGGAAAAAACTTTACCCCGTACAAAATGTACGTGGAGAAGATTTTCGATTTATAACATTTCTTGTACTCAAACCTAAGTTGGCTCCTTAGAGAATTTTGATCCCTACAGGAAAGAGGATCGGATGGCAATATAAATTATTTTTTTTATTTTTATAGATAATGTATGGTTATTTTTTTTATTTCTGACATTTCTAGTACTCAAACCTTAGTTAGTTCCTCAGAGTCTTTTGATCTCTACATGCAAAGGGATTGATTGCCATAAAAAAAAACTTATTTTTATTTTAGAATTTTTTTTTGCTTTTTAGGGTACCTGCCCTTACTGCCCCGTCTCAAAAATAAACCCTGTATATTAACAACTAGCTGACCCGGTGAACTTCGTATCACCTGAAATAGTTTGACTCTCCGCGTCAAAAATGGCGATTCCAATACAAAATGACCAAAAAATAGTGTCAAGCGGAAGTCCAGAGATAGAGCACCTCTAGGGGTACCCGAATCACCCCCATGTATGTTCAGCGATTTATTGACGTTTAGAATTTATGGGGCTTTTAAGGTTTTTTTGGGAAGAATTACCTAGCATTGGTTTTTATTTTTTAACTTTTTTTGTATTTAACTTTTTCAATATTTTTTTCTTTATTGGAATCTTAGATAACTAGTGTATCACCAAAAAAATAATGATCAGCTTTATACTTGTAAAAGATACCGCAATATTGATCCAAAGTTCAAAAATGCCGTTTTAGAGAAAACATCATCGAATAAGTTAGTATGGGGAGAAAAAAAAGTAGGGGTCTGAAGGATTTTTAATTGATTTCAAAAACTTTCCTACAACCTGAACCTTCAGAATAGCACAAAAAATCTGTCACTTTATGGGCATTTTATTCGAGTAATTAGCCATCAAAGTTGAAAAGCCGGAATTGTGAGAAATGTTATTTAGATCGTTTTTCTTTTATTTTTGTATAAAGCTGATCAAGTATAAAGCTGATCATAATTTTTTTGGTGATAGACTAGTTATCTAAGATCCCAATAAAGAAAAAAAAGATTGAAAAAGTTAAATACAAAAAAGTTAAAAAATAAAAACCAATGCTAGGTAATTCTTGTCAAAAAAACCTTAAAAGCCTCATAACTTCTAAACGTCAAAAAATCGCTGAACATACATGGGGGTGATTCGGGTACCCCTAGAGGTGCTCTATCTAAAGAAAGAAAGAAAGAAAGAAAGAAAAGACATTTATTACACACAAACACACCTTAAATTTAGAAAAAAAATAAAACTGTAAAAAATAGACGTAACTAAAAAGAAACACAAAAACAAAATATAACGTACTAAACAAAAAAATAAAACATAAAACAAGAAAATTGCTCAGGTAATGTCGCGGTGTGTTGCAGTGCTATCTCTGGACTTCCGCTTGACACTATTTTTTGGGACACCCTGTATAGACAACAAAAAATATCACAATAAATATTGATCTTTGATACACCTGTCTCCCCTTTGTTGGATGATTATCTACCTATTCAGTCGCATAATCCACCATAGACACCATGACCTAATCCTACTCTGTCAATGAGTCGTTTTTCAACGCGCCGTTGAGTTCTATAAAAATATTGGAAACCATAACAGAAATGTTGTTGCTGTTGTGAAAGAGTCCACACGGACGTTGCCATTCTCCTATTCGTTTTAAAACGATTATAGGGGTATATTATGAAAATAAAAATAATATGTTGTGACGTCATAATCTCAGTTTTTAAATAAAGTACTTAGGTACCTACTAGGTATCTATACTTATAAGTATCTATCTATACATCTTTACTTATAAGTATAGATACCTAGTAGGTACCTAAGTACTTTATTTAAAAACTGAGATTATGACGTCACAACATGTTATTTTTATTTTCATAATATACCCCTATAATCGTTTTAAAACTCATTTGTTTGACTACCAACGGACTTTAATGTCAAAAATGTTCCACTTAAATTCGGAAATACTTCACTCCACTCGCACTTCTGTTTGTCGAGAGCTTTGCTTGCACACTCTACAAATTATAATGAAAAACCAGTAAACGTATTAAAATATGTATGTAGCACGAAAATTCAGTTTGCGGTTCCGTAAACTGAATTTTCGTAATCTACGGTCGTCCTTCATGGCGAAAGCGGCACATATTTTTATATTCGCGCATTTTGAAACGCGTCGGATCGGATCGGAACAAAGCTCTCTTTTTAGGGTGCCGTACCCGAAGTGTGAAGTTAGGGCTTGTAGATTTTAGTGCGTTTAGAGCTAGAAGCTTGGCTACATGAGATCTGATATCTTTTTGTCAGTGACAGTGCGGGGTCTCGTCTTGGCAACATTTTACATGAATACATAAGTTTTTGTTTTTTATTTTTAACTGTAAGCTATTAGTAGTATTTATTCATGCAGAAGAAAAAAGTCAAATAATACAATCAATCATAATAAAATTCACAAAATATCTTCGTCTTCAATAAAAACTAAGATTGATAAAATAAAATCATTTGTTTTTGGTGGGATTTGTTTTGTCTAAATATCGTTCCTATTAAAAGTTAATTCAAAACACCGTTAGAGATTATAAAAAAATATATATTTTTATAATAATAGAGACAAAAGCCGACTCTACCCACAGCTAATTGTAAATTTGTAGCCCTTTAAAAACAATTTAATTTTTCCTCTTTTCTACACAGCACCTGGTCTCCGTCCACTCGCTAGCGACCAACCACAGCACGCGGACTCGGCTGAGCGGGGCCAGCAGCATGGCCTCTTGCCTTGGCCTCATGGAGCGCGCCAGGCCGAGCCTGTGGCCTGCCAGGGCCACCGTCCACCTGGCCACGCCGCCCTCCAGCGACTACCGCGCGACTACGTTGGCCAAGTAGAAGACTAGTCACTTGGCCTCATACAGCGCACCAGGCCGAACCTATGGCCTGCCAGGGCCACCGTCCACCTGGCCACGCAGAAGACTATTTACCCATAAATTAACCTCAAGCAGGGTCAAGCAAGTTGTTCCTCAGAAAAAAACATTACCTACTGTCTACATGAAGGTGTATGTTTTGTTAGGATTTGTACAGTTTTAAGGTACGGTCGGCCACAGTCACCGATACCCCATGGCAGCTCTTACCGCGCACGGCATAAGGGCGCCAATCGAACAAAAAGGGGTATCCTAGCGTGTGGCTGACTGTACCTAGTTACTTACTTTTATTTAGGTGTGTATGACCACGGACGTAAATGTATGACGTATCTAATAAAATTAAGATAATTTGATATTCCATACAAAAAGCAAGTTTTTTTTTAAACCATAGCTTAATAGATTACCTACTAAACTTTCCAGAGGTGGATCAACGTCAATTCAATATTGCTCTGATAGGATTGAAAGCTTTAGCCAATATGATACTGTCGTTTATTTTCTTCGGTGAGTTTTCATCCTCTAAGTGTTCTTTTCGCCTAATCGGTTTATGACAGATTTTACTAAGCCGCTTGGTTGATCGCCCGGAGAGCTCTTTGATTTGTGTCTGGGCACCAGATACATTCTCTTTGATTGGCCCCCCACAAATGTCTGAGTCAAACTTCGATAAAGGCAAAACTTAGTGTGGTGCTCTGCCGCAGAGCCACCACCTTAGAATCCGATCATTTATATCTAAGGATGTTAGTCAAATGAACATAACGTACGTATGCCGTTATGTGTCTTAGGTTATGATATAAAATAGACATTGATTGTGGCTCTGCTAGAAATATGCTAAAAATATGTACTCAGGAAAGATAAACGCCCCTGTTTTTGGATTAAAACTGATGTATAGTGTTAGTTAGCTATTGAAGGCGAGGCTCCAGCCACACGGTGCGGACGCCACGTCAGTTTGATGTCACTATCACACAAAATCTTAATATACAGGGTGGCCCAAACATAGACGTCAAGCGAGAAAATCTAGATAGCTGACACCGAGGGCTACCCGAATCACCCCCATGTATGTTCAGCCATTTTTTGTCGTTTAGAAGTTATGAGGCTTTTAAGGTTTATTTGAAAAAAATTACCTGGCATTGGATTTTATTTTCTAACTTTTTTTTCTTTCGACTTTTCAGAGATATTTTTTATTCTTTAGGGTTTCAGATAATTTATCTATTACCAAAAAAATAATGATCAGCTATGGACTTCTAGAAGTTACCGCAATTTGGATCCAAAGTCCAAAAATGTTGTTTTCGAGAAAACATCACTGAAATAGTTAGTATGGGGAAAAAAATAAGTAGAGGTCTGAAGGACTTTTTATTGATTTCAAAAACTTTCCCAAAGCCCCATTTTTCAGAATAATACAAAAAGCCTGTCACTTTATAGGACTTTTATTCAAGTAATTTGCGATCTAAGTCGAAAAACTGGAGTTGGAAGAAATTTTATTTCAATCGATTTTCATTTATTTTGGTTAATTCGGACCAAAAACATTGCAGGTAGGCTTAATATTGCCTGTCAGCACGGTCTGCATAGGAAATTAACGAAAAAAAAAAAACTTAAAATATTTTGTTTTTTTTTGTTCTTTTTTTTTTCATTATTTGAATTTTTAATTATTTTATAATCGAATTTACTTACAAAACATGAAGAAAAAAATATATTTAAAGAAAAAAAAATAAAAAAAGTCTGAAAATTAAATGACTTTACTTTTTAATTTTTTCGTGAATTTCTAATGCAGATCCTACTGACAGATGATTTTAAGCCGATCCGCAATGTTTTTTGTCCGAATCGACCAAAATTAATGAAAATCGATTGAAATAAAATTTCTTCCAACTCCAGTTTTTCGACTTTGATCGCAAATTACTTGAATAAAAGTCCCATAAAGTGACAGGTTTTTTGTATTATCCTAAAAAATGAGGCTGTGGGAAAGTTTTTGAAGTCAATAAAAAGTCCTTCAGACCTCTACTTATTTTTTTCCCCATACTAACTATTTCAGTGATGTTTTCTCGAAAACATCATTTTTGGACTTTGGATCCAAATTGCGGTATCTTCTAAAAGTCCATAGCTGATCATTATTTTTTGGTGATAGATAATTTATCTGAGACTCTAAAGAATAAAAAAAATAGCTGACAAGACAAAAGAAAAAAAAAATACAAAATAAAATCGAATGCCAGGTATTTTTTTTCAAAAAAACCTTTAAAGCCTCATAACTTCTAAACGACAAAAAATGGCTGAACATACATGGGGGTGATTCGGGTAGCCCTCGGTGTCAGCTATCTAGATTTTCTCGCTTGACGTCTATGTTGGGCCACCCTGTATAAAACAAAGTAGTGTTACTTACACCACTTATAACTCGAGAACGGGTGGACCGATTTTTATGATTTTTGATTTGTTAGATTTCTCTCCACCCTGAATAGCAGAATAACCATTAACACAACGAAAAAACTCACGAGAAAAAAAAGTCTGCGCGGACGAAGTCGCGGGCAAAAGCTAGTGTATTATACTGCCCTCATAAGGAAGAAAACAGTAATCCCAAAAAAGTGGAATGCCAGATCCCTATGAATTCCCCTAACATACAAAAAACTTAAACTTTATTTGCGACAGAAAACCACTAAATTTTGTTGAATGCTGTTATGGAGCTTATGAAATATGCTTAAAAGCACTCATAGATGGCGTCCTCATATATAACCCAATTTTCCCAAAATTGTGGGTTACTGTTTTCTTCCTTATGAGAGCAGTTTACAAAATGCAACAAAATATGAAATGAAATATGGAAGTACTGTCAATGTTCCCCCGCAGTTCCCATAGCAACGTTAGCCACGCAGGCGGCAGACTGGGGCCCCGAACGATCGCTGAAGAGGTGGGTAGAGAATGGAACACACTGCGACCCCGAACGAAGACTAAAGAGGTCGATAGAGGACGGAGCCGAACCTCTCTTCAGCAAGGAGGGGTATCCGCTCCCGGGGACCATCCCAGTTCTCAATCGGAAGGTCGGTCCCATTTACCTACTTCTTAGAGCAAGCTAAAGCCTACCGTACCATAAGAGTATGGCTGACCTGACGTACTTACCCACTTGTACCGCTAAACAGTACCACTGGTAGTACAAAGTGTTTTCGTATTTCTCCTAGTACATTTTCATCAAAATAAATATGTAGGGGGAAAAAAGTATGTTTTTTTTCTCTCTTTTTATTTGTATCGGTTAATTTCCGATTACTTAACCTTTTCTCAGACCTCGTAAATATTTGAGCGGCGGCGCAGGTAGAAGGCGTCGTCGCGAGAAAACGCGACGCAGGCGGAAAGCGACGCTGGCGGAAAGCGACGGGGCCGCCAAAATTCAGTCGAAGGAAGGGTCGCTCGACATGTGTATTATGGCGACTGAGGGGGTTTTTAAATCCGTAGTTTATTGAATGGAATCGGATTCGGATGAAATGCGGATGACAATAACGGAAGTGTCACAGGAAGTTAAAATCTTGAAAACTATTCCGGCTATGCATTTCAGCAATCCCCTTTGGATTTTATTGGCATCGTGTTATTCGTACGATATTTTTTTTCAAAAAACAAAATTTCCTTTTTCGACTGGTTTTGAAGTTTTGTAGAAATAAGTGTTTCCCCTCAGGTATTCAGGGCCAACCGAGCGAGTGCGAGCGAGTACCCCTACATGGCCAGCATCAGGCGCAACTCCTCACACTACCTGACGGCCGCGGTTCTCACCAAGAGCTTGGTTGTTACAGTCGCACATCCGTTGTTCCAGTACGTCACCTTTCAGCACACGTCTGTTCCGAACTGTTCTACTCGCCTAGTTCTATTGATAGAACTAGGTCAGTTAACAGCACGTTGACCTTTACACGCCTGCACTTTACTCGGTTACGATCTTACGATACGGGGGACTTTACAACACTGAGCACCGAGCAAAATATCAATGTCCGAGCAAAACTCGAGGCGAAGGCTTGAATATACAGGGTGTTAAAAGACCGCCAATAAAGCGGGAAACCACGTATTGTCCTCATCATTATGAACATTTTTGCCCAAGGAATTATGCCTGGGAAATCAACGGTTTTCGAGATAATGAGGTTCAAAATCGGACTTTACAAAACTTTTTTTTTGCAGAAATGTATTCAGCATCTAGTTCTTAACATATCCTCTCAAGAAACCATAGCAAAATTATGAATATTTCTTACAAAAAATGACGTTAAAATTGCAACCCGCAATTTATTCTAAACATCGGCACTTCAAGATTAAGTAACATAAACTGATACCTACGCTTGCGCAATATGACTTCTGTGCGTTACACGTCCATTGTGTAATAAAATATTTTTCAAAATTATAACCAAAAAAACCAAAATCATTTCCCAGCAATAATTTATCGAAAAAGTACTTTGTTTTGGTGTCTAGTATGCGTGGCTTTCGGGTCTGTTGGCGGTCTTTTAACACCCTGTATAGGTAGGTATTCCCTTATTATGAAGCTCAATACTTGGAAACATAATAGAATGTGCATTGTGCAACAATAATTCTCGGAAATGTTTGCTCGTGTCGTAAACGTACCTACCTATTTCCCTATCTATGGGTGATGGATGATGTTACAATATTTGTAGCTAAGTAAACTGATCAGCGTTGTAAGGATGACATCGTTGTTTTAGAAGAAGGTCCATGGAGCGGATAGCGAGGGACCGGAGGTGGCGAGAGGGAAAAAAAGCCCACAGTGGGCCGAGGTGGACTGATGACGATGATGATGTTTCTATCAGTCGAACATAAGTCATTGGAAACACCATGTACACACGACAGCTCAGATTGTACACTTTTGTTGTAAAGTCGCCCGTAACGTAACCGACATAGACTTACTACACCTAGACGGAGTCCGTCCATTCAAAACGCCGCCCGAAATTGAGGCGCCTCGCTTTGTATGTGTGCGTAAAGCTGCTGACTGTGACAATCACCTACACAACACATGCACCCTAATAATGCTGCCAGCGTAATAAGCTTTTCACAATATTGTGACTTTCCTTCTGGTTGGTAAGGTGATAAACATATTAAATTATGTTTGCGGACAAGAAGTCCATGTTATTTACAGTAACATTTCTCAATATTTGTGCGTATGAACTTTAAATCTAGGATCTGCGATCTAAACAAAAAAAGTTATCTGTTGTACGGTTGTACCCGACTGCCCTAGAAGGAGGTTTATGTTTTTCGAGTATATGTATGTACATTTCTTTGGCACGCTCTACAGCCTAAACCACTTGATGGATTTTAGCTTGCGTAGTGTCGTTAGATTCATCTTGATTGTAAGAGTGACACTGGGTAGATCAAAAAAACAAAAATAGCCGATTTTTAGCCCCAAACAAATGTATTTTTGATTTTTTTAAACCTATCGATCGGAGAATCAAAATGAAGGGTTTTAAAATGGCTTACAAAAATATATAGGTACAACTTATGTTTAAATGTAATTTGAAATGAGAAATGCTACTCAACTTTGCTTTCGGGGGAATTTATTTAGGTGCAGATATCTTCTAAATATCTCATAAACGGCTGAACCGATTTTGATGAAATATGTTGCTGAACCATTGCTAGGAAACCTTCGTTCATATAAAAAAGAAACTCATCCAAATCGGTTCACTCGCTTAAGAGTTACGCTGCCACAGACACACACACACATTCACACAGACACAGCGTTCATACTTATAACACCCCTCTTTTTGGATCGGTGGTTAAAAAAAAATCAAAATCGGTCCGAAAGGTAAAAAGTTATTGTTATAAAAAAGCTACACAAATTGGAAACCTCCTCCTTTTTTTAAGTCGGTTCATAAGTCGTTCATTGTTAAAGGAAAACTATAACAAAGCTCTCTAGATTGATATTTCTAACATTGTTTTATTGTGTATTGTGATTTTCGACATTCTACCTACTGGCAACCCCATAAAACACGTTGAATGTCGTACGGAAGAAAATTTTTGAATCTAAATACGATCTTTTTCGACATAATATAAAGTGGAATCGTTGTTATTACTGGTGTAAAGTGATCCTCGTGCCTTCATCTTTCTTATCCGTGCTGTTTCTGCAGCCAAACACAGCAAAAACCCGTCATTTTGAATAAAATTGCAGGAGCTCCGTTCGCTAGAAAGTGACCTTGAACACAGACATGCCGTTTTAGAAAGCGTACCAATTTGGTATGCATTTATTTGCTTCACTTTGCGAGCACTGATTGCGATTCTAGGTGTCCTAATTCTATGGTAACCGAGTAGAGTGCTAGCGTGTAAGAGTTGACGTGCTGTCGTGTGTACGAATTTTGGCGGCCCCGTCGCTTTCCGCCAGCATCGCGTTCGGTCAGTTCACACGAAATCCTGCAATGCAATCCCTTTGATAGACCGAACAAGCGCGTTTTACCTATATATCCCAGAGCTTCTATTGTTAGAACTAGTCAATGTAGGTACCTATTACTAAGTCTTATATCCATCAGCACATGCTAAATACATTTCAAATCAGACAGTTTCCTCAGAACTGAGTGTCAAAGGAAGGGCTCGGAAACCAGCTTAATTATTTCAATTACTTGTACGTGATTTATTACGTGAATGATATTCAGGGTGGCCCAAACATAGACGTCAAGCGAGAAAATCTAGATAGCTGACACCGAGGGCTACCCGAATCACCCCCATGTATGTTCAGCCATTTTTTGTCGTTTAGAAGTTATGAGGCTTTTAAGGTTTTTTTGAAAAAAATTACTTAGCATTCGATTTTATTTTGTAACTTTTTTTCCTTTCGTCTTTTCAGCAATTTTTTTTATTTTTCAGTGTCTCAGATAAATTATCTATCACCAAAAAAATAATGATCAGCTATGGACTTTAAGAAGATACCGCAATTTTGATCCAAATTCCAAAAATGTTGTTTTCGTGAAAACATCACTGAAATAGTTAGTATGGGGAAAAAAATAAGTAGAGGTCTGAAGGACTTTTTATTGATTTCAAAAACTTTCCCAAAGCCCCATTATTCAGAATAATACAAAAAACCTGTCACTTTATAGGACTTTTATTCAAGTAATTTGCGATCAAAGTCGAAAAACTGGAGTTGGAAGAAATTTTATTTCAATCGATTTTCATTTATTTTGGTTGATTCGGACAAAAAACATTGCAGGTAGGCTTAATATTGCCTGTCAGCAGAGTCTGCAAAGGATTTTTTTTTTTTTTCATTATTTCAATTTTAAATTATTTTATTATCGAATTTACTTACAAAACATGATAAAAAAAAAAATTAAAGAAAAAAAATAAAAAAAGTCTGAAAATTAAATGACTTAATTTTTTTATTTTTTCGTGAATTTCTAATGCAGATCCTACTGACAGATGATTTTAAGCCGATCCGCAATGTTTTTTGTCCGAATCGACCAAAATAAATGAAAATCGATTGAAATAAAATTTCTTCCAACTCCAGTTTTTCGACTTTGATCGCAAATTACTTGAATAAAAGTCCTATAAAGTGACAGGTTTTTTGTATTATTCTGAATAATGAAGCTTTGGAAAAGTTTTTGAAATCAATGAAAAGTCCTTCAGACCTCTACTAATTTTTTTTCCATACTAACTATTTCAGAGATGTTTTCACAAAAACAACATTTTTGGACTTTGGATCAAAATTGCGGTATCTTCTAAAAGTCCATAGCTGATCATTATTTTTTTGGTGATAGATAATTTATCTGAGACTCTAAAGAATAAAAAATTTTGCTGAAAAAACGAAAGAAAAAAAAGTTACAAAATAAAATCGAATGATAGGTAATTTTTTTCAAAAAACCCTTAAAGGCCTCATAACTTCTAAACGACAAAAAATGGCTGAACATACATGGGGGTGATTCGGGTAGCCCTCGGTGTCAGCTATCTAGATTTTCTCGCTTGACGTCTATGTTTGGGCCACCCTGTATATACCTATGTGAAGGAAAAAATCACCAATTCCGTATTCTTTCAACGGTTAGCGGCATTTTGATAAACTATTTTAGATACTAAATGCCGATTTCTGAATTGAGAAATTCGCTAAGCAAATGGGTAAGTACCTATCGTCCTGTCTCTGCAGATTTCCGGTCGGTTTCTGAATTGAGAATTTTGCTAAGCAAATACTTAACTATCTTTCTGTTACGCTCTTTTGTGAGAAATCTGCAGAGACAGGACGATACTTACCCATTTGCTTAGCGAATTTCTCAATTCAGAAATCGGCAGTATGGCCCGGTTTCTGAATTGAGAATTTTACAAAGTAAATACTCAACTATCGTTCTGTCACGTACTTTTGTGAGAAATCCGCAGAAGCAG
Source organism: Zelleria hepariella (assembly GCA_949319315.1). Taxonomy (NCBI): domain Eukaryota; kingdom Metazoa; phylum Arthropoda; class Insecta; order Lepidoptera; family Yponomeutidae; genus Zelleria; species Zelleria hepariella. Next base: position 11,686,641 of record OX439379.1, read on the forward strand.
AACGATACTTAAGTACTTGCTTAGCGAATTTCTCAAATCAGAAACCGGCTATAAGGCCCGGTTTCTGAATTGAGAATTTTGTAAGCAAATACTTAACTATCGTTCTGTCACGCTCTTGTGTGAGAAATCTGCAGAGACAGGACGATACTTACCCATTTGTTTAGCAAATTTCTCAATTCGGAAATCGGCAGTAATTCGACCCCGCTAAACACGATTCTGCTCGGTGTCAACCATTATGCCCCCCTCCCTTCCTACGTAAGGGACACGTTTTGGGGTAAAGCATATCCTGTTCAGCGGGGTCAAATTAGTCTTAAAAAACCCGGTGTCAAAATATTTCTAGAAACCATCTACAAAAAAAAAAACCTTTCATCTATTATTTCGGATTCCGTCGAAATTGGGGTTTTGGCTCCGACCGACAGATGTGGAGTGGAGAGTGGACCTTCACCGTGAGGCCCCTACGAGTATAATTCTCTAAAAATTCACTCAACTGTCAACTCTTCCAACAAACAAAACCGAAGCCGTCTTAACAGGCGGGGCCATATTTTGATGTCTGAACCTGGCTCGGGAAGGTTGATGTCGTGACGTACCAGGCTGCGAAGGAACTGGCCTGTGATCGGAGTTCCTGGAGAATGCTGCACCGAAAAGAGGATAACTCTTTAAATACATGCTGTTGTTATGGTCAATGAAGAATGTCCGTGGGTCGGTTAAATCACTTGAAACTTCATGACCGTGTAGCCTACAAGTTTAGAAATACGCCTGTTTTTGTTTCATTCAAATCGAGCCAGTAGTTTTAAAGTTACGACGGTTTTAGTTTCCGTCCTTTTGGAGTTTTTCGCGCGAGCGCGGCAAACTCGCGTGACGTCACTAAACAGCTGGCACCCGACACATACACCGTAACACTCATTCAAAGGGCTGTATCTTTAGAACCGTACTAGGGAGGCAGTTGAAATTTTCAGAGATTATTTTTTATTATAGTGGATTACGAAAGAAATAATAAGAATAAAAAAATATTAAAAAATAAGAGGGGTCCCCATACAAAAAACGTTGTTTTATACTTTTTGCTCTATAGAAAAAACGGTAAGGCATACAAGCATCAAACTTGGTATGATTATAGGGCTTACTCCATAGTATAACGAAAAAATATAAAATACGGTCAAGCGCGACTCAGACTCACGCACCGCGGGCCCGTATAACCAGTTTTTTTATTGTGTGGCGGTACGGAACTCTCAGTGCGCGAGCTCTACTCGCACTTGGCTAGTTTTTTTGTGTGTTTAGTCAGTGTTACAGTAGTTTTAATATAATATTACTTGTTTATAACGTTAAAAATTCGCTAGGGACAGGTTTTAAAGCCGCAAGCTAAGCTAAGCTGGGGAATACCCTAGCACGGGTTAGTTAGAGCTATAAAAATAAAAATAAAAACGTATATTATTACTTAGCTATAGATGTGGATGACGGCTTTGAAAAATGACAATCCGATATAGCTTTAGGATAGATGTAATAATAATAAGTATTAATTGAACGAGCGAGCGAAGCGAGCGAAGTTCTCCGAGTCTACTTGAACAATCCGGCGTTTGTATGTATGTATGTATGTATGTATGTATGTATGTATGAATGTTCGTTCGACGATAACTTGAGTACATTTAGTCGGATCGTCATGAAATTTGGTAGGCGGGTAAATGAGGCAAAGAGAATTTTTAAGTTCGAACATGAGCCAAATCGGTCGAGGGGTTGCTGAGTTATGGGGTCGCTAGTTCGAGTTCGGGGCGAACCACTAGTATTAATAAGTAATAAAACTAGTATAACCTAGGTATAGGTACATTATTACTCATAAAAAAATTGTGGGCAACCATTAACTCGTCTGTTTTAGGTAAGTTATCGGATTGTCATTTTTCAAAGCCGTCATCCACATCCATAGCTAAGTAATAATATATTTTTTGTTATTATTAAAGCACTAACTTACCCGTGCTAGGGAATAACTTGCGGCTTTAAAACCTGTCCCTAGCGAATTTAGAATGTTCTAAATAAGTAATATTATATTAAAACACTACTGTAACACTGACTAAACACACAAAAAAAATGGCCAAGTGCGAGTAGAGCTCGCGCACTGAGAGTTCCGTACCGCCATACAATAAAAGAAAACTGGTTATACGGACCCTCGGCGCGTGAGTCTGACTCGCGCTTGACCGTTTTTTTATATTTTTTTGTTATACTATGGAGTAAGCCCTATAATCATACCAAGTTTGATGCTTGTATGCCTTACCGTTTTTTCTATAGAGCAAAAAGTATAAAACAACGTTTTTTGTATGGGGACCCCCCTTATTATTTAATATTTTTTTATTTTTATTATTTCTTGGGTAATCCATTATATTAAAACATAATCTCTGAAAATTTCAACTGGCTACCTAGTACGGTTCCAAAGATACAGCCCTTTGAATGAGTGTTACGGTGTATGTATCGGGTGCCAGCTGTTTAGTGACGTCACAGCAGCGGACGACCGCGCGCTCGTCGCACAGCTAGTTTAAAATTAAATATCTCGGGAACTATAAGACGTATCAAAAAAATTTTTTCACCCAACGTTTCCATTTTTAATAGAGTGTATGGTAAGGTAGAAATCTAAAGTTGATGGTATTCTTCATTACAGACACCCGACTCAGGGATGATAGTTTGAGTAACGCTTGAAACTATATGTTAATTAAAAGTCCCTTTTTTTGCCTATCCCATAGTTTGTGTAGATTTGCCCCTTTTCATCCCTTAGAATATTGTCCAGCCTTCCCCCATGACAACTAGACTGACTGACAGCTAGGTACCTACATATAGCACCGCATTGGCTCTGCGAGGGAGATTCGCGGGGCCCCCCACACCCTACGCCCGAACGTGGTCGTGTGCGCACGTATATTTTGTGCTAAATAACCATAAAGCTTTCCCTGAGCTTTCCTGGACCCTTACCAGCCTACAAACGCTTCCACTGTGTGTGTGTGCCCGTATTGTGCTTGTGAATCTGGTACCCTTTGGATAATCTGGTGCCCCTTGGATTTGCGCTTATGCGCGCTGGTGAACCTGGACACGCGGTAAGTACCTAGCTACTTCCATACCTAAACCTCATTTTGAAGAACCCCCTCGTATTTGGCTTCCCTTAAGGAACCTCCCTCGTGCCCATTTGTAAAACCCTGGTAGCAGAGATTTAGTGCCCCTGCCTTTCCCTTTCTCTAACACTATAAATATGTTTTTTATTTTCAAATTTGTATTTGATGGACCAATTACCATGTTCAAGTTGTTCTATATAACCGCGACCCCCGCCTTCACAAAGCGCGCGCGATGTGGCACCCGACTCGCCACAAGCTAAGTATTAAATAAGGGAGGCCACAATTTAATGATTTTTGGGTATTTAAGTTACAGAAGTTGGTTCTTCCTCAGCGTGCCAAACTACGAGCTCGGTGTGGTGGCAGGCGAGACGTACTCCGACCGCGGCACCGGCGTCCTCACCGCCCTGCTAGTCCTCATCCACCAGAACTTCGATCCTTGGACCTTGCGAAACGACCTGGCGCTCCTTCGGGTCTATGAGGAGTTTAACTTCAGGTAACTCAGGATCTACTGAGGCAAAATTACGGGACATTATATCGGAAAACACAATTACGAGTATTATGTTATGTACGGCGAGCTTATCTCTGTAAGAGATTTCTTTCAGCGATTGTTTCAAGAACTTACCTATTCGTTCGTACTACAAACTTTACCAATGTTTCGTCATTCGTAATTTTGTACACAGTACAATACAAAGGTATAGGACAGTAGTTTTCAGATTACAAGCTTCTTTCCTCTAAACTCTAAACTATTTATTTCTTAGCTATCGTTCGACTTGTCCTTTACTTGTCTTTGGTCTCAACAGGCAGAGCTTGCGACCAATACCACTGACCCTGTGGGGCAGACCGAACGAACTTGACGGCAGCACGGCCTTTGTGTCGGGGTGGGGTCGCTGCGATTTGATGGTTGGTATCTTTGTATTGGACTCAAAAGATGGGTGGTATCTTTGTATTTGTCCCAACAGGCAGAACTTGCGACCGATGCCTCTCTCACTGGTCTGGGGGGCAGGCTGACCGAACTTTACCTTCATGTCGGTGTGGGGTCACTGTGACTTGATGGTTGGTATCTTTTGTTTTTTAAATACGTATCTACACTTTTACACGAATATTCTAAAGAGGAAAAGTTTGTATGTGTCGCAGGGATATTGTCAAACCAGTGATATTATAATTACCCTAGTGAAATTACAATTACCCAGATTATTGTCAATCGCCTCCATTACTTACAATTTCACGGACTAGTTTTAGTGTTATTGTAATTTCACGAGAACGCTGTAGTGATTTTATAATAACCCTTGGTATATTATGAGTCAAGTTTGTACTGGGGGACTTCGTGCGTTTTAATTGGTCAACTCTTCTTTAACCGCCATTTGCTTAGGAATTCAACATAGAGCTAAGAAAATATTACAGTGACCAGACTATAAAACAAAAAATCTGCCGAATGCTAGTCGGACTCGCGCACTGAGGGTTCCGTACCGCCATACTATTAAAAATATATGGTTGTGTGTACGCTCATGCATAAGTCCGACTCGCACTTGGCTGTTTTTTATTATTTGTTGTTATACTATAAAGCTCTAGATCTACACCAAGTTTGACGCTTGTAGTATTACCATTTTTGTGATAGAGCATAAAGTATAAAATCACCCCTTATTTTGTTATTAAATCGCTATTTACAAAACAATCCTGAAACCTATCTGGACCTACGGAATCCAGCTCTGGGGTACGGCTAGCAACAGCAATCTCGAAATTTTGGAGAGATTTCAAAACAAAACAATCAGGAAAATGTTCAACATACCATACTACATAAGCAACAGATACATTCAGATGGACCTAAAAATCGCTACAGTAAAGGAAGAGATCGCTAAATATAGCGATAAATACCAAATAAGACTATCGAAACATGTAAATGAACTCGCGGCTGAACTTGAAGGCACAGGAAGTGTGCAATTCACCCGATTGAGGAGACACAGTATCCCCACCCTGAAAAATAGATTCGCCAGCAGGACATGAGGAAGGCTCACTGGATGCATTTTCTCAGATAGACATTTAAACAGACAAGTGAATGGCCCAATGTTGCAAACAGATTGCCAAGTTACGGAAAACAGAAGAGAGAAAAAAAATATTTTGTTATTAGTATCTAATTTGTAGTGTCCCACATGAAAAATATTCTGTCAAAATGTCAACTGGCTACCTATTACGGTACCAAAGATAAGGATAGGAAATACAAACAGAGAGTTCGGGTACGGAACCCTAAAAACCAATCTTTGTGAGTTACATAAAGATAAAACTGCGATATTAGACATCCTTGCAATAAAGCTTGTGATTTCCAGAAACCTGTCTATTATTTTGTAACTCTATGATTTCAAAATTGACAATTTGAAAACGGACCAATCATCGACCGTCTGACAATCTAACGGCAGTGAAATCGTCAACTTATTGCTGCCTTGCAATATCACTGCGTGAATCTAGTGAAATTATAATTTCATTGAAATAAGCCCGTGATATTGTGAGAAATGGTGACGGATGACAATAAACCGGGTAATTGTAATTTCACTAGGGTTATTATAATATCACTGGTTTGACAATATCCCTGCGACATATGCATGTATGTAGGGGTAATCTCCAAAACTACTCATCCGATTTTTTTAATTATTTCACTAATGGGAAGCTACTCGTACGTTAGCGCCGAGTGCTATGGGCAATTTTTTTTTAGATAGCGGAAAATAACTAAGTCTGCGCGGACGAAGTCGGGGGCAAAAGCTAGTAAATTATAGAGATGTACTGTTCGATATCTATATTAATAATTTAGGGGTACGGTAGACTCGAACGAAACCTTACCTGAATGATAAAACATAAAAAAATAATGATTTAGAGTCGACAACATCTATCCGCAAAATTCGGATTGTCGAGTATTTTGTTAAATTCTAATGTTGCTGAGTGCTGACAGACAAATCGCAGTCGCCATATTGACTGACACCGGATGACATCTAAAAAGTTCCGTTTCATAATATTGTTCAGTCGTTTCGCAAAGGACACTTTTTTAAAGGAGGTTTCGATCGAGTCTACCGTACTCCTTGACGAAATTATTATTATAGATACTCTTTGTTATGAGTTTGACAAGGTATTAGTGAGTGAACTGACGGCTGACGGCTGAACCATAGATATCAGGGCCGACTGCAGGTCCGGGTCGCGGGCCACCGCAGGGGCGGACTCTGTTCGCATGTAGGTCGCTTCAGATGTTTGATCAGCCCGGGTTAGTTTTTAAAAAAAACTAAACTATCGCTTGCGGCCGCACTCACAAATGAATGTAGTGAGCAACTGCGAAAATTTTATCGGCCATTCTTTGTGATGATAAATTCTTGACTACTTATGAGTCCGCTACTGAAGCTCGAAAGACGGAAGCTCTAATAATGGAAGCTCGAATGAACTGAAGCTCGAATAACGGAAGCTCGAATGAACTGAAGCTCGAATAACGGAAGCTCGAATGAACTGAAGCTCGAATAACGGAATCTCGAATGAACCGAAGCTCGAATAACGCTAGCTCGAATGAACTAAAGCTCGAATAACGGATGCTCGAATGAACTGAAGCCCGAATAACGAAAGCTCGAATGAACTACGTATAGCTCGACATCAAAGATTGGGAGAAAGTTATAGGGTGTCATATATTGGGGTCATCACGGGGGTCAAGGGCATGTTGTGGGTCAAAGAGGGGCCATGTCAGGGGGTCCAATAGGGTCATGTCAGGGGATCATCATTTCATCATGGAGTGTCATATTAGGGGGTCATAGGGGAGTTATGTCAGGGGATCATCATGGGCGTCAAGTCAGGGCTACATCATAGGGTGTCATGTCAGGGGGACATGGATTCCCTGTGACTCCCAGAATGGCCCTCCTATGTCCCCCTAACATGACACCTCATGATGGACCCCTGACATGACTCCCCTATGACCATATAATGACCCCCATGATGATTCCCTGACTTAACCCCCCTATGACCCCCTAATATAACACTCCATGATGATCCCCGGACATGCCCCCCTCGAGCGTCCGTTATTCGAGCTTCAGTTCATTCGAGCTTCCGTTATTCGAGCTTCCGTCTTTCGAGCTTCAGTAGCGGAATCACTACTTACCTCTTTTCACTTTGTAGTCATATGACGCCCCAAATGTTATTATGTAGGTTTGTATTTTAATTAACTTTTGCTGAAAACCTAGCAAATTTCCTGAATCTTCCATCTAACTTACATGCAAACATTCTGCAGCTCTTGGCCTCTAAATCCTCAACTCAAGAGACTGAGTGCTTAAAACAAAGAGGTTTACGGAGATTAAACCTTAAAAGTTATTTAATATATGTTTTGTTAATTTTGAATGTTGATTTATCATAAAAAAAAATATTGTGTAAAAACTTTTGCAGTGTTTATTTACTATATTTATTATACACAATGAACGAAGCTATACGAATCTATGCCTAAGCACCTTTAATATTCATTGAGAACCGATGACTACAGAAAATATCTACCTACATTTTGTACCTAGACGTGTATTATGATGAGTCACATTTCACCCGAGCGAAGCCGGGTTTTCATCTAGTATTTTTATAAATCGCTTGATAAAGGACTTCCGACCGGAACCTTGGGCAAGTCAGTCATTTTGTTCGTAGACTAACCCAGAAATCATAAAAACAAAAAGAGCGTCAGCGCGGCGTCAGGTATCAGAATTATGAAACGAACAGCTAGCCGATTATAATTTACTCTCAATAGATGTTGACGAGGCTCTATTTTAGAAAGGACTTGCAATCCTGAAATGTCCATTGGTCTAATTGTTCTGTGATTGTACCGATAAGTGACCCCGATGGATGCGAATTCAGTTATGACAGATAGGTACAGTCGGCCACAGTCTCAGATACCCCTTTTTGTTCGATTGGCGCCCTTATGCCGCGCGCGATAAGAGCTGCCATGGGGTATCTGAGATTGTGGCCGACCGTACCTAGGTAACCACAATATGACTGTAATGGCGTAAAACCAGCGAGCGGAAGATAACAGTTCGCTGCGTAAAACGCAATAATTGTATTGTGCAGCCATCCAACTTGTGTCTGCCGCGCGGCTCCGCGTACTACCCCGATGAGACCCAGGACCCCATGCTGCGCTCCATCTCCTTCACCATGCACGAACCGGAGTCTCAATGCGACGAATATGTTTTTAAGGTAAAGTACCAACTTCATCCGATCGGTTGGCGACGACGTGATTAATTAGTTCTTGTGCGATAAACGTAAAGGTGTGTAGTTCGCGAATGAATGCTTCGATTGAATGCATTCGTTTTGTGAAACCATTCATTCACTACTAATCTTTACATATCACATTCACTCTAGTCCACGTAGTTGAATTCTTCAAGAAACATTCTTATATCTATCATACTAAGAACCAAAATTCTATAAATCTTTACATATCACATTCACTCTAGTCCACGTAGTTCATTCTTGAAGAAACATTCTTAAATCTAACACACTAAGAACCAAAATTATGTAACTCATGTGTCTTGCCTTTGTCACCTTTGTCATTCGCGGACTACCGTGAGTGAAAAGATACGTGAAAGAACTACTGAGCTATGAACTATGAATGAGCTATGAACTATGAATGAGCTGTGAACTATGAGAACAATAAGTGAACTGTGAACTAAAATAGTGAACTAGTTCAGTGAAGGAAATGAATTATATCATTATTTTCTTTTCACTGAAGCGTTTCGCGCACCTCTACTCTACTGGTCCAAAACACAAACTAATTTGTCTCTTTCCGTCATCGTTCTTTAATCATTGTTTTCTTGATATTAACGAGCCTGGTGGGTTAATAGTACCATTCCCTCGCAGCAAAGTCTGACAATCTTCAGCGACATGCTGTGCCAGGGCGAGGCGCGCGCGGCGGAGCTGATGGCGCCCTGCCTGGCGGTGCCCGGGGCTCCGTTAGTGGTCCGGGGGCAGCTGGTGGGGCTGCAGTCTTGGGGCTTCGGCTGCGGCTTTGAAGACGACCTGCCCCTCGTCTACACTGACTTACGGAAGTACCAGGAGTATGATGGTGTTCATATTAGCTACCTATGTGTCTGTCTATTCTAGAGTCACATTTAGGCATATAGGGCTCCGTAGGTGGTCCGGTAGAAGCTGGTAGAGCTTCGGCTGTGGATTTGAAGACCACCTGCCCCTTAAATCGTCTATACCATCTTAAGGAAGTTTATGTACTAGGCCAATGACATTCTAATACAAATGGACAACTCATAGGCGCTCGAAAAACGTAACTGCAAAATTGTGCTTAAATTCAGTGTAAGCACAATATTTTCATTAGACGTTTGATGACTACGCAGCTGACAACATGCCAAAATGTGGTACAAAAAAGTGCCGAAATAACACCTTGACGATGCGAAATAAAGATGGTGTGACCTACCATCGGTTAATTAATATTATTTACATATGATAACAGGAGAAAAGGTACAAATATTAAGAGGAAACTATTAAATTTTCAATAAAAACCATTGATTGTAAACAAATTTTTCTGTTTCTTTCTCTCCCGCGGGTCAGAAAGAGATAGACAAAATGATGCTTCAAGAACATAGTCAGAAAAGAAAACAATGGAGACTCCTTTGGTAAAGTAAAAATTCTAAGGACTAAAATTTTTCGCACAGCTCTTGCTCTATCCTTAGTCAGTTGAAAAGGGGCAGGCATTTACACTAACATGACAGTTCGACCTGTCAGTTTACTGAGTAAGATGATGGGATAGGCTTTAGTTAAAATAATATAACTACCAGGGGCTTAAGTCTGTAACACAATGGCGTGTCAATGGCGTCCCGGTATAAGTAGAAAGACAAAGCAGGGGTTTTCTCGTTTTTCTCCTACAACCAGCGAACTAATCCTCTAGAATTAGAATCAGAATAATATTTCCTGTACTTACAACAAAAAAAAAAGGACCGACACAGCATGAATGAATCGTAATTGATGCTGTCAACTGGGAGCCCTTATTTATTTATTTATTTTGCGAATGGCATTTTGCTGAAAATGCTATACTGTGAAAGGTAAGCCGTCCAACCACGTCGTTACGTCTGTGTCGGCCTCGTGCACCAGGCCCTTTTTGGCACAGTTGCGTTACAGACTCAGGCCCCAGGCCCCGCCGCACTGATACACGAATACTTCACCCTCTTCATTCGGCAGAAGACCAAAGTCGAAGATATCTGGCTAGGCGGGAGTACCAACGGTGGACTAGGGCGTCACGGAATGGTTGCCTAGAATGGGTCGAGCGAGGGTCGGTGTATAGACCGAAAGCTCGATGACATTGTCAAAACAGCGGGAGGACAATGGACGAGATTGGCAATAGACCGAGGGGGTTGGCGTGAAAAGGAAGAGGCCTATGCCCAGCAGTGGGCTTTATTTATGGGCTGGATAAATAAGTAGATTTGTATCACCTGGTTTTTTAAACTTCGCTGTTTTTATTTTCCTATAAGCTATCGAGCTATTCGAAAAGTCGTAGAACAACATTTGTTGGAAATCACATTTAGGGGTTGACATGTTTCAGGAAAAAAGCTATTTACAAATTATACTTACCTGCCTATTTTTCATAGTTTTGAATATAAACTGTTTAAAATAATATCCGCAACATGGAACAGATATTTTTTCCCCATAACAAAAAACTAAAATAGGCTATTGCTACTCCACTGCTGTCTTTATTCCAATAAACTTCAAAAATCAACTTACGTAGCTTCAAACTGCGTGATTGATTTACATTTCCGCTTAGTGACACAATACATTTTGAGGGCTTGAAGTGTCAGCAGCAATGTTTCTACATTGCTGCTGACAAAAAGTCAGTCGAAGCATAATAGGGTGAAATTAGCGTGTGCCATGTTTCGACTTAGTTATTGTACGGAACAGTTTGTCCATTTGTATTGGAATGTCATAGTACTAGGCACAAATCTGTATTACAAGTATCAGTGCTCTCCATTTTTAATATAATTCAATAAGCCTTATAATTATAACTTTTTAGAATAGTGTATTTCTTTGGAATTTTGGCGGCCCCGTCGCTTTCCGCCTGCATCGCGTTTTTCTCTACCCGCAGATGGCTTAACTATAATTTGGAGGCAATGAAGGCTATCAGCCAGGCGGATCTCCAACAACTGTTCGAGGCCACCAAGTCCTTCCAGTTCAGAGAAATCATGTACGTGACGAGGGCGCAGATGCCTCCGCAGGTGAGAGGTTACATCAGCTAGGTACCGATGACTCCTCATGGCTGAGGATAGCGACCATGTCGTACTCCGTACTCGCTTCCATTCGGAGCGGTCTTCCGTTATATGAACTACCCGGTGAATGTTTCCTCCAGCCGCTTCCCTTATCGCATCAGACCATAAGATAAAAGATAAAATATTATTTATTGTACACCAATATAAATACAGGCAAGGAAAAAAACTTAACTAAACAAGGTACAGGGTGTCCGGTGGGAAATTTTGGTTTTTAAACGCACATAAAACAAAAAGTACCAATCGGAGCGGGAATAGAGGGGCATTATTAGAATCACCATGAGTGCGGATTTGTCGGTTACAATGCCACAGTGGTCAGGTGACCATAGCGCGTTGGCTATCGAAGGGTTTTTCGGAGTGGTGATTTTACGTCGCAGATTGGCTTCAATTTTGTAATCACTACCAGTATCACACGAATGAGTGATGCGCCCATAGATCATTTGATACATGTCGTGGAAAGATAGGTTTTGTGCAACTTTTTCAACAGTTAATAACCCCCCGCCAGACCCAGTAGAACAAGGAGGACCCTGAAGATTTTAAAATTTTCCAAAATGCCCGTATTTTGTTGAAAATTTTTACGGGCACGCAGTTAATGTGAATTGTGACAATTTTTCTCAAATGACCCAAGTTTTTTTTTTAAGTCCGCAAGCCCATCCATTTTACTCATCAAAAAATGTGGTTTCAGCAAGATGGGGCTGCACAGCACACCGCCATGAGAATGCTTCATGAGAACTTCCCGAAAAAAATTATTAGCTTATTTGGGGACCTCCCGTAGCCACCAAGGTCACCGAATTTGACCCCAATGAGTTCCCAATGGGTTTTTTCCTGTGGGGATATTCGAAGAGTTAAGTGGACGCCAATAATCCGAGTACTTACTGTGCTAGCTCTATAGAAAAATATTCACCGTGAGGAAATTATTTTTCGTTAAAAACAATGCTTCGTTTCCGTATGTGTTTGAGACAAAATGGAAAGCATTTAGACGATGTTTATTTCAAGCATTAAAATCCGCAATTGTCTTCTTTTTATTAGTAAAAGAAATTGAATACTAAGTTCAATCGTTTTTGATTTATTCAATTTTAAAAACCTAAATTTGCCACCGGACACCCTGTATATTGGCGGCCTTATTGCTAACAGCAATTTCTTCCAGGCAACCACTGATGGAAAAAAGTGCTAGGGAATTGAGAGACGGGTAGTTGGTGCAATCTTCTATCTATCTATACTTATAATAAAACTCTAGCGAAGTCAATTCTGTACATTGAATATTTTTAGAAAAAAACTAGCAGGGGTTACTAAGTAAACTATACTGAATACAAAAATGCAAAAAAATCGGTCTATGTCTGTCTGTCTGTCTGTCTGTCTGTCTGTCTGTGTGTTACCTCATCACGCGAATACCGCTGAATAGTTTTCAGTCAAATTTAGGACAGTGATAAGTCCTGGTTCTGCGCACAATCTAGGCTATCCGATGTTCAGAATACATTGCGGGTTGCAATTTTAACTTCGTTTTTTGTAAGAAATATTCATAATTTTGATATAGCTTCTTGAGAAGATATGTTAATAACGTAAGACTTAACACATTTGTGAAAAAAAAAACGAAAAAAAAATGTCCGTTTTGGAACCTCATTATCTCGGAAACCGTTGATTTCCTAGGCATAGTTCCTTGGGTAAAAATGTTCGTTATGATGAGGACTATATGTGGTCTCCCACTTTGGGATGGTATTTTAACACCGCTCGGTATTCAATACAAGCACTCGCCGCAAACAATAATTTTGCATTCTTGCATAACAAATAACTATTGTTTACCGTTGAGCGGGATAGGCAGAGTTATTAGCCGTATGCTTTGCTTGCTGGCTTAGCATGAGAATGAGTAAGACCTTATCTATGGGCTTATAACTTTATCTATCCCACTCTACGTCGAGGGAGATACATATAAACCCCTTTACTTCCTTAGCAATTCTTATGCTAAGCTTCCTGGTATCTTATTACGGGCGATACCTTAATGTAAACAATACATATTTTTATAAATGTATTGTTTAGATTAGGGTTTTTATACAATTGCTTTCTTTTGAGCCCGCAACCTACCGCAAGTTAAGAAATAATAACTATTAAATTAAAATACCCCCGACATTTTAGCTTCAAATAATCATATATAATAAATAGCTGAACCAATTTTGACAAAACATAATTAAGAACATTCGCTAGAAAATCTGCTTTCAAATAAATAAAAAAAAACCTAATGCTTCCAAATCGTTCACCCATTTAAGAGCTACGGTGCCACAGACAGACACACCCTCATAAACACATACCTATACAGACACACACACAAAGCGGTCAAACTTATAACACCCCTCTTTTTTGGTCGGGGGTTAAAAAAAACCTTCCTTTTGAGTTTTCCTCCACAGTCGAATTTAAATTATATGTCAAATGTGTAAAAACGCATACGAAGTCGCGGGCACAACTAGTTATGAATAAAACCGATGATATAAACTACTTAATCATAAACTAAACTTACATAGATCATACATAAATACCAATTTAAAATACACACACATAAACATAAATATGTTATAATATAATTCAATACGAGAAGAACAATATGAGATTGATATACCTACATATTAATAAGGGAGAAAAATACAATCTACATAACATACTTAGAATTATAGAGTTAGGTAATATTATTTTACTTTTAAAAATTGTTGGGGTCGGGGAGCGCTTTATAGATAACGGCAGATTATTCCACAGCCGGACAACAGTAGTAGTGAAGGAGTTGTTGTAAAAGCTTTTTGTACGGAATTACGGATTGGTGTCGACAGTGTCAGGCTCTGTGCTGATCGCAGTGTTCGGCTGGAGACATCTCTGAGAAATACAAAGCGCTCTTTGAGATAGGCCGGGGTGGCAGGATTGAACAATACAGAGTAAACCATCTGGTTGGTGCCCTTCTAGCTGGTAGTCTGTTAACTGATCTCTTCCCCCTCGAGGTAGCCAATTCGCAATGAACTTCGTCCATCTGAAGTCATCCCCTCTCGAGGTCGCCATTCCGCAAAGGACTTCCATCTATCTGTGTATCCGTCCGTCCATCTGTGTATAGGAGGAGGTGCCTGTGGTACGAGTTGTGGAGCGGTGCGGGAGTAGTGACATGTGACGTCTCGCCTGTACGGTCGGCGACAGTCCAGGATACCCAATGGAAGCTCTTACGGCACGCGGCATAAGGGCGCCAATCAAATAAAAAGGGGTATACTAGCATGTGGCTGACTGTACTAGTGACAGCGATGCTGATGACCGACTGAAATCAAACGTCAAATGAAAACACATCCCCTCGCACCGCTCCCATACCCCAGGAACCTACTGAGATATACTAAGGCCTTTTTGCATCTATATAATGAGAGGATTTATACAGCGTCCAGTGGCACCTTCACTCACACTAGATGGGTGAAGTGGGCACTCGGCGCTGCAGTGCCTGGAAAATGTGTTTAGATGGAGTAGGCTTGCCTACCACCTATTATACCATCCTGCAGATTAGTCGGCCTAGCCCACAGGAAAGTCAAGTAAATATGTGTGGAGCCAACTGAGCCCGGGTATCCCCACGATGTTTTCCTTCACAGTTAGCGAGTGGTTTTGCTACTTCAAATGGCCATGCCTGCGACGGGAATCGAACCCCAGTCTTTCAGCAGAATTGATGTTTTTTTCTGTCGTTTTTAGCACAGCCACAGCGACATGATGCTGGAGCCGATCGCCGTGGATCGTAAGCTTGCCAACCTGACGGGCAAGCTCTACGACCTTCGGGACTTCTTGGGCAAACGGTTCCACGACCAGAAGAAAGAGATATACCGGTGAGTGTGTAGTGCTCTACATTCGGACCGGCGGCCGACCCTGAACCGCATCTGAGCGGAGAAAAAAGAAATAGATTCTATGGCTAATCCCGTCTTCATTGACGAAGGCAAATAGTAGAGGTCTCTCGCGAACACCTTGACCTTGATTTTTATCTTCTTGAAACTGCAATAACTACGGCTTTATTTTTCAGGAATGTGTTTATGTTATTGCTACAATATTAGGAAAAAGGTATTCGGAAAGATAGATTCATGGGATATCCGAGCTAGTCTTTGATTGTACCTAACAATCAAAGACTTGCTCGGATATCCCTTTTTGCTCGATTGACGCATTTACGACGCGCCCGATTACAACTAATAAACTTCCAGGGCCTCTAGCCTGTAACGCAATGGTGCCAAAATGGGCTGTCAGTTGACGGCTTCGTAGTACAGCAAAGAATATTCTAATTCTAGAGAATTAGTTCTCTGGTTGTAGGAGGAAAACGAGGAAACCCCGGTTTTGTCCTTCTGCCGGGACGCCATCGACCGCCATTGCGTTACAGGCTAAGGCCCCAGGAGGTATCATGTCGTTGCCCGAACTGCTTTTCCGGGATTTCTTTCAGAAAAATGAAGATCCAAATCCATGACAGCACCGCCACACCAGAGCCTGAGCCTTCCACCTACAAGGCGCCGGCTGATGACCTCGATGAAGACGATAGCTCCACTAAGACCCTGGACCCCTCCGTGGCCTCTGAGACTACCACTGAGGACAACAGCGACACGGACTATTACCAGGCGTTGGCCGCCGAGGCCGAAGGTTAAACTCTTCCAAATGCGACATAATAGGTAAGTATGTGTTTTCGTCGCTAAATCTACAGGGTGCACTCTAAGTCGATAGCGGAACTTTAAGTAGGATGTCTACTGATCACTACAAACAACTTGTACTAGGTGGCGAAAAAATGGAGTGAAAAAAATATCAGCTGTTCCATACAAAAGGTCGACTCAGTACTGCGCCAAATGTATGAAACAGCAGATTTTTTTTTCGCTCCATTTTTGTCGCCACCTAGTACAAGTTGTTTGTATTGATCAGTAGACATCCTACTCAAAGTTCCGCTATCGACTTAGAGTGCACCCTGTAGAACGCTACCTTGCCTAGAATTATTATTGTCCCTGTTTTTCTCTAAAATCTTCGCCGTAACTATTCCCAATTTTAAATGTCGAAAATGGTTCATTTAAATTTCCCAGTGATTTGAACTTTTGATGGTCGACGCGTGAGTGAATTTTTTAGAGAATCTAATAGATGCACATTATTTTTGCTCTGTTGCTCATTCTGTAAAAAAAAAACCCACCAAAAACATTCTGTAAAAAACTAGCCAGGTCTCGATGGAGCTGCTTGTTTATCTCTAAAAAGCAACTAAAAAGTAATGAAATCTAGACAAAGTCGTGCCAAGTCTAAGGTTCCTTACTGCGATTTCTTTATTATTATAGTTAATGTTGTGTGACTTGGCCGTTGAAGGGTACACAAGCGGTTCTGGCGTCAGATTGGTGCAATGGTGTCATGGAGCACCTGGTTTTGTACCCTTGTATACCCTTCAACGGCCAAGTCACACAACATTAACTATAATAATAAAGAAATCGCAGTAAGGAACCTTAGACTTGGCACGACTTTGTCTAGATTTCATTACTTTTTAGAGATAAACAAGCAGCTCCATCGAGACCTGGCTAGTTTTTACAGAATGTTTTTGGTGGGATTTCACTTCTTTTTGTAGAAACGTGGGCATATTGATTTATTTCATTAGATTTTCTTATTGGAAACAGTTTTTTAATTTGTGTAATGTTCGAGTAGAATAAAGTTAATCGTTCGACTATTTCTTCTTGTTAAATTGTAAGTATAAGTATAAAAGCCAGTCTAGTCTTCTCCAGAGTTTCATTTAATTTTATTTATATGCGTATTAAAAGCAGAAGGGGAGGCATTCGCCCAGCAGTAGGACGCTATAGGCTAGATTATATTAGAAGATGTGTCCCGCTACGCTGGATTTCTGCAATGACAGTCGATATTTTTATGTACCAATAGTAGAAGGGGGCTCTAATACAGCTGAGACCAGCTGAGGGTTCTTCATCAGATACTTCAGACCTTCGATTTTTGACATCAAATGAAGCGGCCCACCAAGTTGAATATTTTTTGTAAGGGCGGTATATGTCGATCTATAATAGTTTAGTAGGGCTCTTGTGTTTTCTAATCAGGGTCACCAAGTACTCCAGATCTTAGATTATCGTAGTTTTTATAGTTTTCCCTTTATGTGCCCATTAAATTCTAACTCTGTACCAAATTTCAGCTCTCTGAGTTTATGGGAAGTACTAGTTCTATTAGGGCTCTTGTGTTTTCTAATCAGGGTCACCAGGTACTCCAGATCTTCGATTATCCTAGTTTTTATAGTTTTCCCTTTATGTGCCCATTAAATTCTAACTCTGTACCAAATTTCAGCTCTCTGAGTTTATGGGAAGTACTAGTTCTATTAGGGCTCTTGTGTTTTCTAATCAGGGTCACCAGGTACTCCAGATCTTCGATTATCCTAGTTTTTATAGTTTTCCCTTTATGTGGCCATTCAACCCTAACTCTGTACCAAATTTCAGCTCTCTGAGTTTATGGGAAGTACTAGTTCTATTATGATGATCATGAGTGAGTGAGTGAGTGAGTGAGTGAATGTGTGTCATAAATGCGAAACTTTCCTTTCGCTTAACTTCTGAACTAAATGACCTACAGACTTGAAATTTTGGATTTTAAGTATGTGATTATAGCTTACTAGATGACGAAAATTTCTGCGTTCTGGTCTTATCCAGAGGTTCTCAAATAGGGGCCTGAAAATGCGGCGAAATGGTTCCAGTAAAGGATGGTACGGCAGTGTTTGCTTCGCGCTCGACCTGGCGGGGGCACTGCCGTGCCCCCAGATCCGCACAGTTGCTGGTCCTCAAAACCGGTTAATTTACGGGAAAATTGCTCTTATCGAAATAAGCAATAATTCTTACGACAAATAATTATTACTATTTGTCGAAAAATTATTCGCGCGCGTAAATAATCTTCTATACCTACTTATAATAAAACTCTAGCGAAATCAATCCTGTACATTGAATATTTTTAGAAAAAAACTAGCAGGGGTTATTAAGTAAACTATACTGAATCCAAAAATGCAAAAAAAACTGTCTATGTCTGTCTGTCTGTCTGTCTGTCTGTCTGTCTGTATGTCTGTCTGTCTGTCTGTATGAACACGATAAACGCGAACACCGCTGAATAGTTTTCAACCAAACTTAACATGGCCGTAAATCACGTTTCTGGGCATAACTTAGGCTATCCGATGTTTAGAATACATTGCGGGTTGCAATTTTAACTTCGTTTTTTTAAGAAATGTTCATGATTTGGATATGGCTTCTTGAGAAGGTATGTTAAGAACGTAATACAGATCATAAATCTGCAAAAAAAAATTGAAAAGTCCGTCATTGAACCTCATTATCTCGGAAACCTACATTGCGGGTTGAAATTTTAACTTGGTTTTTTGTAAGAAATATCCATAATTTTGATATGGCTTCTTGAGAAGGTATGTTAAGAACTTACGTTCTTACTTACTAACTGACGTTTAGATACTGAAAACATTTCTGAAAAAAAATATTGAAAAGTCCGACCTTATTATCTCGGAAACCGTTGATTTCCCAGGCATAGTTCCTTGGGCAAAAATGTTCGTTATGATGAGGACTATACGTGGTCTCCCCATTTGTTGGCAGTCTTTTAACACTCTGTATAATATCACGCTACGACTTTTGGCATTTGGGGCTCCATATTGTAAATGAAAAGTCGGCATTGGTTTTTATTTTATTTTGGCGGAAAATGTTAGTTCTAACGCTCTAACACAACCCTATGCTTTGCTTGCTGGCTTAGCATGAGAATGGGTAAGACCTTATCTATGGGCTTATAACTTTATCTATCCCACTCTACGTCGAGGGAGATACATATAAACCCCTTTACTTCCTAAGC
This sequence comes from Zelleria hepariella, assembly GCA_949319315.1. Classification (NCBI taxonomy): domain Eukaryota; kingdom Metazoa; phylum Arthropoda; class Insecta; order Lepidoptera; family Yponomeutidae; genus Zelleria; species Zelleria hepariella. The sequence continues at coordinate 11,705,812 of OX439379.1, forward strand.
AATTTTTATGCTAAGCTTCCCGGTATCTTACACGGGCGATACCTTAATCTAAACAAAACATATTTTATTATAAAATAAATGTATTGTTAAGATTAGGGCACACACAGACAGACACACAGACAGGCACACCCTCATAAACACATAAACAGACACACATACAAAGCTATCAAACTTATGGCACCCCTCTTTTTTGGTCGGGGGTTAAAAAAACCTTCCTTTTGAGTTTTCCTCCACAGTCGAATTTAAATTAAATGTTAAATGTGTAAAAACGCATACGAAGTCGCGGGCACAACTAGTTAAATAAATAAAATGCGCGCGCGTAAATAAATAAATAAATAAATAAATAAAATAAAAAGAACTTTATTCAAAAGCAAAATATCGAAAAATTAAGGGCGTGAATCGAACAAAAAGGGGTATCTTGATGTGGCCGACTGTACCTAGTACGCAGGCGTTGTTCGTGGTTTGCCTATCTCATTCAGTCGTAGGTACTCGTAGCCCGCCTGTTCGCGCTGCGTATTGTCTGCCCAAAATATACTCGTAGAGTAAACCTACTATCGTTTATTGAAAAAAATATTCCTTTTTAAAAGTTTTATTTGGTTAAATCCATTGGTACATTTTATAACGGTCACAATTTTTTCGGTAGGCCGGTATTCGGTGCGTGAAACATCCTTGCAAATTCTGTTATAATTATAATGCATTTCGCTCTAAATTTACTAAGAACTAACAACAATTTGTAGGTAATCAACAATATGTAGTATGACCCCGAATGTAGGTTTGTACCAATGATAGGTAGGTACCTAAATTAGTAAAGGTGTGACAATATTGTTTGTTCGCACAGGTTGTTTGAATCAATTACCAAGATTTCAGAAAAGCTGTAACCTGTAAAGGTTGGTTGGATTTAGGAATGGATTAGGATATGGATAGCGTCCATTCGACGTACGCTAGACTGGCAAGAACTAGACTACGAGAAGACTTTAGACTTTTGGTTAGAACTTACAGCAAGTCAAATAAAACCGGCCAAGTGCGAGTCGGACTCACACACTGAGGGTTCGGTACCACCATACAATTAAACAAAATCTGGTTATAAGAACCTTCAGTGCGTGAGTCCGACTCGCGCTTGACCGTTTTTTTATTATTTGATTTTACACTATGAAATAAGCCCTATAATCATACCAATTTTGATGTTTGTGTGCATTTTGCGATAAAGCAAAAAGTATAAAAACACGTTTATTGTAAGGGGACACGCCTTATCTTTTATTATTATGTGAAAATTTCAACTGGCTGCCTATTATGGTTCCAAAGGTACAGCCCTTTAAAGTTTCAGACAGCCAGTGTAGGCAGAGTAACAGTGTCCCGTTTGGCACCCTTAGGGTACAGAACCCTAAAAAGAAACTGAAATCTGCGGCTTAACCCTAATAAGTGACAATTGTCAATACACCGAAAACATGATTTTAACTAACATCTACACACAGCAATACTGTTGATAAATTTATAGGATTATATATAACTTGTGTTGTCATTAACAATAAAATTATAACTTTAATTCATACGCTGTTTTAGTTTTGAAAGATTAAAAAAAGATAATGCCAAAATGTTCAATGTCTCCCTAATCGTTTCTCTAAGATTAACTCGCTTTCTTACCAATATCTATCTACCTACCCGACCAATGTCTGGTCCTAAAGTCATTTACAACAGTCTTAATTTTTCCGTAATAAAATACCCGACGATTTACAGTCGCATCGCGGCTCAAGGCCCGTAAATAAATGCAGTGCACTTCAAACTCATTTTTCCAAAACCTGTTCTATCAAAATTTATATGAAATTACGTAGTACGGTACGGTCCAAACATTGTCCTTTAAATATAATATATAGTTTTGTATGAAATCCAAAGTCTTTCTAAAATCATTATTAGAGATAGGTACGGTCGGCCACAGTCACAGATACCCCATGGCAACTTTTACCACGCGCGGCATAGGGGCGCCAATCGAACAAAAAGGGGTATCCTAGCGTGTGGCCGACTTTACATACACCACGTTTATTATTTGACCCCGATCTATAGGTACGGCACGTACGTATCTACGTAGTCTCTAAAGATAATATTGATATAAGAATTATTGAGAACCATTCGGTGTCCGTACCTATACAATATTGTAAAAACTAAACTTATCAAATCAAAATATAATACAATAGATATTCCTTAATTCTGCGTCCTAAAACGACACTTTACCTTAAGTTTAATCAAACAGTGCATTAAATGCAGACACTATAACTACACACCTAGATTTAATGACATTTAAATATATTTAGCGCATTTTCAGACGGGTGGTGATTATCAACTTTAGTCAAAAGTGATACCGATATCAAGTCAAGAATTTTGAAAGTATTTGACTATTTCGCTTTATCAATACCCGACGTAATAAACACTTCTTGTACGTACGTACGTACGTAACAAATATTTTATACTTACCTCTAAGAATATACTTTGTGCAAGAAAATAGACCTTCGGGCTTTAAATAAAAATGAAATATACAACACAATGCACAAAATTAAAACTCGATAATAGGTTATATATAAATAATGATTGAGACACCACGTACCTAAGAACTGGCGCTTGAAACGTTTGGAACTTTTTAGAAGAATCAAACATAAAATAAAGTGTAAATAAATTAACTGGACGGACAGCCGATGCCAAGGAGCTAGTAACATTTTATTTCGGAGGAAGAAAAGTAGACGAAAATTTCCTATAACAGATATAGTGCCATTGTATACTAGTGGATTCTTTGGTATATGGTTTGAATATAATTATGCGGCAACTTGTAATTTTCGCTAAGTGTTTAAAAGCATCCTGGCCGGTGGTAGAGCACCATCTCGCTGGTCTCCACGGCGATCCATTCGTTGCGGCCCGAGTCGAACCAGGTCAGGCCCAGGTTGTACTTGCCGTTTATGTTGACGTGCTGGCAGTGCGAGTACCACCAGCCGCCCTCGTAGTTGGCCGCGCAGTGCGTGTTCGAGATGTCGCGGTCGCGGTCGATGGCGGAGAACTCCATGTGGTTCTGGTATTCGAAGGAGTCGCTAGCATTTCCCTTGAAGCCACCCACGTCGAGAACATATCCGGTATCAGCGCTGCCGACATTGAAGAATTCGTACTGAGCATACCAATGCCCACCGAATATGTCTACCATATCGATGCGCATCGACGAGCAGTTGCTCTTCGTGATAGAGTGCATGGCCTCGAGTCCTAACCAGTATTCAGAGGAGGGGTTGCCGAAAGTCTTGGTGTAGCCGTCGAAGTTGCGGTTGAATTCAACCGAGCCATTGAAGCGGCGCTGCAGGAGGGTGGTGCCGTTGCGGCACCACGTATCGATGGGCTGGGCCGTGGGGTGGATGAGGTAAGAGCCGGGGGGCCCCGAGATGGTGGAGCAGTCGATGGGCAGTTGTTTCACCAGGTCCTCATACTCGCGCTCCACCGGCTGTAGTTCTTTGACCTCGCCCATCAGCTCCGGGAGAGGAATTATCTGCGTGTAGTTGGCTTCCGGAGGGTTCGCTTCCGTCTGTGGAAGGAAACATTGATATAGATGGGCAGTGATTGGGACTCAAATACCAGTTTGTAAATTACCGAAAATGTGTTTTAATTGCACGAGGTAACCAAGCTGCTCGGTAACAACTCTCACCTTTAGTATATGATCGTTTAGCTTGTAAAAATGTCGCTTAGAGGTAGACTGCAGCTCCTGGACGGAGCTGTTGAGGCGGGCGAAAGCCAGGTGGTCCAGCTCCGAGCGGTCGATGGTGTTGGACACGCTCACGGCGATCGCCTTCACGGACTGCCGCAGGTTCTCCTGGTCCTCCTTCAGGTACGACGACTGGGCCGTCAGCTGCGGGGCAAAAGGGAATGTTAGGAAGATGCTACCTAACAAAGTGCTTCAAGGTTTCACAGTGCACAAAATAGTATGAAACACGACAGGTAGGTACACAGCTACACTTACTTGAGCAAAGCTGACATCCAACTTTGAGATCTCCTTTCTGAACTCCGGGACAGTCTTGTCCGCCTTCAGTTCTACAGATTCGATGTCCTCCCTCAGCTCCAGAAGCGAAGCGTGCACCTTGTCGAAGTCGGAGATTTCCTGCGAGACGTTCTTCAGGTGGTCCTGCAGAACTTTGGTCTCGAGTTCGAGGAAGTCTACTTTTGCAGTTATGAGGTTTAAATTGACCTCTCCAAGGCGATCGAGTCGTCGTTGTACGTCTAGGACTTGCGACTGTAGGTTCTGCTGGTAGAGGTCGAGTTGCTCCTGTGTGGCGGCGAGGCGCGAGATCTGCGTGTGCACCATTTTGGTGTGACGGAGGCGGATCCCGTGCGCCGGATGCTCCTTCAGAATATCGTTCTCGGTGTTTATGTCGCCGAGCTGCAAGGTCCTCATCTGTGGGCAAATTGTTTGTGTTAGTGGGTGCTGATGCGTCAAATGAGTTTTGGTTTCAGTGATGCTGTAGATGTATTGTCTCCAAGGGCGTCGCCAGCCGATGGCGCAGGGGGGGGCAAGTTGACTTTACCTACTACAATTCATACTTTTCTCATTCTCTATGAATGAGAAAAGTAGGTATGAATTGTAGGTAAAGTCGACAGCACATGAAGCTTTTCACTTGTACTACGAGCCTTACATCTACAGCCAGAGCGTAGTTGAGCGTACGGAATATTAGGAGTGGAATTGGTGAATTCATTCGAGTTTCGACGTACGGGAATGATTGTTCAAGGCTTGAACTTCTTATATTTGGGAACTTTTTTAGAATCTCTAGGGCAGGGCAGCTGACCCTGCCTGCCCCCCCTTGGCGACGCCCTTGGTGTCTCTATCTGTGAGTGATTGAGTCACTCGTCAAAATATTAAAAACTTAATCCATCATACTATCCAATAAGTATGAATAAACTAGTGGTTCGCCCAGAAGTACGAACTCGCGACCCCACATCTCAGCAAACCCTCGACCGATTTGGCTCATGATCGAACTTATAATTTCTCTATGCCTCATTTACCCGCCTACCAAATTTCATGAAATTCCGACTTTTACTCAAGTTATCGTCGAACGAACATTCATACATACATACATACATACATACAAACATACATACAAACACCGGATTGTTCAAGTACATAGACTCGGAGAACTTCTCTCGCTTCACTCGCTCGTTCAATAAATGGATGTTTCAAATTACCAACGAAAATATACTTGTTTTATATTTTTAGTACTAGCAACACTAAAAAAGAGTTGTCATTCATGTGTGAGAAAAAAAATCGGTTCGTTTCTAATGCTATATTGTCTCTAATATTTTAATGGAAATACAAATACTTCATCAAGCTAATTATATCTCTCTCTTACTAAATAACCTCTCCGAAAACCTGCTAAATAAACCGAGAAAGTGGACCCCAAAAAACCACAAAAATGTCTGTTAAGAAATTTTATTATTGGTAACTATTCTAAATTATAGAGGCTTTTGTGGTGAAGTCTGAAGAATACGAATAATACTTACATCCCCAGCCAGCTTTGCCCGCTCGCTTACCAGCGGCAAATAGATAAACAAACAAAATATGTCATTATACTCGTAGTTATCGTTTTAGGGGGAACTAACTAGCCCTTTGTCTGCCACTTTAAAAACTTACCGCTCGATATCTAGGCACGTGTTTTACAGACTGCTGTCGTCTGTGCATCTAGGTGCCTATTATTATCTTTCTAGGTGTTGAGCTGGCGAGCACCTGGTCCTTCGATCCGGAGTTTGTCCAGTGTCCAAACCAGTTTCTTCGAAGCGCAAGCTAATTATTATTATGCCCGTTGATTTCGAGCAGATGGCGGCGAGCCTGTTCCCAAGAATCCCTCGCATTTTTATTACAGAGGCTGCGTGTTGAGGCCCACAGGCACTCAACACGCTTAAATGGGCCTCAACACGCTTAAATGGATGCCAGCTAGTTGTTCCATCTAATATTAGGTGATCGGTACATTTTTGTTGTCTACTTAAACAGACTGATATATTATTACTTAAACTGATCTTATTGAAATGCCAATTGAACACCATACCATGGCTGTGACTCTGAAAGATTTGGTTGATATCTAATGTGAAACGGTCCTACTGTAAGTGTGACAATTTGGTGTGACGCCGGATCGGTTGGGGTATTTTGTAAAATATTACTATTCTATTAATAAATAAAACAAGTACCTAGAATATTACGTACTTGTTTTATTTATTATGATTAAGCAATTAAAAGTAAAAGGCCGCTCAGAGCCAGACTTATTACGCGGGTTTCTTTCTGAAGCTGACGGGCACAGGGCCGTAATCAGCATCGGATATTTCAACGACGAACTACTGTTCTACTTTCTACTAATCGTTCAATCGACGTGCAAAATTTTATAAAGTGGCAGTTTTTCCGCTTTGGGATCTAGGATTGAGACGAGGCTTTGATTTTGATTAGCAACTCCATTCATGCAAGTGGAAATGTCGCCCGAAGCGCAATCGAAATAATACTCGAAATATGTTGCGCCGCAGCGTAGCGGTTACGACAATGGCGCTTCAAGTTCCACTTCAAGTTCCTGCCCTTTTTTACTGTTTTTGTCCTTTTTGTTCAAGATAAATCAACTTGAAGAAAATAAAAGAACGTTATGATTACTAAACGTTACATTTTATTTTTATTGTAAAAGTTTGAGAGATAAAGGTCCTGTAGGTACTCTCGATTTCAAATTATTATTGATAAAAGACGAAAAAATGCACTGATTTTGATTAAAAAAATCTAACAAGCGAAAATTTCAAATCACCTTTCTGGGTACGTTCCGTGTCGCTTACCGAGAAATTATGATTTAAAAAACAATACACAATTGAAGAATAAGCTATTTAAAATGGTTCGTAATGGCTAGTACAAATCAAACCCTCGTCTTAAACACCACTGTGAAATTTCCACCCAATCCAGCTCGAGCAGCGGGCTAATTCTCGGGATCTCGAAGGAAAAATGTTGATGTCATGTTGATGTCGACTGCTCGCAAATAATCGAGTCATGTCGAGCGAAAGAGGCAACAATCTTGCAGAAATCTCGTGCCCTTTGTCGAGGATGACTTCGTGAGAATAGGAGATGTGACATTTGCCGCAAAATGAGATTTTTCCTTTGAGATGTGTCGAATACGAGATTCCCGAGAATTTGCCCCCAGGGATCAAAGTGCAGCAAAATCTAAAGGGCTTGTTCTACATCTCCCATTACCTTATCGTGCTAACGTGCACCTTACTTTATATATCTTTACTTACCAGCAATGTTGCATTTATCTGGCCGATGAGAGAGCATGAAATAAGAAACATAGAAACAATAGTTGAATAACCTTATTCGTCAAATAAATTCAAGTGTGCCTACGAAAAATTCAATTATCTGGATTGGCATTAATTATTTTTATATCTTGAGCTCTGAATATTTCTCCAAATTATTTCATCTCAAACCCATGCCACCAAAAACATTTTCATGTAAAAGATGTTGCCAAGACGAGACCATACACCTCGCACTGTCAGAAAGCTATCAGATCTGGTGTAGAGCCAAGCTTCTAACTCTACACGCCCTAACTCTACACCTTAGTCAAAATATGTAGCTTGGCCGTTTCGTTACTAAAATAACTTGTAATAACAGAAAAGTAATGAACGGTGAATATATTTTTCATCTTTCGCCCATATGACGGTAGCAAATACTGCGTCAGGCGTTCAAATCCTTCCCAGCAAAGTTGGACTGCCCACCCGCAACGACATGCGTCAAAGTGTAATGAAGGCCAGTCGGCCCCCCGCGCCGGCCCTGCCTAGGGCCTGACTCTGTAACCCAACAATGGTGCCAAAATGGGCTCCCAGTTGACGGCTTCAATTCCGATTTATTTAATGGTGTCGGTCCTTTTAATGTTCTTAACCCCCGACCAAAAAGAGGGGTGTTATAAGTTTGACCGCTATGTGTGTATGGCTGTGTGTAAGGGTGTCTGTGAGTGAGGGTGTCTGTGTGTGTGTGTATGTCTGTCCCTCTGTGTGTCTGCTTGTAAGGTTTTCTAGCGAGTGTTCTTAGATAGGTTTTATCAAAATCGGTTCAGCCGTTTATGAGATATGCTTATTTGAAGCTAAAATATCGGGGGTTTAAATTAATTTATAGTAATTGCAGTGCCACAAAGAATATTTTGTCCTTCTACTGGGACGCCATCGACATGCCATTTCGTTACAGACTTAGGTAAGCCCCTGTGAAGACTCCTTGAGCTGCCGACCGACTCTTATTATGGCCGTAAATTTGCGACTCGTCACAACTTGAGGCTACTAACGGGAAATGAAGAGGCTGAGAATCTGTGTGCTACATTCCATTTGGGGACGTTCGATACCTTGCTCCAAAGTTCTGGTGCTGAAAGTGGAATGTTCTTACTTACAATTATTAAAAACAATGACTCAATACGGTGTATAGAAATCTCAAATACAGGGCAATTTTTAAATAGCTTTATTCCTGAAACACCCCAACTTCTAAATGTGAAGGTACACACGACAACACGTAGACGCTTACACGCTAGCGCTCTACTCGTTTACGTTACGGGGGACTTTACAACAAAAGTGTACAGTCTGACGTGCTGTCGTGTGTACAAATGCAAACTTTGAAAGAATAAGAAAAGTTCAATAAAATAAAAAGCATAGAAGAGCTATTCGAAAAGTCGTAGAATAAAAGTTGTTAGAAATCACCTTTAAAAGTTTACGTGTTTTCAGGATTAAAGCTATCTAGGTACGTATTTAAAAATTGCCCTGCAGCACGCTGCTGATATTATTTTCAAGATTTCTGAATTGGTCATCTACCCCCTCAAGTATGACAGGCCCTTTGTATATTTAAGTAGCATTTTGCAATACGACAATCGATCCCGCGACCTCCTTGTCAGTGAGCTAGCGACACACCACTAGACCGACGAGGCATTCAGCTAGCGGCTGCGGCTCACTGCAGAACCTATTTCTCCTGCGCCTATAGATTGCAATAAATTGCCTGCGCCCACAAGAAATAACAAAACTCAACTGATGCCCCATGCCCATTTTCGCATAAAGTTGGTACCTTAGTGCACCTATTATTAACAAAAAAGTCGCATAGAGTACGACATTGGAAGGCTCCACCTGCTCTTGGACGTATAAATAGCTTCTAGATAGAGCACCTGGCCGCACCGGGCAAACCAGCTTCGCCAGAGATATCAACACTTAAGAGGAAGGTAGACACGACAGCACGTCACGTACCCCGTCCACTAGAGCACAAATAAATCATATCCTCTTTTTGGATACGTTTTTTCTTAAAAACGAGGCGTCAAATGAGAATCCCTAGGCTTAACTATTTTTAGGACCTAGAACCCACGAATAAATCCCGCACAAGAAAAAAACCGGCTAAGTGCGAGTCGGATTCGCGCACGAAGGGTTCCGTACCATTATCTATAAAACGGCAAATAACCACATTAGTTTTTTGTTGTTATAGCGGCAACAGAAATATATCATCTGTGAAAATTTCAACTGTCTAACTATCACGGTTCATGAGATACATCCTGGTGACAGACAGACAGACGGACACCGTTTAGTTACACTCTGGGCACGGATCCCTGAAAACGGCCACTTTTGACTAATGACTTGCCCATCTAACGACGTGGGCCAGCCTGCCTCTTAAAGATTCTGCCTATTTTGAGCATAGAAAAAAAGTTGCATAGCCATAAAACCGATAATCGTATCATCGTAAGTTACGATAAGATACGTAACCCATGATACGATAGCATCATCAATAGTGTAAGTATTTTAAATCATGGAACTTGATGAACATGGAACTTGACAATTTTCCCTAGTAGTTTGCTGAAAACGCATATCGATGAATACAGGATCAAAATTAAACAAGTTGCAGCCCAATTCTAAATATGCATCCCAGCAAAGCAAATACCTACCAAGGTACGGAGGACTTCTACATTACCCGGAAGTAAAACGAGTTTCGAGCGTTTACTTGCAATTTTGCCCTCTAAACGGTATACAGTAAGAATACAATAAGTACCTACACGCAGAGCAGGTGGCTACGAACCTCGTGTCGTTCTTTTTAATCTGCATTGTTGGTTAAATATTGTGAATTTAAAATAAAATTGCAGAGCCTTGGGTTTTATCTCGCTGAGGACACCATTTTATAAAATAAGTTTTTGTCCATACCACAGGCTGCAAAGCCCTTTTATACCTACTCGTAGTTCGACAACGAGGTTACAAGGATAATTAAATTGAGTTCCGTTCCGGTAAAAAGCCATCGCTGTGCCATGCATAGGGCCTCCCATCGGTGGTCTATCACAAGTTATGCAGGGATCGAAAAAGCAAATTGTGTCAAAATAACCGACTGCAGGCAGGGCAGCACAAACTCAAAGGTTGTACACACGACAGCACGTCGACCCTTACACGCTAGCACTCTACTCAGTTACGTTACGGGCGACTTTACAACAAAAGTGTACAGTCTGAAGTGCTGTCGTGTGTACTTCGTTTTAAATTTTTAACCCCCGACCCAAAAAGAGGGGTGTTATACAAGGTGTTACAAGGTGTTTTTTTAGGGCGGGGGTGGGTCTATTTCCCTAATCACACGCGCTTTTGCTTACTTCACCGCTTTGCACCCCTGAATTAGATCCACACCTATCTTGTCGGCCGCTCCTGACCGATAAGTTGGCGAATGGCTTTGGGGCGAGCGCTAGTTTTGCCACGACCCTCAAGGCAAGTCTGAAAGTCAGCCTACTCGTGGTTGCCGCCTGTTATTGGTCTGATTCCCTCAGAAACGGACGTAGCTGAAACTTTCAGTCGAAATTCACCTCATCTCATCATACCCCTCCGCTTTCCTACTCCTTCCCATCCCAAAACCACGGCCAGGAACCTGTGGATGCGTTGCAGGCAAGTAGAGTGTGAAATCCACCTGCGTTTGTGGCCTACGCAGTTGAACGCCGTAAGCAAAGGAAGAGGGAATCCTGGAGGGTTGAGCCAAGCGTTTGTTGCGACACTCGTAAGGCAATACGCCCTCTTTGGCCCCAATTTCTTAGCGAAACGGTGCCCCTGCAGCTAGCCACTGCAAGGGTAATGGTCTTGTGTCCCGTCAGAGGGCCACGGCGAGGGGTATTTGGGGAAGGCGACTGTCATGCTGACGGGGTAAGGGTATAGGGAATCCCCTGTGGGTCGAGGTTGGATCCACTTGCCCTATATTTCGAGCCCCTGATGTCGCGCAGCTTCGTCCAGCCAAATGCACCTATACCCTTCTGGTATCCCTAACGACCCTGTCAGTTTGTGGCAGGGCGTTCCAAAGGGCGGGCTCCGTGGTGGGTGGGGAGCCAGAAGGGTGAACCTCTACTTCCTTACTATGGAACCCTTAGATTCAAAAACTAAAAATAAAGGCCGGGACGCAGGGAAACCTGTGGCTCCGCCGACCAACATGGCGAAGGCTTCGGTTCATACCGGTGCCTCCCAAACTACAGCTGACACTGGCCGGGCAGTGGTCCAGGTTGAGAACACTGGGAAACCAGTGAACCCTTCCGGGATCGCAGCCCAGGACGGAGATCAGCTCCTACTACAGGGCTGGCGGTGCGTTGAGCGCAAACGACAAGGCTCCAAGCCAAGTCGGGAGAGCTCCAACGCCCAGCCGATCGAACCATCGGGGAAGAGGGGGCATCGCAGCAAGAAGGCGCGTGATGCAGCGAAACGCCGAGCGCGCCTAGCTGCTGACGCCGCGGCTGGCGCTGAGCGCCCCTCGATACCTAGTACGTCGTCGCCAAAACCGGAGCAACGGCCAGCAATGACCGCCAAACCGGAGGCGACGGTGAAGCGGACTCCCAGTGCGGAGGTTTCACGACCGACGGAGGGACCGGCTCACCCGCCAGGACGCAGACACAACCGCCCGACGTTCGGCAACAATGCCACACGGAGCGAGGTCTCACGGCCAGCGGCGGAGCCGGTTCACCCGTATGAACGTGGACACCATCGCAATGGGCGTGGCGCGAACAGGGGCGGGCCCTCACGGCCGGTGGGGAGACCGATTCAACCCTCGGGACGTGGGCAGCTTGCTGCCTCGCAGAACGAGGCTAGAGCGGCCCAACCACCTGGACGCGGGCAGCAGCGACAGAACTGGGACCGTGGATCCTGGCGCGGCGGGCATGGCAGCGAAAGCCGGAACACCGAGAGGGCAACGTCCTCTGCCAAGCGGACTCGACTCGACGACACTGTGTCTCCCCGAGGCGAGTCCAAGAAGCCGAGGACGGCCGCTCAAAGTGAACCCGGACCGAGCCATGCCAGCTATGCGGAGGCCATGTGCTCGGAGCTTGTCGCAGCCGTCACCTCCACTACAGGTAACCTTACCAGACTACAGGCCGATGAGGTGACCTCCGCTTTAGTGGAGGCAATCGAGGCCATCACTCAAACTCCGCCACAATGGGGTTTCCCTATTTTTAAGGGTAAACCCTCGTACTGGAACGGCCATCTCAGGCTATGGTGTGAAGACCTTAACACCCTTGAGTGGCTGAAGACCACAGTGGCGGCGTTAGACCTACCTTCAGGAGTCAAGCTGGAGACGAAACGCCAGATGGATGTCCCGCGGCGCAAGCAGTGTGGGATATGCATACCAGGGGTGTGGCACGACAGCGTCAGAGTCGGCCGACTGCTGAAGGCTGCCAACCCCTGGGCGAATATCGATCGCTGGTTGGTTCTCTCCAACATTGTACAGACCGAGAACACGTTCATAGTGGTCAGCATACCCGAGGACACGCTCGAAATTATCGTGAAGCGTCAACGCCGACTAAACTTCACGCTGGGGTCGGTGTACGTACAGATCCTGGTAAGGAGGAAAACCCCGGTGGACCCCCCCCAGAACATGGAAGTCACCCCCCAGACAGTACAGGCGAATGAGCCAACAAACAGCGCCAAACCCTCACACGACGCCACGGCCAGCCAGGCTGGGACAGTCGAACCCTCGGGGGAGGTCGCCCCGCCGCCGGAACCTGTCGCTGACGTCCCGATGGCGGCGGCAGACCACGACGTGGACGAGTTCTCCCGGGAGCTAGAGGAGCTGGCGATCGAGGAGGGCGACGGACAGGAGACCAATGGCGTCCCCTTCGTCTAGCTGCGCACTCCTCCAAATCAACCTCCATCACGCTATCACCGCCACGGCCCAATTGCGAAAGTGGTTGGAGGTTAACAAAACAGCCATTGCACTGATTCAGGAGCCGTGGATCAGTGGCGGCAGAATATGCGGCCTTTCCAACGCAGGAGGTAGGCTACTTACTTGTGCGGGCCCTGGTATCAGGGCCTGTATATACACTACTAAGAATATAGTTGCGCAGCCTTTAACAGATTTCTGTTCCAGTGACCTGTACGCTATAAAGCTTACCCTACAACAAGACTCCGACGCCCCGGGACTGGTCGTTGCCTCTGTCTACATGCCAGACGGCGACGAACCACCACCCCCTGAGATGACGAGGCTTGTAAAATACTGCGAGGACAGTGGACTAAACATCATCATCGCCACCGACTCCAATGCACACCACCCCCTGTGGGGAATGGAGTGTGAAAACAACAGAGGTAATACACTTGTAGAATATCTCTTAAATACGAACCTTGTTATACTAAACACAGGTGCCAAACCTACCTACGTCACTAGACGCAGTCGTACAATCATTGACCTGACCCTGGCAACAGAGGGAGCTGCGAATCTCGTCTCGAACTGGCACGTATCCGACGAGGCATCGTGTTCGGATCATAGATGGATTCGCTTCGACTTGCAGGTAAATGTCAAACCTACACCACCCCGCCGGAACCCTCGCAAAACTAGTCGTGCTCTCTACACTAGTCAGCTTACTGTCAAGCTAAAAGCGATGGAGGTCCCAGAAAGGGTAGAAAACGCACAACAGATAGAACAACTGGTAAGCAATCTAACGGACAACATCGTAGAGAGCTATCACACTGCATGCCCTATGACGCAACCACCCGAGAAGGATCCTAAAGGGGAGTCCTGGTGGGGCCCTGAACTCGAAAGACTCAGAGGTAAGGTTAGACGTCTCCTGAATAGGGCAATGAATACATGCGCCGATGAGGACTGGGATAATTACAAGCAGGCTAAATCCCAGTATAAACAACGCATAAGATACAGGAGATCGATGTCGTGGCGCAAGTTCTGCAGCAACATCGAATCCAACGTACAGGCTAATCGGGTAAGGAAGCTCCTAGGCAGTCAACCGAACCAATTGCTGGGATCCTTACTCAAGCCAGACAACACCTTCACCAAGTCAATCGAAGAAGCGCAGCAAGTCCTACTGCAAAAACACTTCCCGGGATGCAGGTTTGAGGTCAGTACAAGTTGGTCAGACAACTATATTACACCGACAGACGATTGTTGGACTTACGCCCAAACTATAGTTACAGAGGACAGGACTAAATGGGCTCTAAGTAGCTTTCACCCCTTCAAAGCAGCAGGACTGGACGGCGTATTCCCTGCATTCCTTCAATGGGGTGGGGGGGATATGATCCAGACCCTCACACCTCTGCTAAGGGCATGCCTGGCCCACAGGTATATCCCAAAACAATGGAGAGAGGTGAAAGTCATCTTCATACCTAAACCGGGTAAAAGCGACTACACAGATGCAAAGTCCTTCAGGCCAATCAGTCTTACATCTTTCCTCCTAAAGACGCTCGAGAGACTGTGTGATCGAGAACTGAGGGACAATGCCCTGAGTAAAATACCGCTGCATAAAAACCAGCACGCATACTGCACTGGCAAATCTACAGAGTCTGCACTGCACATGGTGGTCGGCAGGATAGAGGAGGCCCTGGCCAACAAATCCATGTGCTTAGGCACCTTCATTGACATTGAGGGAGCCTTTGACAGAACTAACTTCACCAGCATATGCACGGCCCTGGACAGGCACGGGGTCAACAAAGTCATAACAGGCTGGATCAACAACATGCTCAGCAATAGGATCATCAGGCTAGGTGGCGAAGAGACACAAGGAGCCTTGGTAGCAAGAGGCTGCCCACAAGGTGGTGTACTTTCGCCGCTCCTGTGGAACCTGGTGGTGAACGACCTGATCACCACTTTGAATGAGCAACGATACTACACTATTGGCTATGCAGACGATATTGCGATCATGATCACAGGTAATGTCACCAACACCGTTTGTGAGGTCACGCGCTCAGCACTACGAATAGTAGAACGATGGTGTGCCGACAACGACTTATCAGTGAACCCGGCAAAAACGGAACTGGTAATGTTCACAAACAAGAGATCATTAGGTAGGTACCAACTACCTAAGCTCTTCAATACAAAACTCCAACTCGCTACTAAAGTTAAGTATCTTGGGGTGATACTGGACAGTAAGTTAAACTGGAGTGAACACATACAGCACAAGCTGCAAAAATGCACCATTGCTTTCTGGCAGTGCCGCAGAATGATTGGTAAGAAGTGGGGTCTCACCCCCAAAATAGTTCTGTGGCTCTACACGGCAGTGATACGACCAATGATTTGCTATGCGGCGCTAGTTTGGTGGCCAAGATCCGAATTAGCGTCTGCAAGCAAAAAGCTACAACAACTTCAGAGGCTAGCTTGCGCCGCTGTCACGGGCTGCATGAGGACGGCTCCAACCGCAGCGTTGGAGACGATGCTTTACTTGCCGTCGCTCCCTCTCTACATCAGACAGGAGGCAGCCTGCTCAGCTGTACGCCTGAAAAAGCTCAACCTTCTGAGGTATGTTCGGGTCCCACACACGGCGGTACTCAGCGGGGTAACTGAGGACCTCCCGCTCTTTGAAGCTATATGTGATAGGATCCCCCCTCAATTCTCCTTCGATAAGAAGTATAAAATACAACTGTACGAGGAGGACTTTGAGAGTCTCAACCCCAGAGAACTTCGAGTCTTCACGGACGGTTCAAAAACTGCGTCTGGCACTGGATCCGGAGTATTTTCGGAAGACCTGAATATTAATATATCTAAGCCGCTAGGCGCCCATAACACAGTTTTCCAGGCCGAAGTTATGGGCATCATTCTAGCAGCTACTGCGATTGCTGAACGAGAGGTGAAGGAGTACCCCATCCGTATCCTCTCGGATAGCATGGCGACACTACAGGCCCTCAATAGTCATACCATCACTTCGGGCCTTATCTACGACTGCCATTGTAGACTGACAGAGGTATGTAAACACTCTAGCATTACCCTCCAATGGATCAAAGGTCACAGCAACTCACGCGGGAACGATGCCGCGGATGTGCTAGCGAGACAGGGGTCGGACATGGTTGCCGTGGGCCCAGAGCCCATTGTACCCATGCCTTACGCCTGGCTACGCACACAGATACGACTCCGCACACGCGGATTACAATACTCCAGCTGGGCTAACACCTCTGATTGCAGACAGGCCAGAGAGGCATTGCCAATGGCAAACCCTCGTCTGACCAGGAAACTTCTTAGGCTAACAAGAAACCAGCTGCGAACGGTGACAGGAGTAATAACCGGTCACGGTCCTTTTAACAGACAACTATTTTTAATAGGTGTCACCGACAGTCCTCTGTGCAGAGCCTGCATGGGGACAGACGAAACAGCCGCTCATGTCCTGCTGGAATGCAGGGAGCTGGCAAAATACCGGGCTACCCACCTCGGTTCGCCGGGGTCGCTCCCCGAAGTGCTCCAGAACATCCGTGGACTGCTGGACTTTCTGGAGGAGCTGGGTTGGCAAGGATGAAAAATCCCACCAGACGCAAAATAGGCGCAAGTAGAGACGTCGAGTTGCGGAAAACAGCCCGTTTTACCATTACCATTACCATTACAAGGTGTTACAAAAGATGCTAACTCTTTTTACAGGGTCATAGTACCTGATGATAGGGATCACAACCAAAACATTTTTTTAGCTCTATGACGTTCCGTTGATTTTAATGTAAGAGCTGTGACGGGAGAAAAGTATTTTTTAAATACTGTTTCCATAGACTTTCACTATGTTTTAACAGCCTGACTGCCGGTTTCTGATTTGAGAAATTCGCTAAGCAAGTACTTAAATATCGTTCTGCCTCTGCGGATTTCTCACAAAAGAACGTGACAGAACGATAGTTAAGTATTTACTTAGTAAAATTCTCAATTCAGAAACCGGGCCTGAAGCTATTAAAATACAGCTAAGCAAACAACCATATCTTTTAATTGGAGCTAAATACAAAAACAAAAAAGTTTTTAAAAGTTTTACAATTTTGAGGATATAAAAAAAAAGTTGTGTTTTTCAACTTTTTTTTGCAGATTTGTCTTTATGTTGACCAGCAGGTTACACCCTGTAAAAAGAATTACTATCTTTTCTAACACGTTGTATGTTTGACCGCTATGTGTCTGTCTGTCGGTCTGTCTGTGGCACCGTAGCCCGTAATCGATTTGTATGCGGTTTTTTAAAATTTAAAGCGGGTTTTGTAGCGAGCAGAGATGGGCACGTACCCGGGTATATACCCACCTGTGGGTATTTACCCGATATGTACCCGGTAAATACCCGTATGCACCCATTTGCTGGGTACATTCAATTTGTGATTTCGAGTATAATGAAAATTATTAAAATGAAAAACAAAGTATGCCAATCAGTTCTAAACCATGTTCCCTACGCAAAGTACGTCTTAGTATTTTTTCGTTGAACGCATATTTACAAAGTTATGCATGTTTTTGTGATTTCTTTGTATGAAAACGAATATTCATAAGGACTTTTGTCTTATATTTTTATAGAATAACCAACCGGTATGTTTAAAAAGTACTTTGTCATACTTTGTATAACTAATAAAATAGTTTTTAATATGAATTTAACAATAATTATTATTGATTAGGAACCAAGTGTCAAAAATTTATATTTACATTGAAACGGTAAACAATACACTGATGAAGTCAGGTCATTTCGGTCTTATTAAAATGCAAAGACGGGTTAAGTGTTGCAAATAACAAAAAATTATAATCGCAAGGTATGGTTTTATGTTTGTTCTTCCCGAACAAAGAATAACAGCTAAAACTTATTAAATTCGTTTATTTTATTTTGCAAATGGCATTGTGCTCAAAATGCTATACGGTGAAATGTAAGTCGTCCAGCCACCTCAATACGTCAGAATCAGCCTCATCGACACCGCCGCCTTGGATGGCGAACAGCGGGTAGTCGTAGTTGATGTGGGACATCGTCTGAACCCGCCAGCACACGCAACTCGGGTCCGACCCACAGTTACATTTTGTGTATTTAGCTCCGCACACCTTCCCCGTAAGACCCGGAATCTATTTATTTGAGTCCAGTGCTTTCTGGGAAGATGGAAACCTGGCACACGGATATCTGGCTCGGACTCGAGATGCTTGTTAGGCAGGTCCACAGATGTCCACTGATCCCGCCATTTCTCCATCAGAGTTCTGTCGTCCTGCAAGAGTTTGTGGGCCTGCATGGCATGGCTGATGGTAGGCGAAGATCACTGCGGGTTGCCTGAAGATAAGGTACTAGTGGCAGGTGCGGCATATTGTTGATCTTATCATACTCCATTCTGATCATTAATTATCTTCACAGACGTGACGGGAATATGTACGAAATGACGGGAAGCCAATTGGTGTTTGTGGGTCTGACGACCGGATAATTATGTTCCTAATGGCGCTGTTCAGTTTAACGTCAACCAGGTCAGTATGATGGCCGGCCTACACTGGCTCGGGCCGCACTATGGACAAGGGCTAGTGTTGATATGCGCAGTGTATCCGCTTTGCAGCCCCATTTTATCGCTGCCAGTTTCCGTATCAGGTTGCAGCTGTTTGATACCATTTTCTTTACTTTCTTGAGGGGGGCTTTAAAAGTGGAAGTTCTGTCTAGATAGCCTGGGTTAGGGTCGTGCTTCATTGCAGAAACTGCGTTTAACATCTTCAGTTACTAGCTTGCCTATTGTTGAGGTAAAAGGAGCAGCTCACAGTTTTACATGGGTTAGGTTTAAGTCCCCAGTCGATGAAATAGCTCTCAAACTTTGCAACGGCTTCCTGAATCAGTGTTGTCGCTTTGTCCAGTGTCGAAGCTTGTGTGGTGATGGTAATGTCGTCGCCTACATAAATGATCACCCGGAGAGTTTGGTATGTAACTGACGTAGACGTTGATAAGCGTAGGCGCCAGGACTAAGCCCTGCCTGCGTAACACTATTGTTCAGAGTTTGGCGTTTGAAAGGAGGGCGTCATAAAGACGATACGTGCGTTGTATTAAAAAAAAACGAGCTCGTAGGGTAGTCCCTGACTGTCCCTGTTTCCAGACCTGTTCCAGAGAGTTTCAAATGCTGAGCTGAGATCCACCAATACCGCCACTGTTTTGAGTTTCTTTTGGAATCCTGCTTCGATGTTAGAAGTTAGTACAAGCACTTGGTCAAAGCAACCCTCAATTTTGGTGGGATTTTGACCGAACCGGGGTTGCATCAGAGAAATGCAACCATCTTGCCATACCATGCAGGCCCATGAACTCTTGCAGGATGACAGAACGCTGATGGAGTAATGGCGGGATCGGTGGACATCTGTGGACATGCCTAACAAGCATCTCGAGTCCGAGCCAGATATCCGTGTGCCAGGTTTCCATCTTCCCAGAAAGCACTGGACTCAAATAAATAGATTCCGGGTCTTACGGGGAAGGTGTGCGGAGCTAAATACACAAAATGTAACTGTGGATCGGACCCGAGTTGCGTGTGCGGGCGGGTTCAGGCGATGTCCCACATCAACTACGACTACCCGCTGTTCGCCATCCAAGGCGGCGGTGTCGATGAGGCTGACTCTGACGTAATGTGGTGGCTGGACGACTTACATTTCACCGTATAGCATTTTGAGCACAATGCCATTTTCAAAATAAAATAAACGAATTTAATAAGTTTTAGCTGTTATTCTTTGTTCGGGAAGAACAAACATAAAACCATACCTTATGATTATAAATTTTTGTTATTTGCAACACTTAACCCGTCTTCGCATTTTAATTAGACCGAAATGACCTGACTTCATCAGTGTATTGTTTACCGTTTCAATGTAAATATAAATTTTTGACACTTGGTTCCTAATCAATAATAATTATTGTTAAATTCATATTAAAAACTATTTTATTAGTCATACAAAGTAAGACAAAGTACTTTTTAAACATACCGGTTGGTTATTCTATAAAAATATAAGACAAAAGTCCTTATGAATATTCGTTTTCATACAAAGAAATCACAAAAACATGCATAACTGTAAATATGCGTTCAACGAAAAAATACTAAGACGTACATTGCGTAGGGAACATGGTTTAGAACTGATTGGCATACTTTGTTTTTCATTTTAAGTCACAAATTGTATATACCCAGCAAATGGGTGCATACGGGTATTTACCGGGTATATACCCAATGTACCCGGTAAATACCCAAATGGGTAGATTGGGTATATATCCACCGCCCATCTCTGGTAGCGAGTGTTCTTAAATATACTCTTATTTTTATCAAAATCGGTTCAGCTGTTTATTAAATATGCAATCGTGTAGTGGTTATAATATAATTTATTATCTTTGTTCGTAGTGTTAAAACATTTGAAGCTAAAATGTCGGGGGTATTTACATTTTTAATACAGTGAACTTTTATTATAATAATATGCTCTTTGCTTGAACTGTCGTATAACTCGTGTCATTAAAGAAAACATTTAGGATGGACTTCAAAGCACTCGCCCTCTCGCTCTAATTAATACATTCAAAGCGAGACAACGCTAGGTTTTTAAATCCGTCCTAAATGTTTTCTTTAATGATACGGGTTATAGGTTAGGTGATTTCGATTTCAAGGAGACACCGATAGTTGGAAATGCGTTGATCCCAGTTTAGAGGACACAGATTATTTATTCAAATGTTCTTATTGAATTACTCTTCTATTCGATTTTACTTGTGATAATAAATGCTTTTTAATTTTACATTTTCATTCATCTAAAGCATTATAATGGACTTACATGGGACTTACCTACATTACAAGAGTGTGCTATCTTATCTTCACTGATGGTATTGTCACGAACGGTGACATTTTGTGTCACCATAATTATAAAATTAATCAGGACTTCAGGACCCAGGTGGTCCTTGTGTAGGGTATCAACATTCGAGCGCATTTTTTACATAATCTTCACAGTGTCTTGCTTGACCTTAATTGCGCAAAAATCTGGTTACGGGCGGCCGGGAGGCTGTGTGGGGTCCCGGAGTGCCAGCCAGAAGTCCTACTTCTCAGCATAGGTAGGTATGTTTGAAGTGTCTTTTTTTATCGATTCCTCATGGCTGAGGATCGCGACCATGTCGTACGGTGGGCCACAGTCACAGATAACCCATGGCAGCTCTTACCGCGCGCGGCATAAGGGCGCCAATCGACCAAAAAGGGGTATCCTCGCGTGTGGCCGACTTTACCTACGCTTGCTTCTATTGGGAAGTCTTCTGTCTGGCCTGCCCGCTCGAGACTACTTGAACAATTCGGCGGTTGTATGTATTGAATGTATGAAAGTTTGTTTGTTCGACGAACTTTGTTAATCGGAGTGTCATGTTTGCTAGACGAGTAAATGAGACATAAGTTTACAGTTCTGGGCGAACTAATGAGTTATCTTCACTCTACTCGTTCAAAAATGTTAGGAATTAAGAAGGTCAACCTCAATATAATGATCACAAATGTTGAAATGTGCAGAATCGAAATCTTTCTTCTGTCGGGTCTCTATTACTCGCTGTCCCATTCATTCAGGAGGGTTTTTTGTCGTCCCTCGTATACAATATTTTCACCAATACTTTCCCGCGTCCTCCCACAGTGGTTCTCACGCTGAGGGGTTTAAACTTTGTTTGTTCTGGTGCCTTCATTCAGTTTGAGCAGCTCACACAAGATATAATATGAACATCTAATCATCAATGTAGTAAGAATTATTTACATAGAATATAGGAAGACTTGAACTGTTTCTTGATAAAGCCAGAATATGTGAAGTGAAATCACTTAGCGGCCAAAATACCACCTATTTGTCAATCATAAACTTGTTTATTATTATTATTGACCACGAGATAATAAAATTATAAGTAGGTAGTAAAAATTACTGTATAATTATATTACTTCTGTGTCCTAGCCGTGGTCTCTCGGCAGGCATTATAATTTCAACAAGTAATCTTATGTATTCAGCAGATTCGAAGGTGTTGATGATGATGTAGGTTTGGTCTCGCGATTACTTTTGCTATAATAGTGTTTGGGACATTGTGAGGGGCAAAGGGCAATTATTTTGTCCCCGGTCTGCATGAGAACGTCTGGTTCATTGTCGGGGCGGCCCATTGTGGCCCGCTCAATGCGCTTTGAGCACAATTTGGCGTGATGGATTCGGCCACAGAAGGTGGATGACCAGAGTCCTTTTCGCACGCTTATGCATTTATAATGGAGACCATTTTTATGCGACAGGTATCAGCTCTTGTAGTGCGACTGGTGCAAGGCGTAAGGGCAAGAAACGGACATGTCTGATTATTGCTGACTACCTACATGTAAGTGTATTTTCATCGGACAGCCAAAATCTGCCTTCAGCCTCATTCAGGTTTCTTAATTTTTTTTTAAAAAGCATAACTTCAATTTAGAATTAATTCAATTACACGTTGTTACTATACGTAAATACTCGTACCGAGCATTCATTTTGTTTTCAACGGCGAATAATTCCAAATAATCAGTTTGGTTTGAAGCTGCCAACCACAATATTATGCTGCCGAAACCAAATTAAACGTTCATTACGTAGCAAATCACAATGACGTCCGTGTATATTTCACATCCGTGTGAAATATACAAGTTTAAACCTGATGCAAGAAAAACAATAGAAAACTACTTGCAGGCAAAACCGGTGAGTCGAATAAGTGCCTTTTTAAACCCCGACCAAAAAAGAGGGGTCTTGTAAGTTTGACCGCTATGTGTCTGTCTTCTGTCTGTGCATCTGACTGTCTGTGGCAACGTAGCTCTTAAATGGCTGAACCGATTTTGAAAAAAACAACACTCAATAGAAAACCTGGATTCAAATTTTAAAAAAACCGCACCAAATCGATTCACCCGTTTAAGAGCTACGGTGCCACAGACAGACAGATACACACACACAGACACCTGAAGAGGTAGTAAACTCATAATCACTGTTCTCGGTGCACAGCACAGGTGCCAGCAAACTCAGGGGTAGTGAACCCGTCTTGACAAAGTGTTAACAAAAACTGATGAGGGGACAGTGCCGTGGTCGGACATCATTCCTTGTTTGTTATCGTTTCCGCACCACACTACAAATCCACCTACAAGCATGGAATGCGGGATAAACGCATGAAAGCTTGATGATGCCATCTCGTCACCTCAATCATCCCTTTCCTAATTTAGCGCCAAGGTTCGGCAATCTCCGGCGCTCGTCGGTGCAGTTCTAAATTCAAATTTCCATCATATTGGCCAGTGACTCGTGACACCAACGGTTGCGGCCGTTAACTCCACCGAGCGTGAAAAGGGAGAACCAAGCACCTGTTCCTGTGCATATCTCGCCAACTATTCTCAACCCTAACCCTTAGGCATTAGACTCAAGTTAGGCTGACAAAGGACAGAATAATCAAGCAAAATTATACTGACCGCACAAAAAATGGAAGTCCTATTCAAATATAATTGTGGTGGTCGCCTAATTACATCCTTTTAATGGTTTTTATTGGAGCCGGCCGGGGTCGAGTCCTGCGGATTGTAGACTCTCTGCATCAGAGATACGATTCAACGATTCGAGAAGCCGTTGAGTGAGCAGGAAATCTGCGGCTGATGTGAGTAAGAGTGAACTCTACAATTAACATTACCAGCGTTGTGCACTGTACATACTTTCGATCACTTGCAAAACAGTTTTATTTTCAATGGATATTTACATACGAGTACAACTCTTTCTGTAAAATAACGTAGATGGAAAATGTTCTACCTTTCGATCGAAAATATAGTTAGGTCATCTCATCACATAATTCGAAGCCCAAAGGCGCTCAGGGTAAAAAAAGCGTTCGGTTTTATAAAGTAACATGCCTATAAGGTTTCTGTGAGATATTATAATGTAGCCCGCACAGGGCTGGGGTTGGCGCATGTCAGAGGCGGTCAACTTCTTGCACGCGTGCCACGAGAATTCAGGAGATAGAAATAGGCTTTTTTCGGTTTTTTTTTTTGTTGTTGATGAAGACGTCTCTAGATGGCGCTATTCTTCTCACCATAGAAAATGGAGTTTAGCCAGAAAAAATGTCAAAGTCTGTCCACAGACTGTCTATTGGTCTGTGCCGAGGTTTTTTCACAGATAACTACCCCGCCGCGCGCCGCTTGCTTGCTCTTGCTCGTAATTTTTGTTTCATCAATTCACAAGTGTATCCGTCCACGGATTTTCATTAAAATAATACCTACCTATAAATTATAAGTGCTTTTATACATCTTGTTCAAGTCATTTATGGGAAGTGTTGTGTTTTGGGTCGAATGGAGAAACCAGTTTAGCCTAGGCTAAACTAGTCTAGCCCTATTTGAGTAGGGGTAATACAGATTCTACTTATTTATGCTAGCCTAGTACCTACTAACACGCCGTAATTATCTGAACAGTAGGGGACGCATTTAAAGGCCGAATTTGAAAAAGTCTACATTCAAAAAGTCTTCGGTATATCCGATTTCGTCCGGTTTGAAGGACCACTCGAAAACAAAAAGAGGTAGGTAGGTATGTCAGTGTGTCGCCAACCGAACCTACTGACCTAATCTTTGTTTTAAATCTTTTTCGACTGTCTGTCACACTTCCAGGAATACCCTGTATGTTTAACACCCTTTATGTCGGTTTTTAGAACACCTATAAAAGTAAAAGGCCTGGTTTCGGGGTTCTTAAGGGGTTCGAAAATTTCGTTATTTTTGCGCTAAACCTCTTAGTTTACGAGATATGGTAACATTCATAATCGTTCGTCAATATCAGCTCGGGCTAGGCCATACTAATTTATCCTGGAGCGTACAATATTCTTGCTAGGCCAGACTGGATTGGCCTAGCCTAAACTGGTTTCTCCATACGAGCTTCGGCTAGACTAGCTTGGCCTAGGAAATACCGGTTTATCCATACGAGCTTCGGCTAGACTAGTTTGGCCTAGGCTATACTGGTTCGTTCATACGAGCTTAGGTTAGACTGGTTTGGCCGAGGCGAAACTAGTTTATCATGAAATCGGGTTTGGCCGGTAACATAATACAACAGAAATGGCAAGAAAATAAGGATTATTAGGGGTCAGGTCAAGCGGTTGGTCAGGTGATTATTTTCCATCGCAACTTAAATACCACCCGACGCCACGGTACGCCACCCGACGCGCGCAGACTTATCTGGCGTTCTTTTTGGTTATCTGTGATCTAGTTTGACATTTATTCTTACTAAAATACAGCGCCATCTAGAATTTTTATTATAACTAAAGGAAAAAACCCTATTGACAGAAATTGCAACATACTTATTAGTTCCTCTTTGTAAAGAGAAAGGTAACAAAAAATCCATAATCTTGAAGATTCACCCTCCATTGGCTCGTCAAATCAAAGCGGCACTGACGCCGCGTTACTTAGTAACGTTTGGCTCTAAAGTCCACCTTCAGCTTGGATTGTTGAAAAAGACTAGGTAATAATAATGTAAAAGTTGATCAGCGGCATGGTTAGTTAGCTGAATCCATCTTCGGGTTTATTAGGTTTAATTTAAACACAAATGATAACGGATTTAACACTCGTTTTATTAACTTTTTACATTTGTGTTCAAATTATGTATACCTAGTGCTCGTGCAAACCTAAGAAAATATTTTATTATGTTTGTTTTAATTTTTAAGTGTTTTATGTTGATTTCTTTTGTTTATTTTTCTGTGCCAACCCTGTAAAGCACATTGACAAGGTTTGGACCAAGTGCTGCCCAGACGTGGGAGTACTTCCAAGTGGTTGCTTACGTTACTAGTAAATAAATTGTAATATAAAAAAAAAACTGTCCGAAGAAAAACTGTTTTTTTTTTTCTCATATTCTCTCGAATAGATTTTGAAGCGCCTAGTTTTACAGACTAATGATAGTTTAAGGAACATAATCCACTATATGTTTATTCTGGGCAGCACTTGGTCCAACTCCCATACAAAGACTATCAATGTCCTTTAAGCCCGAACTAATATTTTTTTAAATTTAAGCAATCTCAGCCGTATTTGAAAATTAGCCCGCATCTGCCAGCAGGTTGGCCATCGCTGCCCTATATGTTTTTATGAAGATCTTTCCCCAATTTATCTTCGCGTCCCTCGGGCGCCATACTGCATTACTCCCTTTGTACTTTGCATCTTCGGGGCATAATTCGGGGCCGAGATAAGACTCGACGAAATTTGAACCTAATTGCGATCTCTCAAAAGAAATTAGTCTCAGCTAGGTATGTTGATTTTGTGATAACTAACTAATAACTAGAATAACTAGAAAACGGTGTCTCAATACAGAAAAAGAATAGTGATTTCCAGTACCTGCCTAAAATACCTATATTTGATACTAAGTAACCTAAAAAACCAAAATCATTTCCCGGAAATAATTTATGGAAAAAGTAGGTACTTTGTTTTGGTGCCTAGTTTACGTGCCTTGCCTTTCGGGTCTGTCGGCGGTCTTTTAACACCCTGCACATCGAAACTTAATAGTATTTAAATAGAAGTAGATATTAAAACACAATACCTAGCCCAGATCGCTACCATCAGTCAAGTGTTTCGTACAATAGTTGCGTTCAGGTTGCGTTCAATACCAGTACCAATAAACAAATGGTTCAAACAAGACATAAGTACATACAGTGGCAGATCCAGGATTTTGGTTTGAGCGGGGCTTGAACCCAAAGAGCGTAGGTTTTCAAGATAAAAAAGTATACAACATTTATTTGGTAAGATGCTTTTGGGGGGGTATTTGAGCCCCTTAGCCCCCCCCCAAATCCGCTACTGAGTACACACGACAGTACGTCAGACTGTACACTTTTGTTGTAAAGTCGCCCGTAACGTAACCGAGTAGAGTGCTAGCGTGTATAATCCGCGCGCGATGTGAATGGGATGGAACCTTGTCAAAGTCAATCGAAAACATACTTTATGTTACTTTGACAAGATTGCATCGACGCGAGTTTGCTTAGCGCGCGCGTCTCAGTTCCCAAAGGTCGCATCCCATTCTCATCCCGCGCGCATTATAAAGGTCGACGTGCTGTCGTGTGTAGGTACATACTTACTCAGAAGTAAACACGATTCCTTCATTGCATGAAAGCAACGGAGGGGCAAGAAATAGCACCGCACGATGCGCCTGAACGGCGGAAACGAGTACATATGCAACTGAGTGGTTTGTGAACTTTGTGAGTTTTGTGTGACGTGTGTGTAACTTGTATGACGTTGCGCGTCAGGAAATTTTGCCGTCCGTGCCGCGGCTGATGCGAAGGACTCTGCGGGCGCGTTCTCTTACCTTTCACACCTATGCACTGGGTTGGAGGTTATATTTGCTTGTACCAGAAGTTCTCAAAATTATAAATACATCGTTTTTAATCATGCTGATTATATCGCTGGAAATTTGGTACGAAATAAAATGATAATATTAATTGTATCGGAGTACCTACACGCGACAGCACGTCAGACTTTTATTGTAAAGTCGCCAAGTGCTAGCGTGTAAGCGTCGACGTGGTGTCGGTACATACCTACTGAAGTGGTCCACAGTGCACTGGAGATTCACGAAACCAACGAGGAAGTGACGGAACCGAGTGGATTCTATCTATCTATCTAGCCCATGAATGTCGCCCACTGTTAGGCATAGGCCTCTTCTTCGGGTCGGAGGCCTGCCCACTATGTCGAGCCATTCTAGGCCACCACTCAGTGACTGCCTGAGTGGATTGACGGCCTTCATTTCAAGCTTTTCACGTTCGCTGTTCCTATACAAACACAAAATAAACTAGAAGAAGTTGGAGAATAGCTTCTTACCTCCTTGCTGATTTTGCTGATCTCATTCCGCAGCTCGGCGAGACCGGCTCTGATCTGCTGACCCTCGTACTTGAGGCGGCCGACCTCGTTGTCCATCTGGTCCAGGCGAGCCTCCTGCGTGCGCGCCGACTGCGCCAGGTCTGCCGTCTCCATCAGGGCTTGCTTCAGCTGGAAAGAGGTGGGGCCTTAGCGCTCTGGTGAAGTCTGGTGGCTTTGGATCAACTTTTCTCATCTACAGATTGGATGGAAAACTACATAAGTCAAAAATCACGTTTGTTGTATGTCCTCCTTTATTCAGTTTTTTAGTATTTGTTGTTATAGCGGCAAAAGAAATAACATCATCTGTGAAAATTTCAACTGTCTAACTATCACTGGATTGTCTGGTCTTTTGCTCTGACTCACACTCACTCACCTCGTTTCGGATGTTGCGCAGTTGGCGCAGCAGCATGGAATTGTTGACGCTGCGGCCGAGCTCGCGCATCTCGTTGCGCAGCTCGCCCATGGAAGCCTTAGCCCAGTCCAGGGTTGTCAGTTCGTTGCGCTGGCTCACGTGGCTGCCGCCGTGCCGGTCAACCAGCTCCAGCCTGAAAGGTTGTGACCTTTAATATAGGTTCGTTTATAAATTCTATGCGAATTAGGGTGGCAATAATAGTCGTCATCTCAAGCTCGAACTCAAGTAGGTGATCTCAGAAAAGTCAAATGCTAATGTCACGCCTTGGCTATTGTCAATGTCAATCTCAAGATAGTGTATATTACTCGTAATATGCTGACAGCTACTCAAGTTTGACATTAGCATTTGACTTTTTTGAGTTCACATTCTTGAGATCGAGCTCAAGTCGGTGATCTCGGATGAGTATTAATACCACCCTTAGTATTCATACGCAGTGCTTTGGGATGACTCTGATTACGACGACGCAAGTTGCCCGTATCGTGACCTGTAAGGAAGGATCGACGAGCTGTCGACTGTACGCACCACGACAGCAGGTCGACCCTTACACGCTAGCACTCTACTCGGTTAGGTACGTTACGAGCAACTTTACAACAAAAGTGTACAGTCTGACGTGCTGGCGTGTGTACTAACTCCGCAAAACTGCTAAGGTTCCTATTCCTACTACAATAAGATGCAAGTTAAAAAGTTTCGTCTTGTAGGTAAATATTGTTAGCAACATCATTATAAAGTTGATGGATCTGGAAAGGAAAATTCTAAAATAGGTTCTCATTTTATTCACATCGGGTGTTGTGTTGCCTTCAGCCATAGACAGAATTTTTACTGTAACAAGTCTAACAACCAATCATCGTCGTACGTGTACCTCATTATTTGTCGATTTTTGTTTTGGTCGGGCTAGACCTTTGGCATTAGAATTTATTGAATTAATTAAAAGCTAATGGATTTCGCTTCGCAAATAAAACAGAAGGATTACGTAGGTACAGCCGGCCATTCTAGGCATCTCACTCCTTGATCAGAACACGAAAGTCGAAGATGTGACAGGGCATCTGACTAGTCGGGAGGACGGTCGGTGGACAAGGGCATTCACGGAATGGTGGCCTAGGATCTCGGCCCCGGTCGATGGGTAGACCGAAAGCTCGATGGGTGGGTCGATGACATTGTCAAGACAGCGGGAGGACAATGGTCGAGATCTGCATTAGATCGAGGGAAGAGGCCGCATGAAAGGGATCCCTTTATGCCCATAACCCTTTATGTAGCAGTGTGCTTCATTTATGGGATGGATAGGTAGATAGTAGGTATGGAAAAGTCTTAGTTGACTAAGTACATGCCGCCACCAAGTTAACATTGACGAAACAAAGCGCGCGTAAGAATGTTGCGTACGCCCGAACCGACCGTGCGAGTCTCCAAGGTAATTTTCAGCTACACGCTAGGTTAACCCATGATAGCTCTTATTGTTCAAGGCATAAAAACATCAATTGCACAAAGCGGGGTAGCCTAGGTTGCTTGTCGCTGGCTGTACAATAGTTTCAGCCACGTTCGAGTCCCCAATTAAATAGCCTCATGAAGAATTCACGAAGCGCTATGACGACAATTAGCAAACATTAATAAACTTAGGTACCTTTGTGACATGAATAAGATAGATGATCAGTTGATCACACAGGGTGGTAGAGTTAGCGAGTTTTATTGTCTCTCTAGAAATATCTTGCTTACGAAGTGAGATAATTTATTCAGCGTCCAGTGGTTATACAAACGACAGCACGAAGACGCTTTACACTCTCTACTCGGATAACGGGCACATCGATTTTAAATCTATGTGCAGGCGACTTTACAATAAAAGTGTACACTCTGTCGTGCTGTCGTGTGTACCTTCACTTACACTAGAAGGGTGAAGTGACCACACTTGGACGCTGCAGTGCCTTGTCGTTCCTGTGGCTGACTAAGCTGTCAGGATAGTATAGGTCCTGGGCAAGCATACTATCATAGCAGCTCCATATATTTAGTGCTCTACCTTTTTTCCGGCCCACCACGGTTGCTACTATTAATTATGTATTGGAGTTTGATTTTATTATGGCTTTTATTGTCCCCCTACTAGACAGAAGAGCGGATGAAGCCTAGGTACCGTCGGAACTACGGTGGGTGCCGACCGCCAACCACAGCCCGTGACTGCACCACCATTTACAATACAAAACTAAATTACCACTCACGGTTTCCTTTTCCTTTCCTACTCATTTTAATAAAATAATTTAACTGTCAAAGCAAAAGCAGAACCGTTTTCATACAGCCATTATTTTTATTAAATCGTGTATTGTAATTTTTTTTTTTCTTTTTTTTTCTTTATCGCTCTTCATTTTCAAACGTGTTACACCTTGCTCTTTCTTTACTTGCAATGCAGAAATAACATACAAAATTTACTACCACACCGCCCCGAGAAGGGCCTTTGTTGGATATAGGGTTCATAATGGATGGAGAGATAGAAAAGCTAGGCGAAATAAAAAACCAGAGTAAAATATTTTTTGTGTACTCCGCGACTTTTGCTTATTCGAGTCATGTAAAAATAAAAATTATGCAAAAAACATAAAAAGGACAAGTCCAGCAAAGAGTAAAGTGAACTTTAAACTCTTTGCCGGAGTGGATATAAAAATTCCTAATTTTCTAAAAACTACTCAAGGTGCATTAACACGAGCCTATCCCCAAACCAAACCTTTTTTGTGGACCTCCAAACGGCAGATGCAAAACGTTGGCTCAAGCTTTTCGATATTAGAAAAAAAACAACACGCTCCAAATTCAATCTTACGCCTATTATTGTATACAGGCTATTTGGAAATTACACCCGCACACGCCGTACTGCTCCTAAACGCTCTACAATACGGATGAAATTCCCATTGCCGCGCGCTTGCAGTTTGGAGAAAAAAACCCTATTTTGAATAGCAGTAAAAAAAGCTGCTCTTCCACCAACATCCGAAGGTTGAAAACTGCTTGGTAGTAGCAACAGATGTACATTGTGTGGAGGTTTGCATTAGGAATGAACACCTGCCCAATTAATACCATAGTTGTATTAGAATGTTGAGCGAACTCACTTTGTGGTCAGTTTGTATTTAAAAGGATACCAATACAATGTGCTTTTCTGCTTACCCTATACGTAGCAAATGCTTATATTTTTAACCCCCTAACACCCCTGTTGTAAGTTTGACCGCTATGTATGTGTGTCTGTTTGTTATCTTAAACGGGTGAACCGATTTGGATGCGGTTTATTTTTATTTGAAAGGAGGTTTTCTAGCGCTTTTTCTTAGATATGTTTTGTCAAAATCAGTTTAGCCTTTTATGAGATACGTTAATTTGAAGCTAAAATGTCTGTAATTTAGTAGTTATAGTATGAATAAGAACGAGTCAAATCTTTACTTTTCTGTTTAGAGCCCATCTTGGCTCGTGAGAGTGCATCACGCCAGGTGGAACTAAAAACAGGAGCCACTGCAGTATAAGGGAGTAAGTAACGAAACCAGACTTTTAATTTGGGTCTCAAGTTTGGGAGTTGTCACTGCTCCGTCACCCTCTCAACCTCAGATAAAAATACCCTATTTTCAAGTGCGTGCAATTAAAACAGCCTTTCCTATATTGATCCTGTCGAACTGGCTTACAGTACAGAGTTGAAGCTCTTAGTTAAGTCAACCTCTACTTACTCATAAATTATTCCTAATATCCATCAGCTAGACCTTAACTAGGTCAGCTAAGCTAAGCAGCAGTCGAATCATAAAGCTGGGTTAGGCAGTATGAGTACATAAGGGGGTTATAACTATATTTAGTTCGGTGGTATCTCACTCTTTTGTTAGAGGTAGGGCGGGATAGACTAAGTTATTAACCCATAGATACGCTCTAACCCAGCCTTATGCTAACTCCTGCAGTTCCGAAACTGCAGGGGGCTAATTCTCGGAAATCTCGCATTCGACACATCTCGAAGGAAATATCTAATTTTGCGACAAGTGTCACATCTCCTATTCTCACGAAATCATCCTCGACATAAGGCTCGAGATTTCTGCGAGATTTTTGCCGTTTTCGCTGCAGTTTCGCGAGCAGTCGAAATCTAAATGACACTCATGTCAAATTTCAATTTTTCCTTCGAGATGTGTCGAATGCGAGATTTCTAAGAATTAGCCCCCAGGATCTCCAGGTGGCGCTGCCGCCGCGGCCGGACGCGGCCGGACGCGGCCCGCGACGTCACATCCGGCGAAGCACGCGCACTATCAACTCAGCAATAATCTAACGTAATCACTGTTCAGACTAACTCATATTCTGAAGAAAATACGATTCTGACCTACTCCGAATCCAAATTATACAGAATCTAACTAATCAAGATTTTGTCACAGATCCCCAATTGACTAATTTAGAATCTGACAGCTATCGCCTAAATCCCATCAATGGGGTAAATAAATAAACAGACCACGGTTTTGACGCCAGATGTTCTCTCCCATGCTGGTTTTAATTACAGACCAGGTATGGCTGCTGACGGCTCGTTGCAACATTGAGTGACATGTACGCCAGCTTTATTGCTAGACTACGTAAAATGAAAGAGGGTTATGAAAACCCTAAAAATGAAGGGATAAAATGATATCCCAAACTTAACCCAAACATTTAAACTTTCAATGTAAAAAAAAACAAACCTTCAACCGCGACCGTGTCAGATGCTCTCCGCTGTTTCCTAATTTCCTCCCGCGCAGATAAGATTGGCTTTTAGCTTTTTATTGAATTTTCTCCGCGACTCTAATGTCGCTTGTATTTTAGAGACAAGTCTACTCTATCAGCCTACCAACTCCCTTGCATGTACACGATAAAATTTGTCGAATAGTCACCCTGCTCTCTTTAAAATAACGCTAAGTAGGTACCTATTAACTACCTGAAAAATAGCAAATACTTAGGTTTATTTTAAAGAGGCTTTTGGTTAGCTTAGTAATGATTCACCAGACCTGCTCGCTTATCAATCGAGTATTTTTCAATCGACTTCCTGTAATCGTTTATCGTACGTAATGTAATATGCTGATAAAAGTTGCGTCGGAAGTGACCCTAAATAACGCTTAAATAAATGTTTGCGTTTGATTAGCCAAGGACCAGTTAGGCTCGTATTATCAAACCAAATTCAGAAATTGATCTCAGAATAGAAGTATTGCCCGCTGAAGAGCTTCTATATGAACAGGGGGGTTACCCTTGACGCTATTGCGTTCATATTTATAATCCGTGCGGGATCGGAATGGGATAATTAATACCTTTTGGAACTGAGAAGCTCGCGGTCCTGGGGGTTACCCTTGACGCAATTGCGATGAAATTGAAAAAGTTTAAAAATTAATTTCTCTTTGAATTCGCATAGTAATGCTTTGATTTTAAATACTTTGTAACGTTCATTCAAAGGTAAGGCTGTTTTATTCAATAAAAATACAAAATGCTTCTTAATTTGTAAAATAAAAAATTTTGTAAATTGCGCCATATTGCGGCTGTATTGGAAAAATGCTTCAAGGGTAGAGGGGCTGTAGCGTCAGCATTTCGGCAAACTCTAGTTGTCTATGGCAAAGTCGCGTCGAAACTCGCTTGTGTTTTCT
This sequence comes from Zelleria hepariella, assembly GCA_949319315.1. Classification (NCBI taxonomy): domain Eukaryota; kingdom Metazoa; phylum Arthropoda; class Insecta; order Lepidoptera; family Yponomeutidae; genus Zelleria; species Zelleria hepariella. Next base: position 11,739,778 of record OX439379.1, read on the forward strand.
GTGCGTGTGGGTGTCTGCTCGAATTTTATCACGTTTTATTCAATTAATGCAATAACATTGAATCCTTTTAGATTTCAACCATTAAACATTTTTGTGTATTTCTAATTTCATAATCCTATGATAGAACGTAGAACTAAAAATTTTTTTACTGACGCTACTTGAGAACTGTCATTTTCGATTCAGTTCCAAAAGGTATTATGCCATTCTGATTCCGCACGGATTATACTAAGTTTTAAAGTTTATCTACGAATTCGCTTAGTCATGCTTTGATTTACATACCCCTACGTTGTAATGTTTATTCAAAGGTAAGGCTGAGAATAAAAATATAAAAAATATAGACATATTTTGTAAATGGTGCCTAAAAAAAAGCGTCAAGGGTAGAGGGGTAGAGTTGTATCTACCATCTACACTAATATTATAAAGAGGAAGGATTTGATTGTTTGTATTGAATAGGCTCCGAAACTACTGGTCAGATTTGAAAATTTATTTTACCATTAGAAGCTGACATTATACCTGATGAAAATAGGCTACTTTTTACCGCGGGAAAATGCTTCATTCCTACGGGAAAACGGGTAATAGGAAAACGGGTAGTAAGAATTATCCTTCCGTACTTATCTTTTTCACATAACTTCTAAACGGCTGAACCGATTGGGTTGAAATTTTATATGGGTATTTCGATGGTTTCCGGGCTGATTAAAAAATACAATTGGACCCGGTAGGTGGCGCTGCTGTCGGTATGTCAACTACTAAACGGCTTGACCGATTGGGTTGAAACTGACGGGGGAAAAATAGAGCTGCAACCTTTTATCTTAGTCACCGCGGACGAAGTCGCGAGTGAAAAGCTAGTTAATTATATAATTAATCGTAGATAGCGAATCGTGAATTAAAATAAAAAATTAAACACTTCTAATAGGTAGTGAAAGTTAAAAAAAAAAAATAGCAGTTAAAAACTAAAACCCGACTACTAAAAGGCTTAAAACAAGACCTGCTTATCCTTAAAATAGACTCATAGATAATTAATCGTAGTCGGAGGCCATCGGTTTATCAAATGCGAATGTGGTGTCCTCCGACTACGATTAATTACGAGTATCTATGAGTCTATTTTAAGGATAAGCAGGTCTTGTTTTAAGCCTTTTAGTAGTCGGGTTTTAGTTTTTAACTTCTATTTTTTTTTGAGCTTTTTAGTAAGTCATTTTGGACGATCACCCAGAATAGAACCAAGAAGGGCAAAAAAAAACACATTTTGGAATTTCTTGTTCTATTTGTTATGTTGACGCTACATGTGTTATACATTTTTGAAAAGGTCTTTTAAAGCCCTTTCATTTGATACCCATGACGATGGTATCCGATAATTTTTATTTTTAGGTCCACCACTTTAGGGCGCAGCACAGCCGCCATCTTGGTTTTTTTCAAAATTAAACTATCCTATGTTACCTGGGTGATTAAGACAAATCCAACGATACCTCATTTGTTGAAATCGGCCGAGTAGTTTAGGCTCTGCGAGGGAACAGATGAACACACAAACATACATACATACATACATACATACATACATACATACATACGCTGCTAAAATCATAACCCTCCTTTTTGCTTCGCGTAGTCGGGTAAAAAAGTAATGTAAACAAGATGGTGCAAAATAAACAATTGATTTATTACATGTGAAAAGAAATCTGAAACCGTCCTTCTTTCGTAATCTACCTAGGTATTTAGTTTCCATTGAAGACATAATATAACATACTTATCGGTCACTTGTCGATTACGTGAGGGCAAAAACGATTAATTTATACCTTAGTTTGCTATGGAGCAATCCTTGGTGTTAAAAGTACATGGGGTATTAGCTATTAGGGAAATAAATCGTAAATAAAGCAAACTTCGCTAACTGATTTGTTACTATACATATTTTATGACGAATTATTTTCATCTCGCTGAAAAGCCTGAAGTGATCCAGGATGACACTTTTGAATTTGGGCGAAAGCCGAAAACAAAGGGTCGTTCCCGGCACAAAGCCATGTCGACTGCCAATTACCGCAATTTGTATATGATTGTTTTTTCCGCGCTTTTCAGCGGCTAAAAACTCATCCGATAAAGGGTAAAAATCATTTTGGATGGCCGTTTGAAAGAGAAACAATACCTAACAATAACTGTATTGTGTATTCTGATTGTTGAAATATTTTATTGCGTTTCAGGTTTTCACCTAACTACCTTTTAACATTTTGGTGTCAATGAAACGTTCAAAAACATGTAAAACGTTTAAACCACGTTAAAAAAGGGTAGGTACTGTAACGAAAATGTGTGTTTGCCCTCTATGCGTTACTAACCTTTGATCAAATCGTGATAAAAAAGTTTGCTTGAGACATTATTTTCATGCTAAAAGAAACGGTCTTGTGACTCGTGACAAAGTGACATAGCCCTACCAGGGGGGTTACCCTTGACGCTATTGTGATCAAATTGAAAAAGTTTTATAATTAATTTCTCTTTGAATTTGCATAGTAAAGTAGTAGTAGATTTTAAAAGTTATTCAAAGGTAAGGCTGTTTTATTTTATTAATTTGTACAATATTACATTTTGTAAATTGCGCCATATTGCGGCCGTATTGGAAAAATGCGTCAAGAGTAGAGGGGCTGATTTTTTTTTTTTTTAATTATCTTTTCAATTAATTCAAGGCAAGGCTCTCAAGTATTCTGTACTTCTCCTCTCCGGTCCAGCCTAAAAATACTCTGATGACGACCTTATTTGCTGGAGTGTCAATCGGAGGGCCGACCTCCGTCCTCAAGAACTCTCCGTCCGAGTTCGTCTCAGTCACGTTCCGATACTCCCCCCCCTCCCCGAGGGGGTACTCGGACCGGGAGTAATCGGGTGTTGGAGGAGGGTGGCGGTTCAGGAGTTAGCATTAGTCAGGACTCAGGACAACATCGAAAAACACGTTTCTTACATGTTTGGGCTGTCTTAAAGTGCCGGCCAAATAACATTTGTATTATAGGTTCCGTAATAACAAGTATTTTACAACTAAAAAAATCACAACCTGTAGGGTGTTTTACCTACTACCTACAGGGTCGAGTTTTAGTTTAGAACAAACAAGTTTCGATTTCAAGTGGGAACCCGTTTTAACGTAATGTTGCAATACTTGCAATGGCAGGAATTAACCGTTATGGGTAGATCAGGATTTTTTTCTCAAGCATTTCACTAACCTAGCACCGAAGTTGTCTATTGTTTTTTGGTGTATCTATCATTTCTTCGCTCTGTGACATGAAAAGTGTTGGGTTTCGTCCAGATGCAATATTGTTTGCGTCTCGTGCTTTTTTATGGCGTTGCATATGGCTTCTTATTTTACAATTTAGATACATTTCTTTCGGACACAAGTCGGTGAAAAGCAAGAAAGCCCACAGTTAGCATTAGCATTTAGAGACCTCCATTCCAAAAACAAAGTTGCGAGGAGGCCGAAGGTCTGGAGACACTGGGGGGACTCCGGAACGTCTATTATCTAATGAACTAGAAAGGGGCAGAGTAATAAGGGCCCATTCAGACACAGCCCAAAATTAAGCCCTAAAAGGCACGGATGTAGCATTTTATTTGAAACGAGTTACGTTAGGCACGAACAAGTATGTGGGTTGTCTATGTCTACCATTTTACTCAGAAAATTATTCAAGTAAATGAAGCATGACCCACCGTTGCTAAGGTAGAGCAAAAAAATATTCTTGCATGGGGTGCCCCCCCCCCCCCCCCCCCCCCCTTTCCCTTTTCAATTACTGGGACCATCTCTAAGTACCTCTCATTAGGGGCGATATTCTTTCATAAGCGAGGAGTCGAGGACAGATCTATAGCACTTACGACTTACGAGCGAAAAGGCGAGTATATCTACACTTTAAAGCAGTGGTTCTTAACCTATGGTCCGCGGACCACTGGTGGTCCGCGAGGGCCTCTAGTGGTCCGCGGGAGGGTCCTGCAGTCCAGCGCACATAGCGATAGTTGTCAATAAATTGTAATGTTGATTTTGAAAGTCATGTTTGAATAAGTTCCCAATGAATAAAATAACTGAAATTTTTGTGCGCGCTGGCGCGCGCTCTCACTCCCTATTGAAAAATATTTTTAACCTCCAAAGATCCGCGTGACTGCAGATCTCGCCAATAAATTACCGAATGCGCCAGATTTTGACAGGATAATACAATTAATAAATAGCCTATACGTAACCTGCGGCAGGCTCCGATGTAAAGTTGCGGTCTTCAGTTCAATACGCAAAAAATAATAAATTGTATTAGTATCAAAACCCTTAAAAATCGAGTAATCAGTGCTCACTCATAGTATGTCGTTAGCCCATGTCAAACCGCACGATATTTAGGTAGACTATATTTAGGTTAAAATCGGTGAATTTTCAAATGCGCTACGCGCGTGTCTTCTATTCAAAACAAAGGAATTCTCCATTATGAAATATTAATTTTCAGCCGCGCTGGGTGCGTTTGTTCAAATTATCTATCTATACTTATAATAAAACTCTAGCGAAGTCAATTCTGTACATTGAATATTTTTAGAAAAAAACTATCAGGGGTTACTAAGTAAACTATTCTGAATACAAAAATGCAAAAAAATCGGTCTATGTCTGTCTGTCTGTCTGTCTGTCTGTCTGTCTGTCTGTCTGTCTGTCTGTCTGTGTGTTACCTCATCACGCGAATACCGCTGAACAGTTTTCAGTCAAATTTAGGACCGTGATAAGTCCTGGTTCTGGGAACAATCTAGGCTATCCGATGTTCAGAATACATTGCGGGTTGCAATTTTAACTTCGTTTTTTGTAAGAAATATTCATAATTTTGATATAGCTTCTTGAGAAGATATGTTAATAACGTGATACAGAACACATTTCCGAAAAAAAAAATGCATTTCCGGAAAAAAAAAATCCGACTTGGAACCTCATTATCTCGGAAACCGTTGATTTCCTAGGCATAGTTCCTTGGGCAAAAATGATCGTTATGATGAGGTCTATACAGGGTGTTAAAAGACCGCCAACAGACCCGAAAGCCAATAGACACCAAAACAAAGTACTTTTTCGATAAATTATTGTTGGGAAATTATTTTGGTTTTTTAGGTTATAATTTTGAAAAATATTTTTTACGCAATGGACGTGTAACGCACAGAAGTCATATTGCGCAAGCGTAGGTATCAGATTATGTTACTTAAGCTTGAAGTGCCGATGTTTAGAATACATTGCGGGTTGCAACTTTAACGTCGTTTTTTGTAAGAAATATTCATAATTTTGATATGGCTTCTTGAAAAGGTATGTTAAGAATCCCCTGAAGCTCTGCAGCCCTCTCGCTCGCACTTTTGAACATTTGAATTTTATGTAAGAGAATGATTCAACTTTGGACGATAAAATATAGTTGCAGACATAGATAATAAAGCTATCAACATGTAGACATACTTTAAATTTCACATTTATAGTTTAAAAAATAAATTACTGAACTTTTAACCGAAGTTCAGTGATATTTTTTTTTATTAGTAGGAATATGAAATCAAAAGTGTGTCCACATGTCGATAGCTTTATTATCTATGTCTGCAACTATATTTTATCGTCTAAAGTTTAATCATTCTCTTACAATCAATTAAAATGTTGAAAAGTGCGTACGAGAGGGCTGCAGAGCTTCAGGGGATTCTTAAGAACTAGATACTGAATACATTTCTGCAAAAAAAAAGTTTTGAAAAATCCGACTTTGAACCTCATTATCTCGGAAACCGTTGATTTCCCAGGCATAGTTCCTTGGGCAAAAATGTTCCTTATGATGAGGAAAATACGTGGTTTCCCGCTTTGTTGGCGGTCTTTTAACACCCTGTATGTGGTCTCCCACTTTGTTGGCGGTCTTTTAACACCGCTCGGTATTCAATACAATAATTTTGCATTCTTGCATAACAAATAACTATTGTTTACTGTTGAGCTGGATAGACAGAGTTATTAGCCGTATGCTTTGCTTGCTGGCTTAGCATGAGAATGAGTAAGACCTTATCTATGGGCTTATAACTTTATCTATCCCACTCTACGTCGAGGGAGATACATATTATAAACCCTTTTACTTCCTAATCAATTCTTATGCTAAGCTTCCTGGTATCTTATCACGATACATATTTATTATTAAATTTATAAATGTATTGTTTAGATTAGGGTTTTTATTCTATTTTATTCTATTGCTTTCTTTTGAGCCCTGCTACCGCAAGTTAAGAAATAATAACTATTAAAATACCCCCGACATTTTAGCTTCGAATAAGCATATTTAATAAATTGCTGAACCAATTTTGACAAAACATAACTAAGAACATTCGCTAGAAAACCTGCTTTCAAATTAAAAAAAAAACCTAAAGCTTCCAAATCGTTCACCCAACGACATTCACACCCTCATAAACACTTATACAGACACACTCATAAAGCTGTCAAACTTATAACACCCCTCTTTTTTGGTCGGGGGTTAAAAAAACCTTCCTTTTGAGTTTTCCTCCACAGTCGAATTTAAATTAAATGTCAAATGTGTAAAAACGCATACGAAGTAGCGGGCACAACTAGTAGCTAAATAAATCTTCATCATATAACTTAAAAGGGAAAAAACTGTGAATTTTCGGGCGCGCTGCGCGCGCATTTCTCACGCACCTACTACACGTGCTAAGGTAAACTTGATTTTTAAGAGTTAAGTCGTAAAATTTTCGAGCGCGCTGCGCGCGCTTTTACAAACAAATGACATCTTGATCATATGGACGGAAGATTATCTGGCCATCTTGCGGCTTAAAAAAGGTGAAATCGGTGAATTTTCGGGGGCGCTGCGCGCGCATTGTTATCGCCTACCAATTAAATCTCCATAATAATTTTAGTAAAATTGCGGAATTTTCGCGTGTATGTTCCATTATAGGTCAGTCAAATTAAAAAAAATCCAGGAATTAATTTCCAGAAAGCTGGATATCATTTTAATACCTTCATTTGGTCCTAAATGCGTGTAATCCGAGTCTGCACCGTCCCAGGAGGTGAGCTCAACTTTTAGGGGCCAAAAAACCGCGAAAGGCTATGTTTTTTTATTGAAGTTTAATAGTAGGGCCCTCCGTAAAAATATGCATTTAATAGTTTATTTTAACCTCATTCATCGTGATTTTATTTGGTTATTCTAGCTTGCGTGGATTACCTAAAATATTAGTTTAAAAAATACCTTGATGATTTGGTATTATGTCAAATATCTCTAAAACAAAAGAAGATCGAGGGCTAATTTTTAAGCACACAGTAACCTTGGCTTAAACCGGTGCACCACCATAAAAATCAGCCAGATCGCTTTCGTGGGCCAATCTAGTTCCCTTAGCCTGCTTACCCTTTCGCGGTTTTTTGGCCCCCAAAAGTTAAGCTCACCTCCTGGGACGGTGCAAACTCGGATTACACGCATTTAGGACCAAATGAAGGTATTAAAATGATATCCAGCTTTCTGGAAATTAATTCTTCAAAACGCTTTTTTTGACTTTAATTTGCTTCGCCTATTATTCCAAAACCGACTCATATTAATTTCCTGTATTCAACTTACTTACATACATTATACTTTAGGTCACAGGTGAAACAATTTCATGTGAAACACGATGTATCTTGGATCTGGTGGTCCGCACTAAGAAAAAAATGATCAAAGTAGTCCGTGGTCCAAAAAAGGTTAAGAACCACTGCTTTAAAGAATCAAAAGGTTTATTTTCAAAATTACTTCACTTTATAATATTTTTATTTATAGTGAGAACCGTGAGAGGTTGCGCGAGCGGAAAAGGCCTATTAGATCTAAACCCAACAGTTGGCTGATGATGATGATCTATATATATAAAAATGAATCGCCGTGCATTAGTCTTGCTAAAACTAAGAAACGGCTTGACCGATTTGCATATTTACTGTTTTGTTTAGTTCACCATAGTTCAGGGTAGGTATAAAGCAAAGAAATATGGGAAAAGTTAAAGGATGAGCTGAAAAACGGAAGAAATAAAAATTGGTTATTTTGTATTGGAATCGCCATTTTTGACGCGGAGAGTCAAACTATTTCAGGTGATACGAAGTTCATCGGGTCAGCTAGTTATAAATATAATATACCACGCTAGTTGAAGCTAACAGCTCATGCAGACGGTAAGGAAACACGATGTATCTTGGATCTGGTGGTCCGCACTAAGAAAAAAATGATCAAAGTGGTCCGTGGTCCAAAAAAGGTTAAGAACCACTGCTTTAAAGAATCAAAAGGTTTATTTTCAAAATCACTTCACTTTATAATATTTTTATTTATAGTGAGAACCGTGAGAGGTTGCGCGAGCGGAAAAGGCCTATTAGATCTAAACCCAACAGTTGGCTGATGATGATGATTATAAATACATATAATATACCACGCTAGTTGAAGCTAACAGCTCATGCAGACGGTAAGTACCTACCTTCGGTTACAGTCCCATAGCACTTCTTGCCGCGCGCGGCGTAAGGGCGGCAATCGAACAAAAATGGGTATCCTAGCGTGTGGCCGACTGTACCAGATAAGTTCCTAAATACGCAATGCAACGAAATCACCGGAAAACTTGTTATCTTCAGGCATCTTATTGAAAATTCGCCAACAAAGTATATAAACATGCACGAAACCTCGCATTGGCAAAACATAATCTAATAACTTATTTAATTTCTGTCTTTAATAAATAAGTTAGTACTTATAATTAAATAAACTTTTACGAAAAAAGACAGTGCTACAAATCAAAACTTTTCAGTGCAAAAAATTCTGGGTACATTTTGTTATTACTCTGAATCAAGTATATTTACGCCACAGCAAAAAACAAATCAAGAACGATCACACACAAAAAGTCCCATAGAACCAACGCCGCAAAAAAGTTTCAATAGTTTCCTTTCCAATCAGAGTTCCCGCGAAAAAGTTATCAAACTTAAAACTTACTTGATATCAGCTACCTTTCGGCGCAGCTCCATCATCTCGCTCAGATGCTGCGACTTCAGGAGCTCCAATTCATGTGTCACAGCATGCAACTTCATCATTATATGTTCATTATTATTGTCCGCGTTAGCCGTGGCCAGCACGAGGCTTAGAACGATCAAACACTTGGTCGCGAACATCGTCGCGCGCGCTCCGGCCGGCTTTTCTCTGCGGAATAAGCGAGCGCCGGGCGCGCGCCCCTTTTATAAGCTGGGCCCTGTTCCGTGGGCAGATGCGCCGCAGGGACCCGACAGAGGGATGGCCCCTGTAACAGGGAACCTACCCGTCCGGCAGTTTCTGACTGAACATGGTTGGACGTTCTATGTAGAGAGCTCTTGAGATGGCAGAAAAATAAAGCAATAGCAAGCACCATCAAATCTCCCTGCCTCTGTTTAAGCAGATTCAAAGACTATCTACTACATAAACATTGATGGCGCGATGAAGAAAGTTACACTAGTTACTGAAGCTATTGAATCTCACATTTCCATCTTCAACATTACACAAACTTGTTTCTGCGTCCAAGGTTTGTATTCATACATACCTACCTCACCGCTGTTTTCCAGTATAGAAAGCTTCACAATTAACTGAAAAGCCCTCTTTCTGACACTGGCACGAGCCTTCACGTGAGCTGTTTCACCCGTTGCCATTCCGTGCCTCTGTCGTAGCCGCTCGGTGACGGGCAGATGCGCACCACGCAACAGTTGTTCGAGGCTCGAATGCATATGAGTCCTGCAGGCTGCACACCCGGTGCGCAAGCAGAGCCGTGTGCGTGAGGCCTAGCGCGAACCGACCGGCATGTTGACGCTATGGTAACCGAAAAGACAGACACTCTGACGGACAGACAACGCACACCCGAAACCACTGAAGATAGAAACGTGGAATAATTTGTTCATTGTAGAGGAGAAAATGATTTCCTAAATAACTTCCAGGGTAGAAAAAGGGGCAAAGTATAGCACGATTGTAATAATCATGCAATGTTGTTGACAATGGATTTCTAAACAAACAAGGAATAAGATTGGCTGATTTTATATGGGTATGATTTAAGCTATCATCAATTTATTAAGTTTTGAATGTTATAAAAAATAAGGTTTGTCCGTAAAATAATAGGTCTGTCATCAAAGTGTAGTCACCAAACAATATAAAAACAATTTCATAATAAATCACATATAATCATCGGGATATATTATCAAGTATCAAATAAATAGGTTTGTACTTATTTTAATAGGTTTGTCCTGATAACTGTATAATCAAATTAAGGAAAAACGGTCATTAACTAAATGAAATATGTAACTTAAAAAAATCATAAAGATCCAGAAAAATAATGTTTTTTTATCTATGAATTTAACTACTATCTTACATTAGGTACTTTTATACTGCTTGTACGGTCGGCCACAATCTCAGATACCCCATGGCAGCTCTTATCGCGCGCGGCATAAGGGCGCCAATCGAACAAAAAGGGGTATCTGAGACTGTGTACCTAGTGCTGCTAGTACCTATTGTTGTACTAGCACTTTCTCCACTAGTGGTTTCTCAACGAGCGATGATAACGTTATTGGAGGAGTTGCATCATCTTCACCACAACTTGATGCCATGATAATATGTATAAAGAAACTATTGAGAAATGAACTAAAACCAAAAACCCTAACAATAATCATATAAAATGCACTTGCAACAAGGAGCACGGAATCAAGCGAATGAAGTAAACCGCCACCTCTCGTACACACGGCAGCACGTCAGTCTGTACACTTTTTTTTTTAAAGTCGCCCGTAACGCAACCGAGTAGAGTGCTAGCGTGTAAAGGTCGAAGTGCTGTCGTGTGTACGACCCATCGCTGCGCATGATTGGTCAATTTTCATAGCGCGCCAATTTGGCTCCGCCCAATTGATAATTTTTTAATAAAATTTATGAACTGAACTATTAAATTGGTAACGAATAGTATTATTTGGAGAATTGAACGAAATAATTTGTAACTACTGTACTGATGACAAAATAACAAATAAAAACAAATCGCAATCTGCGGACGATAATCAATTTATTTGATGACAGATCTACTATTCTGAATACGGAGCTGTTATTTTTGGAATAAACCTATTATTCTGAGAACAAAGTTTTTATTCAATGGATGCACTATGATTATATAGATAATCCATCTCTTTTTCTGCGTACATATTGACATTAATTTGGTAATTTGTACCTGGCGACACTTTTTATTTTTCTGAGAATGAAAATATTTCGTGGCGATAGATCTATTAATTAGATGATACAAGTTGATGACAAATATAAACTTTGATGACACAAAATATAGTTCCCATTTTATATTTCCAAATCATCTAACATTTGTATAGATAAACTATACTCAGTCTAAAAAAAGATCTCAGATATCTTTCCCTGTCAGTGAAACTACACGCACACGAAATAGGATTCAGCGCTGACTTGTGTTAGCAAAAAGTGGATCAGATTTGATTTAAGCTGGATTTGATCAAAGTGGATCATTTTACTTGTTCAGCAAATTACCAAAACTGACTAAAACACTGACTGAAAAAACTGCAGCTCTTAAACGGGTGAACCGATTTGGATGCAGATTTTTTCAATTGAAGGTATTCTTTTTTCTAGCGATTGTTCTTAGATATGTTTTATCAAAATCGGTTCAGCTGTTTAGGAGATATGCTAATTTGAAGCTAATGTGTCGGGGATATTTTAAATTTTAAAAGTAGAACAGTTATAGTATGTAGGTAGTGTGATCTAAAGCGTTCGACAAGTCCATCTTTACTTTGCGTCCGGTTCGTGGCAGCCCTCCGCGCACCGGGTGCAGTACAGCGCAAGCAGAGTCTGAATCCCGCCACATCTTGGAGATAGTGAGAGTTCGCTTTTTTGCCCGCGGTTTTAATTATACAGCCTGCGTACTTACGGATGTTTTTATGACTGTCTTGTCTGGACTGTCTAGGTACCAGTGTGGTTAAGTAAGTATCTAGCACAGTCTAGAGACAACTTTTGGTGAAAATGTATTTTAAATCTTCGGTTTTCATAAATTGCTTAGCTTACCTACCTACACGTAAGATACCTATCTATCTATAGGTAGGTAAAAAACCTATTCACATACTAATAGGAAGTACCTAGTCAATACAAAAAAGGTAGGAATGTGTATCGATATAAACAGTCAGTTGACGGGTAACATAAAAACGTTGCTATTAGGTAATACCGGGTGTTTTGATCAGTTGCATATGACGTTATACAGACGTCAGTCTTCTCATTGACACGACCCAATTCATGTATTATGGGTCAAATCTGAATTAGCCTCAGAGAAAGAGCGGAAACTCAAACGGACCGGAATAGCCGAAGACCTTGCTTTCGCTCAAGTTTTCTTATAAATGTTATAAGCGACCAAATCTAAGGGAACAATAATCATGATAGATTCAACATCAATGTTGAAAAACTTCAGACAGCAGCGTTTATTTGTAGAGCTAAAATTTAAAGCAATTTGTGATCGTTATCGTCATAATTCTATGGTTATCGTGATCATATGGCATTTGAAGGATGTAGAGTTAACAACATTTGTTCACAAAATACCTACACTTTGATTTAGAAATAAAAGTTGTACGTACAGTCAACAGCACGTAAATTATTACACTTGAGTCGCAACATAGGTACGTACCTACGGTAACTGAAAAATGTAACAAGGTCAAATGTGTAGTGAACCCGGATAGGGGTAATAGCGTACACACGTGTACTTTAAAGTAGACACGCGTGCTGTCGACTGTACTATCGTAATCGAACTGTGCTTGTGGTGAGGCCCCACATTTTATTTTAATATTTCTCGCACTATCCCAGGCGAAACTTATTTAATTTTTGGGATTGGTACTAATCTGGATTGCTTGAAGTCGAAACTGTTTGTTTTACATGAAAACTTGTCATATTAATATGTATTTATTAGGGTAAAATAATAAGAAGGAAGTAGGTAAGTACAGTAAGTAATCGTATGAGGTAGTGGCCACTCCCTAGACTGCCTACCGTTATAGTATGTATCAGCGATTTATGGATTTCGCCACACCAAAGGTCTGAAAAATATGCAGTTCGGAATGTTAATTCGGAATGTACTAGTTTTTTACCCCCGACCCTGCTTGTTATAAGTTTGACCGCTATTAGTCAGTGTGAGGGTGTGTGTGTGTCTGTCTGTGGCACCGTAGTGGCTCTCAAATGGGTGAACCGATTTGGATGTGTTAATTTTTTATTTGGAAGCAGGTTTCCTAGCGAGTGTTCTTACTTAGATATGTATTTTTTTTTATATGGATATTACCTAGTTATTCTTTTATCTTTCAGCTGATAGCTACATTTTGAGCGCATTACAAAATTGCAACTCTTTGGGCCACATCGGCATCGAAACCGCAAAATGTTTTCCCTGTACAGGTAGACAATTTATGAGTATTTATTTTGCGCCTGAAGCCGGGTATCACCTGTCGGATCGATGAAGGAGAACACCTTTCGAAAACCAAAACGTTTTAATTTTGCTCTTTTTGACTCGTTATTTCGCAATGGGCCAGCGGGTGGCACGCGGTGGCTAGGGCCCGGGGCCCGGGGCCCACGATTCTCGTACTTCCCATGTGGTCCCATAAAAAAAGTGAAGATCTGATGAAAACTTCGGAGATGATGAACGAAACTCCTCAACGGACAGCAGTAGGTAAATCACTCGGAAACAGTGAAATAGCAGAGTAGCTTTTCACCAGTGAAGTCGGTTTCTTTGTTATACTTAATTTTAAATGGAAACGTAGTACCTAGTAGTAGTAGTAAAAGCATTTATTTGTTACCACACGACAGCACGTTGACCCTTACACGCTAGCACTCTACTCGCTTACGTTACGGGCTATTTTACAATAAAAGTGTACAGTCTGACGTGCTGTCGTGTGTTCCATAATGTATTCGTTTACCATGACTTTGAAATAACTGCTGCGGCACAATTTCGGTGTCGACTTCATACATTTTTATCTGAAGCGCTTTGTAGGTACCGTTCGTTGGTTCCAGAAGTAGAAAACATAGGTACGTCGAAGATATAAGTTTAAGTGAGTCGTGAATTCCGATACGAAGCCCTTGCAAGTCTTATAATGGTGGTAACACGATACAACTGCCTTCGGGCGACTGCGTCGTACGCGCAAAAGCTGCACATTTCACATGCCGACGAACATTTTGGATTGCACCAAGTGATACTGTACAACACACTCTGTAAGCAAATACTGCGAAGGTGGGAATCTCGTCGCATACCGATCCTGTGAGAAACCAAGGTGTAAGAGCAGGTCAGGGCGTATGCGAACCCACCCTGTCTTACAGCACTTGTGGTTGTAGTTGGTGGACGGTGGTGGAAGAAGAAGTAGAAGTATTATCAGTTCATGTTGTATATTTAACTGAAGTTACGTTTTAGTTACTTTGTAGGGATCCGGCCGAGTGGCTAGAACCGAACTGTCGAGTGAAGTTTAGGTGCGCTTGTGCTACAACTGCTGCACAATGCAATGTCAGCAACACTTTGTTGTTTGTTGGACCGTACCTACTCGCTGAATGAGCATAAAAAGAGTGTGCAAGAAATAGTTAAACAGTTAGATATCAGTACACCGTCTGAATGATACGCTGTGATATGCTGATACAGTTCAAAAGTGGCCGGATAGTTGACACCGGGTCTTTTCAAGTTACAAGAATTTCAAATAAATGCTGATTATAAAGTAAGTTATAAGCGTTACCTACTCCTTTACGCTGCGTTGACAGTTTAATGTTAATGATGAAAGTATTTAGTGCGCATCGCGCAAAGAGCCCTAGGATCGAAGCAAAGCGCTGCCAAACCTAACTAAAACAGAAGGTGCAGTAGGTTGAGTTTCAATTGTTTCATAGTTAAAATATCCTTACACCTTTTCAAGCAGCAGTTAAGTACACCCTTTCAAGTTAAGTTAAGAGTTACTGAACTTTTCATGTACCTACACATGTAAAGTTCAGTAAAAAAGTTTTAGTAGGTGCTAGAGGCTTTCCTCTAAGTTACAAGTTAGTTTGACCTAGTGGTTCCTACAGTACAATACAAATTAATATTTATGTAAGTAGCAATTTTTCAAAGTTCTAGTTAAGGTTACATAGAGACGTTCCTCTGACCTTAGTTAGTTTGTGTACTTACAATAGTACAGTAGGTACAGTTAAAGTTAAAACTACAAAATGTTTAATAATACTCGTAGTTTAGCTACGACGTTGGTATAAGCAGCAAAAAGTACCTTAGTTAGTTTAGTGTAAAAGTCCTACTAATATTATATTTGCGAAAGTTTGTAAGTGTGGATGGATGGATGGATGTTGGTTACTCTTTCACGCTGAAACGGCTGAACGGATTTGGTTGAAATTTGGAATAGAGATCTAATAGCTTAGACATCAGAATAACACACTTAGGAGCAACGTAAAGCATAAATCCTTTTTCTGTAGTCCACGCGGATGAAGTCGCGGGCAAAAGCTAGTTAGTAAGGTAAATAAGGTAAAAAGTTACTGCTGCCCATCAGTAGTGGATGCTGCGGCGCGTCTATCGTGTCTTCATGTCGCCGCCAGTAAGTTATGTAGTTGTATGCACAGCAGTCTAACATCATCGTGTTAGTGCAAGTCGATGACGTCGACCACGATCAGTTATATCTAGATGTGTTCGATGTTACTTGCGAGCCGGCAAAACGTCTCCGTCTACTCGTTGGGTACACTCCCAGGTTGCAAGACAGCGGGTGGACCCTGATGTAGTTAAGTTCTCCTTTGGCTTTTTGTCCACCAGTAGTTGTGAGGTCGCTTCCTTCAATAGTAGTAACTAAGTAGTAGGTATGTGGCAAAGTATTGTCCACTAGTTACGAACGTATGCTGTCTCAGCGAAGTGAAGTTGTGAGCAGTTTGCTCTCTGTTGTGGCCCAGTATCCGCCAGTTAGTAGAGGTAGCTTGCGAAGGTCTTCTCTCTCCACCAACCAAGTTAAGTAGGTAAAGTTATGAGCGTTTGCTCAGTTAGTTCTTCCTCCGGCAGTCCGGCGGCTCCGGCCTCCTTCTTGGTGAGCAGTTTGCTCCTTTTCCAGTATTTCAGCTCAGTTGCACATCAGTAAAGTTCTGTCCAGTTCAGTAAGGCCGTAAGTAGTAAGCCGAGTGGTTGGCGAAACGTCTTCCCCCTGAAGTTCCCGTTGACTCACTTCGCATACCAATGTTCGCGCTTATCGTCACGTTGTTGCGACGCAAGTTGGTTGGTGACCTCATTTCACCCGGGCAGCTCCGCAGCGGCGATCCGTTGAATTGGCACACACTTTTGAGTTGATTCCACCACCGTCTAAGTTGCGATGTCTGTTCATGAAGCGGCGCCGTGTCTCCAACGGCGCTGGTGTTGTGGATGCCCAGGATCAACCGAGATCGATCTCCGGACATCGACCGTACACAAGGCATGAGCATGAGCACCAGAACGAGGGCGATAAATGCGGGTTTTCCACGCGTTTTCATACAAGTTGCTGGGAGTAAATATTTATTATTGTTTTGAGGAACTAGCCCAGCAGTGGGAGTGGAGTGGGCACACAACATAAGCTGTCACATTGCCAGTAAGTATTTGCAACAACCTACACCAGGCACGTATCCAGACTTTTGGTTCGGGGGGGGACAAACATTGAAACAACCATGTGAACTGTGTGAAAATCGCTGTAATCACTGTACTATACTATAATTATATAAGTATTTTTCTGTTTCCGCTGGCAGCCATTACGTCTAGTACCATATCAGGATCTGGCGCCAAAGCGGAATGAATAGACAATAGAGCGAGACCAGTAAGCCTCTCGCCTGCCATTCTATTCCTTAGGAAGGATTTTATTCTCTTTAGGCATGAAAATGACCGCTCCACAGATGCCGTTGAAACCAGAAGGGTGGCCAGAATATGTATTAGCCTGATAATGGTTGGAAAGAAAACTTTGTCACACGTGTCTAAAATTTCCATAATTTCGACTGGTTTCTTATCTGTGTTTTTCCACTTGGCACACCACATACTGTACTCTGCTTTTATTAGTGATTCTCCAACACTTTCTTCCCAATAAATTTTCATATTTTCTAATTCACTTATCTTCCTCTCGTCCACATTTTTCGGAAGAATAATTTCTAAAGAAGAAAGCAGCTCTTTGATTCGCAAATCTATCATTCATGCCAGATATCAAATCGTCCAAGCACGGTATAAAAATAGTTCTTCTGAAGTATTCTTCAGCAGTATCGCTGGGAGGGTTGCTTCGTGCAGTTTGGTGGGCAGTAACTCGAGGACGCTGAATTTCTATTTGCAAGACATCTATCTATATTTTTATTTTACCTACTTATTGAAAGAACACGCAAGCGAATAAATAAACAGATGGCTTAAAACTTTTTTTTTTCAGTCAGATTTCGGGGGGGGATAAATCCCAACTATCCCCCCCTCTGTATACGTGCCTGACCTACACCTACAAGTGATCGTCTTTTTACCCGACTACGCGAACCAAAAAGGAGGGTTATGATTTTAGCAGCGTATGTATGTATGTATGTGGGTATGTATGTGGGTATGTATGTGGGTATGTATGTGTGTACCTCGTTTGTGTGTTCATCTGTTCCATCGCAGAGCCTAAACCACTCGGCCGATATCAATAAATGAGGTGTCGTTGGATTTGTCTCAATCACCCAGGTAACATAGAATAGTTTAATTTTGAAAAAAACCAAGATGGCGGCTGTGCTGCGCCCTAAAGTGGTGGACCTAAAAATAAAAATTATTGGATACCATCGTCATGGGTATCAAATAAAAGCGCTTTAAAAAAATGTAAAACACATGTAGCGTCAACGTAACGAAAAGAACAAAAAGTACTAAAATGAGTTTTTTTGCCCTACTTGGTTCTATTCTGGGTGATCGTCCAAAATTACTTACTAAAAAGCTCAAAATAAAAATAGAAGTTAAAAACTAAAACCCGACTACTAAAAGGCTTAAAACAAGAACTACTTATCCTTAAAATAGACTCATAGATTCGAGTAATTAATCGTAGTCGGAGGACACCACATTCGCATTTGATAAACCGATGGCCTCCGCCTTTTATATGTATGTAGTATGTAGGTACACATTTAAGTATATTTTTCTTAACGATCGTCTTTTGTTTTATTGTATGTTTTTCATTAGCACTCACCGGTGCGCTCTACAGTTAAGTGCCGTACTTTTTTATTATCCTGCAATTATTTTATCTTTTACGTATTGAGATATTTTCTTCAGCTGGTGATCTTTTATTTGGCTCAACCACAAGTCTCAACGAAAGTAGTCCTACATACTTACCTAATGCGCCTAGGTATTCACACCCCTTCTTTGTCACCCCTAGGCTTTGCACGTTGGCTTTTTAATCAAGCACAGGGACCTTTAGCGCGAATAACTACTAAATTAAAAATTTAAAACACCTCCGGCATTTTACATTCAAATAAGCATATCTCATAAACGGCTGACGTAACTGATTTTGATAAAACATTATCTAAGAACACTCGCTAGAATACCTGCTTTCAATTTTTTTTTAAACGCATCCAAATCGGTTTACCCGTTTAAGAGCTACCAACGGTGCCACAGACAGACATACACAACCTCACCCTCACACACCCTCCCTCTCACACACACACACACACACTCGCACACACACACATAGTGGTCAAACAAACAACCCTCTTTTTGATCGGGGGTTAAAAAAGGCGCTGTGTGAGAGTGTCGCGTCACGCCGTCACGCGGAGTGATACGGGAAAATGTTTTGAAAGGTGAGGTGTTTTCTTATACAGAGTGTAAAATTTTAAAACGTGAACCGAACTGCAGCACTGACGACCGCCAACGCGACGCTTAGTTGAGTCACAAGTTGAGTGCTGGTTGATAATGTTGAGAGGTTCGTTCGAAACAATGTGTAGGTAATTGTTAGAGAGCTGGTGACCAATCGAGACATTTTTTCGTACAAGGCTAGGAGTTGGTAGGCTGATAGAGTAGACTTCGCTGAGTCAAGGAAAAATATTTTTTTGCCACGGTCGCGGTTGAAAGTTAGATTTTTTCGACTTTGAAAGTTTAAATGTATGGGTTCAGTATATTTTTTTTGTCGTACAAGGCTAGAAACTTCTAGTTTAGTTGTTGAGACTCCGTTGAACAAGAAAATATTTGTTTTTTTGGCCGAGCGTGGTTGAAAGTTTGAGTTTTATAACCCAAAAATTCACACTTTCTAGGTTATAAAAAACAATATTTCTACCGCATTTGGCTAGTAATAAATAGTGATTTCGTGATCAGCGGAGACTAAAAAGGCAGCCTAAAAACTCTCAGCCTTGTAGAAAAAAAAGAAATGACTCAACCCATACATTTAAACTTTCAAAGTCGAAAAAATCTAACTTTCAACCGCGACCGGACCAAAAAAATATTTTTCCCAGACTCAGCGAAGTCTACTCTATCAGCCTACTAACTCCCAGCCTTGTACGAAAAAATATCTCGATTGATCACCAGCTCTCCAACTATAAGTAGTTTTGTTCTAAGTTCTCGACGTTTGCTCTATCGCTCTAACTATGGCCCATTTTCAGCTAACATTTAAAAGCTGAATTTAAAGCACTTCATAGATGGCGCTTGCAGGCGTGGCTATAGAAGAAAATTTATAGAAATTAATTAATCGTTATAAGCGCAATGTTTCGTCCCGGTTCTTCTATAGCCTGCCTATGTCACCAATAATTATACTCTTTAAATATCATACTGAGGAATAAAATTATGCTTTCCTGTGTAAATAAAACAAATGGCGTAATCGAAAATTTTACCCTCTGATTTCAAACTGCAATATGTTAGCTTTTGCGACATATTATTATATTATTACACATATATCGAAGTTATTTCGCACCGCGAAAGAAGTCGCAGTGTGCAGTGCAGTGCATCATAGACGGGCCGCGGGCGTATTTCCAATTTCATAAGAGATGTTTTGTGGGCCCCACCATACAAAATTCGGTCCATTTTCAAAATTATTCTTAGGAATAGCGCTTATCTCGCGATTGAAAAATTGGACCAGGGGATCTACCGGCTAAGACGAAGCCGATATTACCATTTAGAAGTTCGATTTTTGATAAATGTACTGCCACCCAGTTAATTTTACTGCCAACCAGTAAATTTTTCATAAATCAAACTTCGATTTTCGCCAATGGTTCGTTTTAGCCGGTAGACCCCCAGGGTAGTTAGTGAATGGCGGCATTTTAGGTCACCATTCACTGACTGCTCTAGTCCACCGACCGTAGTCCCGCCTGGCCAGATGCCCTACCCATCTCCACTTTAGTCATTTATGTACATGTCGCAGGGATATTGTCAAACCAGTGATATTATAATTACCCTAGTGAAATTACAATTACCCGGATTATTGTCAACCACCACCATTTCTCACAATATCACGAGCTTATTTCAGTGAAATTTTAATTTCACTAGACTCACGCAGTGATATTGCAAGGCAGCAATAAGTTGACAATTTCACTGCCGTTAGATTGTCAGACGGTCGATGATTGGTCCGTTTTTTAAATTGACAATTTTGAAATCATAGAGTTACAAAATAATAGACAGGTTTCTGGAAATCACAAGCTTTATTGCAAGGATGTCTAATATCGCAGTATTATCTTAATGTAACTCACAATAAGTTAGATTGGTTTCTAGGGTTCCGTACCCGAACTCTCTGTCTGTATTTCCTACCCTTATCTTTGGTACCGTAATAGGTAGCCAGTTGACATTTTGACAGAATATTTTTCATGGGGGACACTACAAATTAGATATTAATAACAAAATAAGGGGTGTCCCCATAGAACAAACGTGATTTTATACTTTATTCTCTATCACAAAAACGGTAATACTACAAGCATCAAACTTGGTGTAGATCTAGAGCTTTATAGTATAACAACAAATAATAAAAAACAGCCAAGTGCGAGTCGGACTTATGCATGAGCGTACACACAACCATAATATTATATTTTTAATTGTATGGCGGTATGGAACCCTCAGTGCGCGAGTCCGACTAGCATTCGGCAGATTTTTTGTTTTATCAGTCTGGTCACTGTAATATTTTCTTAGCTCTATGTTGAATTCCTAAGCAAATGGCGGTTAAAGAAGAGTTGACCAATCAAAACGCACGATGTCCCCCACTACAAACTTGACTCATAATATACCTAGGGTTATTATAAAATCACTACAGCGTTCCCGTGAAATTACAATAACACTTAAATAAGTCCGTGAAATTGTAAGAAATGGAGGCGATTGACAATAATCCGGGTAATTGTAATTTTACTAGGGTAATTTATAATATCACTGGTTTGACAATATCCCTGCGACATACACAACTCTCACAAGTGATTGTAAAATTATAATAGAAATGCTTTTGCCAAAGTGGCGATAACCGGCGTCCATGGCAAGCTGCGCGAGCACCTTGTCTCTATATTGCCGAAATTTTAACTTGCTCATAAAAACAGACGTTATAGAATAAAGGCAGGACAACTCTGGCCTTGCTTGGCAAACCGACCACTAAAGTTCTAAGTATTTTATAAAAGAGAAGATAAGATAAGATAAAAAGTATTTATTTAAAAACCACATAAATTATACAGATACTTACAGTTTCAGTGATTGTTTAAATAATAATGGTTAGAGTAGCCTAATCTAAGCAAAAGACAATAGTATAAATTCAAAGCTTTTTTATTTCATGTAAAAGTAAGAGGTACATACGAAAGCACGTCAGACTGTACACTTTTGTTGTAAAGTCGCCCATAACGTTACTGAGTATAGTGCTAGCGTGTAAGGGTACACACACGTTCGTGTACACACGACAGCACGTCAGACTGTACATTTTTGTTGAAAACTCGCCCGTAACGTAACCGAGTATAGTGCTAGCGTGTAAGGGTCGACGTGCTGTCATGTGTACCTAGGCTTTGCTTAGCTGGACAAAAGGCCTCCTCTCAGAGAGAGAGAGATCCCTTCCACTCGATTTCTTGCTATGTATGTACCAATCAAGGGGGATATTATCGTTCTTGGTAACCTACCTACCTATTACCTATCTAGGTACTATGTAGGTAAGTTATTCTGAGCGCCACCGGTTTAGCCCGCCATCTGCGCTGTGTAAGAAAACACCAGTTGTTCCAAATTCAAAACCAACCAATCCAGCGCCAAATGTCGTTACAAAAACGTCAAGAGCCCTCATTTTATCATCGTTAGGGCTTCTTACCTGCGCCCGCGCCGCACGCGCGCCCATTAGAGATCCTTCGTGCAGAGCTTGCATGGCTTGCACTTCGATAACAATAACAAACAATGTGTATTTTCTTGGGGTTTCGTACCCAAAGGATAAAGGACCCTATTACTAAGACTCCACTGTCCGTCCGTCCATCTGACTGTCCGTCTGTCACCAGGCTGAGATACAGCCGTGATGAACCGTGATAGTTAGACAGTTGAAATTTTCACTGATGATGTATTTCTGTTGCCGCTATAACAACAAATATTAAAAAACAGAATAAAATAAATATTTAAGGGGGCTCCCATACAACAAACGTGATTTTTTGCCGTTTTATAGATAATGGTACAGAACCCTTCGTGCGCGAGTCCGACTCGCACTTGGCTGGTTTTCTTACAATCTTTCTTCTTATTTTCGTGTCATTTCTCAAAAAATGTTGACGACGCTAAATTAATGTGGCAAACTGGCAAGCTTTTCCAAACAGGTACGTACGTTAGGTACTGTTTATTTCACCAAATTCGTTGGCCCAAATTGAAACTTTCAGTGAAAATAATTACTTTCTAAGGCCCGTAAGATCAATCACACTTTAAACCAAAAAGGCCAGTTTAAACCCTACCTGTCGATTAACTTTCATACAAAATGCGAGGTTTAATCTATGGATTGAGTTTAAACTGTGTGATGATTGATCTTACGGGCCTAAATGTGTTAGGTACGGAACCTACTATACCTACTCATTTGCCTACCTGAAGGCACAGATAGGATAGAAAAACAGTCTAGGTATTACCTAAAGGGGAGAAAATAAAGTAGTAGATTGATCCCGTCAGCGTAGCGAGGGATTCTAAAGTAGAATCCCGACAGCAAGGGATTCAATGTACTCACTCGAGCTCAAAATTGTTTTTCTCCCCATGTTAAACTTTTTATCACCTTAGTAGAAAATAAGTGAGTGGAACTTATAATTATTTAGCGTTCTCACTACTTGAGGAAGAAACATAGCTAGATTTTATCAAATCGTTATATTATAGCCGATAATGACATATTAAAATTAAAAATTAAAATGTCGGGGTTATCTTTATGTTTTTATTTTAGTAGTCATACACACTAACAATTCCGCGTTATTGCCCTTCTATTCTGTCGTACACACACGACAGCACGTCATTAAAGTCGCCTGCAACGTAACCGAGTAGAGTGCTAGCGTGTAAGGGTCGACGTGCTGTCGTGTGTACGTACCTAACCTGCTTTGCCAAGTCGTTCATCAGCACATGAGTGAAATGTATTTTTTCACCTTTCATCGGCAAGTTAAAGTAATTTTGATTATGTCGCACACACATGGGATTGATCGAAAGCTGCTCCGCGCCAAACCTGTTGGGGAGAACAAGCTCCGGAACTTTAGGTACAGTCAGCCACACCCCTTTTTGTTCGGTTGGATTGGCGCCCTTATGCTGCGCGTAGTAAGAGCTGCCATTGGGTAATCTGTGACTGTGGCCGATTGTACCAGAGCACCTTAATTTTGGATTTAGACGTGAAAAGTGAATTACCTACAAACTAGGTAGGCTCTGGTGTCGGATGGAAATCGGCTTGACAATTTCAAAACCCAACAAGGGGCACCTAAGTAAGATCACCTAGCTAAGATAACTACTAAATTAAAATGTTAAAATACCCACGACGACAGTTTAGCTTCACATTAGCATATAGCAATTATCTCATAAACGGCTGAACCGATTTTGATAAAACATATTTAACAACACTCGCTATAATACCTACTATTAAATAAAAATAAGTTATAAACAAAGTATCGAGTTACTTACACGAAAAGTCGTAAAACAAAAGTTGTTGGAAATCACATTTACTTAGGAGTTGACGTGTTTCAGGAATAGGTAGGTAAAATTACCCTGTATTTGAATAAACATTACAACTTCGTCAATATTGACAAGATAGCGTCAATGATAGATAGAGGGGGTCTTTCTTTACCACCTGGGGGGTTACCCTTGACGCTAATGCGATCAAATTGAAAAAGTTTTAAAATTAATTTCTCTTTGAATTCGCATAGTAATGCTTTGATTTCAAATACTTTGTAATGTTTATTCAAAGGTAAGGCTGTTTTATTCAATAAAAACACAAAATGCGTCTTAATTTGTAAAATATTAAATTTTGTAAATTGCGCCATATTGCGGCCGTATTGGAAAAATGCGTCAAGGGTAGAGGGGCTGGAAAGGAAACCAAAGCGGAAACCTACAACAGGTTCGATCCTGCGTCCGCCCGGTGCACATAGGGCCCGATGGCCAGTTTACGATGACAAAAATGCAATTTAAGTACGAGAATAATTTTTTTGACTGGTGTTACTGTAAATCAACTAGTAGAGGCTTATAGTTGAAAAATTATGTTCTTTTCTTCTTCTTTGCGTGCCGTCTCCTATCGGAGGTTGGCGATCAGTTTGGCTATCTCGTCCTTCGAAGCCGCCAAACGAAACAATGAGCCGGTGCTCTGCCCGAACCATTCGCGCAGATTTTGGATCCATGATATCCTGGGTCTACCAGGTCTCCTTTTGCCTGGTATCTTGCCTTGTATGATCAGTTGAAGGAGGCTGTATTTATTGTTATTATTTCTAATTATGTGGCCGAAGTACTCTAGCTTCCTCTTTTGGATGGTCTTCAGGATCTCTACTTTCTTCCTCATTCTCTGCAGCACTGTGGTGTTACGGACCTTCTGGGTCCAGGAGATTTTAAGCATCCGCCTGTACACCCACATCTCAAAGGCTTCTAAGCGTTTGGCCATGTTTTTGGTGAGTGTCCAGGCCTCCGCACCATAGAGAAGTACCGGGAAGACGTAGCACCTTGCTATCCTCGTGCGTAGAGCAATGCTCAGGTTACGGTTGCAGAGGATCTTTTCCATTTTTCGGTATGTTCTTTAGTTAAATTTAAAAAAAAATAACAAAAGAACAAATTTTTATTTCAAGTAATACAAGTGGTAAGTAATTTTGTATCATAGATTTTTATAACATCTAAGAAATTAGGCGGACTTTTTATTGTGCAAACAGTTAGTATTTAACAACATTACTACACCTAAAACGAATTCTTTATAAAATAAATAATTTGAACTAGTACCTATTAAAATCAAACTTCTGCAAAATGGGGTCAGGGCGATTACCTGGAAAGAAGTGTCTCGCGTTAATAAAGGGAGAAATATGTGGAGTTAATTGATTTCTGGTTGCTTGCATTCCTCAAGGGTTGCAGTCTATAAGGAATTATAAAATGTAACGGTACTCGATGGAACTTTTTTTGAATCTCTGAAAAATAACTAATTTTATTTTTATTTTTGTGAACAAAGTCCTCTTTGCTTAGCTGTTGTACTGTTTGATTTAATAAGAAAATGGACATATAAAAGAATTAAAATTTGAAGGTACATACCTGACGATTCTCTCCATGTCAAAAACTTCACAACTTTTAAGTACTGGACGAAAAAACAGACCTAGTTTCTTCTTAAAGATCTATGTTTGCGGCGCGAAAACAATAGAGATAAGGCAATCAATTACGGGCTATTGAGTTAATTTCTGGGTTTTTTTTCAACAACAAAGCTTCTCGGTATCTTATTTTTTGTGTTCGGAATCTTGATAAGTAGCATTTCTCCATGGGCTTCAATATCTTTTAAAGCAGTCTTTCCCAACGTGGGCGATAACGCCCCCTTGTGGGCGCTGCAGGCCTAAAGGGGGGCAGTAAGAGACCCAGAAAAAAAAAAGATACTCTGTCCGAATACTATAAAGTTGCGTTTCAATAATCAGTTATAAGTACTTAGCGGTTTTTAAGTATGTTTAAAAAGGGGGGCGTTAAAAAATAATTTATTCCTAAAGTGGGCAGTAGACAAAAAAAAGTTGGGAACCCCTGTTTTAAAGTAATATTGGCTAACTCCTCTCTGCGGCAAGCTCCAACAACGCCAAAAATCAGAGCATCCTACAAAAAAAGGGATTAGATTAATTTTTTTTAAAATAATGTTTGACTGTGTTTGCGATTTTTTAAACTGAATACTAAAGAAAAATATAAGTACTTATTATTAATAAATTACCTTTGTGGCTAAATAACGATCACCGGGAGCTTCGTTCAAAAACCTTTCCACTTCATTCCATGTTAATATTTTCGACTTTTTACTTATAAAACCGTCTGATTGTCGTTTTAATTAAGAAAGCATTTAATTTTGGGTATTCACTTATATCCACGATGTTCCTTATTTTCAACATACTTTTTATCATCGAAAACCTCGACCATAACGTAGGTTTTAATTTTGCTGAGAGTTCGGAGAAGTATGCCAACATAACATTTTCTGAAAAACTATTGCTTTTTTCTCTTCTCTCCACGCAATAAATTCGTCGTATGTAGCTAAGTAGCGACTTTTTGACTTTTCCGGTAAAATGTTCTCCGAAGCATTTTGTGCAATTATACTGAGTTCCGGTGGTGTTAATTCAAAAAAACTAGGGTCGAAATTACTCATTTTGTGCAACAAACAACAAAACTCGCAAAGAAAATTTCTGAAAAATGGCGCCAACCGTAGAATAGAATAGTGAATAGTGAATAGTGAATAGTGCTTTATTGCCAAAAATAAATAATCTAGATTGTTTTAAAATTAAACATTACACACAGTAGATTTTAAAATATACAAAAAAAGATAAAGATAGTAGAATTAAGGTTCGATGATTTGGCAATGGGTCCCAAGCTCAGCATTTGTCGTCGGAAACATATTAAGTAGGTACTTATTATGTTTTGTGAAGCAGAGTTATTATTTTCTTCACCCATTCTGGTAGGCAAAGGGAACTATGCCCATACAGCCAAGTCTTCAGTAGAAGTTTTTTATTGATATGAAATGAAAATTAAATTTAATGAGATGAAATAGGTATAATGAAACCTAACCAAACTCATTCAATCAAATAATTAAATCTGATATTGAAACAAATTAGTACCTAGCTTATTTTTAGAAATATACGTATTTGCATGAATCATAAAAACTTCTATGATTTTTTTTAGTATAAACTTCATCGTTGGTTTTTCTTTTTAATAGACATTATTTTGACAGTTGGGAAAGAGAACGCACGAGTTCGGGAAAGGTAAAAAAAAAGCACGAGTGTGTAATAATACTAATAATAGCCCACATCCCGAACGCTATACGTCCCTGCAATACGCCACTTTTTGAGCAACTGTATTAAAAAACATTTTTTAATACAGTTGCTCAAAAAGTGGCGTATTGCAGGGACGTATAGCGTTCGGGATGTGGGCTATTACACACTCGTGCTTTTTTTTTACCTTTCCCGCACTCGTGCGTTCTCTTTCCCAACTGTCAAAATAATGTCTATTAAAAAGAAAAACCAACCATGAAGTTTTTACTAAAAAAGTTTTTATGATTCATGCAAATACGTATATTTCTAAAAAGAAGCTACTAATTTGTTTCAATATCAGATTAAATGATTTGATTGAATGAGTTTGGTTAGGTTTCATTTCATTAAATTTAATTTTCATTTCATATCACTAAAAAACTTCTACTGAAGACTTGGCTGTATGGGCATAGTTGCCTTTGCCTACCAGAATGGGTGAAGAAAAAAAAACTCTGCTTATATTCTACGGTTGGCGCCATTTTGATTTTTCAGAAATTTTCTTTTCTTTAGTTGTTTGTTGCACAAAATGAGTAATTTCGACCCTAGTTTTTTTTTATTAACACCACCGGAACTCAGTATAATTGCACAAAATGCTTCGGAGAACATTTTACCGGAAAAGTCAAAAATGTTAAGTTAGTTGAGTTTATTGTGTTTTTATTATTTTATGAAATTGCTTCATTTTTTCGCAACTGTATTAAAAATAGTCGTTCAGTACACGTGCGGAACCGTCATTGCAACTTGTTCCGACTGTCAACCCTCGCCTTCGGCTGCGCCTCGGCTCGGGTAGCCATTTGTCGGAACTCTTTGCAATGACAGCCTTTCCACACTTGTAATGAAATATACTATTACACGGCAGTACGGAACCCTTAGTGCGCGATCCCGACTCGCACTTTGCCGGTTTTTTTTATTTGAAATCGGGACAGTCTACCTACCTACTACATAGTTTCGTTCGACCTCGTCGGTGCACGTTTCATATAACTGACATAAATATTTTATTATTGTCATAATTATTTATTCGATATAGATTGCGTAGTCGATTTGACATGAGGTTACAAAAAAGGTTTGTTTACAAACCGACCTATCAATGAACATCGAATTGTCATAATAAAATATTTATGTTAGTTATATGAAACGCGGGCCAGATTAATATTAATCATGCATCTGTGACTCTCTGACGGAGACAGTACAATAAAATACTTAGGTATAACCCGTGTCATTAAAGAAAACATTTAGGATGGACTTCAAAACACTCGCCCAATACCTACTGTCAAAGCGAGACAACGCTCCTAAATGTTTTCTTTAATGACACGGGTTATAAGTACCTACTTAGTCGTACTATGGGAAACCAAACCGTTTCACCGAGCTGTCTCCGGCAAAAATCAGCAGCGCCCTGTACCGTACCTGTACCTACTTATATCGATAATCGGGCGAGATCGCGGCGACACCTGCGCCCGCGCACCTGCTGCCTTTGATTCGCCAAAACGACCGGCGCGCGCGCACCTGCCCTCTATTACTACTGGCAAGGGAGATGAGCAGGGTGAGTCGAGGATTTACAATAAATTTAGTAAAAAATACCTACCTACAAATCGCAATCGACTTCCATTCGACACATTTCACATTTCCATTCGAGACTTTCACATTTTCCGGTGCTTAATCATAGCCGCAGAGACATGCATGGTAGGAAATAAGGATTTAAAAAGCAGCGTGTCGGAAGAGTGAAGTAAATGGGAAACAATGAAACAATACCGATTCGCTCGGAGCCTGTTTATTATTCGGACATAGTCCGTCGCCATGGCGACGCACGCCATAGAGAACACCAATAGAGTAAATACACACCATTCCTTCACCACTATTACGAAATTATTACAAAATTACACTTTACACCTCTTCGAGTTATTTATTATCGCCGCCCGGCGGCCTGAAATGGAGCCGCCAGCGGTAGCAGGCGCACGCCACTCGCGCACCTTCTCCTACCGCTCTTCTTCGCCTACTCCACCTCTCGCGCCCGTCGCGCGCTCGCCGTTTGCCGGGCAACCTCCAACGCCTTGCCAAAAGTCAGGGTAGCTGCATCCAGGGCCCTTAGCCTATAACACAATGGTGCCAAAATGGGCTGTCAGGTGACGACTTCAATTAGGTACGATTTGCTAACGCTGTCTGTCCTTTTAATGTTTTTGTAGTACAGCAAAGAATATTTTGATTCTAATTCTAGAGGATTAGTTCTCTGGTTGAAGGAGAAAAACGAGGAGAGCCCGGTTTTGTCCTTCTGCCGGGACGCCATTGACCCGCCATTGCGTTACAGGCTAAGGGCCCAGTTCGAAAACACGATCCCATCCTCGTCGCCAATGAAGTAAATGGGAAACAATGAAACAATACCGATGCGCTCGGAGCCTGTTATTACTGCAGCTGGGCTAGCATGAAAACGGTTTAGAGCTCCCTTTATCTTCCACGAACTGTCACCTTTTCTAGTATACATAGTATAGACTATCACCGCGGGCGTTATTTTTTTTTTATTTGTCATATCTACTTGTGCGAGCATGAGCGAAGGTTAACTCGATAGAGTTGCCATTGTGTTTGCTCGATATAGGTCGATACATAGCTGTCAGCGTATCTTGTAGGTACATAAGGCTCATTTGTGGGTTTAATTTGACGTTTAATGAAGATATGGCTCGATAGCCTAAACCCCCCCTTGGCTAATGGGTTTAGAAGGTGTTAGGGCGATTGAGGGATATGTTTTGACTACTTTTCATTGTTTTGTTAGGTATGAAATTACTTTTGGATTTTAAAGTACCGTACGTACATATAAGACTCACAAGACACCAAAAACTTAGACGTTTGTATGATGATGATGATGATTGTGATGACCATGGTGGTGATGATGATGATGATGATAATTTGTGATGACCATGGTGATGATGATGATAATTTTATTGTGATGACCATGGTGTGATGATGATGATGACCATGGTGATAATGATAATTGTAATGACCATGGTGATGATGATGCTGATGATAATGAAGATGACCATGATGTGATGACGATGATGATGACCATGGTGATGATGATGATGATGACCATGATGATGATGATAATGAAGATGACCATGGTGATGATGATGATAATGATGATGATGCTCCGATGGGCTCGTCTCCACTCGGCTCATATTCGCTCGGTTCGGCCCTACCCGACTCCGTTAAGGCTCCTCTACACATTGGGCCAAGCCCATGTTGGTGATCACCAACAATCACCAATGCACGCCAGTATGGAAAATCGCCCGCCAACATAAACGAATCTCCCATGTACACATTGGCGTTCACGTCTATTGGACCATGTTGGCCCAATGAGTAGAGGAGCACTTTGCTCGTTTGCGCTTTGCTCTTGTCAAAAAACGCAAACTTGTAAACCACAGACTCAAAAAGAACGGACTAACCCCATTAAAAAAAAACTGTAACCCACCAAGATATAGCTGTATCGAGCCTATGTACTTCTAGCGTATGGACTTGTATCGAGGAATACCTACAGGGCGTCCCACGGCCATGCCACATGGAGGGAAAGTACCTTAAATAGGTATTGTAGATGGAACATTTTACTGAAAGAAGACTTTATTTTAAATTAAAAAACAATTTAAACAGCATTCATGGATATTGAAATAATTACATGGTTGAACCGGGAATCGAACCCGTTACTTGAGAAAAAATATTACCCTGTAGTTTTATCACACCGATCGAAAGGCTTCATGATAAGGAATATTTTTTGCTAAATAACATAGTGTCAGAAAGGGAGACCATGAATTTTAACATTTTTAATACAACATTAATCTATTTATCAATGAAAATCACAGTAACAAAAGATTAAAAGTAGGAAAATGAAACACATTTTTGAATTATTTCTTTATACCTAATAAGCCAGCCGCATTGCGATGGACCAAATTTTACGCGTCTTTCGGCTCAGGATACGGCTCGATTTGTTGCATACAACCAAGTAAGTAAATGTTAAAATTCATGGTCTTCCTCTTATTTCTGACACTATGTTATTAATTAAGCAAAAAATAATCCTTATGATGAAGCCTTTCGATCTGTATGATAA
This sequence comes from Zelleria hepariella, assembly GCA_949319315.1. NCBI lineage: Eukaryota > Metazoa > Arthropoda > Insecta > Lepidoptera > Yponomeutidae > Zelleria > Zelleria hepariella. The sequence goes on from OX439379.1 coordinate 11,771,155, forward strand.
AGCTACAGGGTAATTATTTTTCTCATGTGACGGGTTCGATTCCCGGTTCAACCATATAATTATTTAAATATCTATGAATGCAGTTTAAATTGTTTTTTAAATTCAAATAATGTCTTCTTTCAGTAAAATGTTCCATCTACAATATTCAAGGTACTTTCCCTCCATGTGGCATAGCCGTGGGACGCTCTGTATAAGTGTTAGTGCCTCGATATCCCTAACCCAGCCTCATGCTAGCCCAGCTGCTCAAATGAAATAAAAGCTTCATTTTCTTGCCGACCAAATAGATATATTGCAGCCTGAAAATTTACTTCCATAACATATTCTTTTTATTACTTATTATTGTAAACATCAGAACAACAATAATGAGCCGTTTTCAACTGACAGTTAAAAGCTGGGCCCTTAGCCTGTAACACAATGGTGCCAAAATGGGTTGCTAACGCTGTCTGTCCTTTTAATGTTTTTGTAGTACAGCAAAGAATATTTTGATTCTAATTGTAGAGGATTAGTTCTCTGGTTGTAGGAGAAAAACGAGGGGAGCCCGGATTTGTCCTTCTGCCGGGATGCCATTGACCCGCCATCAGGGTTGCCAACTCCATATCTTAGGCGGGTGCTAGATGATATCTTAAATAGTGCTAGATTGTAATAAAAATTGAAAAATAGTGCTAGTTTATTAAGACATGAAAAAAAAATTTAATTAATTGTTAAATTTTTAATCAGCCAGTAATTATAACAATGATTTCAAATTACATCCAGTCATCTTCACTATCATCTGTCTCTACTGCTGTTTTTTTCTGTAATTTTAAACATAATTGAGCAGTTCTCAAATTTTTTACCACACTTTCAAAAGTTCGCTGAAATTAAAAATATCTTTATATGATCCTTTTCTGTATGAATTCCGATTGCTTAACTAATATATTATTGGATTTTTCATAAGAAACTCCAATTTAATGAAGATTTTGGGAAATAAATAATAATTACTAAATAGAGGTAGATTAAGGGTTCCAATTTTGTGACTCCTTCTCTGTATGAAAAATACTATAAAGTCGCAGTTTCTATTATCAGAATGATCTAAATCTAATAGATAATCAACCATTTTAATCATATTTCCTGAAAAAGATCATGAAAACTTGAAAATAGTTTCAGAATCAGGGTTTAGATTATTTTTTGTAACCTTCAACCAAAATTTATGTTAAAGTTTTCAATAACTTCAAAAATAATCATTGTATGAACAAATACTTATTTTTTCCTAATATGTTGAGTATTTCTTTAGTTTCAAAATAAGTTTCATTATCTTAAATTAATAAATTAGTACTTTAAATTGAATTACTAAAAACAAAAGTTTGGGACAGTCACAAAAAAGAAGCCGTTGGTTACAAAAAAGATCTTATAAGGCTCCATCTCTACTACGCAATATATTTTAATCAAAAAGAAAGTAAGTTTAAATAAATGACGGATTCGAAAACACAAACACATTATATTTTAAATATTAGAAAACATTTTACAACTATTATTGTAAAAAAAAAAATATCTTCTTTTTGGACGCGTTTTTAGCAAAAAACGCATCCAAAAAGAAGATATGATTTTTTTTTTCATTGGCGGCGCAAATTATGCCTATATCTGGGCCTTTATCTAGTCGCTTCCTTGCTTTCTTCTGTTTTTTGCTTCTATTTTAGCGCCTTGTTTTTTTTGGCCGATGTTAGAGGCATTTTCTTGAGCTGTTAAAATGTAAGCGTACCTTAATAGTTCAGTTTTTGTGACTCAATATTCCGTCGCATACGTGACCACAGAAAAGTTGCAAAATGGACGGTCACATATAGTGCGGTTACTTTTTCAAAAAAATATTATTGGAACTACAAGACAAGTAACCACTGTTACTATGACTTAATTTAGTGTCAGGTAGTTGAGCATTATGCTACAATAGAAACATGTGACAAATTCTAATCAACTTACCTAGAATCCTGGTCACAAAGTTGAAGTTGCTTAGAGGAGGGTGGACGCGCCGTTATGGCCTTGTCCCAGTGGCAACACTGACACATAAACGAATATTGCGGCTTTCTGTGGCATACTGTAGAGTGGCCAGATTCGAAAAAGTTCTAGTAAAATGGTAATTTTTACCCTCTTGTGGCTCTAAAGTGGGTCACAAAGTCTGAACTCTGGTTTGGAACTTTTTCGGGACACACATAAAATAGATTTTTTCCCTCAGTTACACGAATAAATCCCTTAAAATGCCATTGAAATGTGGATCTTTATACTTCTCAACACGTTTTAAAACCAAAATACGGGGATGGTTTCATAGAACTTTTTAAAAATATTTAAGTTTCAATGAACAATTTGTTAGGTGGGACATTTGACTTTTCATACATTGGGCATTTCCATGGTTAGTAATTAATTGATTTTTAACTAGATATTCAGTCTATTAACATAGTGTCATATTTTTTTCTGATTAATATGATAATTAAAGAAGCATATAAGCACACAAGTATCAGCAATTTTTATATAACAACAAAGTTATACGTCTTCTAACCCACCGGACATGAGTCAAACGTGTTGTGGTAAAAAAAAAGAGAAACGCTCAATTAACTTTTTTGCTTATAGGAATCATCAATTTTGTAAGTTTTCTAATTCAATTAACACTAAATATTAACAATAATTGACAAATTCACAACTAAAAACATTCGATTCGCATCACCCAGTAAACTCAAAACTGACTGACTGCACTGCAAGACAAAGAAAGGATTATCCTATTAGTATTAGAATAAGAGAGACTTATACAGTACAATAGACAATTCATTTCGGGGATTTCCCGGAATGGGCGCGTTCCATTCGTTTCAACGTTCGTTCCGTTCGTTTATTCCTCGCGTGGCTCCGTTTTGTTCTAAGGTGACCACAAAAAAAAACAGAATGATGGCTGGCTGTTAATAGTGCTAGATTTAGTACTAGGTGCTGAATGTTAAATTACAGTGCTAGCATCGCGAAAATAGTGCCAAATCTAGCACCGAAAGTGCTAAGTTGGCAACACTGCCCGCCATTGCTTTACAGGCTAAGGCACAGATTACAAAGGCTAAGGGCCCTGATTTTAAAATGCTCGCTAGATGGCGCAGAAAATACGGCTACTTACAGAGATGGGCGATGAATTTCTGCCTTTTCTGCCCAAACAATTTTAATCGGGCAAAAAGGGTTTAAATCGGGCAGAAATGGATTTTTGCCCATTTCGGCGGGCATAAATAGAAATTCACTACAAATTACTTTTTTGTTTACAAAACCTTATTTGGAAAATATTAAATGACGATAATAGGAAAGAAAATTGGTTGCGGTGTAGTGTTGGGGGCGCTACCGGCGCTATGGGCCGAAAACTTACACAAATAAAATTAATATTAAAATTTTTTGACCGGTTACTGATTGGTTAGATTCTGGAGAGCAAAAAAAGTCCTGTAACTTGATGCCGGGAAACGCACTGTTTTTGAGTTACGTATTTTTTTTTTATCAAAACCTCATTACCCAAAAACGGTACGTACCTACCCAACCGAACCTACGGATCTCGGACCTATTTTTATGGGATTCGGTTGGGTACGGACCTACCCAACCGAATCCCATAAAAAAACACCCCCAACGCGACCCAGTTACTAGTTTCCCGACGCCCGACAGAATAATTTTGAGTTTTTTTTTCAAGATAAAACGATGCGTATTCCAGCACTAAGTGTTCCTAGCGCCTACCCAAGCAATTCCCGTCAAAAAAAGTTTGATTTCACTAAAACAGTAATTTAAAATTTGAAGTACGTACATTATTTAGTCTATATCACTAAACAGCTGACCCTAGACCTCAAGCACAAGATGGACACTCAGGGCGATTCTGTCTAAAACTTATACTAATCTGACAGCACTAAAGTGACAGATAATGTACTAAAGTGACAGATAGCTGTCATCTTTAGTACATTATCTGTCACTTTAGTGCTGTCAGATTAGTATAGTTTTAGACAGAATCGCCCTTACTGCACTGCATACAAAAATATCGAAATATTTTACAGTAAGGGCGATAATGTACTAAAGTGACAGATAGCTGTCATCTTTAGTACATTATCTGTCACTTTAGTGCTGTCAGATTAGTAAGTCCGTCCGCTACAGGATAGGACGTGCGTGTCAGAGTATGATACTTTTATTTAATACCTCTAGGTGTTCGTTATTGGATATCTCTTTCTCTCACTTAGAAGGCATTATCATGCAGGGCTCACGTCAACATCGTCTAGAATTTTTTCCTTTACTTCGTTTTCAACTTTTGTTACTTCTGGCAAACAGAAAAGTAACTTGGAAATTGGAGTGCATGTTTCGTAAAGTTAAAAAATCCTTGTGCATAGTTTTTTTATTGGATTCTAAACGTATTATAGCTTCTGTAATAGGTTCCAGAAACAGGTGGCATTGTTTCAACATTTTACAAAAACCTTCGTCTAGTAGTGCTGATTTATCTTCCGTTGGTAAGTGTGTATCAGTCGTAACCTTTTCGTGGACAGCCAAGGTTTGAAGGGCAACTTTAGTCTTTTGCATACTTTGAAAGCATACCTAAGCAATGACTTCCCCAACAGGTATCACAGGATTCACAGGACATTCCTATGGTATCATCGAATGTCTTTTCACCGAATGTAGTTTCATCGACAACGAATCACCGAATGGTCGGATCATCGATGGTACACTTCATCGAATAGGTCGTTTTATGAAATGCCCTATACCAATATTTAGAGCTAGAGCAGTGGTAGCCCAGTAGGTACCTACTACAACTATCGTTTCACAAGCTGCCACCCGGCAGTACCTATTCAAATGTCCCACCACGCGCGTGCCCACTGCAGATTGGCGTTTTTCGCATTATATACCCGACGTTCAGGTTTCCTCACGATTTTCCCTTCACTACCAAGTATTGTCACTACAAATGTAGGACAGATAGACAGACAGCGAAGGCAGAGTTTGCACTTACTCATCCATCACATCATATAATTTTCAATAAGAGTTATTTTTAAATAATAAAGTAGAACGTTCGATAAAACGAACCTTTCGATGATCCGACCATTCGGTGATTCGTTGTCGATGAAACGATATTCGGTGAAAAGACATTCGATGATACAATAGGAAACCGTCACAGGGTAATTTCAAACTCTCGCCAACATTTTTTCTTTTACAATTTTGTCCAGTCCCTACTTTTTTTTCTCTTTTCTCATTTTAATAATCTTCACATGAGGTTTCATGTTACAAACATTTAAATTAAGTTCGTATTTCACCTTGCTGTAGCTTCTTTTGTTACCGATTATGCACCGAATGTAAGTACAAAATTAATTTCATTTCCGCCCGGCGTTTATTATAAATGCCCGGCGTTTATTGGGCAGAAATGGATTTTAATCCAGCGGTGGATTTTAACCCGGGCATTTACCCATCTCTGGCTACTTATCGGCAGTCAAATAACGCCTTTTCCCACAGATTCACAGATTAGAAAGTACTAATACTAAAGATACACAAACACCACAGATAAGAATCAGGCTTGCCATGTTCAATCGGTAAAAATGCCGTGTCATATATTTGCAATTTTTATTCTTGAAAGCAAAAACGTTAATGGTTTTGGATAAATATAGAATAGGTGAAATTAAGTCATTTCGGATTTCAGTCATTATGGGACAAAGGCAAATTGAAATTCAGTCACAATGAAATCAGGGCGTTTTGAGATTAAGTCCTTACGGGCCGGAGGGGTTATGATGTCGTACCGTCGGCAACACTGGTGAAATTTCAAATGACTGCCGTAAAGTGCCGTATTATGAGCGCCATCATTGGAGAAAAAAATAACTACGTTTTTTTGTCTGAAAACGGGCCATTCTAGTGATTTTTTAAGTTAAAAATATCCCCAAACTAGTGAAAAAGTTTTCTGCAAGGTGGCAACACTGGCAGTTGCTGTCAGTCGGTTTCGTTCGTCGTTCGTTTTCTTAGTCGTCATCTGTGGATTTCATTCACTAATTTTTCGTATCGTCGTGCCGGCCCCTTTTCTTGTTAGTTATTATTTTATTCCCTCTGCGAGTTGGAGAAGGCACGGAGGCGGCGCCGCAGTCGCTCCAGCGTCGTCGGCTCGGCAGAACGAATCGGCCGCATTCGTCGCAGTCCGGCCCTGGCCGCCGCTAGTTAGTTCCACATCAAAACACTTAGCTTATGTTTTTGTGACGTTCAGTGCAACATGAGCTGCCTGGCTTCGCTGGTTGTGGGCGCGGCGGTAGCGCTCACGCTCGCGCACGGTGCAGTCTCCGAGCGGGACGACATAATCGAGCAGGGCCTGTACAGTAAGTCTGACCACACCGTCATATTGGCGAACAGCAACTTCGACAAAAAAGTCTACAACCAAAACCACGGCGTTATCATTCAGTTCTACAACAGCTTCTGTGGCCACTGTAGAGCATTCGCGCCCAGATACAAGGATCTTGCTGCCGAGGTCGTCCCGTGGAAGAATGTGGTGCAACTAGCCGTCATAGACTGCTCTGTGGAGGAGAACACCCAGATCTGTCGCCAGTTTGAGATCATGGCTTACCCCTCGCTGAGATATCTGCATGTTAACTACCAAAAAGCCAATGGCAATACCGGTGACAAACTTGCACCTACTGAAACTGTAGCCCAACTCAAAGCACAGATAATTAGCAAGCTGCAGAGTGAGCAGGCTATGGGCAGACTGAGACAAGCCCCACCACTCGGCATAACTTCTTACAACAGCATTGCAGCTGTCATGGCTGAAGTGCCTCATAATATCATTTACACATTTCTGGTGTTTGAAAATGAAAACTCAACTGTCGGTCCAGAGTTAATACTGGATACGAATGATTATACTAGCGTCGCAGTAAGGAGAGTCCATGAGCATAGTAAGTTAGCAAGTGCAGTGGGATCCACTGTCTTCCCCAGCCTGGTGCATGTGCAGAGAAACCTGGAACTTGCATTACTGACACCAGATATGCCAACCATCAAGACCTTACTCAAAGCCATAAATAACTACCTCAAATCGAAGAATTATGCCTTTCCAATACGAGATACTGGTGTGGACACACCGGATGACAACCCTGACGCCGGGCCCATTCTCCCCGCCGATGTGGTGTACTATTCTGATTTAGAAAAAACAATCAAGACTGCCATAACCACTGAGATCACCAGATATAACACGGTCAATGGAGAGAAGTTACAAGCTTTATTCGACTTCCTAAATGTTCTTGTTAATATTTTCCCATTTAGGGGTAATGGTAGAGAATACTTCATAGAATTAAGAGATACACTGCTTAGAAAGACTGAGTGGAGTGGCAGTGACATCTATGACTTAGTAAAGAAATTAGAAATCAAACATTACCCAGTTTACACAACCAACTTAGAGTACATTGGATGCAAAGGAAGCAATCCCAAGTTCCGTGGCTACTCATGTGGTCTATGGACCTTATTCCACACGCTAACAGTGAATGCAGCCCAACTTCCTGGCAATGAAGGCCCTAAAGTACTACAAGCAATGCATGGTTATATCAAAAACTTCTTCGGTTGCACTGAATGTTCAGAACACTTCCAAGCAATGGCCGCCAGAAACCGAATATTTGATGTCAAAGAAAATGATAAAGCTGTACTGTGGCTGTGGATTTCACACAACGAAGTGAATTTGAGACTAGCTGGCGATGTGACGGAAGATCCTTTTCATCCCAAGCAGCAGTTTCCTAGTGCATCACGGTGCAAAGAGTGCCGTCTGTCCCGCGGAGCGTGGAACCTGCCTGCCGTATACCAGTATCTGCAACGGATGTACGAGAAGGGCAATATCCGGACACGAGCGGCCAGCGGGGCGGCCCACCTGGCCAGCCCTTTCTCCAACCTGGACCTCGGAATGCTAAGCCTGCTGTACATATTATCTTTTGTTCTCCTAATACTAGTTGTTAAATTGTTCCTTACTAAACGTTTCTATAGAAAAAGAGTTTACAGGCATGACGGATGGGGTAAAGTATAGCAAAGGGTTTGTTGTGTCTTTGTAACTTGTCATCTAACAGGAGTGTGTGTGAACGCTTAGTGCTCAGCAGAGCGGTGAAGTGTGGACTTTAGGTGCTGTATGTATGTTTTTTACTGTTTATTATTTACATAAGCAATTAATGCCTTCATTCAGCATTATTTCCAGGATTTTTGGGTACCTAATGCATGCTTTAGTATTTATTCGGTGTGAAATTAGCAAGTATTCGTCATATTCACCTGGGGTCAAAATTATCAAGACATTGATTATTTCGAACCCTTCTGTTTGCCACAAATTATTTCTACTCTAATGTGAGGATTCCCAAATGTTCCTTTACATAGAAATTGACATTTTAACAGACTGCATTACGAAATTTAAATTTTACAATATTCGGTTCGTGAAAAGGAGCTAATGTCTCTCTGCTACCTTTTGTGATGTGTGTGCCTGGTCCACAGAATGACAAAGCAAGATCCTAACTTAATTCTCTCACCCTCATTTTCAACAAGGCTCCCAGAGATGTAGAATCTAGGGTTTTAATTAGTAAAGAGCTGTTCACAGGGTGAGACTCCCCAGTAAGAGTAAGGGGTTTTGGTGAAAATGGAGGACGTGATGTAATGTTAAAGTAGTAATTAAGTACCTTGCTGCATATTATTTTAATGTAGTGCAAAAGTTTATTCAACGTTTTAGTTTTGATCAAAGATGTTTCATTAATTAAACCTTCTTAACTCACTTGTTTGTAGAGATTCCAACTTAGGTATGGTCGACCAGTTTATGGCCACAGTGTAATGGTACGGTGGCCCACAGTCACAGATACCCCATGGCAGCTCCTACCGCGCGCGGCATAAGGGCGCCAATTGAACAAAAAGGGGTATCCTAGCGTGTGGCCGACTGTACCTCGTGCCACGCGCGCTATAAGGGCCAATCGAACATATTTTATTATACTTATTCGTTAAGCAAAGTTTCACACTCACAGCATATAAGTAGGTACCTACTCCCACAAACATTGTAGCCTGCACCGTTTTTGAAAAGTATATGTGAATAATAATGGAGTATCCGTAAGTCCTTTTACCCACTCTTACCTATAGCCTCTAGTTATTATTCAATCTATTTACAAAGGTGAGGGAGGGTCAAATATGATAGATAAGACATGAATAAAAGCAAAGAAGTGCCACATTCATTGCGGCCAATAGTTATAGAAAACCGAGCTTGCCTTTAAAACACTATGACATAATTAAATACTGAAGTATTACTCTCTCTATTCGCACAACGAATCAGTTGTATAATATTTTCTAATTCTAATGTAATTGAACGTTAATCATCACATATAAATTACTTGCTGCATCAACTTAGCTGTAGTTTTATCGAAATACCTATGTGTACTTACATAAAATGAGTAGGTAAATAATTATCATATTTCACGATGTCGTCATATACTTTTTATGGATTTCAATATTGCCAGCTAGTTTTCAGGTTCATTCATCATTAAAATTGATTAAACAGGCAGGAGGTTTTATAAAATGAATCACATATCTTAAGTAGGTAGATATTTTATATCTAAAAAAATGTTAGTGCGCGGGTATTCTACAACTAAATAAGTAACTATTTGCAGAGGTGGTCTGATGATAATGATCATGTGCCTCGAGTTAATACTCAACATTAAAAATATTTTTTCATCTTCATAGCACAGAAAAAGAACGAAAAATAGGAAAAATAATTCGTGTAAAGCCAAATTTTGGCACAGTTGTAGAGGAAAGTGTCCTGAACAACATACTAAAAGTACTGATGGGTAGAGGGGGATGTCGCACTTTCGCTACAAATCGTGCCTATACCAAAGCGACAAATATCATTTCCCCGCCATTTTTCCTTATTGTATCAATCCAGTGAAAAATTTTATTAACCCATTTTGTAGAGAATTGTATGTAGATTAATTCAGTAATTGGTATTTTTTTGCTATAAGCTGCAGTTTTCGAGTTATTCACGAAAAACTGAAAAAAGGGACCTTTACACCCCCCTAAGCTAAGCTCCCCCCTTACCCATCAGTACTTTTAGTATGTTGTTCAAGACACTTTCCTCTACAACTCTGCCAAAATTTGGCTTTACACGAATTACTTTTTCTATTCAGCCTTTTTTGGTCTTCGTTGCTCAGGCTAAAAGCCGGCCGGCCTGTTTATTCTAAAGCCGCTTTTTCATGGTCTTTCACTTTGACAAAAGCAACTTTGATGAAAACAAACGACCAATAAAATTTTACTTTGACGACGGACTTTGTCCAAGTGTATGTACTAAAACCGTGAAAACTGCATGGTTGTTTTGCGCGTTTAGTTATGTCTACGTTTTTTTAAACTGTGTTTGTTTTTTTTTCTGTTAATTTTAAATTTTGATCAGTGGGTTACATTATTAGGTATTATTTTTATTTTACGCAAGTTGTGATGAGGTATGTCTATTACCTCCAGGCAACAATCAAAGTAGAAACGGCTTATCTGTCGCATTTATCTTATTAATTATATTTTTACATTCCTCGTATACATATCTACGTACCGTTTTATCGCATTTATTTAAATATTAATTAATTAAATACAAAATATATAAATATAGTAGGGAACCTAAGTAGAAAACAGAACACCATCTTTACAGGTACTGAATGAATTATTTTTATTTCGCTCAAAAGCGGTCAACTTTAGTAATATATATCTACTTGAAAATGCGTCAAAATAAATAAAAATAATGCTGTAATATGCTGTCCGTCAATGCCCACTGTAATAGTTTTTGTAATGGAACTACGTAATGTGTTATAGTAAGTTAGGTATACAGGGTAGGGTGTTCGATTTCTTTATCACAGTTTTTCGTTTTGTTGTAATAATAATATAACATTCTAAATGGAACTTTTATATATTTTATTATACGTATTGTTGCTATCGTCAGTGAGATTTGGGCGACGTCAGGCACACAGTCGTACGCAGACGGTCAGAATGTATACAACAATCAACACTCTATTGTTTCAAGTACCTACATAGTTGCTGGGTGTTCAAAAGTAAGGATAAGTAAGCACAACAAACAAGTTTAACTCGCGCACTGATAGTTCCTTAACAATGACGTTATTTATCTGTACAATTTATTTCAAACATAACTACTAAATTAATAATGTAAATACCCCCGAAATTTTAGCTTCAAATTAGCATATGCGACAGTACCGATTTTGATAAAACATATGCAAGAACACTCGCTCGAAAACCTGCTATCAAATAAATAAATTAATCGCATCCTAATCGGTTCACCCTTTTAAGGACTACGTTGTCTTGTCACAGATAGACAGACACACACACATAGCGGTTAAACTTATAACACCCCAATACATGATAAAATATTTTTCAAAATTATAACCTAAAAAACCAAAATCATTTCCCAGCAATAATTTATAGAAAAAGTACTTTGTTTTGGTGTCTAGTATGCGTGGCTTTCGGGTCTGTTGGCGGTCTTTTAACACCCTGTATACGTAATCCCCATTAATATTTTTATTTATATTACTATTATTATAATTTTAAGTTTTAGTTAAAAACCCTAGTAGGTATATTGTATGCTTCTTTTCTTTACGAATTAGTAAGTTGAATAATTTTAAAGTTGTTTTAGTTAACATTTTACGATTGTTACATTTTGTAAAATATATTTTATACGTATACTTAATGAATTATTTTTATACATACCGAGGCGTTAATTTTCTTTCTTTTTGTGTCACGACAGTTTATTGCTACGTGCCTCCGTTTCATCGGGAGTAAATTAAAATGAGGAGGTTAGTTGATTGTGATATTTTTATTAGTTATTATTTCGGTGGTTGGTGGTTGGTGGCGGTTTCGTGATATTCCTACTTAATATAATGTGTTCGTTAATTACTGAACTGAACTGCTTATGGTCTTATGGCTGGCGTAATAGTTACGGCTGTGTGAGACACAAGCTTTGGTCCGAGCTTAAAAGCTGCTCTATGTATATGTCGTAGGTTTATGATAAAATCAGGTTTTTGTTCAAAACCCTAGGCTTTTGATCAAGATCCGGATGATGATAAATATTTGACTACATTATGTATTGGTACTCTAAGCCACAAACCAAATAAGATAAGACTTCCGCGGGCTATTGGATACGGTGGCGGCCGACTATCCAGCAACCGGGACGTGTGGAAATGTTTTAAACCCGGTGCGCGTCAAATATACCCGCCAACAGCCCCTTAAACTATACACTCTGATAAATTATGTTTTGTTTTAGGCGCATAGCATAGCTTCTTAATAAGAGACCTTTGACCAAAACGGATGATATGTACTCTGGGCATCGTTGTAAACAGAGTTACAAGTTACACGTTATCAATATAATAAATATAACTTACCTTAAAATCTTCACAATTTGATTTTGCATGCTGCACTCATAGGTGTGTTACTCATGTTATCATTTCAATATGGTCTGACGGTCTGACTGTATTTTTTTGTCCATTATGATTTAGAAAACCAAAGCCTATATTTTAAAGGTAAATAATGTAGTGAAATTATGTATACTAAAGTAAAGTATGTAGTCTTTAAAGTACGGAGTTAAATTATGTTTATTTATTTATTTATTTATTTATTTTTATAATAAGGTGCTGTTACACACAACAGAATATAACATTAATTAATTAATTGTCAATGCTACCTATAATTGCATGAGATTGAGCTAGAAGTCTTTCCCATTGCTTAAGAAAACAGCACCATTTCTTCACAGTTTTCACAAAAATTGCTCAGTTTAGCTACAAAATTGAAAAACCTATGAAAATGACGCACTTCCCGCCACGCTACTTTCGTTGAACCTTAAGTTTCCAAAAGCTATAAACACCACCGTATCACTAAAATTAGAACTGGATGGTCTAATTATGGCTAAGAATTTTTATTGCAAATACTCCTAACAAGTTATGATAGCATTTAAGACAATAATAAAGCATAATCGTATAGTTGCTATACCTACATAATGTAAACAATTTAATTTATTTTGATTCACCAGATAGACAAGTAGAGTTACACTGTAACTGTAACAAACAAAATATAACATTAGCAAAAAGCATTAAGAATTCATTAAAACTCCTATTTAATAAGTAATTGAAACTAGATTGATCGGCGAGACGGGGAAAATTAATCCGCCACGCATTTTAACTAAATTAAAACTAACTCTTATTAGGCAAGTAGGTGTATTAAAATCACAATCATATCTGTGATTAGACGGAATGACTGTAAAAACTATTTAATCCATTATGCTACGGTTTAATGGCTTCGAAATACTTCGTAGCAAAACGATTCATTTCGTAGAAAATCATAGAATTAATTTTTTGCTAAAAAAAAACAATACATATTATTTTATCAACCATGCCTGTAAACTAATAATTAACACCCTAGATCACAATTGGATCAAATTAAACATTTATAATAATAACAAAAATAAAAGAAAAACTATCTAAATTAGTTTTCTCAAGTTTTTCAACTTTGATCGCTAATTACTCGAAATAAAAGGCCCATAAAGTGACAGATTTTTTGTGCTATTCTGAAGGTTAAGGTTACAGGAAAGTTTTTGGAATCAATAAAAAATCTTTCAGACCCCTACTTTTTTTTCTCTCCATACTAACTTATTCGATGATGTTTTCTCTAAAACGGCAAATTGCGGTATCTTCTTCAAGTTTAAAGCTGATAATTATTTTTTGGTGTTAGACTAGTTATCTGAGACCCCAATAAGGAAAAAAAATTCAAAAGTTAAACAAAAGTTAAAAAATTAAAACCAAAACAAAGTAATTCTTTCCAAAAAAAACCTTAAAAGCCTCATAACTGCTAAACGTCCAAAAATCGCTGAACACATGGGGGTGATTCGGGTACACCTAGGGGTGTCTATCTCTGGACTTCCGCTTGACACTATTTTTTTGGGACATTCTGTGTAAAGTTGTTAAATAGGTATACGCATTTTTTTTTCGTTAGGTTTTAGCTCCTGTTAACAATAATTTATTGAAAAAATCTAAACAGTCCGACATGCCAGGGGTGGAGATGTCTCAGCATACCTACCAAAAATATTTGCTCTAGTGCCATTATCCAGGGAGGAAATCGGGGACGTTTGTATGGAGAAAACACTACTGTGATATTGTCTTAACAGTTTATGTTTGATACTTGCACTCTAACATAATACTTTTTGTGCTTGTACTTATAGTGCATTTTCCCCAATGAAATGTTTATGCTAATCGCAATGCCTTTAAGGTTATAGCCATCTAAGATGGTATGGTGATATGGTAGATAGCCTTTGTAAATTATAATTTGCATGTCTGTTGTGTGTTATGTCCATTATGTAAGTTATGAATGCGGCCGCATCTGACTAGCTAGGTAGCTAGATACCTATGTATTTAGATACCTTGTTTTTGCATATGTAATGGGGCGTCTATCGGGCAATAATTCGCTGCATTATTGGCAAATGTGATATGATTGCCATTTGCCAATACTGCAGCGAAATCCCGGCTACAGTGATAACATTTTTAGTGTTGCGCAATGTATGCCTCGGCAATATTGTCTATTGTAACTTGGTGGCTCTGTACAACACATTGAATGTCATAGTGTCAACCTTTTAAAACAATAGCAACTTCAGGGCGAACTTCATGTCGCTTAGAAAAGGTTGTACACTGACGTGCGGACGTGTGTACAATGTACATCATGCTAGACAGTAATAGATGGTTGGTAACATTGGTAATTGGTAGTTATCTAATTTGGTAACATTGGTAATTGGTATCTAATATTTTGCATATAAATAGACCATTGTCGCCCAGCTTATATACGTCCGAGTGTTAGGTAGGATAGGAGGATAGTTTCTCGCGCTTACGCTCATACAAACAAAGACAACATTTTGCTACTTTATTCGATTTCATTAATTTTGGCTACATCACGGCGTTTCTGTAGATTAGCTGTCCGTACTTTTCCTTTTTTTTAGAACAATATCAATGAAATAGTAGCCTAAAGTAGCAAAACGTTTTCCGATTGTATAAACGTGAGCGCTGTAGCAATCCTCTTAACACTCACGCAACGGATTGATTCAACTAACACCTCCCTCTATCAAGTCCTTGTGAAATTAACAGATCTCTTATGCACACTACGAATTAATACCTATGCACATAATTATACTTAGACAACGTGTTTAGTTTAATTCACAATCAGAAATAAGGGAATCGAGAGGATAGTCGATCTCAATCGAGGATAGAAAATCTAGTTGAAAAATACTAAGACACCAAAACAAAGTGCTTTTTCCATAAATTAATGCCGGGAAATGATTTTGGTTTTTTAAGTTATAATTTAGTACAGTAAATGTCAAACAATGAATAAGTAGGTACTTGATAGTCTTGATACTGAACATATTTCAACAAAAATAAAATTAAATCCGACTTTGATCCTCATCTCGGAAACCGTTGATTTGAACATTGAACAAAAATTATAATTATGATGAGAACAATACGACCTGAGTTTCCCGCTTTGTTGGCGGTCTTTTAACACCCTGTATATAACAAAAGGGGTAACCTAGCGTGTGGCTGACTGCACAAAAACAAACTGTTGGTGTGTACGGTGTTGGTGCATAATGTCAATCTGTTAATCTTGCAAAAATCGTCACTCACTACTAAACAAAAAACTTTGAAATTCTTAAGCCCGTCTGAGAAATTCACTAAGCAAATGGGTAAGTATCGTCCTGTCTCAGCAGATTTCTCACAAAATAACGTGACAGAACGATACTTACCCATTTGCTTAGTGAATTCCCGAAACCGGGCCTTACTATGCTATCACGAAATTTCTTTTTTTAATTTTTATAAGATGTGAAACGCTGACTTGTAAATTAAGTCTCGTGTTATTGTTTTTATTTCAGGTACATGCCAGCCTAAATTAAGTGAGTGGATCGACTCCCTATAAGAAGAAATGTCTACAAAGTAATTTTAAGCCCTATAATGTTTATATAATTTGAGAATGTTACCAAAAAAAAAAATTCTAGCGGAGGTCTTGTTTTCACAAACAATAGAATAACAGATTTAGCTAGAAATAAAAAATATATACTTACCTATTAATATCGGCAAGCAAACCATTATTTGCTTATTATGCGCTTAGATTATGTAAAAAAAATGCATAGGTATCTATCTGCGGGTAATATATGAAACGCGTTGTAAACAGTCCCCTCAATATCATTGTAATGAGGCATTTTCAAAGAACCAATTCAAAATCAGTTCATAGGTGGCGCTTACAGTTTGAATTTGTGCTTTGAAAACGGCTCATTGTAGTTAAGAATCTATCAAATTATTTTTTACTGTCCTTGAATACTTTGTAGCAAATTCCTACCTTGTACGGTGATTATTTCTAAGGTTTTAATTTTATTGAACTTTACAGAGAAAATCACAAATAGGACGGTCATATCGAAAACAAAAATCGCAAACAAACTGCTAGTTCAGATAGCGTAAAAGGGAAATTTGAACGGACTCAACGTCAAATCAGAAATAGCCGTTAAGGCTGGCGGCGTCCATTAGCGGCGGATAGGGCCGACCGGCCACAACTTAAAAATCTGCCTGCCTGAATTTATATGAAACAGCGTCCACTAGCGGCCGATCGGGGCGGGGCGGGCCGCAGCGCACTAGTCCGCCGCTAGTGGACGCTGTTTCATATAAATACAGGCAGGCAGATTTTTAAGTAGTGGCGGGTCGGCCCGATCCGCATATTTAAAGCTAGGCGTCCATTAGCGCAACTTAAAAATCCGCCTGCCTGTATTTATATGAAACAGCGTCCACTAGCGGCGGATCGGAGCGGGGCTGGCTGCAGCGCAAAAGTCCGCCGCTAGTGGACGCTGTTTCATATAAATACAAGCAGGCGGATTTTTAAGTTTTTTTATATTATTTTATTTTTATTTAAAAACTTACTTATTCTATCATTAGAGGTGACCCTATTGCGAGAGATAAACACTCACTTACTTAACCTAATAAAATAAGACTTGGCTATGTCTATATGTACAGTCGGCCACAGTCTCAGATACCCCTTTTTGTTCGATTGGCGCCCTTATGCCGCGCGCGATAAGAGCTGCCAAGGGGTATCTGAGATTGTGGCCGACCGTTGCACAATTAAGTGTTATTTGCGCTAATGGACGCCTAGCTTTTAATATGACCGTCCTAAAATTCATGCTTCAAATTACTCTAAAACTGTTAGTGTTAGCTCCTCTTGCCCTGGTAACAGGTTTCCAAAACACAAAAGTTGTTGGAAGTATTTTTCAAATCATGCGTTTTTTCCCTTTGTTCCCTATGTTGAGTATACAGAGTGTCCCAAAAAATAGTGTCAAGCGGAAGTTCAAAGATAGAGCACTTCTAGGGGTACCCGAATCACCCCCATGTATGTTCAGCGATTTTTTGACGTTTAGAAGTTATGAGGCTTTAAGGTTTTTTTGAGAAGAATTACCTGGCATGGTTTTTATTTTTTAACTTGTTTTGTATTCATCTTTTTAAATATTATTTTTCTTTATTGGGGTCTTAGATAACTAGTCTGTCATGAAAAAAATAATGATCAGCTTTGAATTTGTAAAAGATACCACAATTTTGATCCAAATTTCAAAAATACCGTTTTAGTGAAAACACCTTCGAATAAGTTAGTATGGAGAGAAAAAAAAGTAGGGGTCTGAAGGATTTTTTATTGACTTCAAAAACTTTCCTACAACTTGAACCTTCAGAATAGCAAAAAATCTGTCACTTTATGGGCCTTTTATTCGAGTAATTAGCGGTCAAAGTTGAAAAACTGGAATTGGGAGAAATGTAATTTAGATCGTTTATCTTTCATTTTTGTTGAATATGACAAAAAATACTGCAGAAAGGCTTAATGTCGTCTGTCAGTATGATCTGCATTGGAAATTCACGAAAAAATTATAAAAAAACGCGACAATTTTTTTTTATTTTTTTTGTTTGATTTTTCTTTAATTAATTTTTTTTGCAACGGTTTGTCAATGAATTCGGTAAAAAAATGACTTAAAATGAAAATCATGAAAAAAAAACGAAAAAAAAAATTATAATCAGTTGACTTATAAAACTAAAATCTTGTTTTTTTTTTCATGCAGGCCGTACTGACATATGATTTTAATCTTTTCTCCAATGTTTTATGTCCGAATCAACAAAAATAAAAGAAAACCGATCGAAATTGCATTTCTCCCAATTTCAGTTTTTCAACTTTGACCGCTAATTACTCGAATAAAATTCCCATAAAGTGACAGATTTTTATTGCTATTCTGAAGGTTCAGGTTGTAGGAAAGTTTTTGAAATCAAACAAAAATCCTTCAGACCCCTACTTTTTTTTCTCCTAATACTAACTTATTCGATGATGTTTTCTCTAAAACGGCATTTTTGAACTTTGGATCAAAATTGCTGTATCTTTTACAAGTTTAAAGCTGATCATTATTTTTTTGGTGAAAGACTAGTTATCTAAGATCCTAATAAAGAAAAAAAATTACAAAAAGTTAAATACAAAAAAAGATAAAAAATAAAAAACAATGCTAGGAAATTCTTCCCAAAAAAACCTTAAAAGCCTCGTAACTTCTAAACGTCAAAAAATCGCTGAACATACATGGGGGTGATTCGGGTACCCATAGGGATGCTCTATCTCTGGACTTCCGCTTGACACTATTTTATGGGAAACCCTGTATTTTACCACTTATGGGAGGAAGGAGGAAGACGTATGTTGTATCGTTATGTATTTTTGCACTTATACCATATTATATGCCTACGTATAATATACAGGGTATCCCGTAATTCAACGTCAAGCGGGAAGGGCAGGTCATACACATAACGGTACTGAAAATAATAAAAAAAAAACTAGAAGTTCGAGCAAATCTAATATTTAGCTGAATTTTTGTTGTTTAGAATAATGAAAATAATAGGTACTGTTTTATTGCCGTGAAACAAAAATAGCTCAGTTTAGCTACAAAATTTAAAAACCTGTGGAAATTGTGCATTTTTAATAAGAAATGTCATCATTCTGACCACTTGGTGGACACTAAAAATATTTTTTAGACAAATTATTATGTTGTACCTTCTTGATAAAACGTTTTATAGGTAGGTTCCGAGGAGCTCAATTAAAAAAAAACCTTCGGTGAGATTTTATATTTACTTATTTATTATTTTATACCAAATTACATTTAATTTAAACCTTGCATATATTTTTTTTTTCAAGGATTAATTATAATTGACTTACTGATCATAATATAAGTAAGTATAACTATTGACCTGTAATAAAATTCTTCTCAAAAAGTGTGTAAAACTTTAAACTTAATTTAAGTAATTTTTCATGTGGTTTGCAATAGCTATAGCGTTGAATATTTATGTTTCCAGATTCCTGCTCGTTTCATAACTCACAACTCAAGTGACTAACTTAAATAAATATTGATCTCGTAGGAATTTTAGTTAAAGATAGGTTCGTTCGAAGTTACCTACCAAAACTAAAATTAAGTAAAGACTACGGCGCAGGAACTCCATTATGTTTGACTAATTATCTCTTGAAGATTAAGTACTTTTCCATTAAAGTAGGATATAATATTATGTAAAAATGAAACAATTCTCTTGATTATATTTTCATTAAATTAATATAAAACGTTAAAACAATTTATTATTTACGACACCATTATCAAACTATCCCCTACTATCTACTTCTCCGTCCGTAGGTACCTACCACTGCCTAGGTACTTACTACCTATACCAATTTTATTAGAAGACTGAAAATATTGAAATTGAAGATGAGTACCTGGGCGATCGAGCTTCGCTTCAAGATGGCGCTACATTTTGTTGATTTGCTTTGCCCCAAGTAAACCAGCGAGCGTGGTGATAATATAGCCTAAGTGTTTATATTCCAGTGTCTAAGCTATCTCTGTTCCAGATTTCATCCAAATCGTTAGTCGTTTCCGAGATCCCCCGTTTAAATATATAAATATACAGGATAGGATTAAATTAACAAGAAGATTTTGGAGAAAAGAAAACAACAGAGTTGAATCATCCATATTTACTGAATATACTTACATGAATAATAAAAACCACGTTAATACACATCCAATGTTTGAAAAATGTTATCCACACTACAGGGTGCACTCGAATTCGATAGCGAAACTTTAAGGGGACATTCCAATCATGATTATGAAAACCACAGTAGTGGTCTTAAAGCATCCCGTTGAGATGACTTTTTATTTTTTTCTGATACCAAAAACTACCTTAGTCAATCATAAAGAAACGATATCAGTACTAAAAGCTACAAAAATCGCATCAAAAAATATTGAAAATAAAACGATTATTAACTAACCCCATTATGAACGCGACCGTACTACGCGTATAGCTCTTATCAATCACCGCGCGCTTTGACCTGCGGTGACCCGCCTACAAAATGACCTATAATCACGGGCGAGCGAGAGGCGCGCACGCGCCGCCGCCGCTCAATATTTTTACGTAGTAGTGTGCGTTTCACGCAAGAGAGTTCCCTTGACGAAACTCTTATTACAATGTAATAGGGACTATTTTTGTTCATCCAAGGGAATTATTTCGTGAAACGCACTGTAGGCACTTAAATCAAAATTCCCCAGTGTTGCCATGTTGCGCCGTTATTACATTTTAAAATCCGTATGTAGGTATGTAATGTATTGTTATTTAAAGTGAATTATAAATTCCATATAAAAGTGAATTAAATCGTCTTTGAAACGCCTCAACGGAGCCAGGGTGTGTTTTGTTCTTCGTCCATATTTTCAGGCTTATCTGGGGCTTATCCGGGCCTATCGGCGTGCCTTACATTATTACATAGGTAGGTACGGTCGGCCACAATCTCAGATACCCTATGGCAGCTCTTACCGCGCGCGGCATAAGGGCGCCAATCGAACAAAAAGGGGTATCTGAGACTGTGGCCGACTGTACCTATATTCTACGCTTTTGGCTAAAATCGAACACATACTTAAGTCCTCAGTACTGAACTACCTACGATAACGATCGAAGTTACATCTACGAAAATACGGGTTTAAATTAGGTAGGTATCTTAAAAAAGACTGCAAGTCCGTATAAAAATACTTACTTAATAAGCTAATTTTACATTTACATTAAAGTAATACATTAAAGACTACCCAAATCCGTACAAATACGGAAAAACCCATATTTGTGGCAACACTGGAGGTCCTTCGTCCTTCTCTTACCTTTCGGCGCTCGCGCTTTTAGCCTTGAATACGTAGGGAGGGATGGATCGTCCTTCGGTCTTTGTAATAGGGGCGATTTTTAAAAAGCATGCATTGCATTACTCTTGCGATTTTTGCTCGGAATTTACCTACAGGGGCCTACAGACAGTGCGTATTTTATAATTTTGGATCTTATGTTGATGCCTTTAGGAGTGGTTTCTCTTTTGGTCGATTATTGCATTTCCAACTTGTCGACCGGAAAGGTGAACATATGATCGAAAGTGTGTCGTTGCGTTGAAAAGTGATTTATTTAAATTTAATCGATTAATTTTGAATTTTTTTTTATATGATTTTTGTAGCTTTTAGTACTGATATCGTTTCTTTATGATTGACTAAGGTAGTTTTTGGTATCAGAAAAAAATAAAAAGTCATCTCACCGGGATGCTTTAAGACCACTACTGTGGTTTTCATAATCATGATTGGAATGTCCCCTTAAAGTTTCGCTATCGAATTCGAGTGCACCCTGTAGAAACAAAGCTCTTTCCACACTCTGTGCGCTAATTTTATAGAACCTATAAGTACTTACTATGTATTTGTTTAGGTTTGTTGTTTATTACTAACTAGAGCATTCATTCGAAGGCCTAGCGTCTGCCTATCGTCATAAAAGTTGGGTAGTAGCGAGTCCGCACAATGTCCAGCAGTGGAGTCAGTACGAGTGGCGCACAGACGCGACGCGTACGTTCCCAAGAAAAATGTGACGCGCATACCTACGTGACCCTGGCACTGTTCGAGTGATACCTATGCGCACTATTGCCTCATGAGGCACTGGAGGTTAGTATAAAATAAGGCACCCGGGCAAAAACTGCCGGCAGTAAATGGGTTAAAAGACTGCTCAGAAGGATCTAGAATTTTCTCATTACCTACCATCATGGCTCCCCTTGTCAGTATTACTCGTTTGAGACCTGGCTCGAGATACTTCATCTTTAATGTTTCAAATTTCAACCGGGTAGATTTGGATTACCTAAATGCGGATGGCAATGACTGGAGCTCGTGTTAGAGATCAGACCCAGTCAATGGCCCTGCTCCTGGGAACAGATCAGAGCCTTATAAATGAAAGTAGGTAAGTAAAATTCATCAAAACGGGCAGTCCAAATGAATGCTCTTGTAGGTACTGTTCTGGTTTTAGAGGTCGCGTACATTTTACATGAAAACAATACTTTAGCAGTTCCACGCATCCCTAATCTGACATTCGAGTTTCATGACTATATTGCACTTCAGATGTAGCTCTAAATCAGTGTTTTTCAACTTGTGGGACGCGACACCCTGAGGGGTAACTAAGCTACGTTAGGGGGGCCGCGGGGGTCGCGAAGCTTCTTTAGGAGAGCCTTTAATTAAAAAATAATAATAATAAGTTTTAACACCAACAGATATTATTTATACATACTTAAGTAACTTTATACATACTTTCTCATATCATGGCAATTTTATTAGTATAGATTTTGTGAAACCATGGAGTTTGTCTTAAATTTTAACGCACATTTGAAAGTTTTTCTTCTTGAAATCTAGTACGATAGCAACGTGGCGGGAAATTCAGAATTTTCACAGTTTTTTACATTTTGTAGCTAAACGAAGCAGTGGCACTGCCCAAAAAACTTGTCGTAGACCAGAACACATAATCGGCTGAATTATTGTTGTTCTGTTGTTTACAATAATGAAAAGAATATTAAGTTATTGCCGCGAACGAAAGATCGCTGAACAAAAATAGCTCAGTTTAGCTACAAAATGTAAAATCTGTGAAAATTTTTAATTTTCCGCCACGCTGCTATCTTCCAGCCTTAATTCCGAAATTATCAAGAGTTATGTCCTGTATTTTTGACTGAATTTTCGGGCGCGCTCTTCTTTACAACAGTAACGTACAGATTGTACAGGCGTTGTACAGACCCTTGACGCCATTGCGTTCATATTTACAAAGTTTTAAAATTATTTTCTCTTTTACATCGCACAGTCATCCTTTGATTTTATATACTTCATAATACTTCGTAATGTTTATTCAAAGGTAATACTATTTTGTACAATAGCAATATAAAAATCGTGAAATATTGAATTTTGTAAATTCCGCCATATTGAAAAAAGTGCGTCAAGGGTAGAGGGGTTGGTTAAAGACGGCCCGGGTAGTGCTGCTACACTTTCATAATAAAAACTTGTAGGTATAAATTTAAAAAAAATATTTTATTAATGACACGCGGTTTTAATCTAAACGTGTACTTAATTTTAATAGACAAATTAACCCTGGGGGGTCGCGAAATGTTATTCCATTTTAAGGGGGTCGGCCATGAAAAAGGTTGAAAAACACTGCTCTAAACTTTGCTACTTACAGTACAGTAGGTACACACAGCATAATTCAGTATGAGATAATTTTTTTTTAGACGAAGTATAAACTAACATTATTTAATTAAATAATTCCGCATGTTGAGGCAAGAGGCACGACGCAAAGATAAACGTTTTTATCCTTCATTCCAGCGCACTTCTGATAAGCACAGACAGCCACACGATAGGATACACCTTTTTGTTTGATTGATGCCATTATGCCGCGCGCAGTAAGAGCTACCATTTTGTTGTAAAGTCGCCCCTAACGTAACCGAGTAGAGTGCTAGCGTATAAGCGTCGATCTGCTGTCGTGTGTACATACTTTATCCGCTTCGCTCGGAATCAGGACAGATATGTCCTCCCCTCCATACATTTACCGCGCTTAAACTAAAGGATGGATCCTGTACAAAGGCCTCTACTAAACACTAACACACCGAAAAGTTCAGTTCAGTTCCTGCATCAATTTTACTTCCTGAATGATTGCTAATTTTTTTTTTCAAAATCATTATAATTTTTCAAGATAAGACATGATCTCAACCTTTCAAAATCAAATACTGTCACCTATAAAGAAAATATTACTGCTTATTTCATAACGATTGGTTGAGTAAGCGCGGAGATCTAAGGGTGGTATTAATAGTCGTCTGAGTTCACCTACTTGAGATCGATCTCAAGGAGGTAAATGTCAAGCCTTGGGTAATGTCAAACTTGAGTAGCTGTCTGCTTATTAATAGTCACGATCTTGAGATTGACATTGACATTAGCCGACTTACTTGAGTGAGTCGACTTACTTGAGTCGACGCCATATTAATAGAGCCGACTTGAGCTCGGAATTGAGTGAGTCATTCATCTTTTGACAGTCCGTGACGTCTCAATTTCAATACAACGTGGTTTAGAGTACTAGGCATGCATAAAATCTTAAGAAGCTGTAAGATCACTTACTTGAGACCGGAGTCGCTGGCATATTAATAGACACAATCTTACGTGAGTTCACCTACTTGAGACCAGACTTGCGACTGTCATTTCCAAGTGCAGGCGATAGCCGACTCAAGTTCGTGTTTTTCATCACCCGACTACGCAAAGCAAGAAGGGGAGTTATTTTCTTTGATAATTAATATACAAAAATGATGTTTAGTCAGCGCGCATCCAAAGCGAACCTACCGCAAGAAGTTGCAGCTTAACAATGTACTTAGGACCATCGTCGATATTGGAAGTTACGTGTAAAGGGACCTTGTGGTGTGAAATAATTTGTCGTCGTCATTCGACCAGCACCTCTACCACATCGCTATGACTAGCCAGAAAAGTGTTTCTACCAGCCCGAGTTCTTCGAGCTGCAAAACTCCAGCAGTTCAGAGCCCCACAGTCATATTACCAAGAAAGAACTCCGAAGAGCTGAGGTTTAAAAAAATAAGCTGGTACTAAGTTTGAGTTTAGTTTGGTATATAGCCTCAGACGCTCCGGTTTCCTCACGATGTTTTCCTTCACAGTCAGGGAGTGTTATGTATGCGACTTTGAAATAAATTAATGTCATGGGTAGGGTACATGCCCTCATCGGGACTCGAACCAGGATCCCTCGATTCCGAGTCCATTGTTCTACCCATTATGCCACCACCGCGTCACCATCTAAAACTCAAATACTACCTATAAAGGCATGGTAGAATCAGAAGCTACGAGCTTGTACTTGGTCAAATACAGAAGTGTTGTCAAAATTAAGTTTTAATTTCAAAGAAATACTACTATTTGCAGGCTCCCATAATCTTGTAAGAAACTACACCACACACTAATAAAAAGGCAGAAAGTATATTTCAACTCTTTCCTTACTTACGATGTAATAGGGACTATTTTTGTACAATCCAAGGGAATTATTTCGTGAAACGCACGTACACACGACAACACGTCGACCTTTACACGCTAGTACTCTACTCGGTTACGTTACGGGTGACTTTACAACAAAAGTGTACACTTTGACGTGCTGTCGTGTGTACAATAGAATTTGAGTGCTGTAACGTGAATGACGTCATGTCAATGGTCTGAAGGTATTAGGCGTGCATAAACATCCGGAATCTCTTCTAAGGCGATTGGTGACAGAAAGTTTCATGTAGTATGATACATATCATGTAGATGGCAGCACAACATACAATTCAAACCTCTTTACTCGTACCTAGTTTTTTTAAGACAATTTGCCGGCCTTCAAAGCCCAGTTGGACCATAGAGGTTACTAGGCATGCATAAAATATAAAGCGGATATAGTAGGGAAAACTTGAGGGTGTGGTATCATTCATACGAGTAGTAGGTATTCAGTAAATTAAGTTGATACTTGAAGATAAATCTGAATAGGGAAGACCTTCATTAATGTTACATAATTATCAATTTCTTTTTCTAATTGGAAAATAAACAAGCCTGGGAGAGTTGTAACATATTTATTAATACAATATTGTTTCCTAATCATCATCTAAAATTTCTACACCTGACATGAATTTGCGCTGAGTCGAGTATTCTTCCCCTCATTTTATGTGTTCATTCTCCACATATTATTCCAGGTTTCGGGACCAATGCTGGTGTTTTAAAATTGCCTTGGTTTTTATCCCTCCTATCATAACGCCCTAACTTCGTCGATTATGCGTCGGACAGTAGGTACTTTCTGATTTTCCTGGAATCAAAATAAAACATTAATGTAGTAGAATGATGTGCGCAACGATCAAACGTTAGGTTTGCAGTCACTCTATAATTTATTATAAATTCGCTTGGCAAATTACTACTTTCTCTACGTAAACATAACCTCTAAAGTTATATTAAATGCGCAAAAAACGTTGATGATGGGGTATTTTAAAGACCTAACTGACGATATCTGTAACTTGTATCGTGAACTATGTATATTTTATACAATTATAGTGAATAAATACCTGTCTTGTCAGCAACTCGTTTGTAGAGGTCATCCAACTGGGTCCGCTAGGTACTGAAGCTCGAAAAACGGAAGCTCGAATAACAAAAGCTCGAATGAACTGAAGCTCTCTGTTGGAAGTTTCCGGCATGATATTTTTCGGCCAAAATATTGAAAATAACCTCTCTGGCGTCACTTATTATCCATAACCGACTAAAACGTTCAATATACTGAAAATCACAAGAATTTACGAGACATTTTTATAATAATTATTTTCGTAGTTTGACTGATGTATGACAGTAGAAAAAGTTTTTTCTTTTATTCGACAGTTCTGAAAACCGTGAAAAAAGTTGTTCACCTTACGAACCTCTTTGAAGGTCAAACTGAGGTTGTGGCTAGCCTCTTTCTAATGTATGGTAGCCTAGTACATTCTTTACTCAAGCGTTGAAATAGTTCATTCTTGACTCAAGTCGAGGACTTGAGATCGGTCTCAAGTAAGCGCTGCTTTATTAATATGCTGAGTTACTCACTCAAGATCAAGCTCTCTGTTGCCAAAGTAACGAATAACAATGCTGAATAAAAATGGCTGAAGCGAGTCAGATCTGTTCCTTTTTGTCTAGACCAGGGTGCCGCTACAAAATTGTGTCGTCATATTGAACGAGCGATCGAAGTATGTTTGTATGTTTGTATGTATGAATGATTGTGTCGTCATAAAAATATAAAGGCGGCTTAATGGAATTAAAAGATTTTTAAAATTCTAACATCCAAATCCAAATCGGACGAAGAGTGGATATGGGGTTAGCAAAAAGTTAGTTATCCTGAGTTCACAGTTCGGGGTGAAACACTAGTTATTATAATCGAGTACCTATTTGGAGTAGAGTTCGTGTTATATCTTGTAACATCACTTTTATGTTTGTGGAATCCTGGACTATTATAGAAATGACAAGTTGACAACTGAATAACACCGGACCATGGACAATTTTATGGACCAAAAGGAGGCCAAACTCAGGTTGTGCCTTTTCGAATAGTCTCTTTATAATGTATGGGCGCCTAGTACTTTTGAGTTGGGTTTAAGCTTTTTGACCACATTTTGAACTTTAAATGGTATCATTCGTTCAAATAGTTCATTCTTTACTCAAATCGAGGACTCAAGTTCGCGCCTAAGATAGGTTTATTAATAAGCCAATGTCTCAAGTAGGTGATTTTTGTTTTCTGAGTTCACCTACTTGAGACCGATCTCAAGTAGGTGATCTCAGAGGACTATTAATACCAGCCTAAGAGATTATGGCCCGGTTTCTGAGTTGAGAATTTTGCTAAGCAAATACTTAACTATCGTTCTGTCCCGCCCTTTTGTGAGAAATCTGCAGAGACAGGACGATACTTACCCATTTGTTTAGCGAATTTCTCAATTCAGAAACCGGCAGTAAGGCCCGGTTTCTGAGTTGAGAATTTTACTAAGCACATTCTTACGTATCGATCTGTCACGCTCTTTTGCGAGAAATCTGCAGAGACAGGACGATACTTACCCATTTGCTTAGCAAAATTCTCAACTCAGAAACCGGGCCTATGTCGGTGGCGGCATTTATTTTCGCGCCACCCAAAAAGAGCGAGCGAAGAGGCTATAGCAGCTTACGGACGTGTCATTGAGAAGTCGTTGATTGTTTACACCAATACCTTCACTTTCCATTCAATATTTAATTTTAATGCACACAGGCGCCTTTTACCGGTCGGTATTACCGCATGCATTATTGCGGTATCTGTTATCAGTACATTTTGTATTAGGAACGTTGCGGCGTGCCGCGGCGTTATTAACAGCAGCAGTGTGTAACTCCATAGCGATCCTAATACAAAATATACTGAAAACAGATATCGCAATAACGCAAATGCAATAACGCGCCTGTGTGGGGTAGCCTTTATCCTATCAAAGAAGCTCGCACCTTACAGGCTTGAGGCCCAGTAATGTACACACGACAGCACGTCGACCTTTACACGCTAGCACTCTACTCGCTTACGTTACGGGTGACTTTACAACAAAAGTGTACAGTCTGACGTGCTGACGTGTGTTATTATTCAGTATTTTCTTAAGCGGAAGATATAGGCAAATATGTAGTGCCAGTGCAGTGTATTAGAGCTAGAATCGGCAGCCAGTATTTTGTTTTGCAGTCAGACTAAGGCCGCCACAATAAACTCATGCTTATTGGGGTAGCTGTGCCATGGCTTATTTAAAAAATTATGTATTTGTTAAAAAAAAGGTCTGACTTCTGTTCTGCTAGAAAAAATACAAGTCAAGCTCAAGCGAGAACAATTTCTTGATTTTTTGGAATATGAAGTCTACAAAAATATGTAAAAATCTTGAAGAAACAAAGATTATGTTAGTAGGTACTTACCTACATACAATAATATTTCATAATAAACAAAACAAATTGTAGTGCTCTCGTAAGTATTAATACTTAGTTTATTGTACATAAGTACCTATTGTAAAAACATAATTATTCAGTAAGTATACAATACAATATACATGAAGTCCATAATTCGCTAGAATTTTTCCCTGACAATAAAATAATATTAGGTACTTGTGGTATTTGTGATAAATATTCTGTGCTAGTACTTAAATATCGAACACCATCGAATTCCATATGTTAAAATATCAATAAACAAAATTTATAATTAATACTTATACAATATTATTAATGCATACAATAAATGCATGTTGTTACAAACTATACAATATCGTAAATAAAAATAGGACATTTCAACTGCTACCTAACGTTTTAAATTAAAAAATACATTTTTATATTGTACCAAATCGAGATTCTTAGCTATCTAAAGTTTTTTTTTTCTTTGGTTTGATTATACATTTTAAAAGGTATCGTAATAAAAGAAATCTCAATTAAATTCACAGCAGTTACTGCTATACCTACCGAGATTCATGTAAATAGAAAGAAGTAAAGATGGAAAATCAGTACCGGCGGTTGTACAGTCGGCCACAGTCTCAGATACCCCTTTTTGTTCGATTGGCGCCCTTATGCCGCGCGCGATAAGAGCTGCCATGGGTCATCTGAGATTGTGGCCGACCGTACCTAGTTTAATACAAATAACTATTTACATGGTTAGCAATTTCATTTGAACAAAATCTCAGAAAAGTTTCGAGGTGAGGCCGCTGAAAGATTTTATTAACTAGCTTTGTTTAAACTAGACGCGCTATTTCGCTTTTCACTTATGACGTGCGTCCCTGTTATCTTACGACATTCTTGAGGACAATAACGCTGCGGATTTTATAACTGCAAAATGGCGGTCTATGCAAGTATTAGCAGTGCGTATTGTACTTGAACCTGCGCAACACAAACGCACCTAACATCAAGATGACAAGAACTCTGAATGACTATAGGCTTTCACGCGGCGCGGTTACTATAACGCTTCTGGTGTAAATACAGCCAACAGAAGAACACCACTGTATAAGTATATACGTACTTATTGTTATGAAAAACTACTAAGAAAATGGCATACGCCTATGAACGCTAGTTAAACTTTAAACTAGAGACTCCTAAACTGCACTTTTTGAACACCAAATTTGTTATACCCTAAATGACAGTCTAGCTAAATAAAAAAATATAGGATTTTATTATATTTTTTTTATATAACAGTCATTGGTAAACCATCTACATATTGGGAGAAAAATTTAGACGATTGGTCGAATGTTTTTTTTTTTCTTTTATGTTTTTTACTAGTCAGTAAGTACCTATTGAATATGAAGATTTTATTAATATGATGAAGATTTTACCTCTTTATTTTAGAAAAAAAACTCGCGGGACACAATACGCTCAAACTGCAACTATTCATTTACTTAAGACACATAATATTATAAATAGTTTATAACGCGTGAGGGCTACATACAACTGAAAGTTTCATCAGATGGGGCCGCTGTTTGTATGTTTCTGTATGTAAATTTCGAGACGGTCTTTCGTTGGTAGGCACAAAATAAGTAATTCCTGGAAGGACAATCCAAATAAATGAAAGCACTATGTGGAGCACTACTTGTAAAAGAAGCGTTGTTTAAAATAGAACATTTCAAAAAAGAACCTATCAGCAACATCTCGTTTCTAGAAACACTGGCACAGTGGCGCCATGTGAATGATAACCCCCACACAATGCATGCAGGTACCAACTCCCTGAACTGCAGTAACTAAAAAGAAAGAAAAATTTAAGATGTAGCCTGGGCCCTTAGCCTGTAAGCAATGGTGCCAAAATGGCCTCCCGGTTGACGGTTTTAATTACGATTTATTAATGCTGTCGGTGCAGTGTCGGTCCTTTTAATGTTTTTGTAGCACAGCAATAGTTATTTTTTATGCAAGAATGCAAAATTATTGTTTGCGGCGAGTGCTTGTATTGAATACCGAGCTAGCGAAGGTTTCCAAAATTGAACCACGAGCGTAGCCAGTGGTTCAAAAAAAGAAACCTGAGCGTAGCGAGGTATTAAGAAGCACGAAACGCAAATAATATTATTGCATTCGTGCGAAACACAAAACTTTTCATCTCACAGAAGCGAGGAAATTACTTTGTTAGCCATGCGGGAAAAACTCTATAGACAACTACTTACAGGCAAAACAGGTGAGTCAAATAAGTTCCTTTTAAAAGGATACGAGTATTTTATTGTAGTTACGGCTGCCGCAATAAAGTTTTCAGCTTCGTTGGTATTAATTAAAACCATTCGTTTTATTAATAATTTCCTGAAGTTTATTTATTCAGACACAAAAATAATGTAAATAAAAGAATGTTTTTTTTTCCGGGTGCATACTGAACTTTTACCATATAAATTTAAAATTTCTAGAGATATAAAATAAATTCAATTATATCGTTTGAAAAAATATATTTAACAAAGCAACCCATAATTATCTATTTTATAAAACAGAAGCGGAGCATTTTTATAATTTACTGTTATTAAAAATAAATATAGTGTACAAAATATTAAAAAAACTTTAAGAAGAAACCGCGTTTCTGTATGTTCTATTCCGTGACTTTAGATGCCTATGCCTCATTTGCATTCACAGTTTTGTATAGAAAATGGGCACTTTCGTGGAGAGTCGCGTCTAAACGAGGCTCTTCTTTCTGAAGCTTTTATGAACTTATATGGCATCTAGTGAAACGGCCAGTGTTTTTTCTTTTTCTACACCATGGGGCGTGCAGAAAAAGGGCGTTCAAATTTCAAAGTGCACAAAAATGGAGATTGGTTAAATTCGGGTATTACACGGTTGCAAGTTGCTAGTAACAGCAAACTTTCCGAGCATGGGAGATGAAAAGAATATTATGAGATTCATTTACTTAAGACACATAATATTATAAATAGTTTATAACGCGTGAGGGCTACATACAACTGAAAGTTTCATCAGATGGGGCCGCTGTTTGTATGTTTCTGTATGTAAATTTCGAGACGGTCTTTCGTTGGTAGGCACAAAATAAGTAATTCCTGGAAGGACAATCCAAATAAATGAAAGCACTATGTGGAGCACTACTTGTAAAAGAAGCGTTGTTTAAAATAGAACATTTCAAAAAAGAACCTATCAGCAACTCGTTTCTAGAAACACTGGCACAGTGGCGCCATGTGAATGATAACCCCCACACAATGCATGCAGGTACCAACTCCCTGAACTGCAGTAACTAAAAAGAAAGAAAAATTTAAGATGTAGCCTGGGCCCTTAGCCTGTAAGCAATGGTGCCAAAATGGCCTCCCGGTTGACGGTTTTAATTACGATTTATTAATGCTGTCGGTGCAGTGTCGGTCCTTTTAATGTTTTTGTAGCACAGCAATAGTTATTTTTTATGCAAGAATGCAAAATTATTGTTTGCGGCGAGTGCTTGTATTGAATACCGAGCTAGCGAAGGTTTCCAAAATTGAACCACGAGCGTAGCCAGTGGTTCAAAAAAAGAAACCTGAGCGTAGCGAGGTATTAAGAAGCACGAAACGCAAATAATATTATTGCATTCGTGCGAAACACAAAACTTTTCATCTCACAGAAGCGAGGAAATTACTTTGTTAGCCATGCGGGAAAAACTCTATAGACAACTACTTACAGGCAAAACAGGTGAGTCAAATAAGTTCCTTTTAAAAGGATACGAGTATTTTATTGTAGTTACGGCTGCCGCAATAAAGTTTTCAGCTTCGTTGGTATTAATTAAAACCATTCGTTTTATTAATAATTTCCTGAAGTTTATTTATTCAGACACAAAAATAATGTAAATAAAAGAATGTTTTTTTTTCCGGGTGCATACTGAACTTTTACCATATAAATTTAAAATTTCTAGAGATATAAAATAAATTCAATTATATCGTTTGAAAAAATATATTTAACAAAGCAACCCATAATTATCTATTTTATAAAACAGAAGCGGAGCATTTTTATAATTTACTGTTATTAAAAATAAATATAGTGTACAAAATATTTAAAAAACTTTAAGAAGAAACCGCGTTTCTGTATGTTCTATTCCGTGACTTTAGATGCCTATGCCTCATTTGCATTCACAGTTTTGTATAGAAAATGGGCACTTTCGTGGAGAGTCGCGTCTAAACGAGGCTCTTCTTTCTGAAGCTTTTATGAACTTATATGGCATCTAGTGAAACGGCCAGTGTTTTTTCTTTTTCTACACCATGGGGCGTGCAGAAAAAGGGCGTTCAAATTTCAAAGTGCACAAAAATGGAGATTGGTTAAATTCGGGTATTACACGGTTGCAAGTTGCTAGTAACAGCAAACTTTCCGAGCATGGGAGATGAAAAGAATATTATGAGTCTAATTCTAGAGGATTAGTTCGCTGGTTGTAGGAGAAAAACGAATAAATCCCGGTTTTGTCCTTCTACCTGGGACGCCATTGATACGCCATTGTGTTACAGGCTAAGGCCCCTGTACAATTGTACTTATCCCACTAGCTGGGCAAATGCCCTCTCTCAGAGAGAGAGTTCGAGCTTAATCACAACGCGCGCTCAATACGGATTGGCGATTTTTGCGTTGAGGGTATAATGCCTCATACGGTCAGGTTTCCTCACAAAGCAACTAAACTTACTTATTCAGGTATATCATATTGCTCATGGTAAGACTTAAGGCAAACGGCAACATGGTGTAGAAATATCCTATTTCATAATGGGAACTATATTTTGTGTCATCAAAGTTTATATTTGTCATCAACTTGTATCATCTAAATAATAGATCTATCGCCACGAAATATTTTCATTCTCAGAAAAATAAAAAGTGTCGCCAGGTACAAATTACCAAATTAATGTCAATATGTACGTAGAAAAATACTTCTAGATGGATTATCTATATATTCGTAGTGCATCCATTGAATAAAAACTTTGTTCTCAAAATAATAGGTTTTCCAAAAATAACAGCTCCGTACTCAGAATAGTAGATCTGTCATCAAACAAATCGATTATCATCCGCAGATTGCAATTTGTTTTTATTTGTTATTTTGTCATCAGTACAGTAGTTACAAATTATTTCGTTCCATTCTCCAAATAATACTGTTCGTTACCAATTTAATAGTTCATTCATAAATTTTATTAAAAAAATTTCAAAGAGGCGGAGCCAAATTGGCGCGCTATGAAAATTTACCAATCATGGGCAGCGATGGGTCGTACACACGACAGCACGTCGACCTTTACACGCTAGCACTCTACTCGGTTGCGTTAAAGTGTACAGACTGACGTGCTGTCGTGCGGCGGTTTACTTCATTCGCTTGATTCCGTGCTCCTTGTTGCAAGTGCATTTTATATGATTATTGTTAGGGTTTTTGGTTTTAGTTGATTTCCCAATAGTTTATTTATATTATCATGGCATCAAGTTGTGGTGAAGATGATGCAACTCCTCATCGCTCGTTATCATCGCTCGTTGAGAAATCACTAGTGGAGAAAGTGCCGGTACAACAATAGGTACAACCAGTATACAAGTACCTAATGTAAGATAGTTGTTAAAATCATAGATACAAAAACATTATTTTTCTGGATCTTGAGGATTTTTTAAGTTACATATTTCATTTTGTTAATGACCGTTTTTCCTTAATTTGATTATAGAGTTATCAGGACAAACCTATTAAAATAAGTACAAACTTATTTATTTGATACTTGATAATATATCCCGATGATTATATGTGATTTATTAGGAAATTGTTTTTATATTGTTTGGCGACTACACTTTGATGACGGATCTATTATTTTACGGACAAACCTTATTATTTAAAACATTCAAAACTTAATAAATTGATGATAGCTTAAATCATACCCTTTCATAATTGAGGGACTTTACACTCGACTTGTCGTTGCTTCAGTTCTTGTGTGCCCAACCGACCATTTTGGTGAAAAAAACCTTTGAATGCAGTTAGAATCACATCGAATTCTTATGCGAACCGCATTCAAAGGTTTTGAATACAAAAACTGAGAAGGTTGAACAGAACTTTTCTGTTCCACGTGATATATTAGTTTAAATGCGAAAAACACTGGTTTAAGCTTAATTCTTTAAAATCGATGGCAGTTTCGCAAGACCTTATTGTAAACTATTATTGTAAAATTTTACATCCTAAATTAGCTTGCTTATGTTATGTAGTTAGGTATATGATACATTTTAGAGTAGATTAAAAGCGTTTATTTGAATTGCTGTTTGGTGTTTATTCCGAAGTTCGTTGGACCTACTTCAAGGAAATATTATTAACCAAGGTAGACGTCACCACCACTGAACGATAAAGTTTCCAGAATAGTTGGTCTTTTCATAAAAAAAAACTTTATTTGGCTTTTATGCCATGCCAACTTCAGAACAAGATATCCTGGCTACCAAACCTGCGCGAAAGGTTCCAGAAAAGTACCGGCTCATAGTTTCGTTTGGCAGCTTCGAATGACGAGATAGCCAAACTGATCGCCAAACTTCGACAAGATGGCAGGTAAAAAAGAGGATGAACTCACTTTATTAAGAAACGAATGGTAGCACACCCAGATTGTGGTGTGCTACCATTCGTTTCTTAATAAAGTGACCTCTTATAAGACCGTTAATAATAGATTTTTCATTTCTGGTACCTTAGTAATTTAGTATCCTACCTTAGGGACCTTCTAAAATAAAAAATAATGGATAATATCATGTCCGACACAACGGTCTGCGTGCAACTCTTATCGAGAAGAATTAGCCCAAGCCGTTTTAAATTAGTATGTACCACCCGGGGTAGTGTGTGAGGGTGTGTGCGTGAGTGTGTGTCTATTTTAAAACTTATAACTACTAAATTATAAATTACCACAATCAGACGATAAAAAAAACTCAATTGATTTCAGATTCACGAATTCTCTGATCATAAATATTTTTATCACGACAAGGTTCTAATACTACCCAGAAGTGTATGACAGAAAATTATAGCTTATATTTTTATTACTTTGTGGTATTTACTCGTACAACTTTTCATTTCTGAACCGCTTATCCTCTAGCGGCCTCTAGCATTAGCGATCTTCTTTAGACCTATATTATTAGTTTAAAGAGTATTGTGCTTATACTTCAGGATCATAAAAAATCTCTTCTTTTGAAATAATTAATTCGACAAACTTTCATTCCTTCAATTTAAACCAATTAAGAGGGAACGTTGGTATCAATTGAATAGTAATGCAATAGACTATAGAAATAATGAAATTAATTTGTATTACTCTTTACCAGGGCAGGAAAAAAAAGTTTATTTTCGCGAAAAAAAAACTGTTTTCAAAACGCTTATTAATAACAGAGAAAAAAAAATGCTTCAGATTACACTAAAAGTTAGTGTTACATCCCCTTGCCCTAATAACAGCTACCATGCAACCTCTCATGGACATCTAGGTTTCAAGACTTTATTCAACATCACGTACCGAGAGGAGAGGTTTGTTTTGTTTATGAAATGATCGGTTATTTTTAGGGCCGTTAAATGGCATTTTCATTGATACCTGATAATCCCCTCACCATCGGTTTCAAATAGGAACTTTGTTTGAAGTATTTTTCAAAAGGTGCGATTTTTTTATGCTGAGTACGTATAATTATTATATTATGTTATTTTATTTTATCGATGCCAAAGAATAAGCTACTTGACATTAAATACTTTATATTCTACAAAACTTATGTTTTTTGGGCCACTGAAATAATTAGGCTGTCGTTTCGACGTTTTTTATGGAAAGCTTATTTGGTTGGTTCAAGTAGCCCATATATTGGTGATCGGGAGGAATCAGTGAGCCGAGCGTATTGTGACCGTATACATAAGTAACTACTGATGATGACGAAAATATTGATTCATTTTGACAAAATTAAGAGAGTATCCAGAATACAGAATTCCATTCGTCAACAGTATAAATAAAGTTCGAACGTCTACGGATTACGTACTTATGTAAGAAACAAGGATTCTGTCTTTAAAAATACACGTACGAATTATCTCCATCACTTTATATTATGTCTTGTGTTATCGCGCCTTGTTGTTTTGTACATATGGTATTAGACAAGGTGAAAAAATACTTGACGCATTCTACCCGTTAGCTTACGGTTAATTTAAGGTTAGCAAATTGTTTGAAGAAACAGTTGAAAGTCACAGAATCTGTGATAGAACTAATGCTTGCCCAAGTTCCATGGACTATAAATAAAAATTTAAGACTTAGGTAATTACGGGAAAAAACTAAGCTGTAATGAGATGGTTTATGCAGCGTCCAGTGTACCTTCACTCACACTAGATGGGTGAAGACACCACCCGGCCGGCGCTGCAGTGCCTGGGACATTGTTTTAGATAGAGTAGGCTTGCCCAGCACCTATACCATCCTGACAGCTTAGTTTGCCTAGCCCACAGGAAGACAATACGGTGTGGAGCCAACTAAGCTGCGGGTTTCCTCACGATATTTTTCCTTCACCGTCAGCGAGTTGTTTTTTGCTAAGGGAAAATGAACTACGAAAATACCACCAGATTTAAGTATACAGTATCCAGTATTTTTCCACCTAGTTTATACATATTATCAACATGAATTCTTCTCCTAAATCATACTAAAACTGGCACTTAAGTCAAATTAATAATACATTTCAAAATATAGTAACTGTAAATTATTTGCGATTTATTTATCTTTTGATGCGATTTGGATACGATTCGTTTCAATTTACTGAGTCAATACCCTTGTTTGTACGGTAACAATGCATTGAAAAAATAATAATTAATTATAGTTATAATGGTTGCTCTTACGTTTAGGTTTGTGAAGTTGAAATGTCTCCGTTCACCATTACAGGGCGCGGATATCCTGCAGAAAGAAAAAAAAGTTAAGTTCAATTTCGGATGTACCAAATCTATAGAGGGCACTTCGTGAGAAAACGTGAGCAGATGATGTATCAGCCCTTCCATGATAGATCTATGCCCCGGAGTAGGACCAGCTAGGGGAACACAATGTCACGAAAAAAGTTGTATACCATTATCGGCTATCGCCTTCTTGCTTATATCACCGCTTGAAGCGTGATGCCACTACCCGATAGCGGGATAAAACGTATATCTTGAAGTTGTGCTTCCCTACCTGCCACCAACAAACCATATAAAACAAAACAAATCTTTTCAATCTAAAACTACCTCCGAGGACATTAAATTAATCTTCTGAATACGTAAAACCATGCAAGAAGAAAACTACATCGACTCATAAAAATTATGTGGATTTTTTATAACCTTGACCTTGCCTTGAGGAAAAAAAATATAATAACAAAACAAAATATAAATCCATAAGTCGTTAGAAATTTGATTGCATCGCTAGTCAAGCGTAAGCCGCTTCGTTTTTTGCCACCATATTTTGTGCAATTAGCTTTCCAGTAAAAATATTTTCTATTTCAGGTTTCTCATTCCGCCGGTAACACATCCGCCTTTACATAAAAAAAGTCGTCCCTTCTTACCAATCTTGGACCCAAAGCTAATAAGAGCTAGCAAACGAGTATTTTACATACAATATTGTTGAAAATTCGAAACTATTTCCAACTGCCAAACTAGAACCATTTTATTTTGGTATCAATAATTTTGGTGATTTATAATCTAGGAATGTAGATTGTTCCTTTTCAACACCATTATCAATAAATCTGTGTGGATAATCGGTGTGGTACGCAGTCTTATTAAGGCGCTCTTCATAGACGATATTTAGGTATTTGAGGGGTATGAAGCAGAGGAGTGACGGGGTGGGAAGCCACGCCCTCTGCGGGGCGCTGTACAGATTACAAAAATAACAGATCGGAATCCTGCCATAGTAACGTTCGAAACTTAGACGGACGTCACCATGACACTTGATCCACCGCCGCGGCAATGATGTTGAACAATTGTTATGGGTACCTCTTAGCTTTTTTTCTGTTTTTTTTTAAGTTGGATAATGATTGATTGAATAATAATAATGCTTGCAGATCTTGCAATAGATATTTAGGCTAGCAGACGAAGATCGTGAGTCGTGGGCAGCTGCGGCGTCTGCAGATTCTCTTTGGATCTTTGTATCCAACTTTACTGTTGCTTGCTAGTTCAACGCGCGATAGGTAAACACGACAGCACGTCAGACTGTACACTTTTGTTGTAAAGTCGCCCGTAACATAACCGAGTAGAATGCTAGCGTGTTAAGGTCGACGTGCTATCGTGTGTACTTACTAGGTAGGTACACACAACAGCCCGTCGACCTTTACACTGTACACGGTTACGTTACGGGCGACTTTACAACAAAAGTGTACAGGCTGACGTGCTGTCGTGTGTACCTAGTAAGTACACACGACAGCACGTCAGCCTTTACACGCTAGCACTCTACTTGGTTACATTACGGGCGACTTTACAACAAAAGTGTACAGTCTGACGTTCTGTCGTGTTTACCTAGTAAGTACACACGACAGCACGTCGACCTTTACACCCTAGCACTCTACTCGGTTACGTTACGGGCGACTTTACAACAAAAGTGAACACTCTGACGTGCTGTCGTGTGTACCTAGTAAGTACACACGACAGCACGTCGACCTTCACATGCTAGCACTCTACTCGGTTACGTTACGGGCGACTTTACAACAAAAGTTTACACTCTGACGTGCTGTCGTGTGTACCTATCGCGCATTGAACTAGCAAGCAACAGTTGGATACAAAGATCGAATTTTCCATTCTGCCCTACCTAGTGCAGTTCTCCTAAAGTTTTTTGGTAGATCGCTTATTGCCTAACTTAAATTTGACAGTCTTGCCCGGTCGAATGCATCGCAAACCGAATGGGAAGACAGTCGTAAAGCTCTTACCAGATTTTAGAGAAAAAAATCCCACTAAAAACATTTTGTAAAAAAATAGCCAAGTCTCGATGGAGCTGCTTGTTTATCTCTAAAAAGTAATGAAATCTAGACAAAGTCGTGCAAAGTCTAAGGTTCCTTACTGCGATTGTGACTTAGCCGTTAAAGGGTACAAAACCAGGTGCTCCATGACACCATTGCACCAATCTGTCGCCAGAACCGCTACCCATTGACGATGGAAAATTGCCACTTGGAAAACGTTGATTCAATAACCAGTGATAAAGCTGCGTGTTTCAATAATACTTACCTATGATGTATAGGCGAGCCTGAAACAAAATATAGGTATTATTGAAATACGCAGCTTTATCAAGCCTACCAATTGACTGGTTATTGACTCAATATTTTCCAAGTGGCAATTTTCCATCGTCAATGAGTAGCGGCTCTGGCGACAGATTGGTGCAATGGTCTCATGGAGCACCTGGTTTTGTACCCTTGTGTCTAGGCTGGGCTGTCGTTATATGGCAAAAAAAAAATTTCAAGATATCTTAGTGAAAGGGGTCTTAAAAGTTGCGTAGCACTATAACTAATATAACCTCATTTTTTATTTACAGATACATAACTACTTTTGGCCCTCTACCGGAGCTTAAAGTTTGGATTTTGTCGTTTTTTTTATTAAATTAATAAATGACAATTTCATCGCAATAGGTAGGAGGCAAGCTCACAATTATAACGGATACAAAAATCATATTAATAAAAGAATAAATATGTAAAAACCAAGCATAAAAGTTATTCATATTTATTTAAATATCATTCAGCGTTCCATTTTACATAATAGAATTTGCAGAGTTAGAGTTTTTCTTTTATGAAACGAGAGTGTAAGAATATAAGAAGGGTAGTTCAAACCTCTTCTAGACTATACATTATTATTGAAACGATTTCAAACTTAAATGAAGAAACTGATAAAAACGCTGTAATTTTGAAATGTTTGGTGTCTGGTAGAGGACAAAATAGTATGGAATATTTTTTTAAATATTTTTTACGGTAAGTACGTCTTAAAACACAACTTTTGACACCCCTTTTATGGTAGGTAGTGGCCACCTCTGGTGTCAGAGTTTTTAGGCCACCCAAAGGGTCTCTGACATGGCTTAACGATTGTTTGTAATCAACAACAACCGGGACCAACGGTTTAACGTGCCTTCCGAAGCACCCCTTTTATAATCAAATTCTAAAAAAAAGTTTGACGGCCCAGCCTACCTTCAACGGCCAAGTCACAATCGCAGTAAGGAACCTCAGACTTGGCACGACTTTGTCTAGATTTCATTACTTTTTAGACATAAACAAGCAGTTCCATCGAGACTTGGCTAGTTTTTTACAGAATGTTTTTGGTGGGATTTCACTTCTTTTTATAGAAACGTGGCATATTGATTTATTTTATTAGATTTTCTTATTTGAAACAGTTTTTTTTACTTTTTTTTTTACTTTTTTTTACAGTTTTTTTTCTTTTTAGGAGTAGTTTTTTTATTATTACAAATCTTTATTTTCTTTCTTCCGGTTCTGATTCTTGTACAGTAGCAACAGTTTTTCGTATTGCCCATTCGCGTTCATTGAACGAGCGAGCGAAGCGAGCGAAGTTCTCCGAGTCTACTTGAACAATCCGGCGTTTGTATGTTTGTATGTATGTGTGTATGTTTGTATGTATGTATGAATGTTCGTTCGACGATAACTTGAGTGAATTTGGTCGGATTGTTATTAAATTTGGTAGGCGGGTAAATTAAATTAAAAGAATTTTTGAGTTCAATCATGAGCCAAATCGGTTGAGGGGTTGCCGAGATATGGGGTTGTTAAGTTTATATGGGGTCGCGAGTTCACAGTTCGGGGCGAACCACTAGTTTAA
The DNA here is from genome assembly GCA_949319315.1 of Zelleria hepariella. Classification (NCBI taxonomy): domain Eukaryota; kingdom Metazoa; phylum Arthropoda; class Insecta; order Lepidoptera; family Yponomeutidae; genus Zelleria; species Zelleria hepariella. The sequence goes on from OX439379.1 coordinate 11,812,689, forward strand.
TTTGTGTAATGTTCGAGTAGAATAAAGTTAATCGTTCGACTATTTCTTCTTCTAAACTTGTAAGTATAAGTATAAAAGCCAGTCTAGTCTGATCCAGAGTTTTCCTTTAAGGCGCTGTACATAGTGAATAGCCCGCGCGCCAAGAAAAATGCACAAAATCGAGTCCTGTATCAAATACACTAAAAAAATCGAATATTTTCACATATCAAACCCTAGAATTAGGTGAGACCTATCTAAAACAGCCAGTTTCGTGTTGACATTCATATACGTTTTGAAGATATTTTTGATGAAAAAAAATAGGCGGCGCACTTTTTTTCAAACAAAATATCTTTCAATCTGTTATGGGTATCAACACAAAACTGGCTGTTTTAGATAGCTCTCACCTAATTCTAGGGTTTGATATGTGAACATTTTCGATTTTTTTTGTGTATTTGATACAGGAATCGTTTTAGTGCATTTTTTTTGCGCGCGGGCTAATTCACTATGCCCAGCGCCTTAATTTTATTTATATGCGTATTAGAAGCAAAAGGGGAGGCATTCGCCCAGCAGTGGGACGCTATACAGGGTGTTAAAAGACCGCCAACAAAGCAGGAAACCCCGTATTGTCCTCATCATAACGAACATTTAATTTTTTGCTCAAGATGCCTGGTAATCTTGATGCTGGTAAATCAACGGTTTCCGAGATTTGAGGTTCAAAGTCGGACTTTTCAAAACTTTTTTTTTTTGCAAAGGTTTCAAGTATCAAGTACTTAACATTTCTTGTCAAGAATATGGCTGATATGGATCAAAATTTTGAATATTTCTTACAAAAAATTAACCCGCAATGTATTCTAAACATTGGCACCATAAACTTATGCCAAAGCTTGCGCTATAAGACTTCTGTGCGTTACATGTCCATTGGGTGATAAAAAAAAAAATCAAAATTATAACCTAAAAAACCAAAATCACTTTCCAGCAATAATTTATCGAAAAAGTACTTTGTTTTGGTGTCTAGTATGCGTGCCTTTCGGGTCTGTCGGCGGTCTTTTAACACCCTGTAGGCTAGATTAAATTAGAAAATGTGTTCCACTACGCTGGATTTTTGCAATGACAGTCATTTTTTTTTATGTACATACCAATAGTTGAAGGGGGCATTACCTTATTTCTAATACAGCTGAGACCAGCTGAGGGTTCTTCATCAGATACTTCAGACCTTCGATTTTTGACATCAAATGAAGCGGCCCACCAAGTTGAATATTTTTTGTAAAGGCGGTATGTCGATCTCTAATAGTTTGGTTGGGCTCTTGTGTTTTCTAATCAGGGTCACCAGGTACTCCATATTTTCGATTATCCTAGTTTTCCCTTTATGTGGTCATTAAACCCTAACTCTGTACCAAATTTCAGCTCTCTGAGTTTATGGGAAGTACTAGTTCTATTCTGATGATCATGAGTGAGTGAGTGTCATAAATGCGAAACTTTGCTTTCGCTTAACTTCGGAACTAAATGACCGACAGACTTGAAATTTTGGATTTTAAGTAGGTATGTAGGTAGGTAATCGTATGAGGTAGTGGCCACCCCTGGTGTCAGAGTTTTTAGGCCGCCCAAGGGGTCTCTGACATGGCTTAACGATTGTTATTAATCAACAACAACCGGGACCAACGGTTTAACGTGCCTTCCTAAGGACGGAAGCGCTCAGATATTATTGCCACTAGCGGTCACCCATCCATGGTCTGACCGCGGCCGTTGTTGCTTAACTTTGCCAATCGATTAAGAACTGCTAGTACAACTAGGCTGTGAGCGCTTCAGGTATGTGTAGGTATGTTATTATAGCTTACTGGATGACGAAAATTTCGGGAATCTCGTTGGTGCGGCGCGACCGGGAATTAGGTGGACTGTATTCTGCGGGCGGATCAGGCGGACACCGGTGGTACTCGTCGGCTGCACAAGGTTAAGAAATTACCCGGGTCTCTCACCTGCGTATGCCGAGGGACGATCCGTAAGCGAGGGCGGCGACTGGCAATGAGGGCGGCGAATGGCAGCGGCGGCGGTGACACTGGATTTCTTGGTATGATTTATTTTAATTATTTATTTTCATCTCGCATAGTCCGACACAGTTTTTGACGTGATTGTTATTATTGCGACAGTTCTGATTTTTACTTTTTCACTTTTGATTTGAACATTTTTCTCTGTCACACATGACTTTAAGGCCAGCCCCGAAATGAGGTGGATTGACCCGCGGCATCCACAAGCAAGAAACCAAGGTCTCTTTCCGCTCCAAGACAGCCGCGAGCCCGTTCCGATGCCAACCATCGGCCCGCCAGCATCAGAACCACAAAGTTCCCAAACGGGCGTAACCACTCGTATTCAATAAATCTCGAAAAATCTCATGTCATTTCGATCTCGACTGCTCCCGACCACGCAAGTCATGTCGAGCGAAAAAGGCAAATATCTCACCGATATCTCGTGCCCTATGTCGAGGATGACTTCGTCAGAATAGGAGATGTGACATTTGCCGCAAAACGAGATTTTTCCTTCGAGATATTGTGTCGAATGCGAGATTCCCGAGAATCAGCCCCTTGGTCTTATCCAGAGGTTCTCAAATAGGGGCCTGAAAATACGGCAGTGTTTGCTTCGCGCTCGACTTGGCGGTGCCCCCAGATCGCGAACTCGAATTCGTCGTAAAACAAATTGGCATTTTTGGAGATTGACTTTTCATGTGCAATAAAATAATATATTTTTTAGCAAAATAATAATCACTAATAACAATAATGTTCATTCCATGTTATTTATATTTATGACTTATCAAAATTAAATGTTAGTATGCATTACCTAGTTGTTTGAATAAAAAAACTCAACTTTTTATGCAACGAAACGCAGTGGCACAAGATAAAAAAATATCTGTCACTTCCTTCTCATCCCCACAGACACAGATTACCTACAGCTACTACAACCTGTGTGATTGCAAAAGTGCCTGTGATAAATAAACAGTGTTTAGAGTGTTTCATTCATTACCTACGGATGCGGACTGAATGTAGTGTTGAACTGTTCAACTATTTCCAGTATGTAGAATACTCAGAACAATTTTCTGAGGTATCACATCGGTATCTTTAGGAATTGAAAGTAAGTACCTACTGACAGATTTTCGTAGCGAAATTACTAGCTTTGAATTGGATGTTCTATAAAACTGAGACCTTTACGCCTACGCAATGAGATGATTTATATTATACAGCGTCCAGTGGCACCTTCACTACACTAGATGGGTGAAGTGACAATTCGACGCTGCTGTGTCTGGGACATTGTTTAGTGGAGTAGGTAGGCTTGCCCAGCAACTAGCATCGTCGGCCTAGCCCCCAGAAAAGAGGTCAATACGTCAATCTTACTTATCTGATGAGCTAACTAAGCTGCGGGTTTCCTCATGATATTTTCTTTCACTGTTAGTTAGCGGTGCAGGTATGTAGCTATGTCTATGACCTAGCTATGTTTTTGTCTTAAAAGTTATGTACCTACATTTGTGAGTTTCTAGTAGCAATACAGCTCGCTAAAAGTTCTTCATAATTCAAGTCCAAATTAGGTATTCAAAGGGACTAGCACGTATTTTACTAAAGTAGGTACCTTCCCTAAACTAAACTCCTCCTATTACTTCTTTGCAGCTGCCTGCTCGCAACCAAAGTTCAGATGACAAACCAAAGGCCACCTACCATCCGGTAGCAAGCAACAGGACCGCTGACTAAACAATGAGTCCGTGCCTCCCAGCTCCATGTTATGGTTTTGGGCTAAACATGGGCTCCACGTTAGTGGTGCTGAAAGCAAGATGTAAGTAGGTATTCAAGACAACTTTACTGTCACAACGGGTGTGCAACAGCCTTGCAAAGGTCTCGAAATGATGGAAAACTTTTGAAAGTCCATAAAAGTAGTATTAGTCAAAGTAAATAGTGCTCATGCAAGCCTAGGAAAATTAAATGTTATTCCCATACAAAACTATAAGAAGTACAACTTTATTACAAAACACGTGCAAATTGTAATTTGGAAAAGCTATGAGCCTTACTGAAATTAACAAGTTAACAACAAATTATGAGGTGCATGTATTTTTTTAACTACGACTCTGTTTGTTTACCCTAAATATTTTTTTGTTTTTCTTCACTTTGTCTAAGGAATGCTATAGGTATGTATTTTAATTATTATTGTATAACATAATTATCATTTTCTTTTCAGATAACCTTCTACATGGGTGTGTGGCGATACAAGACAGATCGACAGACAGTCGGCCACACGCTAGGATACCCCTTTTTGTTTTGGTAGGCGCCCTTATGCCGCACGCGGTAAGAGCTGCTATGGGGTATCTGTGTCTGTGGCCGACCGTACATACATGGTTATGATAATAAAGTATGTTTTGCCAAATAGTTTTTGGTTTTTACAAAATTCAGCCCATTACTAACTTTAGGACTCCTTTGTATGTTTTTATACAATACTATACATTGTATAAATAAAGATGTATGTAGATAACTATCTCTTTTTACAGGGTAATAGAATAGCACCCGGTGATAGGGATTTTTTGGTCTATGAAGTTCCGTTGATTTTTTATTAATAAAATGTAACCGCTGTGGCAGGAGAATAATATGGTTTTCACTGATTTTCACCGTGTTTTATTTATCAGCTTAAAAATATGCCAATGCACTTACGCACACAATCATGTTTTAATTTGAACTACCTAGGCCTAAATAAAAAAAGAAAAACTAGATTTTTTCACTTTTGAGGTTATAAAATAAAAAATGATTTTCAGTAGGTAGTGATCTTGTTGATCAGTAGGCAGTAGGTAAACCCTGCAAAAAGAGTTAAGATTTTTTGTAACTAACACGTTATATTTGATAGGACTCGATGAAGGCAAATCTGTGCTAGGTAAAGTCCGTTCGCTATCATAGTGACACACGACGGCAATCTTGGTTCTTGGGATACCAACTATTTTCGAAGTATCTGTGATGGGCGCAGACATATTCATTTCAACACAATGCTGATGGACATTACCTAACTAGAATTTGCTAAAATGTTTTACAAAACCTTCGTCTTTTAATTTTTGGGTCATTCGAAGTTGCGTCTAGAGGCACCTCGCTGTCCTCCCACGGACGAAAAAACATTTTATCTTCACGCAGCGATCGACACTCAATACAAAATACTAAGTCACAAGCACAACCTCTCAATACGACGCTTCTTTGACGAGCGGCGAGCCAAATTCACTGGCGTGTTTGCGCCGCGTCGGCTTCCTTTAATTTCTTTTGTGAAAAGCCGCCGCGCGCCAAGGCGGCAAATATCAAAGTGACACTATGATAGCGAACGGACTTTAGCCGTCACGCGCGGCGTAGGTAAGGCAAATCCGTGGTAGGTAGCCGTCGCGTGCGGCGTATGACAAAAAGGGATAGGTAGGTAGGTACTCTGCGATCTTGATGACTACCAAATTAGGTAAGTAATAGGTAGGTATGTACCTACACACGACAGCACGTCGACCCTTACATGCTAGCACTCTACTCGGTTACGTTACGGCGACTTTACAACAAAAGTGTACACTCTGACGTGCTGTCGTGTGTACCTATCGCGCGTTGAACTAGCAAGCAACAGTTGGATACAAAGATAAAAAGAGAATCTTCAGACGCCGCAGCTGCCCACTATCTATTGCAAGATCTGCAATCATTATTATTATTCAATCAAGCAAAAACCAACTAAAAAAAAAAAAACAGTAAACAAACTAAGTTTTGACAGTTTGGCACGTGATTCACTTTGTTTGGATGAACGTCGATCCCCGGTACGGACGAACTGTCAAATTGACTAAGTAAACAATGTATTCAACGCCTGCGAGAAAAGAATAGCACATTTACAACATCAAAATCGTAAATACACTAAAATCGCGAAATATTCACATATCAAACCCTAGAATTAGGTAAGTGCTATCAAACACACCATTTTTCGTGTTGTAAATCATGACAGTTTGCAAAATATTTTCGTTAAAAAAAACAAATTCCCAGTACTAACTTCCTCAGTTTTTGAATGAAAATTTCTTCAAATCTATTACGAACATCAACACGAAACTTGCCTTATAAGATAGCTCTTACCTAATTCTAGGGTTTGATATGGCAATATTTTCGATTTCTTTAGTGTATCTTGCATGCGAATGCAAATAAGAGATGCGTCATTGCTATACTTCTCCCGCAGGAGTTTCACTATCCACCCTGCCTTAATGAAATGCGCCCTAGTAGCCTACAACCCCGCTACGTATCACGCACCATTAACTTTACTTGTGATTAATGCTTAGATTTTACTTTGTAAAGTTTATTTTAATCTACGGTTTCTTTGTATCATAAAACATTCCAGCAGGCGAAGCATAAGGCTGGGTCAGGCAGTACATGCGGGTTTTAAAACTATATGCCTCTCACTGTTTTGTTTGACGTAGAGTGGGATAGGTAGAGTTATAGACCCATGTATACGCTCTAACCCAACCTTATGCTAACCCAGCTGGGTCATTCATCAGCTGATAAATATTCTTCTTAAATAAGCTTCTTTTCGGTGGTCCTTTTTTATTTATATACGTAGTTTGTCAGCGAAGTTCATGTTCTTATTATACACAGTTATGTGAGACAAAATGAATCCCACATAACTGTACAGTCGACAGCACGTCGACCCTTTCACGCGTGCACTCTATTCAGTGACTTTACAGGCGACTTTGCAACGAAAATGTAAAGTTTTACGTGCTGGTAACGGTAGGTACTCAGTAAGAACATCTTATCTCTTAACACACCATGTGACCACTTACCTACAGTGCATCTGAATTCCTGAAATAATGGTAGTCGACTGTGACGAAATAGTGCACCCGTGCTTCGGAAGGCACGTTAAACCGTTGTTGGTCCCGGTTATTGTTGATTAATAACAACCGTTAACGCATTTTTTGCCGTTTTTGCACGGGTGTCTCATTTTATACTATCTTCCAGTGCCTCACGGCGCAATAGTGCGCCAGGTATCACTTCGAACAGTGCCTGGGTCACGTATACGAGCCACAATTTTCTCGCGAGCGTACGCCGGGTGCCTTTGAGCGCGTCTGTGTTTCACACGTGACTATTTAGCAATGCTTTTGGACGATTTTGTGCGGCCCAGGTAGACGAGCTTTTATGAGAGGCAATAAAAAATTGGAAAGGTGTACAATAAGTAATAAACGATGACGCACAGAAGCGCCGAAAGGCACATATAAACGTGTATGGTGCACAGACGCGTCGATTATTTGCGCCCAAGGCACTCGGCGAATGTCTCGAGGGCGCGTTAACGCGCCCAAGGCACCGAATGTGTTAAGCCATGTCAGAGGCCCTTAGGGCGGCCTACAAACTCTGACACCAAGGGTGGCCACTACCTCATACGATTACCTGCCTAGTGGCGTCATAGCTGGCGTATACGCTGTAGTCGCGTCGTGCGTGATGTAGCCTGACCAATCTGTAACTACTGCAACTAATTGTATCCGCACAGCGTGACACCTGCATTGTGATAACATTGGCTTTTGATCCTAGAGTTCGAGTTAAACTACGAGTAAAAAGACTATGGCAAACCTTGAACCGGTTATTTCTTAATGTAAAACCAGCCTCTTAGCTTAAACTGTCATTGATATTAAAGCAGAAGGCGAGAGGCAGAACACCAATGCGCTGGTCCGACGCCCTAAAAAAGGCAGCAAATCCATCCAACACTCACCCACACACACGCATTGCATCGCGTTTATGACCGTGATGAGTCGAGGTCCAAGGTGGAAAACCATTGTATAATAATATGATCACGATCCTCAGAATTGAGGGCCGATCTAGAAGTCTAGAAGAGAGATATTACAGCCCTTGGTAAGGTTAGTCTCTTACGGATTAATATAACAAAAGATGGGAGCTAGAACAAGAGATATATGCGTCCGATTAGGTACAGTACATACTGGCACTAGATTGCGATCTTTGCTGGCTTTCGATACTGACCGCGTGTAACCCAAAACAGAAACGTCGACGGACCGTTCATAGTATTTACGTTCTGACTAACAAGAGTGTTGAAGTTAATAGAAAGGAGTAGGAGTAAGTGGGCATTACAAAAACACACGCCTGGGGCAAGGCAGTACCGAGCCATTGGCACGTGTATTCGTCCTAAAGGCATGCCTTGGGCCGTGTTTGCCCCGTGGCGAAAAAAAATATATCGCGCCTCACTATAGTCACTATTGTAACACCATTAAATCTAATTAGGTACTTGCCTGTTAGTAGCCAATTATGGTACTTCAAAACTGTCTAGAAAAGTACCTAGCTCAATATTCGCAAAACCATATTTACGAAGTTGTACCGTCGCAGTTCTATAGAATGAAGTTTGATGGTAAGTATAGGTCAGTACACACATATCCATGAGGAACATGCAGACAGCATCCATAAGTACGAATGAAATGAAGAAATCGTGCGCAGGCAAACAAAAAAACAAAGCTTTGAGAAAAAACGCAAAGTACCGCGTGCTGTTGCCATTGATAAGGGTCCTTGCAGAAAGAATGCGGTCAGCAGTTCAAGCAGTTCAGCGATAAGAATGCCTGCTTTGCTGCGAACCCTGATCAAGCCATGAGCCATGGTCGCGTGACCGCATTCTCTCTTCTTATGGAAAGTAAAGCGTCGAAGCCACTACCAATGGCGCAGGAGGCCATTCTCGGGAATTTTTATTTCGACATTCCCCAAAATCAGCCCCCTGCAAGCGCAGCATAAGACTGGGTTATAGCGTATCCATGCTTTTATGTTTTACCTCATTCCTTTGTTTGACGTAGCGGGGATGGCTAGAGTTAAAAACCCATGGATACGCGGCTCTAACCCAATCTTATGCTGCCACTGCAATCTCGTATGTGTTTAGATTGTGATCACAATGGTCGCGAAACTCTGACGTATGCAAATGCATACAGCAGATAAATTATCTAACTTCAACATCAACTAACACTATGGATTCGTCCGAAATAAAAACTTTTGAATTGAATTGAATTATATTTTTTGCGAACCTCAACTGACAGTGTCAAGTTGATGTCATTGATACGCGACCATTGTCTCAATGCTGTTTGAAGTTCGTCGAATCGAGAGGGATCTACTGTTGGTGTTGTCTTACTTCATTAATTTAGGCGTTGTCTTACTTCAGTACCTCTATAAGATTATGGGATAGAGTTTAGTCTACCAGTGCAAGTGGGGCTGTCCCGGTTACCTGCGTGTCAGCTAGCGAGGGTTTGGCGCTCTCAGTTATCGCGTCGACTTCTTGCCGTCGCCTCGCGCGGACGGCGTCGGCGACGGCGCGGGCGCAGCCTTCGGCGCGTCCGGGGTAACCGCCTAGCACACCCGCCGGGTTACTCACTTGTTAAGCTTGGCTAGGAACTAAAGAAACCTGGCCACAAGTGGCTTGCTACATCGACAAACGTTGTGGTGGACTAATTTTGAAACTCTTTCCCTTGCATGAAAGAATCGTACCGGGCCCTTTATTTTGCTCACCAATGGGGACGTAAAAGTTTTTTTTTTTAGTATCTTCTTACTAGTTTCATAGTTTTGGCAATTAAACAATCTATTGTTGATTGGTGGACAAAATCAAGCAAAGTCAAGGTAGCCGCTGGGTGCTGCATAGGCAAAGAACCCTTGCGGTGGCCCATCACAACTTTTGGCGATAGTAGGTCTATCATCGATAGTAGCGAGGTTTCTTTAGTTACTGGACAGGGTGTAGCGTCCAACCTCTGGACTAAACATCGATAGTTGACACAAAGGAAAATATAAAACGCTTGCGATACGTCAAATAACCTTTTTTGGCATATAAAGTAGCTTCTTCTTTGCGGAGCTAGTTTCAAAGCGAGGACTTCTTTCGTGTGTTAATATGATGGGTAGTTCAGAGGTTCTTTGTTGGTTATTTTGTGGTGTTACGTGGTTACATTGCGACGGGAACAGAACAAGGCAAGGGTTTTAAAACAGCCATAGGCCGGAATATACTAATTCCTTTCCCTAAGATAGTCCAGTAAGCCAGTTCAAGTATCTATGCAACAATTTATAGCGAGATATAAAATTTATTTTAAAAAATCTGGCTGCATTTTATACTGACAAATAAGACTGCGTATTTTTCTTGTTTTCTTCCGTTCACTTGCTCCGTTCCTGTCCTTTATGGTCGAAAGATGATCGACATTAAAAGCAGCTTTAAAGCTACATTTACACTGGACGCATACCCGTACTGATGTCGTTTCTTCTGTCGAAATGTCATCGTGTACGCGGGATAGCGTGTAGATGTAGCTCTTTATAGGGAAGGTGAGCTGAGCGTGTAATATCAAACTTATGAGGTAGCCCATGGATGGTGATTAATCAGATAGGTAGGTCTATAGAACACGACAAGATAGGCAATTTAGATGACTGGTCGCGAGTAAACACAGTACTCGTAGAAGGATAAAGAAATCTGTCATTTGCGTTCTAAAGACCTCAAAACATTAGTAAGACGCATTGTAATGCAATACTTCTTAAAAGTTTCAGAATCGCCAGAGTCTGAGTTTCTATGGCCTTTTCACGTGGGAAAATAAGTTAGGACCTAAAATTTTCAACTCGTTTTTTCATTTAATTTCGGTTCTCCTGGCGATTCACGAACACAGAAATTAGTTCCTACAAAAAAAAGGATAAACACGTTAATGAGAAGGCATGTTAGAAATGTAAACACAGATTAGTTTGAAGATTAGGAACTAGTGTGAAATGTATAGAAATTAGTGTGAAATTATACAGTGAGAAAAGAATAATTTGCCTAGCTTTATCAATTCGATGCAGTCATAGAAACCCAACCATGGAGTCATTAATTAGCCTTTAATTAAGACTCGCTAATTATTCGTGTATATTTTGGATTCAGTAAGTACTCCGAATTATAATGCCAGGTCATTTAGACTAGGAGAAAACTTAATTACTTACTGTAAACATTATACGGCCTATGCATTTTTCTATAATCTATTCTAAATTACTAAATAAAAAAATATCCCCGACATCTTGGCTGCAAATTAGCATATCCCATAAAAACATATCTAATCTAGGTAAGAACACTCGCTATAAAACCTGCTTTCAAATTTAAAAAACCGCACCAAATCGGTTCACCCGTGTTAAGAGCTACGATGCCACGACAAACACACATAGCGGTGAAACTTATAACACTCCTCTTTTTGATCGGGGGCTTAAAAAAACATGTCCCAGGCAAGATGTGGTGTCACTGGGTGCTGTACAATGTACGTAAATCATCGACAATACCGTAGAAGCAAATCATAAAAGTTAATTAAAGAGGTACACGTGGGAAAATCAAATTACTCAAAATAAAATGTAGGTGTGTCTAATTATTATCAGATAAGCTAAGAGGACTTAAAATCCCGCAACTAATCAAAGATTATGACCGTGGATAATTCGTAATCAAATTAATACAAGAGAGTATTTTCAATCTGAACTTGGGAATTATAATAAAAGATTACGGACAACACTGCACGTGTGTCCAAAAGTTATCGTATGACAACCATGAGTTCTAGCTTATTTCTAAAAGCTATATTAAACCTTTCAGAAATTCCTGTTTCAGATACTCCCCTTTTTAACGCCTGATCCAAAAAAGGGGTGTTATAAGTTTGACCGCTCTGCGTGTGTGTCTGTCTGTCCAAAAATTGGATACGATTTTTTTTATTTGTTGGCTCTGCTTTTCTGGCGAGTGTTCTTAGATTATGTTTTGTCAAAATCGGTTCTGCATTTTTTTTATTTAGCTGTTATTGCTAACCTAATAATAATAATAATAATAAATTTATTTCCAAAAAAGATTACACGTATTACCTATAACTAGGAACAATAATTTTATCAATAGGCTCGTAAGGAATATCTGCTGCTGAACTAGGTGTGAACCTGTGTTTCAGCATACAGCGCCCCCTCCGAGGGGCTTAACATGGGTACATAAAATATCAATTTGTGTACATGAGGTCTTTTTATAATAATCACATTTTTAATTTTGAGAATAATTCTAAAATACTATTATGTTTTATTAATCTAAAGCAAGCAAGTGTGTAGAGTGTGTTTGTCCTCTCTGTGTGTGAAATGTGAGGGTGTAGGTGTGTGTGTGAGAGGGTGAGTTGTATCATTTCAGTTCTTGTTTATGCATCCGGTCATGGTTTATTAACTATTTGGTAATAACAAGTAGTTGTTCAGTTTTATCGTAGTCAAGTTTTAGTAGCCACTTGGTTATTTCTTTTTTACATTTTATTGTGATTAAAGGATAAATATTTATAACTTTATTAACTTTGTTGCACAAAAAAGGCCCAAGAAAACAGAAAAATCTCTGGATGAAAGTTGTATTAAATTTTAGCTTCTCGCATACGGTATGTTTTCTTCTTTTATTTAATAGGGATGGGTCGTATATTAAAGCACGGTGCTGTTTAATTATAATACTTTGGAAGAAAAGTTGGCGAACGGAGAGTACTTCACAGGTTTTGTATAATTCTGTAGTTGAGAATAAAATTGGCTTGAAAGTAGAAACTTTAAGCACAGCTCGTTGCGCTATCTCAATTTTGTTTAGATTAGTCTTTGAAGCCCCTCCCCATGATAGAATACAGTAAGTTATTATTGATTGGCATAAGGCCATATAAATTTGTTTCAGTGTTTTGGGTTCGATGATATGTCTAATATTTTTGAAAAAGTATATTAATTTACGGACCCTACCCGAGAGTGCCTCAATATGCTGCTTGAAACGCATGTTCTCATCAATGATTACGCCTAAGTACTTGATAGCCTGAACGCGTTGCAGTGTCCTACAATCACAGACAGGATGTTTCTGTGAGCAGTCATGGGAAACTAGGCTATAGTTGTGGTCTGTAGTATATTGCTTTATTGAGAATGTGATGTATTTGGTTTTGTCAGCGTTTAAGGTAAGCACATTTGTATCAAGCCAATTTTTCACCATGTTAAAACCTACTTGTGCTAACTTAAAGGCCTTTTTCCAAGTCTTAGCAGAGAAATTTAGAGCAGTGTCATCTGCATAAGATATTATATTTCCCTGGAAATTATCAAGCTGGAGAAGATCGTTAATGTAAATTAGGAATAATGTGGGGCCGAGAACGCTACCTTGGGGCACTCCATGCGTCACTGTTAGTTCAGTACTTGTGTGACATCCAATCCTAACACACTGGTTTCGTTGAGACAAATAGTCCCTAAAAATATCGAGCTGAGTGCCTCTAATACCAATTCGTTCCATTTTTTCAAGAAGTAGCGGGATAGAGACCGTATCGAAGGCTTTGGCTAAGTCAAGGAATATAGATATACATTTATGTGATTTGTCCAATTTTGTGCAAATGAAGTCAGTAAGTGTATGCACAGCATCATCTGTCGATTTTCCACGCCGAAAACCAAATTGACGCTGTGATATAATTTTGTTGCTATCGAGATAGTCTGTGAGTCTATTATTTATAATTTTTTCCAGGATCTTAGATATTGCCGGTAGAATGGATATTGGTCTATAGTTGACGATGCGTTCTCTATCCCCTCCCTTATGTATCGGTCGTACCTCTGATTTTTTAAGTGATGTAGGGAAAATATCAGTCTCAAGGCAACCATTAAAAATATAAGCTAGAGGTGGCGCTAGTAAATTTCTGTACTGTTTGAGAAGACGATTCGAAATTCGATCGAGGCCAACCGAGCATTCACTTTTCAAGCCAGAAATAATTAGCTCCACCTCGATTTGGTCCGTGTTATTCAATACAAAAGAGTCTCTCTCACTCTTAGAGCCTGCGCTATGTGTTGCCTTGGCACCAATATGGTTAGAAGTTGAACTAGTGAGACGTTCTGCCAGAGACTTTCCCACATTTATAAAATATTTATTTATTTCATTTACTGATTCCTGTGGGGAATCAGCCAATGATAACAATTCAACTGGGTAGGTTTTTACTTTTTTAGTATTAGTTATAGTTTTAATCGCTTCCCAGAGCTTTTTACTGTTTTTTCCTGCCTTGTCGACTTCTTGTTTTTCATACTGTCTTTTGACCTTTTTTATAATTTTAGAGCAGTAATTTCTATACCTCGTGTATGTTAATCGTAGTATGGCATTGTCTGGTGAGGCCTTTGATTTTTTATGCAGTTTATCTCTATTGCGCATACAGCGCAGCAAGCCAGGTGTAATCCACTGTTTGATAATTTTTTTGCGTCCCGCTAACTTAATAGTTTTAGTGTTTTTGGTAATAATATCGGTCAGAGATTGAGTTAGGTATGACATTGCAATATTTGGGTCCTTCGATTGGTAAACCTCTTCAAAATCTATATTAGCGATATCCGTTTTCATCCCCTCTTCGTTAATTTTGTTAATTGTTGTAATAGCATAGTTTCTAGTTTGTTTTTGTTCCAGACAGAACATCACAGCTTTATGGTCCGTAACTGTTGTTTGCAGTACTACTGTTTTGGAGGAAATTTTTGATTTTAGTAAGACTTGATCGAGGCATGTGCCACTGGCATCCCTAGTGACAAATGTGTGTGCCGGAAGCAACCCATGATACGCTGCAAGACTTAAGTACCTTTCAGAGGATGAATCAGTTTTACCTGCGTTTATTGCGATATTAATATCTCCGATTATTAGAATTTTACTGTGATTACTTAGTTTTTGCAACGTTTGATCCAGCGATGTTAAGAATGGATCTACATCCTTCCGCGCAGGAGAGCGGTATAGAGCAACAATGGCAATTTCAGAGCTGTCAGCCGTAATAATAAAGCAATTACTGTCTTTAATTTCTAGTTCTTCAATTGAGAATTTTAGTTGCTCTTTGATATAGACTACCACTCCATCATTTTGTGTATAGTTTAATCTGGTTGCGAATTTGTTATAGCCATCGAGTGTTGGTACTGAGTCCTCAGAAATGCAGGATAGCCAACATTCGGTTAGTACGATTATGTCACATTCAAAGCCAAGAGATGCCAACACCAGCTCAAAGCTAGGCATATTACAGTTAATACTACGGATGTTTTGAGTGAGAATAGTGAGGCAGGTTGACGGGGATTTTATAATGTTTTTACAGTCTAGAATATCACATTCAAAGGATTGTGAAACAGTAACACTATCTAGTTCATTAGAAACCGAATTTAAGCTATCGAATTATATTTGTAGAATGTAATAAGAGCCCTGAAAAATAAAACCAAAAGCCATTTAATTTTGTGGCTATGTAGTATTATGATGATACATAAACCATTTAGTACGTTTGTGGGTGTGTATGTATTTGGGTGACAAATATATGGGTAATTTGTTTGGTGTATGAGTGTGTTGCTTATTTGTATAGGACTAAAATTAAGTATGGCATGCATGTAGGTATATACTATGCAAACAAAGTAGAGAGCGTTTGATACGTTCAGTCACTTTTTTAAGGGTGTCAGGTTATCCAGATCAGATTCAGATGTTAGTCGTATTGCTGGCAGTCCTTCCTTTTCCCGCAGGTATATTTTTCCGTTCGTGACCCAACAGAACCCGTATCCATGCTGCTTTCTAAACTCTCTTGCAAGGTAGTGGAGTTTTTTCATCCTTGGTGTCAGACTTTCAGAGACGAAAATTGGCGACGCTTGACCGTCTATCTGGAGGTGTGATGTGTTTAATTTTTCCTGGTGGGACTTGTTAAAGGTCTTCACGTTGCTGATAACGGATTCTTTCTTCAGAACAGTTGTTAGCTCCACAACAATCGGTTTTGTACCAGTCTTTGTGTTGATCCTGTACACATCTCGTATGTCTGATGGAAGGATTGGGGTATTCAGTGCATTCCCAAGCTTGGAAATCGTTTTTGAAAGATCCTCCTTCGATTCAACTTTTGTGGATGGAATGTTTCTTACTTCAAGCCAAGATGACCTGGTGGAACGCTCAAAGTTGTCTATTTTTTCCTCTAAGGTCTGTATGTATGCTAATTGAAGCTTTCGTTCCTTCTCCATCCCATCCATTCTTTCCTTAATTGCGTCGTACATATCAGAAATGCCCTCAATACTTTTTGTAATTGTGTCGTTTTGTATTTTGTAATAACTACAATTTATTTACTTTTATTTTCTCGATCTATCGAAAGATTATATTAGGATTCTTATGAGATACGAAACGTAGTAGTTTTCTTTGCGGCCGACAGGGGTCGCTTCGGGGAGCGGTTGTGGTCTCGGAATCTCGGGCGCCACTACTTGAGATAGGAAGCCCCTGTAGAGATATCCTACCATCTCCACCTCCAACGTTAGGTAGGTTAGGAGATGGACGGTTGCCTTGGAGATGCCAACTGGCGAGTACCTAGCCCTTGACCTTGGTGGCGCCACCTACGCCACATGAGACCGCAGCCCCGTCATAATATCAGGCCCCTGTTGCACGAACGTGACAACGACAGGTGACAGGTGACAGGCGACAGGTGACAATCCGACAATTTGACAAGTTTCTGTTGCACAAAGATATCGAGCGACAAATAAGTCATGGTGGAAAATTTACAAACTTGACATATTTCTGTTGCACAAAAGATTTTACGCGACAGGCAAAAAGTGACAAATTGTCGTGAAATACTTGTCGGATTTGCTTTTTGCAACCATAAATGGTCAAGACGACTCGACATAATTGTCTAATTGTCAGACAATTCCGACAGGTGAATATGCATATATCGAGAGCTGACGTCGAATACAAATTGTCGGTGAATCCTACCATGGTTTTTTACAATTGTCGAGCTTTGTGCAACGCTTGTCAAGTCCTGAAAATTTGTCAATAATTCACCTGTCGCAGTCTGACTTATTTGTAATGTTTGTGCAACACCAGTTACTTGACAATCCGACAAATAAGTCAATTTTCGACAAATAAGTCGACTTGTCGCGTACGTGCAACAGGGCCCTGGCAAGGCTGCCATACACGGTGAGGCCAAAATGAACAGACAAAACTGCGTCAGTCCTTCCGGTCAGGTCGATGTGATTATATTCCTTAAGTAACCGCGTAGGCCCTGAGGCCGTAGCATCCATACACGGTACGGTTTGATGTCAGGTCAGGCGAAACTCAATGCCAATCTCCTCATCTTAAACCTGACCTGACATCAAACCGTACCGTGTATGGATGCTACAGCCTGAAACTGATCCTCATGTGTGGTAGACTTTACCCTGCACGTTGAACTAAAGCAGGCTACTTTTTGTCGCATGGGGCCTGAGGTCTCTCTCCGTTTCTCAAGAGACCACCTTGGAGATACCTTGGCGCCAGAACTGGCACATTCAAAGGCCTTCATTGGCACATCAGGTACAGGTGTACAAAATCTGTAGATATAGTATGTGTAAAGTCCGACTAATTGTTGGGGCATTTACGGGCCACTTTGGCACGAACAAACACTTAGTCAACATAGGGCTGTCTATGACTCCCACTGCAGGGCCTGTAAAGAGGCGCCAGAGTCCATGAAACACGTTCGCATGAGTCTTTTCGGGAAAGCCCCGGATAGCATATCATATCCTAGACCGGAAGAATAAGTTCGTCAACCTCGATGACGTTCTAAAGCTTATGACCTCGGTCTTTGCACGTCCTGAGCAGGAATAAGGATGGGAGTGACACAAAAGTTCCCACTGGATCGAAGTGTCCGGGGCTCTCAAGCCTGGCCCCATGCTAATAAGATAAGATAAGAGATGTTTTATCTCACAAAATCGGATGAGCCATACTTGAGTGTGTTAATGTTGCACATTGTCTTTGCGTGCGTAAGCTCGGGAGCGCTCGGTTTCAGCCGAGACGCCGGCCGAGTCACTAGTGTTACTCAGTTCGCGCCAAAATTCCGCGCCGGCTCTGGTCGATGTATGACCATCATAATTTGAACTTTATAGCTTCGGAATAGTGTCCAAAAACAAAGAAAAATTTGGACTACCTCTGCCTTGCAAAGGGTTAAATACAGTCAGCATGAAGTTACGCACACAAGAGCGCGCGTCTACAGGATGTTAAAAGACCGCCAACAAAGCGGGACACCACGTATTGTCCTCATCATAAGGAACATTTTTGCCCAAGGAACTATGCCTGGGAAATCAACGGTTTCAGAGATAACGAGGTTCAAAGTCGGACTTTTCAAAACTTTTTTTTGCAGAAATGTATTCAGTATCTAGTTTTTAACATATCTTCTCAAGAAGCCATATCAAAATTATGAATATTTCTTACAAAAAACGACGTTAAAATTGCAACCCGCAATGTATTCTAAACATCGGCACTTCAAGCTTAAGTAACATAAACTTATACCTACGCTTGCGCAATGTGACTTGTGTGCGTTACACGTCCATTGCGTGATTAAATATTTTTCAAAATTATAACCTAAAAAACCAAAATCATTTCCGAGCAATAATTTATCGAAAAAGTACTTTGTTTTGGTGTCTAGTATGCGTGGCTTTCGGGTCTGTTGGCGGTCTTTTAACACCCTGTTTACGCATTACAACTACAAGAATGGTTCATCCGCTTTCGTGAGATAGAACAACGTATACCTTAGAGATGTCGACCCCGGTGACGTCCTTGACGAGCTGCGACACGTGCGACACGACCGTGAGCACCTCGCCGGTGAGCTTGGCCGCGCCGACCTCGCCGCCGCCGCAGGACACCATCGTGACCTTGCGCGCCTGCGACAGGGGCGCCGCCACCTCCGCCGCCACCTGCGAAGGGACATCGGGGTCAATTTCATCAGAGAAATTATTGAACGAGCTGTTATACCCTAAGGTCCGCTTGCGCCACCCAGAGTTAGCCAGTTAACTCTGAGTTAACGTCAAAAATTGTATGGAAATGTCAAGTTAACTCAGAGTTAGTTTGCTAACCCTGAGTGACGCAAGTTCGCCTAAATCTACTAGAAATAGTGTAAAGGCTGGAAGATAGTAGTGTGGCGGGAAATTCAAAATTTTCACAGTTTTTTACATTTTGTAGCTAAACTGAGCTGTTTTTGTTCAGCGAGTTTTCGTTCGCGAGAATAAAACCGTATTCTTTTCATTATTGTAAACAACAGAACAACAATAATTCAGCCGATTATGTGTTCTGGTCTACGACAAGTTTTTTGGGCACTACTACTGCTTCGTATCGCTGAACAAAAATAGTTCAGTTTAGCTACAAAATGTAAAAGTCTGTGAAAATTTTGAATTTCCCGCCACCTTGCTATCGTCTACCCTTAATAAGACCTGAGTCAGCACTGTAGGACTCGAGGCTCCCGCGGGCGAGCCAGCCATTGTTCAGTCTCTGCTCATACTTCATTCGCGCGGGTTGCGCCCCAATATTCATTAAATATTATTCTTTTCTAATAAGTATTTTTTTTTAAAAGACTCCTACCAGTATCCGCGTAACAGAGCGAGCGAAGCGAGTTAAGTTCTCCGAGTCTACTGGAACAATCCGGCGTTTCTATGTTTGTGTGTATGTATGAATGTTCGTTCGACGATAACTTGAATGAATTTTGTCGGATCGTCATGAAATTTGGTAGGCGGGTAAATGAGGCAAAGGACATGAGCAAAGTACACGAACCGAGCCAAATCGGTCAAAGGGTTGCTGAGATATGGGGTCGCGAGTTCATAGTTCGGGGCGAACAACTAGTTACCTAATTTTGGTGGCACTTTTTATTTATGGTTTTTACCTAAAAGGAGGTTCTTACTGTATACAGTTATGATTTGAGCTCTGCAGTAAGAACATAATTTTCTCTGAAAACCCACAAATCAAAAGTGCCACCAATTTTAGGTAATAATTTATCTGATGAAATTGACCCATCGGGGCGATGCGGCGCTTTTAAACGGGCAGCCCCGGATCTAGGAGGGGCAAGCCGGGGCACCCGCCCCGGGGCGGTACTCCAGTTGCTGCGAGTAGGCGACATCTCGGACAAAATATTTTCGGACACTTTGGCCGAAATGTCGTTTTATTATTTTAATATTTTTGAGGCGACATCTCGGACACTAACAAATAAAGCTGTTTTATACTTTCGGATAAATAACTCCCTAAGATCTTATTTATGAGGAGACTAATAAAAATGTTACATACCCACATGCAAATAATATCTTGTGTACTCATGCAGCCTTCAACATTTGCTCTCCCCGTTTTGATGAAAAGTACTAGGCTTACATAATATGTTAGGAGGATCACCACCTCAGTTCTCACATCATTACGCGGAGTTAGTTAGGAACAAAATGATGTCAAAACTGAGGTGATTATCCTCCTAGCACCTTATGTAAGCCTAGTACTTTTTCATCAAAAATGAGCCGAACGCGATCTGAGTGTTTAAATTCAGGCTTTAACTATCAAGGAAAACGGCTCATTTAAGCTGCTTTAGCTACCCTAAAATAGGCAGCAGGGGGTTACCTCATATAATACACAGAGAAAGAGCGTTAGCTCTTTCTCTGTGTATTATATTTGAATACTTTAGTATCTGACTGTACGATACAGGTTCAATATTTTGAGAGTGTCCGAGATGTCGCCTCTAAATTTTAAAAATACAAAGCGACATTTCGAAGTGTCCGAAATTATTTTGTCCGAGATGTCGCCTACTCGCAGTTTCATGGGGCGCCAAAATCATAATTTGTCCTCGTCGTGATCCGATGACGGCGGCCTCTGGAATTGTAGGGGGACTTCTACGGCGACGGGCGCGAATGTGGCTCGAGAAGCCCAACTTATTTGAAAAAGTCCGGTTACAACGATCGCAGTGGAGTTCACCGCGAGCGTTGTACTTGTATGTGTACGTGGGCTTCGGGCGAGTCTTGCGCTGTTGTCGGTTGGAGTCGAGGGTCTCGAGCCGAACGAACGAAGTGAGCGAGTGATGATGATGATAATAATGATGATTAACGGCTGGTGGTGGTCTAGTGGGTAGAACAGTGGACTCTGAAGCAAGAGGTACCCGGTTCGATTCCCAGTGCGGGCATGTATCTATGACTTTGTTTAATTTCAAAGTTACATTTGTGAATTTGTAGTAGCAATATCACTCGCTAACCGTGAAGGAAAACATCGTGAGGAAACCCGCGCCTTAGTTGGCTCCGCACGTATTGACCCGTCTTTCCTGTGGGCTAGGCCGACTAAGCTGTCGGGATGGTATAGGTGCTGGGCAAGCCTACTCCATCTAAAACAATGTCCCAGGCACTGCAGCGCCGAGTGGTCTCTTCAGCCATCTAGTGTGAGTGAAGGTGACACTGGACGCTGTATAAATCATCTCATTGCGTAGATGCAAAGGCCTTAGTAGATGAACGGCTAGCGCCATCTTGCTTTATTTCACTTTGTAAAGCGATAGCGGGACAAAAAACGCTATCGATGTAGCCACGCTGCAGGTACGGGACATTACGTATAAGACGTATGTGGATATTGTGAAGTTACCTTCGGCAGAGTATCGAGCATCATGTCAACCATCGCGGCTGATCCGTACTCCTTCCACGCCTCGGCCTTCTTGGCCATCTGCTCGGCGTCCGCCACCGCCTTCGCCTTGATCGCGTACGCCTCGGCCTGGGGAATAAGTAGAAAGTTAATTAGGTATAGATAGACCATCGTCGTACTTTTCCCCTTTTGCGAACATGCCGGAATCACAAAAATGGGGCAAACTAAACAGTCATCTCCTTCTCCAGTCTGAACTTGTAAGTTACACTCCCTGCACAAGGTAGTTACCTCATCGCGGAATTTAACCGCCTCTGCCTCGGCCTCGGCCTCCAGCACTATCTGCAGCCAACTTCTCCAGTCTGAACTTGTTAGTTACCCTCCCGGCACAAGGCAGTTACCTCTCCGCGGAATTTGACCGCCTCTACCTCGGCCTCGGCCTCCAGCACTATCTTCAGCCAGCTTCTCCAGTCTGAACTTGATAGTTAAACTCCCGGCACAAGGCAGTTACCTCTCCGCGGACTTTGACCGCCTCTGCCTCGGCCTCGGCTTCCAGCACTGTCTTCAGCCAGCTACTCCAGTCTGAACTTGTTAGTTACACTCCAGGCTCAAGGAAGTTACCTCTTCGCGGAATTTGACCGCCTTTACCTCGGCCTCGGCCTCCAGCACTATCTCCAGCCAGCTTCTCCAGTCTGAACTTGACAGTTAAACTCCCGGCACAAGTTACCTCTCCGCGGACTTTGACCGCCTCAGCCTCGGCCTCGGCCTCCAGCACTATCTTCAGCCAGCTTCTCCAGTCTGAACTTATAGTTAAACTCCCGGCACAAGTTACCTCCCCGCGGACTTTGACCGCCTCGGCCTCGGCCTCGGCCTCCAGCACTGTCTTCAGCCGGTGCGCCTCCGCCAGCTTCTCCAGTCTGAACTTCTCCGCCTCCGCCGGCCTGAGGACAAATATATCAGATAAGAAGCGGCCTTGCTAGGTTGGTGGTAAAAGTAGTTTAAAAACACAAAAAATGACGGTTTTTTTGTGTATCGTCCTTCGCTGTCGGCAGTACTCGTATTAGGTGAGTCTTTTGTTTTTGTTGTTTGATTTGTTGTCTTAATAATAATGTGTGAACATAACCACGACAGTTTTTTTTTATTTGACTTTTGCCCTGTGCTGTACAACATCAGTTCTCCTCACCTGCGCACTGTGGCCTCTAGCTCCTTCTCCCTACGCTGCACCTCCCACTTCTGCACTGCGATCTCCTGGGTGCGCTCCACGACGGAGATCTGCATCTGCTCCTCCTTTATGCGCTGCTTGGTCTTTGCCGCCTGCAGTTCGTACGCCATCTCCGCTTCCGCCTGGGGGAGACATAGTTGGGCATTAATACCGGGTGGGAGTTCGTGACTGGGCGGCATTAACCAGTCAGACAGAATGAAACGCAGCGCTAAATCTGGAACGGACGCGACGCACCCCATTTTCGGTCTGGCTTTCGATACAGAAAGACAGTTTTAAGACTTTGAAGAGTGTGAAATTGATAATGGGGTACAGTGATAACTGTCACTGAGGAAACACGAGATCACGCCATGCCTCGGCGTCGGCCTAGAATGCGATATTTAGCCGGAATAAAATAGTGCTTTAATTAAGACGACGTACGTCTCACAACTAGCGCCGCCAATGGAAAAAAAATCATATCTTTTTTTTAGATGCGTTTTTAGAAAAACGCTCCTGCGATTTCTCAACGCGAGGCTTAACTATTTTTAGGACCTAAGGTTTGGATTCCAGATCCTAGAACTTAAGAATGCAATCGATTCTCGCCAAAAGTGGTTACTTTTGGCGAGAATCGATTGCATTCGTAGGAAATCTAATCCTGGAATCCAAACCTTAGGTCCTAAAAATAGTTAAGCCTCGCGTTGAGAAATCGCAGGAGCGTTTATTGCTAAAAACGCATCTAAAAAAAAGATATGATTTTTTTTCCATTGGCGGCGCTAGTTGTGAGACGTACGTCGTCTTAACCCACCTTTTTGGTCTGAACCTCCACGTCGTAAGCCGCCTTCTTGAGTTCAAAGTCGCGCTGCGCCTTGGCGATCTCGGTGTCGTTGAGGAAGCGCGAGGCCATGCGCTGTTCTTCGGCCTGCGCCTCCTTGATGCGCGCCTCGGCCTGCGCTTCGGCCTCGCCGATGCGCGCGTCGCGTTTCACCTCGGCCGTGCGTGCCATGCCGAGCGCTTTCAGGTAGCCCTGCGGCGGTGGACAAATTGTTTGTTCGCTCAGACATTTTTGTTAATTTCAGCTGGATACGCGAAGCAAAAAGGACGGTTATGATCTCAGCATGATTTGTGGAGGTCCCCAGTTCGGCATTTTGAAGCATGTTGGCCTCTGACTAAGCGGATAAGGATAAACAAAAAAAATACTTAGGCCTTTGCGTTTTCATAATGAGATGATTTATACAGCGTCCAGTAACACCTTTACTTCTACTAAAGGCCGATTTACACTTCAATAAGTACAGAAGCGAGTTAACATGCCACTATGGCGAGTTAAGTTATTATTGCGTTTGAACGCCACAAGCGAGTTAAGTATTAAGTTTACCAATTTAGTTAAGTTCGATAGACGGCGGCGATCCTTTTTTCGGCGAGTGAAGTGCGAAGTTCCCCCCCCTCCCGCGCGTCCGCCGCAACCCCGCAAACTAAAAGAAGCTTCGAGATGCTCATCAACAGATGGCGGTCGTCTAGCTTGACTAAGAATTTTTGCATCAAAATGTACTTGCTCCATAGCTCAGTTGGAAGACCACTGGAGCTAAAGATTGAAGTCCTTGCTCGAACAGAAAATGTTAAACCCTCGATACGTTTATTATCTGTGTGTCAACTTAAATGGAACTTGCAAGAAGCAACACTGTGTGGTGTGATGGTGTGACAAACTAAACATAGCAGCAGTGGCTCGCGTATGGTATTGAAGCTGGTTTAAACAAGCATTGTAGTCAACTTACCTTGGCTCCCTGTTAAAGCATTGATGTAAAAGTAAGATAAATACTACTGAATGATAAGGTATTAGAGTAAATAAAAAAGAGATACATAATTATGTGTAGATTTTCTATAAATTAGGAATATTGATTGCCAAATCTTATTTTATAAGAGAGGATAGGTTAAGATACATAAAACATGTTCACGAAATGAAGAAACGAAGGGAGATTTTCTATATAAAGAGAATAACCGTTTTTCAAGCCTGTTAGTGAGTAGCTAGCTATTCACCTCTAGAACCAGGTAAATGGAATCTAAATGGAAATATACTTGTTTTGAATAATGCACCGATAATAATATATTATTTTTATTAACCTCTTCATCGCGAATGTCCTTGAGTGTGTAGGAGACCACAGTAATGCCCATGTTGATCAGATCGCTGGACGCCACTTCGAAAACCTGGAAAATTGTTTATTCAGTTAGTTACTGTGGTAACAGGACATGGACATAGGTTTGGTAAATAGAAATATACCACAAGATGAGACCACAATTACCACAAGATAAAATAACGACATAACAATACATATTCGAGGGTCGTGTCGACAGTACCGAGCCTGGGTCGTCCTGGATCGCGATTATCCAGAGAGACATAATGTCAGACATCCAACCAGCCTATTTTGAAGATAGAGCCTGAGTTTCCTTTCTGCAAGAGTCTTCACCAGTTTCCACTGTGCTACCCTGAAGACTTACAAAGCAATTACAAATATCCTGTAGCGACTGAGACGAGCATCTTCAAAGGAGTAACCTTCTCAAGTTCTTTGCTCCGCTCACCAGCAGTTATGACGCTGAATCGCGATCATCCACATATAAATAGCGGCATCCATTCTGCTGGTTATCGACCCACCTATTTATTCATTACTTCAAGAGCCTCCAAGTGCCTACTGTCTTCTTCTTCTCCTTCTTTGGGCGCCTCTCCGACTCATCAAAGCGGTCAGCTCCGAATATCTCCCTTTGTCTCTCGCGAGGAAAAATAGCTGGGCAGCACTCGCGATCCCAGTCCACTCCCGCAAGTTTCTTAGCCAGGAGTCAAGTCTAAAGTAACCGTAGAAGCGTAGCGCCTTGTCATATATTCCTTACCTGCTTGGAGAACTTCTTCCGGTCCTTGTAGATCTCCTCGACGGTCATGGAGCCCATGATAGCGCGCTGGTGCCCCTCGAGCGTCACCAGCGCGATGTGCTGGATCTCCTGCTCCGACTTGCCCAGGAACTGCTCGCAGGCGGAGAGCAGCATCTCCGCGTTTTGACCCTGGATCTTCACCTGCGGATGGGGAGAGGATGGGGCGTTAAAGGCGGAATCGAGCAGAAGACCGTGTATTATACCTTATAGCAGAAGAGACACATCACGGGAGATTACATAATAAAAGACAGGTACAAAGGCGAGCTTATCTCTGTAAGAGTTTTCTTCCAGCAAGACCTTGCGGGATCAGAACGTGATCTAAAACAGGTAAAGATGCGTGCACAAAATATACTGCATAAACAGTAATAGGGTCCTGTTACTCTGCCTACGCTGTCTGTCGCTCGTGACCTACCTTTAAAGGGCCTTTGGGCACTTGGGGTCCGTAAAATCAGTTTTTTTCTTTCTAGATATGGTACGGAACCCTCGGTGGGCAAGTCCGACTCGCACTAGGCTGGTTTTTATTGAGGCCTATGGATTTAGCTATGAATCGTTAATAAAGCTCCCCTAAAAACTCCCAGTAGTAAAAACAAAACAACATAATATCAATATCCATAGAATCCACGACCATTAGCAGCATTTGAAGGCAAAGCTAGGCGCGACCCATCCGCGTCCCTTCGGTTTGACGTCATGGTCAAGTGGATGGGTCATACCGTACAGGCGGATAAACATTGTGCAGGTAGATAGAGAACAATGTTTGGTAGGCCAGAAACGTTAAATTGGAAAAATATATTCAGAACTAGCTGACCCGATGAACTTCGTATCACAATAGTTTGACTCTCCGCGTCAAAAATGGCGATTCCAATACAAAATGACCAATTTTTATTTCTTCCGTTTTTCAGCTAATCCTTTAACTTTTCCCATATTTCTTTGCTTTTAAACCTACCCTGAACTATGGTGAACTAAACAAAACAGTAAATATGCAAATCGGTCAGTTTTAGCGAGACTAATGCACGGCGATTCATTTTTATATATATAGATTTAGGCAAATACGAAATTACACAAAAATATTTCCAAAGCTGTGTAAGAGTAAGATGCAGCCTGTAGAATTGAACATGTCCGACTAGCTGGGCAAAGGCCTTCTCCCAGAGAGAGAGTTCGAGCTTAATCACCACGCGTGCTCAATGCGGGTTGGCGATTTTTGCGTTGAGGGGTATATGCCTCATACGCTCAGGTTTCCTTACGATGTTTTCCTTCACGGTTAGCGAGTGGTATTGCTATTACAAATTCACAAATGTACGTAACTTTGAAATTAAACAAAGTCATAGATACATGCCCGCACCGGGAATCGAACCTAGGGCCTTTCGCTTCAGAGTCCACTGTTCTACCCACTAGACCACCACCGCTGTGTATTCAAAGCTTTTTATCTGCGCGGGCGAAGTTGCAGCCAAATGATACTGAGGGCTACCGCGCTCGGATTTGCGCTAGTGTAGGGAGAGGTCAAAAATTACACTCTTTGTACAAGTGAGCCACGTTTCGTACTGCCTGAGCCTCTCCACGAATGTAATGGAGCCGAAATGGAGCCACTTTTCTTTGCCCGATCCTCTCCCATTCTTCCTACGGGAAGGAGCCATAGAGTTGCAATTGTAGAGTTTGTTACCTGCGCGATGCCGGTAACGGATATGGGCACGCCCTGGCTGGTGTAGACGGTGGGCGACTCCACCTGCAGCGTCATGGTGTTGAGCGATATCCGCTGCACGCGCTGCACGGCCGGCCAGACGAACGCGCGCCCGCCGGGCACCAGCAGCGGCTTCGAGTAGCAGCATCCTGAAGGGCGGCGGCGGCGATTTAGCACACGTACAGTCATTATTACATTTTCTTTGAAAAATCACCCTTAAGGCTCCGTATAAGGCTAACTAGCGCCACCAATGTTAAAAAAATCATATCTTCCTTTAGAAGAATCTTCTGAAAAAATCCTAAGATGAGCCTATGCGCCATGCTTTTCTAGATTTTTAAGTGTAGATACCCTCTTCGAAATTTACTTTTAAGCTAAAAAATTTTCGATAACCGCCAAAAGCGGCCGTTTTTTGCGGTTATCGAAATTTTTTTAGTTTAAGACTAGAAATTGAGTTGGGTACCTACACTTAAAAACCTAGAAAAGCATGGCGCATGAGCTCATCTTAGGATTTTTTCAGAAACTTCTTCTGAAGGAAGATATGATTTTTTCAACATTGGTGGCGCTAGTTAGCCTTATACGGAGCCTTAAGACGCCGTACGTCTCACAACTAGCGCCGCCAATGGAAAAAAAATCATATCTTTTTTTTGGATGCGTTTTTAGCAAAAAACGCTCCTGCGATTTCTCAACGCGAGGCTTAACTATTTTTAGGACCTAAGGTTTGGATTCCAGGATTGGATTTCCTACGAATGCAATCGATTCTCGCCAAAAGTGGCCACTTTTGGCGAGAATCGGTTGCATTCTTAAGTTCTAGGATCTGGAATCCAAACCTTAGGTCCTAAAAATAGTTAAGCCTTGCGTTGAGAAATCGCAGGAGCGTTTTTTGCTAAAAACGCATCCAAAAAAAGATATGTTTTTGTTTTCATTGGCGGCGCTAGTTGTGAGACGTATTTCACCTTAACGTAACTGAGTAGAGTGCACACGTGTAAGGGTTAACGTGCTGTCGACTGTACCAATGGAGACAGGATTTAGAATGAACTGCAAAACTAATTATATGGATTTTTTTTTCATTGTCTAGGCCTGTGATCGGTCTTTGTGTGATGCTTATATGGCGTTAGTATGCATGTTCCATTGAAGGTGCTATACAAATATAGCGAAGCTAGTGGCTAACGTCCAACACCAGGAATTTATGTCTTTTGAGTCGCTTTGTTCGGTAACCTAAGGATGCTTGAGTTGCTTTACATTTTTTGTCATTGGCATGAACGGAATTTCACGCGTCACAGATAAAAAACGATATCAAACATTCATTCTTCTTCTTATCCTGGCACTGACTTTCAAACCTTCCTTGATAACTGGTGATTGGAATATCATCATCTCACTTTTGATCTGTAATTCAGTTCATCTTCAATCTTTATCTCTTATCATGTTTTATCTTTTATCTTTATTTTATCTCTATCCTTTGTTAGAACGGGTTAAAATACATTTGGAGAAGAAAGCCGATAAACCATGCACCGAAACGGAGATTTTCAACCATTTGAAACAAAGTGACAAATACATGAAAATACATCTAAAGTCTTCGCTTTGGTGAATTCCGGCCCTTAGTAAAATTACACAACGCAGGCATGTGAATGGTATAAAAAAAATATCAAAGTATTATTTGGGAATAGATGTTTGATACCGAAGGTGACCTTTTATCGCAGTTGCCTTAGGTATACATAATATGTGTTTAAGGGGGTCTAATGATTGGGTGTATAAATGATTTATTATAGACTTTTACTATTAGCTACATGGTTTGTTACTCTGTGAAGATTTCCTACACTACAACAAGGTCAAAAATACACAGGTTACAGCCAAGCAATTTCAACAAATAAGTTGTGTCGTTTTATTTGTGCCAAAAAATAGGTTCTCGTGATAAAACAGTCCAAGCAGTCGAGGCGAACCATTTTAACTTCTTTACTGTAATTACATTTTTTTTTTCAGCTTTTATGCAGTTGGGTTTTTTATTTTACTTGACAACTTTACAATCGCAATGCATCTCTTATCAAATCTTATCTTATGAATATGGGGCCAGACTGGGGACACTATTCTTCCATTCTAGGATATGCTATCCCGAGCCTATCCCTATATACTTGTGCATTTTCTAGCAAGAGCATCGCAGTTACACAATACGGGTTCCATGGACTCTGACACATTTTTACAGAGGGTGTCATTAGACAGCCCCATGTATACCTTGATTTGAAAGCAAAATCATATTGTCTAACTAACATATCCCAGGCAGGCACTACACTGTATGTATGGCCACGGCCACAGCAGACCACCAAGATGGGACATTATTAAATTTATAGCGACCAAAGAGTGGCTCATAAAAAGCTTATTCTTAACATCAGCACTTTAGAGGACGTGGCCCTTTTTCTCAGTTTCACGGGCATTTTGAGTCCCACTGCTGGGCAAAGGCCTTCCCTCTTGTCATCCACTCACACACTCAACTTGCGCCTATTTTAACCAACCAAGTAGTGTCCTTGCCAATCAAGTTGTAAATATGCTTTTTGAAAATTTCGTGTTATGAGACCGGGTTTCAGACGGGAAGAAGTAGTAAATACAATCAGTATCATAAAAATCACACCCTTTGCAACAATGACTTCAGAAAACTTTAATTCCTTCAAATTTAACCAATTGAGAGGAAATTTTTAGGTACCAATTAAATGGTAATGAAATATATAAAAAAATAATTTGTGTTTTTATTTACCAGGGCAGAAAAACGAGAACAAGTAGATTGCAAAAATAATATTGTTGTAACAGAAAAAAACGCAATATTGCCCTCTTGCTTCTCTTGTCCTCATAACAGCTTCTATCCAATCTCTCATGGAAGTGCAGGTTTCATGATTTCACCAATACTTTTTTCAACATCTCATACAGAGATACTCATTTTGTTGATGAAATAAAAATATCGTTTTTTTTAGGTAGTTACATGTTCTTTCCATTTATACCTCATAATGTTCTCACAATCGGTTTCAAATAGGAAAAAAAGTTGTTTGAAGTATTTTACAAATTGTGTGATTTTTTCTTGATGCTGAGTATATTTAATTATTGGCTATTTCTAGAGCTTGTATTTTATACCAACAGATAATGATGACACTGACAATGACTAAACTGCAAGCTTTTAATACAAACAAATACAATCGCACGATAAGGACATACCCATGATGATAGTAATGTGCTATTATTAGAAAGCTAAATTAAAGATAATTCTTAGATAGGGAATGTCTAAACATAATTTGATCCAACTGATACAGAGATCCAGTTTCAAAAGAGAAACAAGACTTCGCAAAAGCTAATAATGAGATGTCAACATTTGTGTGGGTTTAACGCTTCGGTTTCCTAAACTGATGAGGTATTTGTGGCATTATTTAGGGCTCCAATTATGACGATAGGAAGTACCTAGATAGTATAAACATTATCTCAGTTCCAACAAACAATCAAGTAGTATCTTAGGCACACAAGGTTTAATGAATATTCGCAAAGCAGGTACGCTTACACAACATTACACAATAAGGAAAACCAACAAGCCTAATTATTAATTCAACTTTTAGTAACAAATCAGCTCAACCACAGTCCTTGAAAATCCTTTCAAGGATTCTCTGTTCAAGGAAGTCTGTGATAAATGATAATATCACAGATTTTTGTCTAGACCGAGGCCTTATGATGTAAGACGATAAAACAATTTTGATCAAACAATTATAGCTTCAAATTGTTTTAATTGATACCATGAAGAGTTCGTAGCGATTCACTTACCCGAAACTACGAGCGCTTCATTCGGCCCACAGGTCACAAAACCCCAAGTCATTTCGATATTAACACTCTTATCTTGATTTAGAACTACAATAGGCGTGGCGAATATAATAAATTCATGTAATTCTTTGATAATTTCGCTTCAAAAACACAATTTAGCTTCATGGAAGGGTCGACACCGCCACATTTGGTGTTGCCATGCGATGCGAGCGAGCGAAACAAACAGACACAAGCCAAACGAAGATTTACACAGAGTACACCAATTTGACAGCTTGGGTGCCGTCGCTTCGGCCTTCGCTACACATTCAATCATACTTGTTTTGTTTTCTAAATCCGCGTTTTCATGGTCAAAGTGGGCGCGTCGTCAAAGGATGAAAACGACAGGATGGTTGGAGCACCCAAAAATAAATCTCATCAATCGGTCAAAGTCCAACGCTTCTAAGCGTTAGCACTTTGTGCTTGGGTGCTCCAACCATCATGATAATTTAAAGAAAAAATATTGAATGGCAAGAAAAAAGAACTGCAAAGTGCTAGTCGCACTCGCGCACTAAGGGTTCCGAACGGCCATACAATAAAAAAAACTGGTTGTACGGAGCCTTGATGCGTGAGTCCGACTCGCACTTAGCCGTTTTTTTTATACTATAAAGTATAACCCGTGTATTTAAAGAATTATTTAAGTTTTTTTTTTCTGAACAAAACGGATGAAAAACGACCGCAACTTTCAAATTTTTTCAAGTTTCAGCCGGAAATCTAAGAACCACAGCTATGAACTGCTTTGAATTTGTGTTTTGAAAACTAATCATAAGTAACAATGACATTATGTCATTGATCAATAAACATAAGGAATTTACAGGGTGCAAGAATGTTGGTGATTTTGGCCATGCTGAACCTCGAGAAAAAAAAAATACAAAAAATGCTTCGATTATTTTAGAAGTTCCGTTTTTTTTTGTTTGAGCGTGTAACATAGAAGTGGGGGAACCGCCCTACCGGAGCACCGCACTCTAATCTGTGACGCCGACAACGCCGCCTATAGAGTCAGTGTTGCCAGCTTAGTGAAATCACCTTGAGTGGTGTAATTTGTCCCTCTGTATAACGGAAAGCCACTGTATGATTTTTTGGTGGCATTGTATAGCACTAAGCCGAATTCATTCAATAGGATACATCACGGTACAGATCCCCCAACTTATCTGTGAAGTGGCAGAACCCGGAGCTAACACCAACTTTTCTACACAAGAGCGAACAAACCGGCCAGCGGCCACAGTTATAAAATGTTGTTATGGCCTCTTCACACTAATAGAAAATAATTGAGTAAAATATTGAAAAATGAAATGCAAATCTAGAAAAGAATCGCTACCCTGTCAAAGAATCACTCTCAATCTCAACTCAAATTAAAATAAGTTTGGAATAACTTTGGAAACAAAATAAACTTTCCAATGAAAATACAGACTAGGTCAGGGGATCTGGGCCCTTAGCCTGTAACGCAATGGCGGGTCAATGGCGTCCCGGCAGAAGGACAAAACCGGGCTCTCCTCGTTTTTCTCCTACAACCAGAGAACTAATCCTCTAGAATTAGAATCAAAATATTCTTTGCTGTACTACAAAAACATTAAAAGGACAGACAGCGTTAGCAAATCGTGATTGAAGTCGTCACCTGACAGCCCATTTTGGCACCATTGTGTTACAGGCTAAGGGCCCTGGAGTCATCAGTGGAAACTGTGCTGATGGTGTTTGTACAGAGCGATAATGTTGAGATGATCCCTAGGCCTGCAGCTCACAAATCGGCGGAATGGTAGTAGGTAAGGTATGGAAGATGAATACAAATCTTTCATTGATAATAACTAGTGGTTCGCCTCGAACTGTGAACTCGCGTCCCCATATAAACTTAACAACCCCATATCTCGGCAACCCCTCGACCGATTTGGCTCATGTTCGAACTTAAAAATTCTTTTAATTTCATTTACTCGCCTACCAAATTTCATAACGATCCGACCAAATTTACTCAAGTTATCGTCGAACAAACATTCATACATACAAACATACAAACATACATACATACATACATACAAACGCCGGATGGTTCCAGTAGACTCGGAGAACTTCGCTCGCTTCGCTCGCTCGTTCAATTAATATTTTATTTCACCTTGTTATAGATGTTACCGGCCAAACCCGTTTTAAGGATAAACTAGTTTCGCCTAGGCCAAACCAGTCTAACTTAAGCTCGTATGGACAAATCGGTATAGCCTAGTTTATCCGAAGGTCGTATGGATAAACCGGTATGTCCTAAGCCAAACTAGTCTAGCCAAAGCTCGTAAGGAGAAACCAGTTTAGCCTAAGCCAATCCAGAGAAACCAGTTTAGCCTAGGCCTAGCAAGAATATGTACGCTCCAGGATAAACTAGTATGGCCTAGACCGAGCTGATATTGACGAATGACTAGGTATGAATGTTACCATATCTCGTAAACTTAGAGGTTGAGCGCAAAAATAACGAAATTTTTTAACCCCTTAATAACCCCGGAACCAAGCCATTTACTTCTATAGGTGTTGAAATCGACATACAGGGTGTTAAACATACAAGGTATTCCTGAAAGTGTAACAGACAGGCCAGAGTGGATTGGCCTTGCCTAAACTGGTTTCTCCTTACGAGCTTCGGCTAGACTAGTTTGACCTAGGACATACCGATTTATCCATATGACCTTCGGATAAACTAGTTTGGCCTAGGCTATACCGGTTTGTCCATACGAGCTTAGGTTAGACTGGTTTGGCCTAGGCGAAACTAGGTTATCCTTAAATCGGGTTTGGCCGGTAACAGAGACAAGTCGAAGCCCGATTAGAAGGCTTTAAAATTAAAGGAGGACAAAAAAAAAGAGAGAACCTAGAAGATGCAAGCAAAACTCCCGCTGTATCATAATAAAAAACAAAAAACACTCTTTGATACAATTACACCTTCTCACACACCCTCACATACACACTTCACATACTCATTTCCATACACTTACGCATACACAATGACATGTAGGTACACGTTTTTCACTATCTTCTTTAATACTTTACTACAGTTTATTTCACTCACGTATTCGAAAATTCAATTAATATCATCTCTAATGTGATTAATTTGATGTGTAAAGGGTGGATTTTTGAGACGGGACAGTAAGGGCAGGTACCTTAACCGTTATAGTTAAAGGAAAACGTTCTTAGGAGACCTTCCATAACTTTTTGAGATATTATGAACTGAATTGAAAAAAAATGTATGGTCAGCGAAAAAAATGGTAAAATATAAAAAAAAAATTTTTGCTGACTGTAAATTTTTTCCAACATCTGTGAATGCAGTTCATAATATCTCAAAAAGTTATAAAGGTCTCCTAAGAACGTTTTCCTGTAACTATAACGGTTAGGGTACTTGCCCTGACTGCCCCGTCTCTAAAATCCACCCTGTATAATACTAATTATAAGGCTCAACACTTCAATGTGAATTTATTTAGGAAGGATGCTAGCTGCCGGTTTCTGATTTGAGAAATTCGCTAAGCAAGCACTTAAGGGTGGACGATAGCAACGTGAAAATTTTGAATTTCCCGCCACGCTGTTATCGTCCAGCCTTAAATATCGTTCTGCCTCCGCGGATTTTTCACAAAAGAACGTGACAGAACGATAGTTAAGTACCTATTTACTTAGTAAAATTCTCAATTCAGAAACCGGGCCTAGGTGTCCTGCGTAAAAGGTCTCCCTAGTGTAGGCACCACCTCCCACAGTAATCAATGTATCTGATACCCTGTAATTCTCTCCGGTTTTATCTTTAATTGTGAATTTTAAATCTTTAATTTTATTTAAACAAATGTGGTCGCGGAAAAAGAGAAACTGCGCTGGTAACATTTCCCCTGCCCCGCGCCGTGTCAATTTCTTCTTTCCCCTAACCCACCCACCTCATTGTCCATCGAGCCCGTTGGCACGCAAGAATTTATCCGTTGTAAGTTTGTATTTGTTTATTTCCGCTCATTTATTTATTTCACAGCTAACAATTAAGTTTTTAAAGATGTTCAACTTGAATTAACAAGGGTTGATAAAATAACTCAATCTTGCAAGTAAAACTCGTGTGGTGTGGAGTACCTACGCCGCAGTCGTTAGCGTTGGTTGTTGTTTGCGTAAGTTTTACAAAAATATACTTCGTTTTACTGGTTTTCCACGGGCTAAAGGGCTAAAGCATTGTTATTAGCCCAAGAATCACTGTAAAATTGCCGGAAAATCCAGTATCCACTTGTGAATTTCAAACAATTTTAGAATGGAGGTAGGTAGTTTTAGAAAGTATTTTTCCGTTTTAAACGGTTACAACGAACCTCGTCATTTATGTGCTTTATGTTAAAAGCTTATGTGATTAAGAAATCCAATACATTTAAATAACGAAGCATTTTCTCGCATTTCAGTGTCCGGTTGAGGCAGCTTGCTGATTCTGCAGCCATCACTAGGTAAGTACTTACTTAGCATGTTCCTTACTTCCCTACTATGTTTATGAATTATCATTATCATCAGCCTGTTACCATCCACTGCTGAATAAATGCCTCACAGATGCCTCATCATCACACCACTTCAGAAGCAACCACTGCTCTCCTTCATATTTACGTACCTACCACGTCAATGATTGTTAAACTGAAAGTTGGTAAGGGAAGTCTGGATAAATATTTCTTTATCACCATAATCAAGAATCGAAGATGAACTGTAGGAAACCTGCCCGATGAAGGTGCCATTTTATTTTTTACCCGACTACGCGAAGCAAAAAGGAGGGTTATGATTTTAGCAGCGTATGTATGTATGTATGTATGTATGTATGTATGTATGTATGTATGTATGTATGTATGTATGTATGTATGTATGTATGTATGTATGTTTGTGTGTTCATCTGTTCCCTCGCAGAGCCTAAACTACTCAGCCGATTTCAACAAATGAGGTGTCGTTGGATTCGTCTTAATCACCCAGGTAACATAGAATAGTTTAATTTTGAAAAAAATCAAGATGGCGGCTGTGCTGCGCCCTAAAGTGGTGGACCTAAAAATAAAAATTATCGGATACCATCGTCATGGGTATCAAATGAAAGGGCTTTAAAAGACCTTTTCAAAAATGTATAACACATGTAGCGTCAACATAACAAATAGAACAAAAAAATCAAAAATGTGTTTTTTTTGCCCTTCTTGGTTCTATTCTTGGTGATCGTCCAAAATGACTTACTAAAAAGCTCAAAAAAAAATAGAAGTTAAAAACTAAAACCCGACTACTAAAAGGCTTAAAACAAGACCTGTTTATCCTTAAAATAGACTCATAGATAATTAATCGTAGTCGGAGGACACCACATTCGCATTTGATAAACCGATGGCCTCCGACTACGATTAATTATCTATGAGTCTATTTTAAGGATAAACAGGTCTTGTTTTAAGCCTTTTAGTAGTCGGGTTTTAGTTTTTAACTTCTATTTTTTTTGTAGTAAAAGGTCAAAACTGCATCTTTTGAACTTTTTATAACTGCAGTGCAATATCGGAAATACACAAGAAAGCATTGAACTTATACCTGGCTTTTAAAACTGCATGATAAATTGCAGTCCAAACGGTTCTGGCTATAAGGTTTATCGGCCCATTAAAATTTGAACTCTTTTATGACACATCTACCACCTTTGCCTTAATTTTATTTTCAAAGTTCCTTAAGTACATCCTCGGCATTTATCCGTCCACTGCTGGTTGTTTGCCTCTTCAGGTTTTTCATGAAAGGTACATTTTACATTTTTTATTTAATTTGAACTTCCAATTGCACTCGCTAACAGTGAAAGCAAACATGAGGAAATCGCTCTTTACCTTTTCTTTTCTGTGGATTTCACTTACTAAGCAACACTACATGTATTGCAACATGCACTGCAAGATTTTCCATAGATTTTAATGAGTTAAAATCCCTGCTTCACTATTTTTAGGGCTTAAGGCCCAAATTCCAGATCCTAGAACCTAGGAATAAATCCCGCCCAAGAAAAAAAACCGGACAAATCATACCAACCATTCTGCGTTTCGAAAAGTGGTCTTTATTTACGTTGCACATCCGTGTTTGGGTCACCGACTTTATGAGTACCGTGTACCAAATTTCAACTCCATGGGTCCAGTAGTTTTGGAGCAAATTGGCTGTGACAGACGGACAGACAGACAGACGGACGTCATCGTATAATGGTTCTGTTTTGCCTTTTGAGGTACGGAACCCCAAAAAGAAAATTGATTTGTGCGGGATTTATTCATAGGTTGTAGGATCTGGAATATTGGCCTTAGAGCCTAAAAATAGTTAAACCATCGTTTATCCAAAAAGAAGATATCATTTTTTTTTCATTGGCGGCGCTAGTGTGCCATGTTCATCATCTCAACACTGTCTTTAAATGCCGCTCCAGTCACCTGTGACCTCAATCCATTATTATTAAAAAAAAATCTGGTATGCTAAGAAGCGTGCTGAGAAGGTACCTACCCTCAGCAAGAGTTATGGTGGTCCACTTTTTGAACTCTCCGTACTCGTAAAATGATTAATCAATACATATTTTAACTGTTTCATCCCTTATCATGCTATGAATGCGGTGCTGCAATGCCTCAGATATGAAAACAATAGTCCCGATACTCCCACTCCCACGCCACGGTTATCGATTTGCCATTAAAATAAGAACTTCATTCACATCCACTTTTCTTCTCTCGCGTCAACCCTGGGCCTAGCCTTCTTCATAATTATGTATAATACAATAGAGACGCATAAACACAAACCAATAAGAGCTGTACGTCGATGCGATGTCGTGTTTACAGGCAGTAATTCCACTGCGTAGGCGGCTGGCAATGGCGGCGCGAACTTTAACCTACCTCGTCATTTTAGAGAGCTTACTAAAAGCTTTAGTGGGGTTTCGTCACTCAAGCGTTGGGACCTGCGTTCGATTCCCGCCGCCGTCAAGCGAAATTTACCTTTTTCTTTTCAATTAGGATTTGATTTAATATTTTAGTTTTTTTTTAGATTTAATTTCATTGTTTAACTTTGCGTGTTAGTCTTAAGTACCTTGCGGAGTAGTCGCGCTACAAGATTGTTTTATTGATTGATGGTTCTGTAATTGCGATTATAGTTTTTAGTTAAGCGCAGACTGTTGTTTAGCATTACTACATCCCACCCAGAATCAACTCATAACATCTTGTGATAGAGAATTTTAGAGAGCTTACTAAAAAGGGACGTCCTCGACGGCTGCTGATCATAGAAATCACTATCTCTAAAAACAGGCAAAAGGTTAGTGAAGCTTTATTTTCACTACGATTTTTCAGCGCTCCCAGGTAACGGATTACTTGTAAAATACCCAAGTTTTTTGTATTACCTTAGTTGGCTCCGCACTTATTGACCTTTTCTTTCCTGTGGCCTTGACTTACTAAGCCGAAATCATGATATAGGTGCTGGGCAAGCCCACTCCATAAAAAAAACAACCATCTGACTCATCCCAATGGTCACTTCACCCAGCTAGCTTCACTCAACTACCGGTGGTACGAGTAGGTAGTCAGACTGCCAATACGTCTGCTCCCCACTTCGCGTCCATATTGACGCGGGCTTTGTTATGTCATTCAGAAACGTAAGCCTCAAATAGCCGTAACTCGTCTCTAAAATCCCCGGCTTAGTTTCCTGTAAGGAAAGTCGAAGGAAATATAAAATACATTGTAAAGAAAGCCATTCCATTTTATCCTCGGCTACAATTTGAGGAGGCTAACAAGGCCCGAGCACCCGACTCTTGTCGGTATAAATTGCCGGCATTCGTCGGCAAACCGACACGCTCTCAGTTTGTTTATTATGGTCGGGGCGCGGGGGAAGAGTAAAAAGTCAGAACTTATGTTGCGTAAACAAGCCAGCAACCCTAACAAGGACTAGGTACATCGGGCTCGATAACGCACTAGCTCTAGCTAGCTAGAGAGTGGATTCTTGTTCCAGTGTTGTATGGCGGGTACGGGCAGGACAGACATGGCTCGGTTTCTGAATTGAGAAATTCCATAAGTTAATAAAGTATCGTTCTGTCACATTCTTTTGTGTGACATCTGCTAAGGCCTAAGACAGAACGTTACTAAAGTAGGTATTTCTTAGTAAAATTCTCAATTCAGAAATCGTAGATTTCCTATTAAGTTGTCAAAGCTCGCAGCGTGATACGGTCGATCATGCATGCCAGACATTCAGGCAACAACGTCAGTATTTGCCTAACTAGACTACGGTAGGACGTCTTCGGTCTTCCTTCGCTCAGAAAGAGTAATAAAACAATTAATGAATTACCTACAGGGTGAACTAATCTGCGGCGTGCAGCGAGAATACTGCGAACAGGGAGTGAGAAAAGCACCCCGTTTCGCATTATCGAACAAATGCCTAGTGTTTGCTCGCCTGCTCGTACCTATTTGCATCATATCATAAATTAGCAAGCCAATAGGTCACAGATCACCCCCAATGATATTATCTGTGCCAGGGGCAGGTGAGAGCGGTGTAATTGTGTCTATCTAACCAACACAGTAGTTACACTCGATACGGGATAGTTTGCGATGCGCGGTGGTTTTGTCAGGTTTGTTAGAATGTGAAAAAATGGGTGTCATAAAGTATTGCGAAAATCCCGCGTGGCGGTGTGATGAATATTCGCTCGCATGGAGCACTTAATTATCGGGTGCGCGAATCGATGTGGGTCCGGGAGGGGTGCCCGCAAGACGCGCGGGGGCTCCAGCGGGGGCCGGGGACGCCGCGGGAGGCACCGCGCAAGTCGGAACACCGTATCGACCGCCCTGGATGCATTGCAACCCGCCGAGATCGCACTAGGATGCCCTATTGCGATCTTTACTTTCTGTCCCGGTACGGAAACTAACAAAGTTTATAGTGGCGTTTGAACCGGTTTAGTCAAGGTTTAGTATTATTTTGTATTTTCTCTATTATGTCACGCACGTATCGAGCTAATACTTAAAATCCCCTATGATGACTATTTATGTGGTTAGTAACGTGGCGGTTGTGTTGAAAACTAAATACACAATTAACTTTAAAAAAAACTGTTCCTATATTCTGTAGCACTCAGAAGCTCAGACAGAACCTTGGCTAGAGCGACAGTCGGTTGCGGGTTCAAGTCCAGCCCGTCTACCCTTGACGCAATTTTTACAAAATTCAACATTTTACCAATTAAGAGGCCCCTTCAGGACCGTGGGAACTCAGTGACGGCCAAGCGCGTGAAACAATGTTTTCTATAGCTGTTTCACCCAGAGCGAGACGGGGCGCGGGAAAAGTGAGAGGTTGTAATGTAATAGATCTATTTTACCAAATTATTTCGTAGTTGCGCTGCCATTTCTACATTTTATTGATGTTCCCAAGGTAGTTAGACTCCAATAGGCAGTGTAATAATGTAAGTAAATAACAGCTGAAAGTAACCCCTTTTTCGGCGCGAAAAACGCATCGCTCTAATTTCTTTCAGGCTGTTTTTTTTTATTATAAAAACTGATTGCAATGCAAACCTCGGAATTGGTCATCTACTGATATAAACCAAGATTCAGCAAAATCCAGCCTATAGTTTAGAAATTAAACCGGAACTACGTTTGTATGGGAAAATCATGCTTCTGCACCCTCTTAAGACGTATTTTATATTTTATTGTACAAAACAGACTTACTTTTAAATAAATACCACCAACCAACCACCTGTCCCGAACGAATGTGAATATGTTTTGATGTCCATAATATGGAGACTTCACCCTACCGTCCAACTCGCGATAAGACGCTCAGTGCTGCAGCGAATCAGCGGACACATACAAATACAAATATTTTATACTAAATTTTTAAGCGCTTTTCCATGATATTATTTTACCTTCTAGCGTACAAACTGGCACTGAAACACAGCGCAATCAGCTACTTATAAAATATGTGATTACGGAGCTGCCCCTCTACCCTTGACGCATTTTTCCGGAGTTGTATCCACCGATCCCGGGATCAGATGGATGTCTCCACCTTACCTTTGAATAAACATTACAAAGTTTTTAAAATTAAAGCATTACTATCCGAATTCAAAGAGAAATTAATTTTAAAACTTTTTCATCTTGATCGCAATAACGTCAAGGGTAACCCCCCTGTAAGGTGTGAAATCTGTCTGCGGACCAAAGAGATTTTTTCGCTGAACCCTGAAATAAGCTTATATCGCTTAAAAGAAAGAATCAAGAATTCAAGAGTCTTCTTATTTTGTACTTCACTGGTATTTACTAACTGAACACCTTTTAATCGGATTTAACACTCGATATTTACCTACCGTTTTAGAACATTAACGTTACAAATAAAAAGCTCTCTTCAACAAGTACAGCCAACCTCAACTTATTAAACAAGGCAAGATACCAGGCAAATTCAACCTAATGGTCCGGAAGGGGCAGAATGACCAAGATAATAATATCCTGGCTACACAAAACCTGCGCGAATTGTTTCAGCCAAATACCGTTTGGCAGCTTTGAAGGACGAGATAGCCAAACTGATCGCCAACCTCCGATAGGAGACGGCCGGCACGCAAAAAAGAAGTAACCCAAGAAGAGGGGTGTTATAAGTTTGACCGATTGTGTTCGTGTCAGGGTGTCTGTCTGTGGCACGATAGCTCTTAAACGGGTGAGCCGATTTGGATGCTGTATACTTATTTGAAAGCAGCTTTTCTAGCGAGTTTTCTTAGATATGTTTTATCAGCCGTTTAGCCGTTTATGAGATATGCTTAATGCTAATTTGAAGCTAAAATGTCGGCGATATTGGAAAATTATAATTTAGTAGTTACTGCTTTACTCCCAGCCTGTTTGCCTGATACATTACCGGCCTAACGTGACTGTATTAACACTAGCTATGAGCAGTAAACTAGATTATCTGCGTGCCGGGTGTCTGCCGCTGCCGGCGTTTATTGAATCAGACAGCGTCACTCGAGCCGCTGCAAGGCTAATCGGCGATTTAATTGACAGTGGATCATCATCATCAGTGGATGCAGGATGTGGCTGCTCCTAGGATTCATGCCATTCATAATATCTCAAAAAGTTATGGATGGTCCCATAACTTTTTGAAATATTATAAATGAAAAATCGCAACCGTAAGGTTCATACTCCCAAATTAATAATGCGCATACAGATAGCGAAGATCTGTACGTGAGTGGGCGTAACTCACGTACTAATCTTCGCTATCTGTATGAGCATTAATCGCATTATTAATTTGGGAGTACAGGGCCCTTAGCCTGTAACACAATGGTGCCAAAATGGGCTGTCAGGTGACGACATCAATTACGATTTGCTAACGCTGTCTGTCCTTTTAATGTTTTTGTAGTACAGCAAAGAATATTTTGATTCTAATTCTAGAGGATTAGTTCTTTGGTTGTAGGAGAAAAACGAGGAGAGCCCGGTTTTGTCCTTCTGCCGGGATGCCATTGACCCGCCATTGCGTTACAGGCTAAGGGCCCTGTACAATTGCGTCGCCCATAGTGCTAAATTGAAATTCAGGTCCGCGTCAGCGAAGTGTCGCTACAAATTAGGATCGAGACCGTCCTGTCAAAGTTATCACATCCATCAGCACACATTCTCCATTTTTGGGTGTAGGGTAGGCCGCGTCCACATTAAAATGCAGGGCTGAGTTTCACTTTGCTACGTGGTTTTTCCCAAAACTCCTCACACCAGCCCAAATTATTAATTACTTTTTACAAAATTATTGATTCTTACCACAATTTATTTTCGAAAAAGAAAGAGGGTAGATAGGTTTATCTACGCCTAGGTGTTTGACACTCGAAAAACCATTTTCAGTCTACCCGTGACCATGGTGCCTGCAACGGTGCTGAAATATCTGGCAATCAAACAAAATAAACAAATATTATGTCTCAAAACCACGAAAGTAAAAAAAGCATACTTATTGCAAGATTAGCAATTAACTTATGGTGAAACTAAACAGAAATCAATACTTGAAGTATGTCCATAAATTATTATTGAAAGTCTGCTTTTAATTCATTGTTATATGGCGCCGATCGATCCCGTAAATGCTCGGAATTCTATGATAGGATCGAAACAAAATTACACTTGTTTGTACTCGTAACTAGGATCAGCGCCATCAAATGAGGACAAGGACAGTAAGTTTGAACTATCAAAACGGCTGATTATAGGTACTGCCAGCCACACGCTCTAGGAGCCCCTTTTTCTTCGATTGGCGCCCTTATGCCGCGCGTGGTAAGAGCTGCCATCCTAGACTGTGGCCGACTGTACCTAAGGAGAAAGAGCTTTCTTGAAACTTTGATTGTGTTTGATTTTGATTCATGAGCGGCTCGAGGCGGGCCTAGCGCCCCGAAGGAGGGCGTATCTATTTCCGACTGGGGTCAATGACACCGGTGCGGAAGCGTACTTGAGCGATTAGGTGGGGTGGTGTGCCAAACAATTGCTAGTTGCTGCTACTCATCTTCCACGAATAGACGGGTCCCATAGGGCTTTCTTCTCATCTGTGGAATTACTCTTATCAAGAGGTTCCCTAAATCCTTCCGCTTCTGATGTTATGTTACTTTATCGGATAAACAAACATATCAAAGTATCGTGGTTTTGGCCCCAACATAATTCCCGTCAATGTCAAATCGCAATTCTGTCGCTAGCTGTCCGGTTTTTACGGAGAGCAGAAGCTGGTTTTGACTATTAGTGAATAGGCTTGCGGAACTGCCACCGACCGAAGAGTCTTCATAAGTTACGAAGTGAGTACCTTGAGGTCACATTTTGACGAATGGGTAGGCCTTTTTTGGTGCCTAAGCTCGAAAGACAAAAGAACTTGTAATTCTACAAAATAATCGTCGATTTAATCATCATTTAATGTGTGACTCTTGCTTGTCTGGCTGTGGCTGGTGGGAGTGGTGGGTAAGTAGTAAGCAGGCTAGCAGGGAACAATGAGGTCGCGGAGCGGCACTTGTTTACGCAGAGAGCGGCCGCGGCCGTCGAGCGGTAGTTGGGTAGCTGGGGCCTTACTCTGTAACGCAATGGTGTCTCGATAGGCTCCCAGCTATTGGTTTTGATAATGATTTATTACTATTGTATGATGTAATAAACAATATCCTAATACTAATTCTAAAGAATTGGTTTGGTAGTTGTAGAAGAACAAGGAGGAAATCCCGATTTTGTCCTAGCAACTGGGAGACAATCGGGACACCATTGCGTTACAGACTTGAAGCTATGGGCAGCGCCAGAGCGCCAGCGAACGCAGGAATCCGCACTCCCATAAATTTCGCAGTGTTGGTTGGTGCACGGGCTCAGGCAGGGCAAGGGTTCAACGCCACCTCAGCTGGGTGCAACCCGTCCCGTCCCAGATTGCACAAACCGCGCCCGCGGCGAGGGCCACAGGAATGCGCAATGGCATCCGCGCGCCTCATTGTAATAAGAATTTGGCGCGTAAAAAAGGCGGGCGCTCTTCCGAGAAAACGGCGGACAAGAAAGGGCTTCCCAGAAGGGACGATCGGCGTCATTGCACCTTTTTCTCTCTCATATCGTTTATTTTAATGACTGGCATTGCAAAGCGCCGCGGTTCCGCCAGTGCTGCTGGCCATCGCGATTACCGCTGCCAACTTATGTATTATTGCCATAATTTGGCTGATTTAATTGCCTATAAAATAAACATATTATTATTTCGTTTGCGAGCGGCCGATGAGAACTCGGTAAATAAATAGAGTACCTACACATGTCCTAACTCTACCTATACATAATCTACTATTTCCATTATATCCTTGCAAAGCCTGTCCCGCCCGTTCTCGAATTGATTGCAAATGAAAAATGAGAGCAACGAGATATCAAAAGAATTTGCGTAAAAGTGCTGTACGTTTGCTTCCTTTTCCCAACACAAAATAAGACTCCTTTGGAGCTTTACGTTATTTA
The DNA here is from genome assembly GCA_949319315.1 of Zelleria hepariella. NCBI lineage: Eukaryota > Metazoa > Arthropoda > Insecta > Lepidoptera > Yponomeutidae > Zelleria > Zelleria hepariella. Next base: position 11,857,426 of record OX439379.1, read on the forward strand.
AAATGTGTGGCGTGGCGTGGTAGATGAAAACAAGGGCGTGGAAGATCGACTTTTCCTTTGAAAGCTTCAGACAGAAGTCCTTCGCTCCTTTGCAATTTAATCTAGGAATCGCATATTAAACTTTGCCCCGTTTCCAGGCATTTCCAGTATATGGCGCACAACAAAGCAAAGGAATGCCAACCACTGAATTAAATTTTGTTTAAAACTATGCAGTCGTGCTACGTGTGTTGAGAACTTTTTGACAGCGATGGTAAAAAGTTTCTCACTTTGCCGCTTATCCGCATGGACAAACAGCCCATGTGGTATATGAGTAATTGCTATGCCACACGGGCGTTGTGTGTGCGTTGCGTTAGCGCTGCGTCGACTGAGCGGTGACGCTCCGTCCGGGGTTATAAAAAAAGCCATGATTTTTTAATCATTGGTGGCGCTAGTTAGCCCTTATTAAAGCCTTAACGAAATGCCACAGGGTGTCGTCGCACGCACCAGGAGAGGAGGGAGACAAGGTGGGGAAGGAAGGGATCTGCGTCGACGGAGCGGCCGCAGTATATCTATTTACGCCGACGCAGCGCTGTTGTGTGGCATTCACTGCGTTGAAATCATTGTGTTACGACGACGCAGCGCAGCCACAACGCCCGTGTGGCATCGCTCTATGCTAGCTCCATACTTACTTCAACCTGATTCCGACCATCCACCCCTTTCAGCGTGAAGGAGAAAAAATCCGGCCAAGTAGGAGTCGGACTCGCGCACGAAGTATCATCACCTTATTAAACTTAATACAAACATTAAACGCAGCAAAAACAACCGACACGTGCTTACTCTACAATATTATTGTTCTGCCAGCACTGGAATGGCCTTCTACATCATTCCAGTAGAGCTAGAATGATCACGCCGGAATGGAAAGGTAGACCGCCATTCCATTTTTTTTACTGGAATTCTCTCTGATTCCAGTGCCGGTTTACATTCCTGTTGTATTCCAGCGCTGGAATGTATCGCTGGACTGGAATAATGTAAACCGGGCATGCAGTTCAAGACAGATCGTGGTAAAGAATGGATGCCGTTTTGGGCATTCATCACGAGTTGTAAGACTCGTTATGTCGTGGCATGCGTCCGATTGAAAGTCCATTCCTGTGTGTTATTCTTTAAAAAAATAAACGCACAGTCGATAAATAAACCGGTTTTCAGGACTAGCAACTGTGCGGTGTTTTTTTTTTTACAGAATAAGCACAGCGGATCTTGGAATGCTACAAAACGAAAGACACGTCTGGGTTTGCCGTTAGAATTCTTAATTCAGTTGCTCATAATTAATTAATGAGTCGTTTGCGTTCTGCTCTTTGTCTTTGTCCTGAATTGTCGTGCTACTGGAACCTGGTTCGTCAATTTGATCTTTTGTGTCGTCCTAAGGCGTGGGGTTTGCATGCAAAACACAGGTCCCCCCAATAGGCCACAGAGAACAGAAATTAGACAGACTTTGCTATTGACAATCATAATTTATATCTATATGGTGACATGGACACCGCCATCTAGAGATGTATTCAAAGAACTAAGAAATACATAAAAAGGAAAAAGGCCCATTGGCCCCCAGTGCGCGTACGCGGCCGTGTGTACCGCGCCGACGTGGTCGCTGTGGGCAACTTGGACGCGTTTCTTTTTAGGGTTCCGTACCCGAAGGGTGCCAAACGGGACCGTATTACTGTGCCTACGCTGTCTGTCTGTCCTACCTTTAAAGGGCTGTATATTTGCAACCGTAAAAGGTAACCAGTTGAAATTTTCACAGAATATGTGTTATTTATTTTGGTGGATTACCCAATAATTAATAAAAATTAAATTATTATAAAAAATCCCAGAGAAGGCCTTAGCCCAGCTAGTGGGACATGTACAATTGTACAGGCTACATCTTATTCTTAATAATTATAAAAAATAATACCCCATCCAACAAACATGTTTTTATTATTTTTGCTCTACAGATAAAACTGTATTATTACAAACATACAGGTGTGAAACTTGGTATGAATATTAGGCTTACTTTAATTAAATCATAACAACAAATAATAAAAAATGTAAAACAGGTAACTTTACTAAGAATAAAAATAAGAAACTTTAGTTCTTCTATTGCCCGTGAGATGGCGTTACTGGTATGATTAAGTATATTAAATAAACTTCGTAGTATCGCGAATAGTGGTACGGAACCCTTGGTGCGCAAGTCCGACTCGCACTTGGCCAGTTTTTTGTCCACCGCAGATTCCGATGCCCCATGTTCAACCTGTAAGTCCGGCCGTTAGTCGAGCGTTGACCGCGGCAAGCCAACCAAGCCGCTTGGTCACACACACACAACACAACAACTTTACGACACATCCCCTCCGTTTAAGAGGAGGTTACCCCGTCAACTAGCGTCGCCAATGAAAATAACCATAATTATCTTCTTTTTGGATGCATTTTTTTGCTAAAAAAAAGAAACATATATCTTTTTATTGACACCTCATCACACGCGCAACATCAGCCTATACCTAATGGTGCACGACTGCACGAGTGATCCTATAATGGTCCGTTTTGCCTTACGATGTACGGAACCTTAAAAATATCAAAAATTAAAACCGCCTTCAAATTCGCACTAAAAAGGCAAAAATAATTTGTTTTATTTTTAAACTTAACTCTTGGAGTAGAAGCCAAGCTTTTTCCGGAAACCCTGCTAAAAACCATAAAATATATTCGTATTACATAAGGAGGCGTCCATAAATTACGTGAGTGGTTTTCTTTTCGCAATTTTTTTTCTGATTAAAACAAAAAAAAAAAAAACTATTTTGGTTCATTTAATCCAGATTGTACATGCTTAAGATTTAATCTTAAGCGTAATCGTAATACGATAAAGATCATTCACTAATTCGTTCGAAAGAAAATAATTTTATTCATACTTCGACGTTGAAAAATCTCACGTGCGATTGGGGGATGGGGGAGGGGGTTGAATAAAATCTCACGACATCTCACCAGGGGGGGAGGGAGGGAAAGAAAATATAAAAAAAAACACCTCACGTAATTTATGGACGCCCCCTAACCTCATCCATACTAGCAATGAAGGTGAGATAGCCTTACAAAGAAGGTAGGTATATGAAGTTCCTATGTTTGTAGTTGTAGAAGGTTTTAAAAGGAAACGGTTTGGCGCCTACTCCAAGATCTCACGAAGTTACGACCGTTTTGGGCGATCTCCCTCGGTACTTGATTCGGTATAATAAGTCAGTATCCCCTGGACGGAGGTAAATTTTGCGGGGCGAACTCTCTTCTGTTGTATAATCAAATTGTCTGGATGTCGAAGAATTTATATAGCAAGCACTTTACTCCGATCCCAAATTATGTGCTAATAAGTGACGGTAAATACTTAACCCAAGTAGTGTATCACTATGAGGTCGAAATAATGAGCTTTGTTCGAACTGGTTGCTTGCTAGCAACATCAGAAAAGTTGCCATACAATAATACCCACGGTTGCTAAACTGTTCATTTTTTTTTGCACTGTGTAGATAATTAACTAATGAATAAAAATCAAGTAGTACCTTAAGGTTCATTGGCCTTAGTGGTGTATGACGTACCGCACAAGGGAGATGCGAATTGCGATGCGATCAATCACCACGGTATCTCCAACCTTATGCTATTAATTTCATGATTGCCACGAAGTCAGGTCTCAAATTAGCAAGCCAGACATTAATTAAGAGTGTTTTTTTTATACTGATTTATTCATCATGTTATTGCCTGGTCTCGAATCTGAGGCGATAACGTTTTTACCGCTACCTTGAATCAATAATGCCTCTCTGTCAGTGAACTGTCTGACACTTAGGCTAATAGCATTACATCCAGTTACAATCAGCTTACGTTTGCCTAACTCGCAAGTAACAGTTATCATTCAAGAGAACTCATCTAGCCTCGCCGATGTGGTCTGATTACACTAATGATTCATGTCGACCGTGGTGCGTAATCCATATCTACGTGTCATTAAGATAAACTGCAATTGCCTCAACTCAATTCGTCAATGACGCTGACAGTTCCAAGTCCCAATTTGTATGATGCGACCAGCGTAATAGAGCTATCAGTTTGTAAAGTTTACTTAGTCACGTAGATAACATGGTGTCCGAGCGAGAGGTAGATAAAGCTTCGTCTCGCGAGAGTAGGACGGCGCGAGTGGACGCATCAGTGGCGCGGGCGCCGTTCATTGATGCGCGGGTGCCGCGGTGTGCCGGGGGGAGGGGGAGAGGAATGCGGCCGTGGCGAGCAATGACCGCGCCAGGGTCGCTTCCTTTACGAGAAGTGCGGGCCGTCGTACTATAGCCGCCTCCCCCGCTCGCCTCCCTCGGTCGGACCGTACTACATGGCCCCTTCGGCTGGTGGCGTCGTCGCGCGCTTTTCGACCCGTAGTCCGTTACAAAAATGAAGTGAGCCGCATTCCGAAGCCGCTCGTCCTTCCTCCTCGCACGCAGGCGGGCCCCGTCGCGCCGTCCTCGTCCTCTCGCCGCGCCTTATACGTTTTGGCAGGGTTGCCAGTGAGGCAATATTATCACTATTTTAAAATCAAGTCTCTATTAACTGTCACAATTTTTTAAATTTGGTAATTTCTGTCAATAAGTAGTACTCAAACTTTTTCTAGCGCGCTCTCTTCTTCGGAAACAGACATAATCATAATTTTGTTCAAAAACCGATCGAATCGCGTTTGTTCTTAGAGGTTGTTTTTATAGCTTTGTGATCTTTTGCTTCTAATTTCCAAAATATCTTATTCTATGAATTTTCAGGCGCGCTGCGACTGTTTGTTCTCCTAGAAAACCTAATAATTATTCAAAAGGGTAAAATCGCTGAATTTTCACGCGTTTGTAACAGTAACTAGCGACCGCACCTGGGAGCCCTTATCCCATGATCTACTCAATCTACAAGTGACTATGGTGCCTGCAACGGTGCCGAAATATCGGGAACTCCAACTAAATGGTAAGAATCCCGTTTTCTTACAATAATTAAGTCTGAAAACCACGAAAGTTTAAAAAAGCACTCTTCAATGATCCATTTTCAAAATAACAAATTCAAAGCAGTTCATAGATGGCGTTTACAGGCGTGGCCATAGAAAAACCGGAATACGGCTGTCTAATTTCGTTTAGCACAGATTACTTTTGACAGCCGTATTTCTGTTCTTTTATGGCCACGCCTGTAGGCGCCATATATGAACTGCTTTGAATTTGTTCTTAAAACAGCTCATTTTTTACCCTCTGAAGCGCTGGCACAACCCTGCGTTTTGGCTTCGGTCGTAAGTACGGCGGCGGTCGGCGCTGGCGCTAGGCAGGACGCGAAACTTGCGCTTGAGCGCGCGCGCTCTGCTTCGTTATTTGATTGGTTATTGTTCTGCTGGTGATATCACTCGCTGCGTGGGTTAACACAACTGAGCACTCTCCTACGCCGTTCTACATATAGCTGCCGATGCACTATATCATGCATGATGATCATATTGCGATGACACAGTCATTCCAATCTAGACGCCATTTTGCTTGACCCTAGACATCGGATTTTATGCATTTGCATGTTTTCATACCTATTCAAATGCACTAAACGCCATTTTTTCAAATATTTTAGTACTTTTTAGGGTTTCGTACCTGCAGGGTGCCAAAGAGGTCCCTTTTACTTTGCCTCCGCTGTTTGTCCCAACTTAAATTGCACCCACCCACCACTTAACCACTTTACGCCTTTTATGGCCACTTTTGGCGATAAAGGATTTTATTCGTAGGTTCTAGGATCTGGAATCTAAACCTTAGGTCCTAAAAATAGTTAAGCCTCGCGTTGATAACCTAATAAAGAGTTTTTAGCAATAAACGCATCCAAAAAGAAGTTATGATATTTTTTTTCATTGGCGGCGCTAGTTGTGGCTAGGTTTAGGCCTTAATGTTAGGACAGACCGGCAAAGTAATAGTTTGGCACCATTCGGGTACAAACCCTAAAAAAATAAACAAACAAGCGTCGAATAGAGAACCGCCTTATTTTTTAAGTATGTTAAAAAAGCAACACAATTTGAAATACTGACACAAAACATAATCATTGGCAGCCTCTATTGGTATATTTATGATCATAGGCCTCTCCCAAAAAATTCCAGTGTTGACGATTTGCTGCCTTTCTCAACCAGTCTTATCGTAACCCGCCTGTTCGCGGATGTGGGTGGGCGGGCGTCCTCGTGGCCTGATATTTTGCCACGGTCTCCATTATAGGACTCACCTGGTTCAGCGATTCTGACGTACTGACTTCTGTGTGATGATGCTGACTACGTCTCTGACCCCCGTTTTTTCGCCGAATCCATTCGTTTCGTTTCCTGTCGCGTAGTGATATTCCGGGCATAGCTCTCTCCATACCGACGACACATGCCGAAATTATTCATACAAACAGTGGAGTCTGTGGTGGAATGTAATTTCAGCCGCCGAAGTTCAGCAGCGTAATTTCAGCATAGTGTGTCCAGAACCTAAAGCCGACCTCCGACGGCCTGCAGCACCTGAACAATTAGTATAATGGTAGTTGTTGCCATGTTCGTTCTCACAAAAGTAAAGATTGACATATTTTGCAAGTCACCAACAGAACCTTACTTTGGGTTCAGTAATTTATAAGTTAACATAGTTGTAATAAAACAATAATTTTCTCATCCGCTTTGCAAATACGTGAGGTCGCACATAGACGCGGTCTTATAACTTGCCTGCTAAAATAAGCGAAGGGATTTGTCAGTACTAAGTGAAACGGCCACCATAAGCCACGTGAAGGGGGCATCTACACGTTTTCAGCGCCGCCGCCTAGTTAGTGATCGCTTAGTCGCGCCGCTGTTGAATATCCATCCATATAGGCATTTACCCCAACTAGACAGCAGGCTAAGGGGGGTTCGATGGATACCATGACAACAGACAGGTCTGATTTGATGCGAGCTCTGACGGCAAACATCCCTGATTAAGAGGATTGAAGTATTTATCTCTTACCATATTTAGTAAGCCGGGTAGTGGTCCTCCGTCGGCTGCTGTACCTAGTTAAAATTAAAACAGGAACGGCCCCAGTTTACAATAACGATCCAAACTTTGCCCCGTAAAAATGTTTAATTCGAAATTTCGAGCGTTGGGAGACCACGGCGGTCTCTGAAGTCGTACTTACTCCAGTCGTTCTGTGGAACAGCCTTTGCAAGCTTTTATGCTCAGTGTCAAAAATCTACACATAGTAGTAGCTATTTAGGAGTTACCTATGCCCCTAGTTGTCGTTTGGAATTATAAATTCTATTCCGCAGTGAAATTGCTCACTGGTTTCTCTCTAAAAATGCCTCTCAGTAACAGAAGGAAACATTGTTTGTCCTCAGAATCCGTTGTCTAAGTAGCGATTAGTTAAGTCAATTAGCCCACCTTAGATAAATACATAATTGATAATATTGACCAAGCCAAGGGATCGATCGATGGAGAGCGCAAGAGTCTGTTGATCAGACTTGTCGCGCCCAACCGGACGCGGCGGCAATGTCCTGCATACTCAAGCTGCTATGTAGATAGTGCATGCGCCGCCTACAGCGTAGCCACTCCCGGTTGGCCCCCGGTTCCCTACTGTTTGTTAGGCGAGGAGGGTCGGCCGTAAAGTCTACCGTATAGTTATAGAGATGTAGGTTGTTTGTGTCCCTGCGCACGGTGCAACGTGCGGCCCTGACGCGGCGTTGTGACCGAAGCCTCGAAGTAAACATCGATGCAAGGTCAACCGCCTCGCGCTTCGTACGTTGAATGCGTTCCTTCCAAGATCCTTTTCTTTCTTTTTTCTTTTCTTAAAGGTTATGTGTAAATAATCTTTGCCGAGGCATAAAGGAACCGACTTTTTGCCGTTGGCTTCGGGGTCGCGGGATCAGAAAGCAGTATTACATTGTTTACTTTAAGTAGACTATCGTTTTGACTGTTTCGAGGCAGAATTCTGTAATTAAAATTACATTGTGGAGTGAATTATGTAATACGAACATTATCAGTAACATTATCCTATGCTTGCAAACATAATCAGTAGACTTCCCGGTTTTCAGCAATTAATAAAATATTCTGATCAGTGATCGGATCGATTCTAAGGAAAAATGGAAGCGTTTTCGCTGAAGCCAATGTTACTACTGATTCACTATGAAACTGATATTTTTCTATTGTTACAATGTTTTGATTGTAAGAAAAACCTGGGGGGTTACCCTTGACGCCATTGCGTTCATATCTACGAATAAAAACCTAGGTTCATTTTTACAAAGTTTTAAAATTTATTTCTCTTTTACATCGCATAGTCATCGTTTAATTTTATATACTTCGTAATGTTTATTCAAAGGTAATACTATTTTGTACAATACCAATATAAAATGAGTCTTAATTCGTGAAATATTGAATTTTGTAAATTCCGCCATATTATAAAAAATGCGTCAAGGGTTAGAGGGGCTGGAAGCATTTTCGCAAAAGTCAATGTTAAGGTTACTACAATTTTATTAATAACCTGACTATTTATGAACCTGATATTTTTATAGGTACATAGTCACAATGGCCTCGTCCTGATAGCAGGACGTGATCAATTTGCACTTTAGAATCGTTAGCCCCACCAACTCCTGTGCAATTTATAAATTGAAGCTTCTTTGTACGTGTGATCTCTTCTTTGATCCCTTCTACATACCTACTTTCTCCGTTGTATTTGTCATCTCTGTGAACTTTTATGCGGTACTGGCAACCATAGACTGACTACAATAAATTCTATGCTGGCAACTATAAAAGCCGGAAATACACTATTGTCTTGTGCGTGTCGTGACGCAATGTGTGTTGTGATGGCGAGTGTGCACATCAAGTATCGTGAATATGAATTTATTAGCTTATTGCAGAGAAGATGTCTTATAACAAGAACTATGCTGCAACACACCACATTTATATGTACTCAAAAGATACCGATGGGTTTCCGGGACGTCATCACGAAGATATAAGTACATACTACCAACTCCAAGCCTTATCAGTATGCATGTGTAACCGTCTCTTCGCTACGATCACTAGCCGCAACGCCCCACAGTCACTTCATCACAAAATACTCAGAAATAAAAAAAATACAGAGGTACGTTTTTATTTGGGTTCAGGCGTCCAGAAACAAATATGGCGGTTCGGCGATCAGGGTGTAACCATACAGAAACGGACGGCATCAACACCACCAAAAATGTTGATCGACCGATCAAAATGAGTGGTGGTGTGGTGGTGCGTCCAGTAAGCGAAGCGACAGGGGAGAAGCTGTAAGACAAAATGAATGGTTCTGCTACAAAATGAGTGGTGGTGTGGTCAGTGCGTTCAGTCAGCGAAGCGACAGCGGACTGTCAGCGGTGGCGGGCCTCATATATCCGCACAATCACGTACCTACACTCTACAGCCGTCGTTTGGCCTGACGCCACAATCCAGCTGCTATCACATCGCTCCTGAAATAACTACTCCGTCAAAACAACGTGAAACAAGGCGTCTCGCGTGCGATCCCCTTCCTGCAAGATGGACTGTCGCGCGAATAATCGATTCAACATAATCGGCATCTTTTACTAGACAATATTTTCGCGTCCACGGCGAGGGCCATATAAATAAACAAGACCATATTTGTATTCTAAAAGTTCTCGCTCGCTATACTTATGCCATAAAGATGCATCTGCAGCATCTCTCGGTGCTAACGGCCTCTCGTGTTGTTTTCAAACTCGGCACTCTTTAATAAAACATACGCGATCCTGTTTTTTGCCGCTCGCTCGCCAAGCCCGCCGCCGCCGCCGCCGCCGTGCCGATGATCTTCTCGAAAACCAGTGTATGGTTTTATTATTTTTATCCGACTTCAAAAAAGGAGGTAGTTCGCCCCGTATTTTTTTATGTTTGTTAAGTACCTCAGAACTTGTTTCTTCTCACTTGTTTTGTTTGAAAGGCTATACTTCCCATGTAGTCCTATAACAAATGGTGAAGATCTGATGAAGAACTTCGGAGATGGAGAACGGAACTCCTCAATGGACCGCAGCAAATCACTCGGAATCAATGCAATAGCTTAGTAAAAGTGTACATTTTCACCAGTAGCTACGAATTTTAACCAGTCAATTGTGGAAAAACTTGAAGGCTGTTTTTATTTTGGTTTTCAAAGGATCACGGGCAAAAATGTATGGGACGCGTACCCAGCGACCAATAACGACCAGAAATATGTCGTTAGAAAGCTATTTTCATGACTATCATTTGTTTTTATGGGGGCTAGTCTCAATTCGTTGTGGGGAAAATGTTAGTTACTTAAGAACGCCCTGAAGCAGCGTTTCCCATGCACACGTAGTTCCAGTTTAATTTCTAAACTAAACTACAGGCTGGATTTTTCTAAAACTTGGTTTATATCAGTAGATGACCAATACGGAGGTTTGCAAATAGTTTTTATACTAAAAAAAATAGCCTGAAAGAAATTAGAGCGACGCGTTTTAGCGCCGAAAAAGGTGTTACTTTCAGCTGTTATTTACTTACATTATTACACTACCTTGGAGTCTATTGGAGTCGAACTACCTTGGGAACATCAATAATGAATTGTACTTGTCCGAAAAAAAAATTTTTTTGAAATAGAAATGGAAGCGGAACTACGAAAAAATTTGGGAAAATACATCTATTACGTTATAACTACAACTACATACTCTCGAAAGGACACGAACGACACGAACACACGTAGACTCATACAGGCGCATTGCCTCTCACTTTTCCCGCGCCCCGTCTCGCTCTGGGTGAAACAGCTATAGAAAACAGTGTTTCACGCGCTTGCCCATCGCTGAGTTCCCACGGTCCTGAAGGGGACTCTTAACGCCCACAATCGCTGCCTTTGTTTGTACCGAACGCCGATAATAATATGTTACTTTGCGTGTACATTTTTAACAAATGCAAAATCCACAGGTTCACATCCGATATTATATGTATTTTTAGAATCTTTTTTGAGACATTTACTTCTAACATGAACACGAACATTTAGAGATCAGGTTTCTTTGCCACACGGTTATGTAGGTAGCTAGTTGCCAAACGACAGAAGACATAACTGTAAATGAGTATGTACCTACACTGAACATATCGGAATAAGGACAGAGCCTTAATTAAGGTGCACGGGCTGCATTGTAGTCTGCATACAAAGTTTCCGTTACTTTTGCCTTTCGAACCGGCATTGGCAAGCGTAGAGGCAAGTTTTTTCCGCAACTCGTTGCTCATATCGCCGAAGGCACGGCCCGTACAATCGTACATACCTCGTGTGCTGAAGTGCTTTCCCACGCTCATATTCTCCGTCCCTTTCCATCGATAACTCGGTGTCGCTCTGTAGATCCCTCGAATTTGATCGGCCCCATCAATATGCAACAATATCGATGTAATTCGTGAACGTGTAAAAGTTGCGTCGCATTTTCTCTGCTCATGTACCTATGACGTATGCACTGACCAAGGTATAATTTTAAAATACTGATTATATAAAGTATTTATTAGTGCTGTCTTGCAGTTTCCTGCGCGGTCCCACATCACATTACGCTGCGTGCCGTGCGTTGGATGCTTACTGGCTGGGCTGTTCATCCAGCAGAATTATTTTCTTTTGTAAGGGACGGCCCACGGCATTTTATATTGTCTTTTTACTTCGGTGAAACTATGTGTGTTGTATCAGTTATTTAATGTGTTTGGGTACCGTTCTAATTCATTTGTGACAAAATCATTGCCTGGGGACAGATGGATATTTTTTGGCGACAGATACATATAAACTTTAGTGACAGAAATGTCGTTGCCTTTATTAACGGAACTCAAGAATGTGCGCTTTCCAATGCTTGTTTCCTCTGTCTGTTTGGAGAGCCGAGCGATAGTACATCGTCTATGTATGTGTGCGGATTGCTCGGTTTGCTTGTGTGGTAGCGGTCGAGAATGCAGCAGGACCAGTCAAGTTTTCTGTTAACTAAAACCTCTGGGTGTGGATCGTGTTGTCCGGTGTTAAAGTTAGTTTTCCTTTGGTCGGCTCGGAGCATTCAGTATTTCTCGGGAGTAGGTACATATGGATGCATTGCGCAAATATTCTCCACAGACTGGGCATTGCAACTGCGTGGCCGCATAAGTGCCGTCTTGTTATTGACTTGCTCATTGTTTCTCGTATATTGTATACTTTAATGTACCTAGTAAAAGGTTACTTGCTTGTTCTTTATCTGAAATTATACGGGTTCATAATTAACTATACTAGGGTCGTTCAATAAGTAGGGAATAAGATATAAATTCCTTGGAAAGAAAACATATACACGTTACAAAAGATCCTAACTCTTTTTACAGGGTAATAGCACCCGGTGATATAATCTAAATAATTTTGTTTACTCTATGACGTTACGTTGGTTTTTAAATTAATAAATATGTGAACGCTGTGGAGGAAGAAAAGCATATTTTAAATATTGTTTTTTTTGACATCCACAATATTTTGACAACGCAGAGCTATGCATATGCACATATACACTCAAACATATGTTTAAATATGAGCTAAAAACAAAAAGCTTTCATAGATAATGGTACGGAACCTTCGTGCGCGGGTCCGACTCGCTCTTAGCCGTTTTATAGATAATGGTACGGAACCCTTTGTAGGCGATTCCGACTCGCACTTGGCCGGTTTTTTACATTTGTCGAGTGCAACGCAAGTCCTGACAATTTGTCAATCATTCACCTGTCGCAGTCTGACTCAATTTCGTCAATTTTCGACCAATAGGTCGACTTGTCATTGTCACGTTCGTTCAACAGGGCCCAGCTGTCCGCGGTTGTCACGACCGAACTGAAACCGCCTGCGGTCTAGATTTTATGCCCCTCCCACAATGGCCAGTTTTCATTGTGTCCGAATACTCAGAATAGAGCGTAGGGAATGTTTCTATGTTTTTATCGCTCGCTGCCCTCTAGGTTTTGATTCCCTTGAAACATGCGGCAATATGCTGCATATACCTACTTATTTTTTAGTTTCAAGTAGCGATGGCAATAATCGAGAGAAAGTACTCGAGCTGCTCGATTATTTGAATAACTCGGACAACTCGAGCTACGGATTTGTTGTTTACTCGATAGTTATCTCGAGCGATTTTTGCTCGCCCACTCACACCTTCCGACTCAACGGTCGCTGTCTAGATTAATCGAGCAACTCGAGTAGGTAGGTAACTTTCTTGCAACTCGAGAGTTTGTTTACGTTCATTTCGTTCATTTGCGCTCGCTCTTGCACTTACCTTCATGAGTTTCAGAGATTATTTTACTCGTTGAAATAAAACGTGTGTGTAAAACTGTAAATTTATGTAAAGTAAAGTGTAAACTGACGCGTGTGAATGTGTGCAGGTACCTTCGTCACCCAACCACTCGAGCGATTCGCTCACCAGATTTTATTTGGTAAGAAAAGTTTTTTTAATCAAACTGAGCTCTCATCCAACCACTCGAGCGATTCGCTCACCAGAATCGCTCGATTATTGAAACCACTCGAGAGGTGAGTGCTCGATTATTAAATTTGCTCGATTATTGCCATCGCTAGTTTCAAGCGTTACTCAAACTATCGTACCTGAGTCGGGTGTCAGTTGTCACTGACCAAAACAAAATCCTGTAAACGGCCGTAGACTAGACAGACGAACGGAAAACAAAGTGATCCTATAATGGTTCCGTTTTTCCTTTTGAGGTACTGAACCCTAAAATAAGATCAATATATTTTTCTATTAAATCACGGTTTTAATAAAAGTGATTTATTAGAAAAATCTGCAGTGATCACAAAAGTTAAATTTTAAAAAGATTTTAATATTTTTTACATTATTATTCTATTAAAATCAAATGTATGAGCTATGCCGGCTACTATTTATTATATTTTTTATAATTTATATCTCATTCTCACTGCTGAACTATTGAACGCCCACTCCCCTCGTACTTTTTATGTGTTTGTTTTTTTAGCACATTGGGCGTGCGTGTGTAAATCTTGAGCACACTAAGTCCAATACAAGTTCATAGATGGCCAATGGAATCTATTCATCGGCGTTGATCGTTCCGCTATAACTGACATCCTTTCTTCGAATACCTGGACGAGTCGAAGTCTAGTCTTTTGTCGTCTGATGGCCGAGCAAAAGTGCCGTTCGTAAATTAATATGTGTTCCGCGCAATGATTAGCATTGCATTAGTATGTGGCACCGGTTCCCGTTGGCTAGGCAGTAGGCACCTCATCAGAGAGATATTTGTGTAGCGGTCGCCGCGCCATCGCCACAGCAACTGCGTTTCCAATATCACTGTGTGTGGTTTTCCTTGCATGATTCGAGAACCCAAGACAACAAAGCTCGATTAATTTATTCGATTTCGTACCGACAAATCATACTTTGTTTTTATTGATTTCGCATGAAGTTTTTACGAGTCGGAAAAGCGCGAAATGTTCAGTGTTTATGATTATTTGATGTTTGTTTATAATGTTATTATCACAGCCAAATCACCACGCCGCGGTCAAGTTAACCGCGAATCATTGTGACTTTGGCATTGAGTCCGCACTACTACGCACCTGAAGGTCATTGAACCCTGCGGTGTAATGCTGGCTCCACTCTCTACGAGACGACGCGAGTGTGATAGTGGACGGTCATACGTATCCCCACGCCTCGCTTCATCTGCCTCGATGTTGGTTCTTCGGCCGAAGTCCGATTGATTTCGGTTTCGTGATCTCCATTGTGAGGCGATATGATGAGTGCGCACATCATGCCTCGCTTCCCGTGGGCTCCGATTGTCGGTATAGGAGGACCTTTCAGCTAGACGGCGGTCGAGCGCGCTGTCGCGTTGCCTCATGGAGAGTTATACTCTCATGAATCCTTTGGGATTCAAAGAAGCGCCGCATAGCAATAAATGTATCTCTTATTTTATAGTAGCTGACAAGGACCCCAACGGCTTTATCGGAATGGAGCTTTATCGTTCGGAATGTCTTCGTCGCAACTCGGGTGCGTTGTCTCACATGAGGCGTGCGTGCTCAGGAGAGTGTGAGGCTGGCTTCGGCATTCTTGGACAGTTCGGTTTCGAATTGCCATTTTGCCTTCAAAAAGCGAGAATTCTCTATGTTAACTTTTTTAAACGCGGGCCGGTGGCAGGCCGGTCTTTTTCGACAGGTTTAATGCTATCACAGAAAGTTCACAGAGTTTGGTCAGCCTCGAGTCGCCTCAAGATTTCCATATAAATGTGGCGGCCAGTGTAAGCAGTCTGCGAGGACCGGTCTTTTTTTATTGGATTTTTAAACCGTATTTGGTCCCGAGGACACGCAAGTCTGTTGATAGTACCAGTTTTATGAAATGTGAAATTTACTCGGCTCTTGTTCGTTGCTTTGTTCGAGTGGGCGTTGGGCTATGTGTTGAAAACTTGGAACTCATCACTTTTATTGCGATCAAAATGTGACTTTTTGTACACTCTGACGTGCTGTCGTGTGTACTCTAAGAACAGGGCTCGACAAGATCTTCCTGCCTACAACATAATTTTTTTTATTTTATTTTATAGGCGGATGGATCTCGTCGAGCCTTTATCTTTTAGAGTACTTACCATGAAAATGGGTCTAGCATTAGCTGTTTAGGAGATTTGGGCATTTAAAGTTTTGATCCTTGTATCAGGTAGATCTCGTCGAGCCCTTTTCTTTTCTTTTATGCCGATGTTTAGAATACATTGTGGTTTGTAATTTGAACGTCGTTTTTTGTAAGAAATATTCATAATTTTGATATGTCTTCTTGCAAAGGTATGTTAAGAACTGGATACTGAATACATTTCTGCAAAAAATAGATTTTAAAAGTCCGACTTTGCTCTTCATTATCTCGGAAACCGTTGATTTCCCAGGCATAATTCCTTGGGAAAAAATTTTATTTATGATGAGGACAATACGTGGATTCTCGTTTTGTTGGCGGTCTTTTAACACCCTGTATAAACTAACAAAAATTAATTAAATTATAACTTCGCTTTTTTTTGTAACAAAATGTAATGCAATTATCAAGATGAGACTTGGTGTAGTTCGGTATACTAATATAAACGTAGAATGCAGTTTAATAACCAAAGAAATGCCAATTAAAGCTCAGCATAACTTTTAGTAGCACGGGTAAGGTAAGGTTCAGTAGCCTAGCTACGGCCACAGCAAAAGTTTCTGCATTTCTCAGTGGAGATTAAAGTTTAATTAAAATAATAAGAACTACGTTTATATCACGGTTAAAAATAACCGGTTGAAAATATGTTTAACAGAAGTTTTCCCAAAAATCGAAACATGTTTAATGGTAGACGAGTGTCGGTTAACTTTAACTTTTGATTTATAATTTTCGTACTTGTGTGGCTCTGCAAGGAACATAATAAGTGAAAACACAAACACACAAATATCTACATGCTGCTGAAATCATAACCATCCATTTTGCTTCGTGTAGTCGGGACATCAGATGATTCCCATCAGCCTGCCCACCGAACGTCGCTGACCAGGGTTAGCCTGTAACGCAATGGCGTGTCGATGGCATCCCAGCAGAAGGACAAAACCGGGGTTTCTTTAATCCTCTAGAATTAGAATCAGAATATTCTTTGTTGTACTACAAAAACATTAAAAAGACCGACAGCATTAATAAATCGTAATTGAAGCTGTCAATCTAGAGCCCATTTTGGCACCATTGCGTTACAGGCTAAGGCCCCAGTTCTCAGTCACTACTCGTATACTGTGTGACTGGTTTTTGTTTATCGTCTGTCATCGCCTAGCTGAATGTCCCGCCCATCTTTGCTTCAGGGCCCTTAGCCTGTAACACAATGGTGCCAAAATGGGCTGTCAGGTGACGACTTCAATTACGATTTGCTAACGCTGTCTGTCCTTTTAATGTTTTTGTAGCACAGCAAAGATTATTTTGATTCTAATTCTAGAGGATTAGTTCTCTGGTTGTAGGAAAAAAACGAGGAGAGCCCGGTTTTGTCCTTCTGCCGGGACGCCATTGACCCGCCATTGCGTTACAGGCTAAGGGCCCAGTTTGAATACTTTTAAGCTGCCCATCGAGGGGAAGAGGCGTGCTGGTAGAAGAAGAAAGCTGTGGCTCAGAAGAATCAGGGAAGGGATGGGGATAGGCAGCGTTGAACATCTGTTTCGCTTGTAGAAAAGAGCTGAGCTGATTGCCAACCTCCAAAGTTGAGAGGCACGCGCAGAAGAAGACGCTGCTGTTCTCGGATCTCCAGACAAAGCAACATGCTGTTCTCTATGTCTATCCGGCTCGAAGGATCATTACAAGCAGGGGAGAGCATGTGCAACTCTCGCCCTGTTGCACAACTGAGATTTTGAATGTAGGACGCTGGTGGAAAGAAGTAGACGTTCTTCAGGTGTTCACGGTGGTTTATTCTTGATACTGTTGTTATGTTCTGTTACACTGGTTACATGGTAGAAGACTGTTTATGATGAGCGGCGATAGTCAACTAACTACAGGGCATTGTAATAATGCCCGTGAGCACAGTCAGCACACGGGCGACCTATACAACGTGTTACAAAACATCCTAATTCTTTTTACAGGGTGTAACCTAGTGGTCAACAGGATGTCAATTCTGTAAAAAAAAAGTTGAAAAAATCAATTTTTATTTTATAACCTCAAAATTGAAAAAAATTCATAACATTTTTGTTTTTGGTATTAGCTCAAATTTAAAAATATGTTTGTGGGTGTAGGTGCAATTGCATAGTTTTGAGTTGTTAAAACATTGTGAAAGTCAATGAAAACAATATTTAAAAAATACTTTTCTCCCGCCACAGCGTTCACATTTCTTTAATTTAAAAATCAACGGGAAGTCATAAAGCAAAAAGAATTATTAAGGTTGTGATCCCTATCACCGGGTGCTATTAACCTGTAAAAAGAGTAAGGCGGACTTGCGTCACTCAGGGTTAGCAAACTAACTCAGAGTTAACTTGACATTTCCATACAAATTTTGACGTTAACTCAGAGTTAACTGGCTAACCCTGGTTGATGCAAGTGGACCTTAGCATCTTTTGTAACACCTTGTATAAGGTGGACGGTGCTTGTCCGTACAAGCTGACTGTAGCACAGGGGCCTGAGTCTGTAACGCAAATGTGCCACAATGGGTTCCCAGTTGACGGCTTCAGTTAGGTACGAATAGTTACGATATATTAATGCTGTCGGACATTTTAATGTTTTTGTAGTACATCAAAGAATATTCTGATTATAATTATAGAGGATTAGTTCGCAGGTGGTTGGAAAAAAAAAACCGAGGGAACCCCGGTTTTGTCTTTCCACTGGGACGCCATTGACTCGCTATTGCGTTACAGACTTGCATTCTCTGGACCCAGGCCTTCTCTCAGAGGGAGAGAGAGTTCGGGTTCATTAGCCATGCGTCTCAGGCGTCGCACTTCGGGTCTGAATCTTAAATTAATTATTTCCTGCCCACTGTTTGTTAACTACCTACATGCTTTATGAATATGACAGTGATCGTTATAATCATCAGCATTACCATTACCATGCGCATTGGGGAACAGGGCCCTTAGCCTGTAACACAATGGCGTATCAATGGCGTCCCAGGTAGAAGGACAAAACCGGGATTTTTTCGTTGCTCTCCTACAACCAGCGAACTAATCCTCTAGAATTAGACTAATAATATTCTTTGCTGTACTACAATAACATTAACCCGGCGTCATTGTGGTACAAAAGTGTTACACGGACTGTGAGGAGGGTCTGTGGGACCCGGTTTTCAAACGTGATATTTTTGGTTGATTTTGATAGCTAGCTAATAACCATAAAAAAATAACCTTTTATAGGAATAACCATAAGTTTACAAAATTAACGGATAATAAATAATATACTACGTGGTTTTTTAAAAATTAATAACGTTATCTCTAAAAATCGTCAACCAATCAAGGCATCTCGGAAGAAAAATCGAAATCATATTTAGTCGAGTTTTATGACGCCGATATTTTATTATGAATTATGATGTACAACAGCAAAAATACTCACAAACATAAAAAAAAGAATATTTATCACTACTTACCTACATTGATAGTAGAAAACTGGAGTGCAAAATAAAGGTATGCATTGCTTACATGGATTTAACTGAAAAATTCTGCACTTTTCGATCGATCAAAAGTGTATGGAAGGAAGGGAGGGCTGTTTTCTACAGCTACTGAGAAGTATGGCAACGTGCATTTACTGACGACAAAGTTACACTTCCTCCACAGTGCTCCGGGTCTCACAGACCCCTCCTCATTGACGCCGGGTTAAAATAACCGACACTGGACCGACAGCATTAATAAATCGTAATTAAAACGGTCAACCGGAAGCCAATTTTGGCACCATTGCGTTACAGGCTAAGGGCCCTGCCCCTCTACCCTTGACGCATTTTTCCAATAAGGCCGCAATATGGCGCAATTTACAAAATTTAATATTTTACAAATTAGGACGCATTTTGTGTTTTCATTAAATAAATAAAACCTTACCTTTGAATAAACATTACAAAGTATTTTAAATCAAAGCATTACTATGCGAATTCAAAGAGAAATTAATTTCAAAACTTTTACAATTTGATCGCAATAGCGTCAAGGGTAACCCCCTTGGGCCATTGTGCGCCCGCGCTCGCGCCGCGCTGACTCAGCCATCGGCGTTCGCGCAGCTATTCCTGCGAGACTGCGTAGGTGGCACGTATTGTGCTTACTTATTGTCAGACTATTGGAAAACGTACTGGTTTTGAATTTAAGCTTGCTTGGTGCATGACGTTTGGATAAGTCAGATGACTTCTTGTGGACAGAAGTCCATACCTTCTCTAGGATTCCGTGCTTACTCTTCTGTCTTTCCCTTTATTACCTACCACAAAAAATATTGGTAAATAATAAAAAAACAAACTTTTTATCACATCTATTCGAAAAGACCTACAAACAGGGAAAATAGCTTTTTAATCCCGGAGGGACAAAAAGTGATTTGAATTTGGAATATGGATCTGTAAGTAAAAGTTTAAATGACTAAAGAGTTTACAGACAACATTGAAAGAGATCAATCACGAACAATGTATGGACAAGAATCTGGCAATATGAAAAAATATACCGCGCGGCGCAAGCCAAATAAAAATAAGTTTGTAGAAAAATAAAAACGTCAGAAATGGATTCCGTCTTCGTTAGTATCATTAATTTGTGTACTAAAATTTGGATTTTACTTACTTTCATAAAATAAAAGTGTTTATTCGTCAAGGAGTGAGAAAATATTAACTTCATAGAACAGTCGGATGCCGAGCCGACGCTAATAATTCGTAAGTTCCAGTCACTTATTTTCTCATAGAGGGTAATAAAAAGTAGAGTGTTCCCCTCGGGAACAACACTTTTTAAAGCTCGAGTACTTTGAATCCCTTGCTGCGCTCAGGATTCTACTCTAGAATCCTTCGCTCCGCTCTGGATTCAAAGAAACTCTCTCGCCTTAAAAATTGTGTTTTAGTCCCTCGGGTAACAATGTACTATTCTATCCTTCTTATCTGCATACTGTCTACAGAACCCTCGTCGGTGAAACGGTAATTTTTTTCTGCCTGCTCAGGCACATAACGGAATGGTGGCAAAAATATTAACGTTTCATATTACCAGTGATTCATCAGTACTTTTCAAAGCTTCTTTTGCAAACTTCAGACTTCCTTTGAGAGCTAAAACGTCATTTTAAATGGCAATTTAAATAGTTATTATAACTTAGAAGACAGCAAGCTTTAATTACGGAGACCCGAGCTTCGCAGCTTCGTGTGACTTTCAGAAAAAGTAATCGCTTAGGCGAAGCGAAATATACATCTCTCTAGTCGGCTGTGCCGGTCGTTAAATAATAAAACTGAGTTGGAAGAATGTCAGTAACAGTATTATAAAACCAGAATTCGGGAGATCTAATTTTCACGTCTCAAGGCCTCGCAATTTCCACAGTATAAGTAGTTATTTCGATTTATTTGTTTTCATTTCGTTCCTTTTGTCACGTAGGGCTGGCATTTCGTTGTTTATTAAGAGGATATCAGAGTAGTGTTTTTTCCATACAACTGTAGGCCCCGATTTCCTCCCTGGAAAATGGCACTAGAGCAAACATTTTTGGTATGCTGATACGGTCGGCCACAGTCACACATACCCAATGGCAACACTTACCGCACGCGGCATAAGGGCGCTAATCGATCAAAAAGGGGTGTACTAGCGTGTGGCCGACTGTACATCTCCATCCCCGGCATGTCGGACTGTTTAGATTTTTTTGATAAAAAGAAGTCTGGTAAACCAATTTCACAACTTTTTTATAAAACAAAACAGTTCGGCATCAAGTAGTTACTTGTTATATGTTTGGTGTTTTTTTTTAATCGGACCAGTTTTGATGAACGTTTTGATGAGAGAGGAAAGTGGGGAATACGGAACCTTTGATTGTGTAGTTTTTCTTCAGGTTGTCCCATTTCGCTCAGTATTTGGGCACGTGAGACAGCAACAGATTTTGCAACAGATTTGTCTGTACTGTTTGTCATACATATCACGCTGGCAGAGATGGGCGGTGGGTATATACCCAATCTACCCATTTGGGTATTTACCGGGTACATTGGGTATATACCCGGTAAATACCCGTATGCACCCATTTGCTGGGTATATACAATTTGTGAATTAAAATTAACAACAAAGTATGCCAATCAGTTCTAAACCATGTTTCCTACACAAAGTACGTCTTAGTAATTTTTCGTTGAACGCATATTTACAAAGTTATGCATGTTTTTGTGATTTCTTTGTATGAAAACGATTATTCATAAGGACATTTGTCTTATATTTTTATAGAATTAACAACCGGTATGTTTAAAAAGTACTTTGTCATACTTTGTGTGACTAATATAATAGTTTTTAATATGAATTTAACAATAATTATTATTGATTAGGAACCAAGTGTCAAAAATTTATATTTACATTGAAACGGTAGACAATTCATTGATGAAGTCAGGTCATTTCGGTCTAATCAAAATGCAAAGACGGGTTAAGTGTTGCAAATAACAAAAAAAAGTCACAAAGTATGGTTTTATGTTTGTTTTTCTCGAACAAAGAATAACTAAAACTTATTAAATTCGTTTTTTTTATTTATTTTATTTTGCAAATGGCATTGTGCTCAAAATGCTATACGGTGAAATGTAAGCCGTCCAGCCACCTCATTACGTCCGAGTCGGCCTCATCTACACCGCCGCCTTGGATGGCGAACAGCGGCTAGTCGTAGTTGATGTGGAACATCGTTTGAACCCGTCCGCACACGCAACTCGGGTCTGACCCACAATTACATTTTGTGTATTTAGCTCCGCACACCTTCCCCGTAAGACCAGGAATCTATTTATTTGAGTCCAGTGCTTTCTGGGAAGATGGAAACCTGGCACACGGATATCTGGCTCGGACTCGAGATGCTTGTTAGGCAGGTCCACAGATGTCCACCGATCCCGCCACTTCTCCATCAGCGTTCTGTCGTCCTGCAAGAGTTCATGGGCCTGCATGGTATGGCAAGATGGTTGCAATTCTCTGATACAACCCCGGTTTGTTCAAAATCCCACCAAAATTGAGGGTTGCTTTGACCAAGTGCTTGTACTAACTTCTAACATCGAAGCAGGATTCCAAAAGAAACTCAAAACAGTGGCGGTATTGGTGGATCTCAGCTCAGCATTTGAAACTCTCTGGATCATGTCTGGAAACAAGGACAGTCAGGGACTACCCTACAGGCTCGTATTTTATTTTTTAAATGCAACGCACGTATCGTCTTTATGACGCCATCCTTTCAAACGCCAAACTCTGAACAATAGTGTTACGCAGAGCTTAGTCCTGGCGCCTACGCTTATCAACGTCTACGTCAGTTACATACCAAAAGTCTCCGGGTGATCATTTATGTAGGCGACGACATTGACATCACCACACAAGCTTCGACACTGGACAAAGCGACAACACTGGTTCAGGAAGCTGTTGCAAAGTTTGAGCGCTATTTCATCGACTAGGGACTTAAACCTAACCCATGTAAAACTGTGAGCTGCTCCTTTTACCTCAACAATAGGCAATAGCTAGTAAGTGAAGATGTTAAACGCAGTTTCTGCAATGAAGCACGCCCAGGCTATCTTGGAGTAACTCTAGACAGAACTTCCACTTTTAAAGCCCCCTTCAAGAAAGAAAAGAAAATGGTATCAAACACCTGCAACCTGATACGGAAACTGGCAGCGATAACATGTGGCTGCAAAGCGGATACACTGCGCATATCAACACTAGCCCTTGTCCATAGTGCGGCCCGAGCCAGTGTAGGCCGGCCATCATACTGACCTGGTTGACGTTGAACTGAACAACGCCATTAGGAACATATCCGGCCGTCAGACCCACAAACACCAATTGGCTTCCCGTCATTTCCTACTTATTCCCGTCACGTCTGTGAAGATAATTAATGACCATAATGGAGTATGATAAGATCAACCATATGCCGCACCTGCCACTAGTACCTTATCTTCAGGCAACCCGCAGTGATCTTCGCCTACCATCAGAGAGATCTTTTGCCATGCTATGCAGGCCCACGAACTCTTGCAGGACGACAGAACTCTGATGGAGAAATGGCGGGATCAGTGGACATCTGTGGACCTGCCTAACAAGCATCTCGAGTCCGAGCCAGATATCCGTGTGCCAGGTTTCCATCTTCCCAGAAAGCACTGGACTCAAAAATAGATTCCGGGTCTTACGGGGAAGGTGTGCGGAGCTAAATACACAAAATGTAACTGTGGCTCAGACCCGAGTTGCGTGTGCGGGCGGGTTCATACGATGTCCCACATCAACTACTACTACCCGTTGTTCGCCATCCAAGGCGGCGGTGTCGATGAGGCTGACTCAGACGTAATGAGGTGGCTGGACGACTTACATTTCACCGTATAGCATTTTGAGCACAATGCCATTTGCAAAATAAAATAAACGAATTTAATAAGGTTTGGCTGTTATTCTTTGTTCGGGAAGAACAAACATAAAACCATACCTTATGATTATAAATTTTTGTTATTTGCAACATTTAACCCGTCTTCGCATTTTAATTAGACCGAAATGACCTGACTTCATCAGTGTCTTGTTTACCGCTTCAATGTAAATATCAATTTTTGACACTTGGTTCCTAATCAATAATAATTATTGTTAAATTTATATTAAAAACTATTTTATTAGTCATACAAAGTATGACCAAGTACTTTTTAAACATACCGGTTGGTTATTCTATAAAAATATAAGACAAATGTCCATATGAATATTCGTTTTCATACAAAGAAATGACAAAAACATGCATAACTTTGTAAATATGCGTTCAACGAAAAAATACTAAGACGTACTTTGCGTAGGGAACATGGTTTAGAACTGATTGGCATACTTTGTTTTTCATTTTAATAATTTTCATTTTACTTGAAATCACAAATTGAATGTACCCAGCAAATGGGTGCATACGGGTATTTACCGGGTACATATCGGGTAAATACCCACAGGTGGGTATATACCCGGGTACGTGCCCATCTCTGCACGCTGGGGTGCAGTGCACACCGTGATGTGTATGTAGTGAGTTTCGTTGCAATTTGTGCCCTTTGTCTCGCCGCGGCTGCCTTTGATTACCCGGAGACTGTCCAGCAATTATTACGTATTCCGAAACTGATGAATGTGTATTCGAACTACTGTCCATGTACCACTGGTGTTTGCCCGTGCGATTGTCAACATGCTAATTAATTAAAGGGACGTGGAAAATAAGACAGCAGCAGCAAATAAATATGCAATTGTTGAACTTTGCGTTTTTATCGCGACTTAAGCCGTCAAAGAGTCAAAGACATACAAGCAAAAAGAAGTGCAAACGAGAAACGTGACGCCTCACCTGATGGATAACGCAAAAAAACAGCTGTTCTTTTGTAGCGAGTTGCGAGGCGACGCACCTGCCTGTAGACTTTTGATTTCACAGAGGCCTGCGAGCGGTGCAATGCAATTCGCTCCAAATTGCCCTCCCGTTAGAGCTAGAATCGCGCGTTTCGGCGACTAATTTGGGGGCATAGTTACTCGAGCGTTGGTCTGCGAGTAAAAAAACTAGGTCGCAGAATACTACAGACAGACAGAAGAGCTGGCGTTCGTTCGGAATTTAATATCCTACGCTCGCCGACATTGCTTGGGCGCTCCCGTGAGTGCGCGTGAACTGAAATTTGTTTGGTGCAACTGAGGGTAAGTAGTGATGTACGCTTGGAAACATTGCCACTCCCGGCAATGTTTCCACTGGAAACATTGCCGGAAAGTTTCGGAAAGTTTCCCAATGTTTCCATAAATTCCCAGTAGTTTTTTTGTTTATAATTCATGGTTATTCTTGAAATATCGCGTTCGTTAATCACGTGACAATGCATAAGCGTCTTTCCTTACAGTGTTGCCATATAGAAACTGCATAAAATCGGTATTTTCTTTTAAAATTCGATGAAATCCCTACTTATTGCCAATAAAAGTGACTTATTCTTATGATTTACATATATTAGTAAAGTCAATCATGCTGATTCTTGAAATATCGCGTTCGTTAATCACGTGACAATTCATAAGCGTCTTTCTTTACAGTGTTGCCATATAGAAACTGCATAAAATCGGTATTTTCTTTAAAAAATCCATGAAATCCCTACTTATTGCCAATAAAAGTGAATTATTCATATGATTTACATATATTAGTGAAGTCAATCTTCAATGAAACTCAGAGTTATTGTGTTTTTTTGTCTTCAACCATTGGCTACCGATGTTATGCTCCTTGACAATGGTCAACAGTGGGCTGAATTGATTGACTGATCGCGGGTTTCTATAATATTCCAAATTATTAATACTAGTAGTTCGCCCCGAACTGGAAACTCGGGACGTATAGTTACATTTCCCCAGGTAAGCCATGAAACTTGGTAGATGAATGAATTAGACGACGGGGTACTCTAAGAAAAAGGCTCGACGAGATCTACCCGATAAAAGTATCAAAACTTTAACTGTCCATATCTCCTAAACGGCTAATGCTAGACCCATGTTCATGGTACTCTAAGAAAAGGGCTCGACGAGATCTACCCGATAAAAGCATCAAAACTTTAACTGCCCATATCTCCTAAACGGCTAATGCTAGACCCATGTTCATGGTACTCTAAGAAAAGGGCTTGACGAGATCTACCCAATAAAAGTATCAAAACTTTAACTGTCCATATCTCCTAAACGGCTAATGCTAGACCCATGTTCATGGTACTCTAAGAAAAGGGCTCGACTAGATTTACCCGATAAAAGTATCAAAACTTTAACTGCCCATATCTCCTAAACGGCTAATGCTAGACCCATATTCATGGTACTCTAAGAAAAGGGCTTGCCGAGATCTACCCAATAAAAGTATCAAAACTTTAACTGCCCATATCCCACGGCTAATGCTAGACCCATGTTCATGGTACTCTAATAAAAGGGCGCGACGAGATGTACCCGATGAAAGTAGGTAGATCTCGTCGAGCCCTTTTATTAGAGTACCATGAACATGGGTCTAGCATTAGCTGTTTAGTAGATATGGGCACTTAAAGTTTTGATACTTTTATCGGGTAGATCTCGTCAAGCCCTTTTCTTAGAGTACCATGAACATGGGTCTAGCATTAGCCGTTTAGGAGATATGGGCAGTTAAAGTTTTGATACTTTTATCGGGTAGATCTCGTCGAGCCCTTTTATTAGAGTACCCTGAACATGGGTCTAGCATTAGCCGTTTAGGAGATATGGGCAGTTAAAGTTTTGATACTTTTATCGGGTAGATCTCGTCGAGCCCTTTTCTTAGAGTACCATGAACATGGGTCTAGCATTAGCCGTTTAGGAGATATGGGCAGTTAAAGTTTTGATACTTTTATCGGGTAGATCTCGTCGAGCCCTTTTCTTAGAGTACCATGAACATGGGTCTAGCATTAGCCGTTTAGGAGATATGAGCAATTAAAGTTTTGATACTTTTATCGGGTAGATTTCATTGAGCGAGCATCATGATCACTTTCACTGATTTGATAAGCCTAATAAAGGAATCTCTAAGATTAATGAATAAGCTATACTAAACTGATAGTGAGAAGAGTCTAAACCATGTTTAAACTCCGACTGTGCGGGAAGAGTTTAAACTGTGTTATCAATGAGCGTTCTGTAATACCACCGTGAAACCCTCATTTCTTATAAACGACATAAAATGGCTGAACACACATGCCACCTGTATAATTTTCGATTTATGAGGAAAAATAAAAAATAAAACATTTTTTTTCTTCTAAGTTCATGTTATGCATGTATGCTACGGAACCAACGCTGCTCGAATCCGACTCGACCTTGGCAGGTTATAGTAGTGTGTCATGTGGTTGGTTAGGATTTTAAGTTTTAGCTGTTTAAATCCAGAATTTTGTACTTTCTGACATATCATAAAAGGAAACTGTAACCTTTTTAGTTGTTTAAAACGTTGCGGGCAACTGTTCCATTAACTTTATTATAAAATTCATCACAGCACTATACAAGATCATCGATATTGGCATAAATAATGGTAAAGTTTACCAACAAATATCCCGAGAAAGATTGCTTGGAAACTTTGCCGGAAATAAACTGGAAACATTGCCAGGAACATTGCCGGGAACATTCCCAATGGGAAACATTGCCGGAAATAAACTGGAAACATTGCCGGAAACATTCCCAATGGGCTGGAAGTTTTCAAAGTTATGGGGTTTTTATTGATAATTCATTACGGTGTGTATAGAGAATCCAAAATCATGTACAATTCATCAAACAAATATTGGAATATCTCAAGATTTGAGCAAAGTTCCCAGTAAATTCCCAGTTGGGGAACATTGCCGGCAATGTTTCCGGCAATGTTTCCAGCGATTGGCAATGTTCCCGGGA